>JAQPPZ010001617.1:2787500-3387500 GCA_028583015.1 Wollemia nobilis | reverse complement strand
AAGATTCCTACAGCAAATCAACCTGGCCAGGGAGTTCAAGGGCATCATACATACTAATTTTGGTCGGGGTCTTCTTGAGTTCCTCAACAATGTTGTAGGCCGAAACGGCAGGCCCTTCTATCTCCTTTGCAGCTTCGTACTTGCTACGGTACTGTTGCGTTGCTTCAACCCTCTGTCATTTGGTCAGCGAAGGGTACTTGAGTTTCTCCCTCGCTTGTTCTTTTGTCTCGATTTGAAGCGGATCCGCGGGAGCTAGAGCCTTCTGAGGGACATCTTTTTCATTTGCCGGCGGCAGTACAGGGTCCTTGTCGAGAGCTTTTGCCGTCTGCTGTTCTTTGTTCCTCCTCATGTACACCTTTAACGGTTGCATTTGAGCCGCATCTGCCTCAATTGGCCTTTTGCCATCTTTGGTTAGAAAGGACACTTTATCCTCTAGGTCGACTAAGTCGTGATTCTCTTCCCGAAGCATATTCACTTGGTCCTCCAGGTCACTGCTCGGCCGAGTACCCGCCAGGGTCTGCACATAATGCTGATGAAACATGCAGGTACTTTCGCCGTGAGGATCATTACAGGTCGAACACCAGTGCACAGGGTCAGAAGTGCTCGGTCCCTCGTTAATGGTCGCGTTCCTTGCAAGAGGTCTGTTATCTTGGGCTGTTGCTTGATTTCTTGTCAGTGCCGGAGGAGGGTAGGACCTTTTAGGAGCAAACTCCATCTGAGCTTGCTTTTTCTTCATGATTGCCATGTCGTTGGACAGCGTCCGGCAGATAGAACTGAGGTTTTCCATTCCTTGTAACAACTTTGCTTGGATATCAATGGCCAGAGGAGCCGCTAAAGCGGGTGGTGGCAATGGAGCCAACGACGGGGCCAAAGGCAATGGAGCCAACGACGGGGCCAAAGGCAATGGAGCCAACGACGGGGCCAAAGGCAATGGAGGGTATAGCGGAGCAGCAGGAGGAGACACTGAAGGATACGACGGGGTCGTTGTAGGTGATGGTGGAGGTGGAGTAGACTGATGTATTTGAGGGGGAAATTGAGTAATTGCAGGCGCGGGATTCCACGACACAGCAGGCTGCGAAGAGGAAGAAGATGCTGAATATGGCCGAGCGGATGCACTAGGATACAGAGTGGATTGTTGGAAGTCAGGGTAAATCGGCGTCGGCATTCTATGTGGAAGTTTATCAACTGAGATTAAGTCCTGTTCCGCTAACTCAGCTAGCTCATACAGCGCAGGAAAGGTATTAACGCGAGCGGCCTTGATCTGCATGGCCACATCGGCATTAAAAGATCTAAGATAGTAATGCATCGCTTGACCGTCACTTGGCCGCAGCTCCTTGGGCACCCTTTTCCATGATCTAGGAAACCTCACATTAAAATCTGCTATCTCCTCTTGCGGGTGTCTTTGGATTGACTGAAATTGATGCAGGAGGGACGATGGATCAGTGGATTCATTAAAACTCCTGGCCAAACGTTCGGCCAACTCGGCCCAACTGGTGATGGACCCGGGCTGTAAGGACCGGTACCAGTACAGGAGCTTTCCTCTTAGTGAAAGAGCGAGCAATCGAACCATGACACTCTCGTCTGTGATGCGATGAAACGCGGCCAAAGCTCGTCTTGCATGTGTTCATAGGTCGTCTTTCCGTTTCCATCGAACGTGGGCAAGGCCTTCATGGCTACTTGCGGAATTGGATCATCTCCGAATAGGTTCAGCGGAGAAGCAGAATCCCAAGCGGCAAACAGGTCATTCTGCTGATTTTGATCTTGACCCGCCATATTGGCGTTTTGATTTGGCGGTAATGGCGGAGGCTGCAGCGGGTCCGGTTGAACAGGTTCTTCCGGCACTTGTTGCTGCCAATTGAATTGCTCAAGAGCAATTGGATGATCTGTAGAGTTGGGAGGACCTGGAGGGCAGCCGATCGCAATGCTATCTAGAGTTGGACCTTGCTCGGCAACTTCAGCTTCCCTTGATGATGATCCGTCCCGAGAAAAGTGTGTTCTTACTAGCCGGGGACGCTCTCCAAAAGCGTCGATGTCGAGCTTGTAATACTCGGGTTCTTCAGAATTTCTTACTCTCCATCTCATTTGCATGAAGACAGGATATGCTTGGACCGGTCTGCGAGACTTGGAGGGTGTCTGAGTTCGACAAAGTCAGAGTCGCCAAATGTTCAAAAAACCGTCAGCAATGAAGTGAACATCGATACCTTCAATGCTGCTTATGCGGTGGGACTGGTCCCACCGGGAGTGCCAGAAAAGTACTGTTGGTTACAAATTTGCCATGAGGAAAGGATTTGTTGTCGTTGCGCCCTCGATTCGCCCAACAGCTTGAAATGCCGGAAGGAAGGAATGCCTTTCGTGCCAATCTTCGGAGAAGGCAGGCTTCCTATGTAACTTTTCAATTTTAAGATAAGAGAACTGGAAAGAAATAAAAGAGTAAAGGGATAGAAATGGTAGTTTCAGCTTTGGGAAAGAACAAGCAGCACAGTCACTAACTAGCAACTAAACCAACAGCAATCAAAACAATACATGTAACAGAAACCAGCTATGAAATTCTTCCCTATGTATCCTTAAACATGCATTCCAGGCTCAGATAATTGCCAATGCTGTGATCCAGAGTTCAGAATGACAGCAATCAGAAAAATAAATGAGTAAATGCAGAAATGACACGAATAAGGCAGCATAAAAGAAAGAGACACAATTGGAGCCAAAGTATGGATTGTATTGAAGCAAACGGTCTTAGCTACAACAGCTTTCTTTAGCAATATGTTCCCCCCCTTTTACAATAGAATGAGCTGCTATTTATAGCAGAATTTCCCCCCAGATTACAATGTAGGCACAGATACCCAAGTCTGCAAAAGCTGCAAAAAACGGCCAAGTTTGATCCTTGATGGCCGTATCTGCATCCGTAGTATGCTTTTCCTTGATTCCGGTATGGCCTCTGACAGATTGGGTAGCTGGGAGGAGACGACTTCATCAACGCGGTGGGTGTAGCGATACTTTACTTCAAATGCCTGCTACTGTTCGTCTTCAATGGTCACCCACTTCGCTGCTGAAGTATGGCCTTGGCTGTACTTGGATGAGCCCTTGTCCGGAAAACTTGACTTTGACCTCCGGAGACGTCAGCTGCCTAGCCGGAAAAAACGGGTATGGAAACACATCAAAAACGCTGAAAACGAAACACTGCTGCTACCACCTTGGAGCTAGCTGGCTGCCCCAAAACTGGACAAGGAAAAGATGCCCTGAAGCGCTCCTAGGAGAGTGATTTGCCCTCTAGCGCTGCCAGACGACAGCGCTTTAGAGCGCATTTTAGTCCTTAACCAAAAACTGGCCCTCTTCATCTTTTTTACTAAGTGCCGAAAATAACCCCAAAGCGCTCAACCTTCGGATTTTTGCCCTGGAGCGCTCAAAACTAGAGCGCTTTGGGGCAAATTTTACACTTTGGATTTTTTTAGGCCTCTTTGCTTTTCCCGAGGCAGTCTCAAAATTGCTCCAAAGCGCGACAAAAATAGGAAGATGCCCTGGAGCGCTCGAAACTAGAGCGCTTTGGGGCACAAAAATAGACTTAGCCAAAAAACAACATCTCTCAAACGCCCTTTCAATTCAGCCGCAGAGCACCCACAGGGAGACTAGCCCTGGAGCGCTCAAAACTAGAGCGCTTTGGGGCAAAATCATACTTAGCAAAATTTATCATGGCGGCCTTTTACCCCCTTTTTCCCAACTGTCCGGAAACACTCTAAAGCGCCAAAGGCCGACGAAATTGCCCCAAAGCGCTCCAAATTGAAACGCTTTGGGGCGAATCACACTTACACAAACCAACAACAAATAACAATTTTCAAACCCTCCCAGATTCACTCTGAAGCACCCTAAACCGGAAGATTCACTTCGGATTGCCGCCCAGCTGCTGCGATTTAGAGACGAATCTGGGAGATAACTGATTTTCCAAAAAAGAAATAAAATTATGCACCCCTTGAAAAATGGCAACATTCTTAGCGGCTCGCGGGGTATCGAGCTCGCCTCGATGCCAGGACCCAGGCCTTCATTCATTGGGCCACGGAGTCACCCCCGGTCCCTGCTTGATCTGGCTGTTGGCCTTGCCCTGGCAGGACTTCTTCTTCTGCGCTCTCCTCGGCGCGCTCCTCTTCTATGCCTTCTTCCTTCTCTTCTCCTTCAGACTGGTCTCCCTGTACTTCTTCTCCATCTTGCTCCTGCTCGGTCGTGGCGAGGCGTTCCTGAATCTCATCGAACGTAGACTGGACCTGAATCCAAGCCTCTTCAAGGATTGTCTTGAAAGTGCTAATGTCCTCCGCAAGGCACCTGAACATTTCAATTTGGAGCGTATCAATTTGCTCAACCTTCAAGTCCAAAGCGATGAAGCAGGAGTGAATCTGACAAAACCTGGTCGAGAGCTGCGTCACCTGAGCCTCCTTGATTGGATCAACCCATGCATCAATATCTGTCGTATTAGCCTCAAAGGTGTTCCATTCCGGCTGCAGCTTCTCCTCTGTGAGGACGTTCCCGTTAGCATCAAAGAAGTTAGGGAACCCATGTGACTGTAGTGTTTTGAAGGAAGCCAGGCAAAAGTCCTTTTCCTTTTCTAACATATCCAAGATAGACCTGGCCTTACAAATCATGAGCAAGAGGACCTGTTGGGGAAATTTGGAGACCGCGACGCTCAAGGTTCCCATCCTTGAGCGCTAAATCGAGCCAACCCTCTGTCTGGCGTTCGGCCTCCTCTACCAATGGCTTTCCCAGGGCAGATATATCTTGAATCTTTGCCACAAAAGGAAGGAGGAACAATGACCTAGAAGCCCGGGACCTAAAGTTCTTCAAAAGCTAGAGCCTCATTTCCTTTACCCCTTCTTTGGTGAACGTTTTTACTTTGGAGTCCAGTTCTTCCAACTGTTGTTGTGTCTGTTGTAACAGGCCTTGAAGTTTGACGTTTTGGTCCCGTATTTCCTCCTTTTCCTTTTCTGCTGCTTCTAACCTCTGCCGCACCTACTGGCACTGGTCTTCAGTGTCGTTCACCTTGGCCCTCAACTTTGCCATTTCTCCCTCCAGCTCGGATTTTTCATTTTCTAGCTCGTCCAGCCCTAGATAACTGTTGTCCTATGTTATTTTAAAATAAATCAGATCTGAGAATAATTTATTCAAACATGCAACAGTCACACAGATGGCTGGAAAAATAAACAGCGTGAACAGCAGAAGTTAAATATATTTCTGAACCTGAAATATTACAAATAAAAGAGGCTACAGCTACAGCAGAACACTTCTGCTCTCTTGCTGCTTTTCTAGCCAGCAATCACTGTTCTTCTCCTCCTAAGCTTGTAGTTTTCCTTCTGCAATCTGTTCTCCTCCCATTCTTTTCTGTGTGTCTAAAACACTCTTGATCTTCTCCTTTTATCCTTGAAAAAGGTAACCCTAATCTCTCTAACCCTAAGATTAGATCTCATCTCATCTTGAGATGTAAGGTTAAAAATAGAAAATCACTTAAGTGAATTTCAAAATAGAATCACTTAAGTGAATTACAAAATAGAATCACTTAAGTGAACTTAAAAATAGAAAATCACTTTCAAAATAGAATTAGAAATGTCTCGAACCACTTCTAGCACGTTCATACTAAAGCCTGTGCAAGAAGTTCCTGTCCGAGCTACATTTCTCAACACTCCCTCTTAGCGAGGAAGGAATTCTGCACCAATCCAAGTTTGTCTCTGAATGCTTCAAACTTCCCTTTCACTAAGGGCTTGGTCAGAATATCAGCTACTTGTTGATCTGTGGGAATATACTGGAGCTTTACGGCTCCCTTTTGAATCCTGTCTCGTATGAAGTGATATTTGATGTCTATGTGTTTGGACTTGTCATGAAATACTGGATTCTCAGAGAGTTTGATACAACTCTGATTATCACAGTATATCACCGTGGGATCCAACTCTTGATCAATCAATACTGTAAGCAACTTGCGAAGCCAAATGGCCTCACAACTAGCAATACTGGCTGCCATGTATTCGGCCTCTGTTGAGCTAAGTGCCACAGAAGTCTGCTTCCTGCTGAACCAGGATATCATGCCTGATCCCAAGCTAAAGCAACACCCTGAGGTGCTCTTCCTGTCTGCTACATTGCCTGCCCAATCTGAGTCTGTATACCCCTGCAACCTCACTTCACCATCTCCAAGATATCTTAGACCATACTCCACCGTGCCCCTTAAGTATCTGAGCACATGTTTTGTTGCTACCCAATGCTCCTGCCTTGGCTCCACCATGAACTGACTCAAGGTGTTCACTGTAAAACATATATCCGGTCGAGTGTTGACCAAATACATCAAGGATCCTATCAGCTGCTTGTACAACGTAGGGTCCACCAATTCTGAATCTGAAGTTGTCACCTTCTTCAGATTAGTGATCATGGGTGTGGCCATAGGTTTGCAGTCCTCCATCCGAAACCTCTTCAGGATCTCAACTGCATACTTACCTTGCCCAAGGAATATCTCCCCTGGTCTCTGCCAAACCTCCAAACCCAAGAAGTAATGCATCATGCCAATGTCCTTCATCTCAAACTCAGCTGCCATATCTGCTTTGCACCCTGCAATGAGCTTCTTTGCACTTGTAAGAAACAAGTCATCTACATATAGCACCAAAATGAGTAGATCAGTCCCAACAAATATGTAATATAGATTAGGATCTGCATCACTTTTGGCGAAGCCCACACTCTGCAAGTATCCATCTATCCTGGAATACCATGCTCTCGGTGCTTGTTTGAGTCCATATAAGGCTTTCTTCAGCCTACAAACATGGGACTCCTTCCCTTTTACCTCAAAGCCCTGAGGTTGCTCTATGTACACTTCTTCCTCAATGATCCCATTAAGGAAAGTTGTCTTCACATCCATTTGATGAATCCGCCATCCCATAGATGAAGCTAAAGACATAACTGCTCTAATGGAAGTGTATCTGGCGACTAGAGCAAAAGTCTCCTCATAGTCCACTCCCTCTTTTTGGGAGAACCCTCTCGCCACAAACCTTGCCTTGAACTTCTCGATGCTGCCATCTGCAGCATGCTTAATTTTGTAGAGCCACTTGGAACTCACAACCGACTTCCCCTCCGGTCTTGGCACTATGTCCCAAACATCATTCTTCATGATGGAGGTGTACTCCTCCACCATGGCATCCCGCCAAACCTGTTGGTCTGTTGCCTCCTGAAAACTGGTAGGCTCTGAATTTATGATGTTACTCATCAATGCCATGTAGCTTGAAAACTTCCTTGGAGGTCTACTCTCCCTAATCATGTTGCTAGGAGCCTCAACATACTCCTCAGCATCCCTCAATGTCTGTGTAAGCCATTGAGGTCTCTTGATAGAACTGGAAGGGGCTAATGTCTCCACCTCCTCACCTGAAGGTTGTTGTTCTGAACTGGAAACCACTGGTGTCTTTGGTGACCCTGGCTCAACCTTCGGAGCTTCTTGCTCCTCATTCTCTATCATTGGAATAGGCTCATGGGACTTCCTGGATGCAACGTCCTCCTCAAACTTTACATCCCTGCTCACTATTGTCTTCCTCTTCTCTGGAATATAAACCACCGTAAGCTTTTGAAGTCTCATTGTATCCTACAAATAAACCCTTCCTATTGGAGGGCTCCAACTTGGTCCTCTTCTCTACCGGAACATGGATATAAAATGGACATCCAAAGATGCGAAAATGACTCACCTCTGGTTTCACACCAGTGAATGCCTCCTCTGGTGTCTTGTCCTCCAAGATCCTGTGAGGACACTTGTTCTGGATGTAGACTGTTGTGTTGCATGCTTCTGCCCAAAGAAACATCGGCAAGCCCTGGTCGTGAATCATGGCCCTAACCACCCCTATGATGGATCGATTCTTTCGCTCTGCAACCCCATTCTGTTGTGGGTTGTAAGGAACAGTCAACTCCCTCTTGATTCCTGCTTGCTTGCAGAAACCATAGAACTCCTTGGAGGTATATTCACCCCCATTGTTTGATCTCAAGACCTTGATCTTCTTCTCTGTCTAGTTCTCAACTAGAGCTTTGAACTCATGAAACTTGCTAAAGACTTCATCCTTGGTTTTTAAGAAGTAGATCCATGTCTTGCGAGAGAAATCATCAATAAAGGAAACATAGTACATGCTACCTGAAATTGATGCTACTGACATCGGTCCACAAACATCCGAATGTACTAGATCTAGTATCTTCTTAGACCTATGCTCGTTGTTTGGAAAAACAGCCTTGGCATGCTTGCCAAGCGTGCACCCTCTGCATACTCCTTGTTGCTCAATGTTGAACTCTGGAAGACCTATGACTATCTCCCTCAGAATAGGCAACGCTCTATGATGCAAGTGCCCCATCCTCTTGTGCCACAAATCACACAAGTTGTTATTGCTATGAACTAGGGCTCGAACAGGTTCACCCTGCAACCTGTATAGACTGCCTTCTCTAACCCCTATTACTTGCGCTGTTTCCGGGCTAGATTCTTTTGGTCTAATAAGGACATGCTGGTTCTTGAACTCCACTGCATATCCCTTATCCTCCATAACTGAAACTGAAAGCAAGTTCTTCCTGAGACCTGGAACAAACAAAACATCATCAAAGTCTAAAGATTTCCCTGACTGGAGTCGAAAAGGAATGGTACCAATTCCTACAAGCTGGATATTTGGTATCATCACCAAGCTCAACATGAACCCCCGAGTCCTGCTCTTGTAGACTGGTAAAACATTGTCGGGCTGATGTCATGTGCCGAGATGCCCCACTATCCACATACCAAGCATTCCTTGGAACCGTCTTGGTAGAAAGGCAAGAGACCAATGAGAAATCCTTCTCGAATTTGGAAGCAAACTCACTCATCTGAGTTTCTGCAGAGGATGCTACCTGCATCTGCTGCTGCTTCCCTTTGCCCTTCTTGTCTGGACACTGTGATGCATAATGGCCGTGCTTATGACAAATGAAGCACTTGATCTTGCTCAAGTCCTTCCTTGACTGTGAGGTTGACTCCTCATTCTTTACCTTACCCTTGTTGGGTCCTTTACCTTTGCCCTTCTTGGTTTGCCCAAAAAGAGCTAGGTTATCGTCACCACCTTTCTTGCTGGCCTTTGACTCCATCCGAGTCTCCTCCTGGATGAAATCATCCCACAGTTTCTCAAATTTGGGAAGGTTCTCACGAGCACAAATGCCTTTGACAAATGGTTCCCATGAAGCTGAGAAACCATTAAGTGCCACGTTCACCATCTCTGTGTCTTCAACCTTCTCCCCAACTGCTGCCAGTTGATCACGAATCTGCGTGATCTTCATCAAGTAACTGGTAACGGTGTCAGATCTGGTCATCTCCATAGATCTGAGTTTGTTCCGCAATATCATCTTCCTGTTTATGTTCTCGCTCTGGTAGAGGCTAACCAGGGCATCGAACATCTCCTTTGCCTTAGTCTTCTCGGATATGTGAGGAATCAGGTGATCCTTCACTGCATCCAAGATCATCCGCTTGGCCTTCACTTCCTTCTTTTTGTGAGCTGCCAATTCCTGCGGATCTGTAGGCAAAGTCACATCAGCCTTGACAATATCCCAAAGATCATTCTCTTCCAATAAGAACATTACCCTAACTTTCCAGGGCAAAAAATTGGAGGCACCTTCCAATCTATCCTCAAATCTGAGGCTAGCTGCTGCCATTTCTGAGATCTGAAATATTAATGACTGAAATAAAACAGTCCTGCAAATAAGCTTAGTCCTTCAAGCCAAAAAAATATGAAACCCTAACTGCTGAAATATTAATGACTCAAAAAAAACAGTCCTGCAAATAAGCTTAGTCCTTCAAGCCAAAAAAAAAATGAAACCCTAACTGCTGTTTTTTTTTTCTTTAATATCCAGCAGTGATCTACTGCTGTAAACCCTTGAGGATCTCAATCACAGAACCTAGCTCTGATACCATGTAAATTTTCCAGCCCTAGATAATTGATGTCCTATGTTATTTTAAAAAAATCAGATCTGAGAATTGTTGCCACATTTTGCACGGGGTGCAATGTTTTCAATTTTTGTAAGAGAGCTGCTCTTCCCTTTCCCTCTTCCTCTCTTTCCCCTTCCTCTTCTCCCCCTTTCTCTCTCTTCCCTACATTCTCATTCTTCCCTCTTTCTCTTGAGCCCCTCAGTCAAATCTCAAAAATGACAGCAGTTGCCCTGAAAAATGGCTAAGTGTCAGGGCGCAATCCGACTTCGCAGCGAAGTCGGAGTGCGCCCTCCAGTTGGAGCGCAGCAGGAGTGCAAAGTGCGCAGTGCGACAGAATCAACCAGAAGAACAAGTGTTGAGGCGCAACCCGACTTCGCGCGAAGTCGGAGTGCGCCTGCTCTCAGGCGCACTTGGTAGCGGTGGCGGGAAAAATGACTAAGTCTTGGGCGCAACCCGACTCGGGCGAAGTCGGAGTGCGCCCCCCTTCCGGGGCGAAGTCCGTACGGCGGTAGAAATCAGCTTTCACCTGTGCGCAACCCGACTTCGCAGCGAAGTCGGAGTGCGCCCTTTGACAGGTGCGCAGTAGGGGAATAAACTCAGAAATGCACCCAAGGCATGAAGGCCTTCCCGACTGCGCTGTTTTCTACCTGCGCAACCCGACGGCGCTCTGATCCTGGGCGAAGTTGGATAAACTGCCTTTCAAGGCAGACACGTGTCAAGCAACATCATCCGACAAGTGTCCAACTTTGGGATCCGAGCCAAGACGTGCCGAGCAAAAGGACAAGCATGGGATGCACTACTTATGCCAGCTGCCTCATTTAAGGCTGATTGGAGGTTCTACCTGCCTCAGCTACCCGCATTCCTGCCGATGAGAAGTTCTACCTAACACGCTGCCACGTATCTGTACAGCCTTCAGGGAGACCATCTTTGCGAGTACGGTCTGCCCGACAAAGGTCGGCATCGGCGGCTCCATGGCCGCTTTTGTCGGCTAATGTTTGGTGGGACTTTGTGCCCATTAATGTAATCGGGAGGGACTCGGGCTATAAATACCCACCACGTTTTCATTGTAAGGTGGTGGAAGGGGAATGTACGTTAGGGAACCATTGTAGTTGTGTACGCTTCTTAATATAAAGTATATACCTAGCTCTGTTCTACTACTTTTATTTTGTATCTTGCCTCTCTTTGTCATATTTCTTGTGTCATTGCTCGCTGTTGTGTTGAACTCTGAACTCCAGCATTTGATGGCCAAGTACTCCTGGACTTCATAGATCAGAGGATACATAGAATAAATTAGGTAGCAGTTCCTTCAGTTGTGTGTTATGTTTATGTTGTTGTCCGTAGTGGTGATTGATGCGTTGCCGTACTGTTAGTTCCTTGGAGGGAATGTCTGTTAGGGGACCATTGTAGCTGTGCGTACACTTCTCTGCATAACACATATACTTGGATCTGACATTTCTTGGTTACGTTTTGTATTTATGTTGCTGTCCGTAGTGGTGATTGATGCATTGCCGTACTGTTAGTTCCTTGGAGGGAATGTACGCTAGGGGACCATTGTAGCTGTGCGTACACTTCTTTATATAAAAAGTATACTTAGATTTGGCAGTTTCTGGTTATGCTTTGTATTTATGTTGCAGTAAGTAGTGGTGATTGATGTGTTGCCGTACTGTTAGTTCCCCCCACCCAACTCCAATCACCTTTGTAAATTCTTTCCGCATTTTTATCTCTTTCCTGCACTCTCATCTTAAACCATAAAACCCCCACAGGAAGCCGGCCTTCTCCGGAGATTGGCACGGAAGGCATTCCTTCCTTCCGGCCTTTCAATCTGGTGGGCGAATCTGGGCGCGTTAACACAAAATCCTTTCCTCATGGCGGATTCGTAACCAACAGTTTCTGGCACGCCCGGTGGGACAAGGAAGTTTCCCACCCCCAAACAGAATCGAAGCACCGGTGTTCGCTTCATTGCTGTTCAAAATCAGAACACCTGGCGACTCTGCACGAACATATCCTCTGAGTCCGAAAGACCGGTCCTAGCACCTTCATGCAAACGAGAAGGTGGCGAGCAAGGGATCCGAGAAACCCGCCTGCCTTTTACGAACTAGACATCAACGCTCGAGGCGAAATTGTCGAGTGGCTGATCAACAAGCTCGTGTCGACGAAGCCGAGGCTGAAATCCAAGAAGAAGCCGAAGCCGAGGTCGAAGGAGCTGAGAACGAAATAGAAGAGGCCGAGGAAGAAGAGGAATCTACATCCTCGGAAGGTACCGACACTGAGTATACAACCGACGGAGGAGAAGAAGAAGAAATGGCTGCCCAGCAGCAGAATGATGATGATCTCTTCCCGGCGGTGGACTCTACGGGGCCCTTGGCCCTGGTCGGACAACAAGCTGTGCCCCCTGCTGCCTTAAAGTCCATCCCTACATACGACGGCTACGGCAAGACGGCGTACGAGCACATCCAGGACATCCTTGCCCTGGCTGCATTGCACTCCATTACTGACGAAAGTGTGAAGACCCGTCTGCTGGCCCTTTCCCTAAGGGGAAAGCTTCTCTACTGGTGGAGATCGCTGCCAGAGGGATCTATCACAGGGTGGCCCCAACTCGCCAGAAGGCTCGTGAAAGGATGCAACGAGTCTGCTGACCCCACTTCTTTCTTTGCATCGGTTCCAAAGTATCCGAGAGACACCCCCAAGAGGAGGTGTCGACTTTAACATCGGGTTTGCGAGATCCTGGAAACGGGTACCTCGTGAACTTCGGCCTTCGGGTGGCATGGCTGCTCACTACTATCAGAGATCCTTCAACTCAGACATATGCCTGCTTGAAGATTGCCAGAATAGACTCGTTTCCTGCTCTGTACGATGCTGCCCAGCAAGCTGAAGCGGATATCATTTCCATCGGCAGACTCCCGTCCAGGGTGCAGGAACCCATTCATCCCGACTTCCCCAGATCCCAGTATCCGTCGACTACGGTGGTGCGCCGTCCACATCAGGGCAGCAACCCCAGCAGCAATGGAATCCGGCGCCGGTCGTAACTCCTTACGGCCCGCCGCAAATGCATTATCCTCACCCGCCTCCTCCTCCTCCGCATTTTCCAGCACTCCCTGCTCCCCCGCAGTACGCACCTTATTCCAATCCTCCTCCATTAGCCGCATTGCCTCCACCGGCACAATTGCCGCCTCCTGACAATAACATTCAGAATACAATCCTCCAGGAGGTACGGGCTTTGGCCTCGGGTTATCATGCCATGTCCAATGACATGACCGCTCCAAAGAAGAAGGCCCAGATGGACCTCGCTCCTAGGAGGCCATATCCGCCCCGGCGCTGACAAAAGACAGACCTCCAGAACAACAGTTGCAGAGGCGTCCGCCTCCGAGAAATGCTGCTATAGAAGACCAACCTGGTCCTTCTGACCGAGTTAACTGGTGCACTACGTGCAATGACCCGCATTCGGAGGATGACTGCACACTGCACCAGCACTACATCCAGACTTTGGCCGGCAGCGCCATAGAGGACGATGAACTCTACATGATCCTGGACGGCGAAGCCAACTTTGCCCTCCCAGAGGAGAATCTAGTGCCGCCCGCCAAGGAAGAAAAGAAAGCTACGAGATCCTTGCCAAGCCCTTGCGGTGTATGCCGAGAAGAGAAAAGGCGCGGCCCGGTGGGCTGCCACCATACAAGCGGGCGTGGCCCTACACGGCCCGGGAGAAGGCATCCAAAGACAAAGCTCCGGCCAAGCCTCCTCCGGTAAATGCAGCCCCTATTCCAGCCAAGCCCCCCATAGCTAGGGCAGCTCCAGCTCTAGTTCCGGCTAAGACTCCCGTACCTCAGCCTCCGAGCTGAAACCAAAGAACAAGCACGGGGAGAAGCTGAAGTACCCGTCTCGACCAAGAGACGAGAGAGTTGAGGCCACCCGGCGGTACCGGACGAAGTATGAGCCGGCAAAAGAAGCGAGAAGGAGCTAGCACCTCGGGCTACAGCATAGTAGACGAGTTGAAAAGAACACCCGCTAGAATCGGCATGTACGATGCTCTTCTGCTCCCAGGCCAGGTGGATCTGCTGCAGGAATCTCTGAAAAACATGAAGAACGGCAAGCAGATACAGCCCGCTGTCCTGGTTCAACCTCTGACAGTCTCAGCCACTGGGAAGAACAGACCGCCTCCCTTCTATCTGTCTTTACGGATGCAAGGGCACATAGTACACAACTGCATGGTGGACTCTGGCGCTTCCACGACTGTTATGCCGAAAGCCGTCTGCGACGAGATCGGGATGGAGTACACAAGGAGCAGCCAAGGCGTGTTGCAATTGGACGGCACCCCTGTCAAGACAGTTGGTGTCATAAAGGACATCCCTATTCGGTGCATAAGGCTCTCGACATCGTGGTCATTCAAGAAGTCGTGGTTGTTGACTTGGCTCCCTACTTCGGCATGTGTCTCTCCCGGGAGTTCACTGCGAAGCTGGGCGAGTACCTGTCTCTAGACTACTCACACATGGAAGTGCCCTTCAAAGGAAGGAGACTGAAAATCTTCAATGAGAAGCCTTCCACCTTCCTAGTAGAGAAGATACCCGGAGAAGAGTCGGACTGCATGGTCCAGTCGACGGAGGAAGAACTGGTGACGGTAGAGCTGACGGAGCAAGCCCTCGAAGTGCTACAGCTCGAAGATGAGTTCTCTTTGCGGGATTTCAATGCCGTAATTGAGACGAGACGGGGTGTTACACCGTTGTACAGCCCGAGAGGCTTGACAAGTCAGCTGAAAAGGAAGTGGGACCTGCACTTGAGAGGCTGTGGAAGCTTTTCTTTGACGGCGCGCGATGCAAAAATGGCGCCGGTGCAGGGGTGCTTCTGGTTTCTCCGACCGGGATCCAGAAGGACTATACCTACAAGTTGGCCTGGAGTTGCACTAACAACTCGGCGGAGTACGAAGCCCTGTGCTTGGGATTGCGAAAGGCAGAGAGGCTGGGGATTAAACACTGCGAGATCTTTGGAGATTCAGAGCTGGTGTGTCACCAGGTTACGAACAAGTGCGCCTCCAAAAAGCACTATCTCAAGGCGTACCGCAACCGGGTGTGGGACCTGATGGAGTCGTTTGACTCGTTGAATGTCAAGGCGATATCACGCGAGAAAAACAAGCACGCTGACATTACGGCGTCTGTTGGAGCCAGGTACGTTCCGGTCGACGACGTTGTCCAGAAACCGAAGCCGGTTCGCACTATTTACGAGCCTTTTGTGCCTGATAAGGACACCCAACTGGCAGGTGTTCGATTGTGACGAGGAGATCGTCACATTTTTGGTAAATGAAGCATGTTCAATCGAGAGTAGAGACCTTGATGACGAGCAATATGAGGGGTTGATACAGTTGAAAAATAATCATGTCCCAAAAGGACTGATTACATTGGAGAGTCTATTTGATCAGAACGACAGAGCTATATCTCATAGGATCAAAGTAGACCCGAAGCAGTATGCCGACCTGGAACTCGAACCTGGTAAAACTATCAAGGTCGGGACAGACTGCACTTCGGAGGAACTTGAGCGAGATCAGATCACTGTGCCGAGAGTTCCTCGACATCGTGGCTTGGTGCTACGAGGATTTGAAGTGGTATGACAGAGATGTAATCCAGCATACCATTGAGCTAGAGGATGGCGCCAAGCCATTCCGACAGAAGCGAGAGGGCCGTAAATCCGAAAATTGAGGCCATGATGAAAGCCGAGCTCTTGAAGATCTTTGGAGGCCAAAATCATCTACCCCATCAAACATTCATCCTGGGTTGCGAATTTGGTGCCCGTGAGGAAGAAGAATGGCGACATCCGTCTCTGTGTCGATTTCAGAAACTTGAATCAAGCCTCCCTCAAGGACCACTATCCGCTTCCCCAAATTGATCAAATTCTACACATCGTTGTTGGAGCCCGGAGATTCTCACTTCTAGATGGATTTTCCGGCTACAACCAGATTTGGGTCAGGGATGAGGACCAGCATAAAACGGCGTTCACCACCAAATGGGGGACGTTCGCCTATCAGCGCATGCCTTTCGGCTTATCCAATGCTGGTGCCACATTCCAAAGGGCCATGGACCTGGCCTTCCCAGAGCTGCTCAACAAGATCATTGTCATCTACCTTGATGACATGACTGTTTTCTCTCGCCAAAGAGGGGATCATGTTTCCCACCTGCGGCAAATATTTGAGAGGTGTCGAGAATTCGGCATTTCTATAAACCCGAAGAAGTCTGTCTTCGCGGTAAAAGAGGGTAAGCTGCTGGGACATGTCATCTCCGAGAGAGGCCTCGCCATTGACCTCGACGAGAGCGAAGCCCTCCTTCGCTTGCCAACCCCAATTGATAAAAAAGGGCTGCAGTCCTTCTTCGGCCAGATTAACTTCGTGCGGAAGTTCATCCCGGACTTCGCATAGGTGATCAAGCCTATGGCCGAACTGCTAAAAAAAGATACAACTTACGAATGGATTGATGAGAGAGAGCAAGCCTTCGAGGAAATCAAGGCTCGGATTGCGCAAGCTCCGGTGTTGATAAACCCGGACTACTCCAAGGACTTCATCCTCTACGCGGTGGGAGAACCGGAAAGTTACGCCGCAGTCCTAACACAGAAGGGAGACGATGGCGAGGAGCGCCCCATAGCGTTCCTGAGCCAAGTGATTCAGCCGCATGAAGAAAAGTACAACTTTATAGAGCGGCAAGTTCACGCGGTCATGAAATCCCTCCGAAAGTTCAGGCATTTTGTCTCCCAGAGCAAAACGACTGTCTTTGTGATTCACCGGACGTTCGAAGCTTCATCATACAAGGAGAGCCGGGTCACAAGAGAGCGGGATGGATTGCAAAAATCCAGGAGTTCGACATCGAAGTGCGGCCCACCAAGCTTATCAGAGGCCGAGCCTTGTGTCAGGAGCTGGCCCGAAGCGCTGTAGCCGGCATCTCCGCCTGTAAGTGGGAGGACACAGCAACAAGCATCAACCTAGCCAACTCCTTATCGGAGGAGAGTGATTGGACAGATGAACTGGTGAGATATTTCTGCACCGGAAGATGTCCAGATCACCTGAACGCCTCACAACGAAGGAGATTTCGGCTAGGTGCACTCAAGTACACTCTTCGCCCCGAGGGGCTTTACTTCAAAAATATTGACGGCATCCTGTTGCGGTGCGTCATGAAATCAGACCAGTCCAGGGTCCTCGGAGATTTTCATTCCGGGATGCCTGGAGGTCATCATTCTGCAAGGCCTACGGCCTTGAAAATAATTAGAGCCGGGTACTATTGGCCCACTCTATTTACAGACGCTTATGCGGTCTGTTCCAAGTGTGATCAATGCCAGAGGTTTGCTTGGCGAAACAGAAAAGCACCCCTGCCCCTTCAGCCGATTCAGGCCGAGACTCCGTTCCAGCAATGGGGTCTAGACTTCATTGGGGTGATTTCGCCTAATTCCTCTGCCGGACACAAGTTTATTCTTACAACCACCGATTACTTCACATGGTGGGCAGAGGCGATCCCAACCAAAAACGTGGACCAAGAAACGATCATCAGGTTCCTTGAAAGCTTGATTACCCGCTTCGGGGTTCCTGAGTCAATTGTAACGGACAATGGTCCAGGGTTCGCAGGCGCTGTACTCACGGAGTACACTGGCAAACTTGGCATTTATCACAAAATGTCTTCTAATTACTACCCGCAGGGGAATGGCCTTGTTGAGTCTACTAACAAGAACCTCCTGAAGATCATCAGAAGGACCATTGAAAGGAACAAGCGGACTTGGCATTCACTCCTGAACCGGGCGCTGTGGGCGGACAGAGTTTCATTCAAGAAATCCATCAGAACGTCCCCTTATGCGCTCGTCTATGGTAAAGAGGCTGTCATGCCAGCCCACATCGAAATCCCTGCCCTATGGATGTTGGACGAAGACAGGAGCAGTGGAGACCCGGTGGATGACAGACTGTGCCAACTTCTGCAGTTGGAGGAAGACAGGGAAAAAGCATACCAGGCCTTCACCAAGCATGTTGAAGCCACTCAAGGCTGGTTTGCGAAAGGCACCACTGCCCGAGTTTTTGAAATCGGGGACTTGGTGCTGAAGTGGGACTCATTGAAGGCGAAGCCGGGCAACCACGGGAAGTTCGATGCCCTGCGGGAGGGCCCTTATCAGATTGCCGGGTGAACCAGCTCAACGCTTACATACTTCGGGATATGGAGGGTCAGCTCCTACCTATCCCCGTTAACGGGTTCCACTTGAAAATCTACCGCTGTTGAAGGTGCCCAATCGGGCCCTTCCTTGTACAAATTTCCCTTTTTGCATTTTTAATTTTCGGTATGTACAGTTCCTGCTTTCAGTTTTTTCATTTTAAGAGAGCCCAAGTCGGACAAAAGGAGAAGACACTGACTTCGCGGCGAAGTCAGGTGTCGCCCCTGAGAAAGAGCGAAGTTCGTAAAAGGGAGCTGCCTGAGAAAGCAGTAAAAATCGGCCAAGTTTGGGTGCGCAACCCGACTTCGCAGCGAAGTCGGGCTGCGCACCACCCGAAGGGCGCAATTGGAGAAGGAGCATCAAAAGGGAGTTAAGTGTTCGGACTGCGCTGACTTTCAAGGCGAAGTCTGACTTCGCGCGAAGTCCGAATGCACCCGGCTTTCGCGCGAAGTGCGAGGTGCGCCCGATCTTCGGGCGAAGTCCGAGCGCGCCCCGTTTTCCGGGCGCAGCTCGGGTGTTTCGCCGAGGAAAAATCAAAGTAGCGGAAGGGACCAAGCGTCAGTTCGGACTGCGCCCAATTTTCGGGCGAAGTCCGACTGCGCCCATTTTCCTGGGCGCGGCTTGGATAATTTTAAATAAAAAATTAATACTCCAAGTGTGGGCCCAGGGCGCATTGCGGCTGTGCAAGTTGGGTTTCCGAACCAAAAGGGTTTTTCCTTGAGCAGTGTGCCCGGATTGTGGCAGTGACGTCAGCCATGGCGCAGCGTTCAAAGTCAAATTTAATGATTGCGCAACCTTCAAGGAAAACGCAATCAAGGAAGCATGGCGCGGTAACCAGGGTACATCTTTCAAGACGTTCTCCTGTGCGGCCACCAAAAAACATAACGTCTTCACTAGCCGGCCGACCTACCCCCTCCTGCGCACCATTAATGACGCTGTCATTATCTAGAAAAGGAGGTCTGGTGCACCCAGACATGCCAAATCGTGCAGATTATTCCTGTGACTGCGAAATCTTGTGCAGTCGTCCAGAGGTCATAATTATTGTTGTTTCGAAGGAATGGACAAAGGAAAGTTGCCAATGCCAGCGCAATCCAGCGAAGGGCGCGAACTGGGAGATTTACCGCAGTCAAGCGCTTTTGAGGGTAAAACGCCGCGAGGATCACGAAAGTCAAAAGGCCGGACAAAGAAGGTACGGCGAGGACAAGCTCTACCACCACCCGTTAATCACTTATCCGGGTACAAGGACGGCTCGTTCTCCGTCGGCCTTACTAAGCTGCGGCCAAGCGTGGAAAGTTGGGCTGATAAGGTTTCGCCCTCACACCATTTCGGAGCGGCGTACAAGTCGAACCTTTATCGGTTCTTGTGCCCTCCTGTCCATCAATGCCCGGAGCTGGTCGACCTAATTGTCAGACATTACAGACCAGCTACCCGGCAAGTCTGTGACTACAGCGGAAAGCCCTTGTTCACACTTCGCAAAGAGACCGTCCAGCCGGCCTTCGCCCCAGGGTTGCAGTATGACTCCAGCACGATTGTTAGAAAGATAAATCTTGGCGAGCAAGCGGGGCGCTTTACGCAATCAAAAAGGATGAGGGATTTCCTCAACTCAGAGCTGAACGCCCCGCTCGCAGCTGGACAATGGCCAACCGGCCCCATACCCCTGGAAAGGTTTCAAAGTAAATACATATACACCATCCTGGCGTGGGTCCTCGGCTGCGACTCTGACGAGCTGGTACGGCCGTACCAGCTAGCGCTGGCAGAATGTCTCCTATGCGGAGAATCTTATGAACCAGCAGCGCAAAAAAGTGGGAAGCGCCCTATCTTCTTCGGTCGGGCGGGTTGGCTTGCATACGCCATTCACTCCCGGCTGGTGAAGCTACGAAAAGCGATCAAACTGAATTTCGATTCAGTTCCTTCTTGGCTTGGCTATGTTTGTATCACTTGCACTCCCGTATGCCGATCCCTAACCTGAAGAAGGAAAATGAGAAGGGAGAGCCACGGCCCGTCTATGAATGGACGGATGACCTATACCGGAAAGGGTCTTATTACAAGTTCAACTTCAACTTTCTGGGCTTGGTCATGTCAGTCTTCAGCGATGGTGAGATCCCTCGCCCCCGCGAGGAAATGACAAACTATTTGTTGAATCACAAGCTCGGGGACGTTTTTAGACCGACGCAGGGGATCGTGGTTAGAATCTACGGATTCAAGGGCAAGCCTCATCTGCTGCCCTACTGGTGCACGGATCATCAGTTTGGGATGGAGGTTGCGCGGCAGATGGATTACGTTGAAGAGGAGTTCGGCCAGGGAAAGAAAAAGGGCCATATCTTTCAATATCCTCTTTCCTGGGCGAACGTCGAAATATCAGAGATAGGACAGCATGTCTATCTCGAGCGGGAGCTCTATGACATTGGCCTGATTCTGCTGCCGCAGCGCTGGAAGTACGACCCATACGGGATAAGGGGAAAGTTTGCACATATCTGCCCCGGGCGGATATAATCGAAGACAGATGCGATGTGGTCCATGTTGACCTCGGCGGGAGATTGACTCGATGGAAGCATGGCCTCCGTGGCGGGAGTTTTCTTGCGAGGAGGTAGCATATGACCCCGAGCGAAACCCGGACCACAAGTTCACTTCTCCGGGATTTAAGAAACTCATCACCAAGGTGGCGAGGCCTTAAGCGGCCAAAAGAAAAAGTTGTTGAATCTTTGGAAGATGAGGTGCCGCACGCGAGCACGATAAATCCGTCGAAGGAATACGGCCGTTGATGATGATTTTTCAGCTCTATATGACCGAGCACATTGACGAGTGGCGGCCTTTCGCATTCCGAGATTACGTTCCCCGAGGTCCCTTCGAGGGTTATAAGGGGGGGTCTTCCTCCCAGCAGTTGTACACTTTTGCAACTGCCAGTGCGGGCCCAGCAGATATCCAAGTGGACCCAATGCAGCCTGTTGCTTCCAAGGTGGCGCCCGAAAAGGCGCAAAAATCAGTCAAGTCAACGCCCGAGGTGGCTCCTCAGGCACAAAAGACGCCAGCGCCGCCAGCGAGCGGACCGGCCGCGGCAGGTCTTCTGCAAGTCAAACCCCGGTACAAGTTTACCGTGGGAACATCAGCGCCCGCTGCACCTACTTCATCTCCTTCTTCCGAACCGGCCATTGCTCCAGAAGAGAAAAAGAGGAAGAGAGTTGAGAGAGTCAGGCGACCTAGCTTGACGGTGCAGCGATCGATCGCAGAGCCGCAGCCGCGTCCAGCCGCTCCAGAGGTTGTTTCTCTGGATAGTCCTGAGCCAGCCGCCGGAACCAGAACCGCAGACATTCATCCAGCATCGGCTCAGGCGGAGCCCGCAGGTACGTCCGCTGCCCCGCTCCCTCAGATCTCATCTGGCCCTACTCCGACTCCATCTCCCGCTCAATCCGAGCAAGCCATGGCCGCATCTTCCTCCCCATCTCCACAGCCTTCTAGCGGCCACCATTCTTTCGACCAGTTTGCTCAGGACCCCAACGCCTTCCTATCCCCGAGTCAAACCCCAAACCCTTCACCCGTGGTTAGTGCTGAAGCTGCGCGTTCACCGCTGCATCCATCGCCTCAGCCGCTTGAAACCCTTCCAGCATCAACCGCTCCGCTCTCCGCTCCCCGGTCCCCCTCAAAAGCGGCCGCTCCTTCCGAAGTCCTTCCGGTTTCTCCTATTTCCCTGTTCGCAGGAGAGATGTCACAGCAGAACCCTAGGCTGGGGGAACCGGACTTCATGGACGATCTCCAGAACACGGACGATTTGCCTCTGGCAACAAGAGCCGTAGAATATCCTATCTCTTTTCTCCAAAACTTGAAGCGGAGGAGACCTGAAGAGATTGCCGCCCCGGTAAAGCGCACCAAGTTTGACTTCGAGAGGAGAGTGCTCACGATGGAAAAGATAACTCCAAAAGTGAAGAAGCCTCTCCGGGGAAATGACCGGGGGCGGACTACGAGCTTCGGAGAAAGGAGAAGAGCTTTGACGATATCCACCGGCAATACGAGATTCATGGAATCCTTCGTAAAGCGGATAATCTCCTTGTCAAAAATCCGGAGGGAACAGGGAAGAGCTTTTCCGGTTGCGGGACAAAACAAGACAGCTTGAAGAGGACTGTCTAGGTCCAGCGAGCAGCTGGAATCGGCGCGACGAGAAATAGATGAGTTAAAAGCCCGGCTGGCCGCTTCTCGGCAAGAAGCCGCAACGGAAAGCGAGGCAGCCCTGGAGCAGATTTCTCGGCTCCAGGAGTCTTTGAAGCAGGCGCGATCGCAATCTGCAGAGAAAGCATCTCAAGCGACGGTCTTTTCAAAGAGCAAAGTTAAGGAGATGCGGGCTGATCTGCTGCGGGGATGCAAGCCCCACATGTATAAAGCCATGTCGGTCCTGGATTTCGCATCCAGGATCCAAGAAGTTTCTGCCCAGGGAAAGCCTGTGGTAGAGGAGGCCGAACGCCAGGCGAAGCAATGGCTGGACCTGGCGATAAAACTTCAAGAACACGAGCGCGATGGCCTCCAATTCTCCCCCATGTCCTCATTCGCTGTAGAATGGGCGGATGCAAGGGTAACCTTGCATAAATATTTTAAGAAAACGAGAAGAGGTGAGAGTTGCCGGACGAATGCTTTGGATGCATTCGAACATGAAAGAGACATTTGTACGGCTCCCCTTCACGCTCTCTACGAACTAGGGTGCCGGGCTATGTTGAGAATGGTGAGTTTCTCACCCATGAGCAAGTGAAAGAGAATTGGCGGTCCTTTGAGGCGGATACGGCTGAAATCGATAGGCTGGACCGAGCCAATTCAAGAAAGTCGGGTCACCCGAGATGGTGTCCAAGTCTCTGCAAGATCAGCTCCTACTTCCAGGAGTTGGGAAAGAGATACCTCACCATCGACTTGCACACGGTCGCTGCATTCCACGCAGCGTTAGAAGAAGTTGCTGACCGCCGACCCTTCGAAGCAGAAGCCTGGGGCCAAGCCCAGGCCGCATACAAGCGCATCTGCGAGGCAGAAGCCAGCGCTGGAGAGCATTCGGAAGGCGAATCCGAGGAAGCAGCTGCCGGAAGTGGATCTGAAGAACAGTTGCCGCGAGGGGAACGGCCAGAGCAGCAGAAGGCAGGGGAAGTAAGTTCCTCTGCACCCAATGGATGAAGGCATGGATTCTTTGCGCCGAGGCGAGCTCGACACCCCGCGAGCCGCCAGAAATGTTGCCACATTTTGCACGGGGTGCAATGTTTTCAATTTTTGTAAGAGAGCTGCTCTTCCCTTTCCCTCTTCCTCTCTTTCCCCTTCCTCTTCTCCCCCTTTCTCTCTCTTCCCTACATTCTCATTCTTCCCTCTTTCTCTTGAGCCCCTCAGTCAAATCTCAAAAATGACAGCGAGTTGCCCTCGAAAAATGGCTAAGTGTCGGGCGCAATCCGACTCGCGGCGAAGTCGGGTGCGCCCTCCGGTTGGAGCGCGGCGGGAGTGCAAAGTGCGCGGTGCGACGAATCAACCGGAAGAACAAGTGTTGCGGGCGCAACCCGACTTCGCGGCGAAGTCGGAGTGCTCCCGCTCTGGGCGCACTTGGTAGCGGAGCGGGAAAAATGACTAAGTCTTGGGCGCAACCCGACTCGCGGCGAAGTCGGAGTGCGCCCCTTCCGAGAGCGAAGTCCGTACGGCGGTAGAAATCAGCTTTCACAGTGCGCAACCCGACTTCGCAGCGAAGTCGGAGTGCGCCCTTTGACAGGTGCTGCAGTAGGGGAATAAACTCAGAAATGCACCCAAGGCATGAAGGCCTTCCCGACTGCGTTGTTTTCTACCTGCGCAACCCGACAGCGCTCCGATCTCGGGCGAAGTTGGATAAACTGCCTTTCAAGGCAAGCACGTGTCAAGCAGCATCATCCGACAAGTGTCCAACTTTGGGATCCGAGCCAAGACGTGCCGAGCACAAGGACAAGCATGGGATGCACTACTTATGCCAGCTGCCTCATTTAAAGCTGATTGGAGGTTCTACCTGCTTCAGCTACCCGCATTCCTGCCGATGAGAAGTTCTACCTAACGCGCTGCCACGTATCTGTACAGCCTTTCGGGGAGACCATGCTTGCGAGTACGATCCTGCCCGACAAAGGTCGGCATCAGTAGCTCCATGGCCGCTTTTGTCGGCTAATGTTTGACTGGGACTTTGTGCCCATGAATGTAATCGGGAGGGACTCGGGCTATAAATAGCCACCACGTTTTCATTGTAAGTGGTGGAAGGGGAATGTCTGTTAGGGAACCATTGTAGCTGTGCTTCTGCTTCTTAATATAAAGTATATACCTAGCTCTGTTCTACTACTTTTATTTTGTATGTTGCCTCTCTTTGTCATATTTCTTGTGTCATTGCTCGCTGTTGTGCTGAACTCTGAACTCCAGCATTTGATGGCCAAGTACTCCTGGACTTCATAGATCAGAGGATACATAGAATAAATTAGGTAGCAGTTCCTTCAGTTGTGTGTTATGTTTATGTTGTTGTCCGTAGTGGTGATTGATGCGTTGCCGTACTGTTAGTTCCTTGGAGGGAATGTCTGTTAGGGGACCATTGTAGCTGTGCGTACACTTCTCTGCATAACACATATACTTGGATCTGACATTTCTTGGTTACGTTTTGTATTTATGTTGCTGTCCGTAGTGGTGATTGATGCATTGCCGTACTGTTAGTTCCTTGGAGGGAGAATGTCTGCTAGGGGACTGTTGTCACATTTTGCACGGGGTGCAATGTCTTCAATAAAGTAATGTAACAGTGCTGCTCCTCTTTTTCCTCTTTCTCCATCTTCCTTCCTTCTTCTCTCCCTTTCCTTTTCTTTCCCGCATTCTTTTTCTTTCCCCCCTTTCTTGGAGTCCCCAGTTGATTTTTCAACTTTCCAGCAAGTTACCCTGAAAATGGCTAAGTGCTGGTGCGAAGTGCGCACTTCGCCCAGTTTTGGTGCGAAGTGCGTACTTCGCCCAGTTTTGGTGCGAAGTTCGCACTTCCCCCAGTTTTGGTGCGAAGTTCGCACTTCGCCCAGTTTTGGTGCGAAGTCTGACTTCGCCCCACTTTCTGGGCGCACCTTGCACTGGCAGACTGGCAGGTCAATGAAGAAGAATGTTAAAGTGCCGGAGCAGGTCCGTACGTCGGCAGACACCAGTGTCCACCTGTGCGCAGTCCGACTTCTCAGCAGAATCGGAATGTGCCCTTGACAGGTGTGCGGTGGGGGAGCAAACCCGGAGTTTGACCAAGACGTGAAGGTTTTCCCAACTGCACTGTTTTCTGCCCGCGCATCCCAAGGAGTCCAGATCCCAAGCAAAGATGTATAGACTGCCCTCTAAGGCAGGCATGTGTCACACAGCATAACCCATCATCAGACAAGTGTCCAGCTTTGGGATTTGAACCAATACTGCCGACCAAAAGGGATAAGCATGGGCTGCCTGCACCGCCTGCGCTAGTAGCCTCATTCAAAGCTGATCTGAGGTTTCACCTGCTCCAGCTACCAGCGAACCTGCCGACTTGAAGATTTTATCCAGCCCTCCGCCACGTAGCAGTCCAGCTTCCAGGATGACCATGCTGCGGGTACAGCCCTGTCCGACAAAAGGTCAGCATTTGCAGCTCTTTCGCCGCTTCTGTCAACTTATGTTTGACTGGGACTCTGTGCCCATTAATGTAACGGGTGGGACTCGGGCTATAAAAGCCCATCTTGAATTCATTGTAAAGGGTGGAAGGGGAATGTTTGTTAGGGAACTACTGTGCTTACTGTAACCATGCTTCTGCATATAAATACAATCTGTATGCCTGGTTCTGTTCTACCGCTTTTATTTCTTATGCTTATGCTTTACGCGATTCTGTGTCATGGCTTGTTGATTCACTTCGGCATTTGATGGTCAGGCGCCTTTAGCATTATTTCTGTACTTTTAATTTTCGTATAATAGATGTGGTAGCAGTTCCATCAGTTATGTGTGACGTTGCTGGCCCGTATCTGGTGATTGATGCGATCCCTCGCTCGTTAGTTCCTTGTAGGGAATGTTTGCTAGGGAGCCATTGAAGCTGTGCGGTTAAACTCTCTACCTAACACATATACCTGGCTCTGATATATCTAGGTTTACTGTCTACCCCTGTCAGTGTACGTATCTGGTGATTGATGCGATCCCCTGCTGTTAGTTCCTTGTAGGGAATGTTTGCTAGGGAGCCATTGAAGCTGTGCATACACTGCTTGTGTATCGGCAGTACGCCTAGGTTTTGCGGTTCCTTGCCATACTTTGTGTTTGTATGCAGTAAGTAGCGGTGATTGGTGTGTTCCCGTACTGTTAGTTCCCCCCACCAACCTTTGGACATATTTGTAATTTCTTTCTGTACGTTTATCTCTTTCTGTACATTTATTTCTTTCCCGTTCCCCTTAGCTTAAATCAGAAAACCCCCCAAAAGGAGCCGGCCTTCTCCGGAGATTGGCCCGGAAGGCATCTCTTCCTTCCGGCCTTTCATGCTGGTGGGCGAATCTGGGCGCATCAACCCGAAATCCTTTCCTCATGGCAGATTCGTAACCAACAGGGACCATTGTAGCTGTGCGTACACTTCTCTATATAGAAAGTATACTTAGATTTGGCAGTTTCTGGTTATGCTTTGTATTTATGCTGCAGTAACTAGTGGTGATTGATGTGTTGCCGTACTGTTAGTTCCCCCCACCCAACTCCAATCACCTTTGTAAATTCTTTCCGCATTTTTATCTCTTTCCTGCACTCTCATCCTAAACCATAAAACCCCCACAGGAAGCCGGCCTTCTCCGGAGATTGGCACGGAAGGCTTTCCTTCCTTCCGGCCTTTCAATTTGGTGGGCGAATCTGGGCGCGTTAACACAAAATCCTTTCCTCATGGCAGATTCGTAACCAACAAGAATAATTTATTCCAACATGCAACAGTTACACAGATGGCTAGAAAAAATAAATAGCGTGAACAACAGAAGTTAAATATTTTTGGACCTGAAATATTACAAATAAAAGAGGCTACAGTTACAGTAGAACACTTCTGCTCTCTTGCTGCTTTTCTAGCAAGCAATCACTGTTCTTCTCCTCCTAAGCTTGTAGTTTTCCTTCTGCAATTTGTTCTCCTCCCATTCTTTTGTGTGTGTGTAAAACACTCTTGATCTTCTCCTTTTATCCTTGAAAAAGGTAACCCTAATCTCTCTAACCCTAAGATTAGATCTTATCTCATCTTGATATGTAAGGTTAAAAATAGAAAATCACTTAAGTGAATTTCAAAATAGAATCACTTAAGTGAATTACAAAATAGAATCACTTAAGTGAACTTAAAAATAGAAAATCACTTTCAAAATAAAATTAGAAATGTCTCGAACCACTTCTAGCACGTTCATACTGAAGCCTGTGCAAGAAGTTCTTGTCCGAGCTACATTTCTCAACAGTAGTATTGGCCCTGCAGTTGGTAATGATTTGCAAGCATTGAATCAACCTTTTCCCGGATTCCAACTGTCGTGTTCTCCCAGTTGAGGTTACTGATGTCCTTCTCCTTTGGGATGTACTCGTAGTCATCATCGATCATGTCCTTCGGATTCTGCACCTTCGAGACCCGTTTTTCCTTATAGGTAATCATTTTATCCGGGTCAATCTTGAAGTGCTTCTCGATCTGAGCGAGCTCTTCACCCTTCCTCTTCCTCAGGCTCTTCATCCACTTGTTGCAGCCATGACCGCCCTAAGTCATCAGGGGCTGCTCGTCCATGATTCTGATTAGGTCCATGTCGCTATATCCCCAGGACGTACGCCTCTCGGCAGACGGGCGAGGAGAAATGGGTCGTTGGGACGCGGGCTCTTCTAGGGGCGGGCACTCTGGAGTTTGGACTAGGGTTTCGACCAGGTGGTCGAATGCGGGTGAGCGTTACGGGGATTGCTCGGATTCGGGGGCAGCAGCGACTGACCGGTCCTGGGTTAGGGATTCAGGAGAACGGACAAAGGTTGGGTGACGAGACTGTATTTCGACGGAGGGTTGGTCTTCTAGGAGGAGAGCTGCAACAACACTGGAATGGGCGGCTGTTGTTCCGCTAACCAAAGAAATGGCCGTGGGGACAGGTCCAGCAGCAGACAATGAGGGTGCAGCAGCTCGAGACTTAATAGTTTCTAAGATAGAAGAATGCGTACCTGCGAGCCTGGTGGAGGCTGGAGAGGAAATGATCTGGGTCGCCCACTGTTCTGCGTCCTCACCGTGCGAAGGGGTGTTTTCCTGCAAGCTAATAGTTTCAGAGGGCGTAACCTTCTACGGTGTGGCTTCCTTCGCAGGCGTAGCCCTTGCCTCCTTAGGCTTCTCGGTTCTCTTCTTTCTTTGGAGGGGAACTTCCTCCTCTCGAGTGGGCACTTGAAGGGGCCCCTTTCTGAACGAAAGATATCTTTGGCTTTTTCTTTGGGGGCTCTTGAGTAGGAGCTTGCAAGACAGCGGCAGTTGTTGCACTTTTAGATGGGCCTTTCTGTGGTGGAGTCCTTTCAACCGATCGCTTTTCGAGAGTTGGCTGTACCATTGGCGTTGTCAATTGACTTTTCTCTTTTTCCTGACTTTTTTCCACGCCACTCCTTGACCCTTCTCCTAATGCAAGTGGTCATTGAGGCGGGTCCTGGCCCTTATATAGCCGTTGAATGCTTTTGGGCACGATGTCCTGAAAAATGATGGGCCGCCATGTGGCATGGTGTGCCTCGTAAAGCATGGAGAACTGTTTGTCGTTTTCTAGGTCCTTCCTTGATTTTTCTTTCCTCATCCAAGAACGCATTATCCACCATTCCGATATCTTGCCAGCTGTCCACCCTTTCCTTTTCAGCTTCCTTTGCCATTTTTTGAAGTTATGAGCTTCCGCCCCATGGTCCGCATTTCTGCCGGGATCATACTCCGCCTCTATCTCATAGAAGTCACGCCATGGCGGAAATGATTGCATATCCTCTATATGCCATTCTAGGTCTCGCCCTTCGGGGTTGTTGCGCCCGACCACTATATCTTCTCTAGGGCATACATGGAACTCCTGGACACTCTTAAATTTTTTGATAATGTCCAGGGGATCATATTTCCACCGCTACGGCAGCTGAATCAGCCCGAAACTTGAAAGTACGGCGGTGAAAAAACCGATGCTGTCCATTGACGCCGATTTCAACCTCTCCCCATTGGATTGGGTAATTGAATATATGCCCCTTCTTCTTACCCTGGCCATATTTTTCGTCAGTGTAATCCATCTGGTGCGCTGCCTCGAGCGCAAACAAGTATTCTGAGGGGTAGTAGGGTAGCAGAAAGGGCTTGCCCGTGAACCCAAAAACTCTAAGCACCAAACCTTGCGTCAGCCGAAAAGTGTCCCCGAAAGGTATCTCCCCGGTGATGAAGTGCTCATTCATCATGCGCGGGACCCGCGGGCAACCGCCTTGGACGACACTTAGGGCGTGGCTCAAAAAATACTTGTTAAACCTGTAATAAGATTCTTCTCTATCCAACACTCGGGTCCATCATACACTGGTCGAGGCGCACCATGCTCATTCCCGTGCTGCACTGGAATCGACTTCATCTTGTCGTGAAAGTGGAACAGGAAGAGCCAGGCTAAGAACGAACAGAACCTGAAAGTGCCCGACTTTTTCTCCTTTAAATTACAGAGGGCGAGATGAAGTGCGCGGGCCAAATACTCAGCCCAGTCGAAAAACTCCTCATGCTGGAGGCACTCGACGATAGCAATTTGGTAGGGGTGGACCAATGAGTCCAACCCGCAACCCAGAACCCAGGCTAGCATGGTGTAAATATGAGGGCTTTCGAAAGCTGCTAAGGGCTGAGGGTTCTGCGACCATTGCCCGGGCGGAGGTGGCCTATGCAACTCGGTCTGCAGAAACTGCCGCATTAGTTGAGTGTCCGTGAACCTGCTTGCCTGCTGCTTGAGGTTAACCTTTCTGACCACACACTTTCCATCTAGTGGATGACCTGGCGCGAAAGGTGCCTCAATGGTCTCCGAATCAATGGGAAATAGGGGCATGCCCCTATAATCACAGACTTGCCTGGTATCCGGATTGTAATATTTTGCCACCACTGCTACTAAATCTGGGTAATGGTGCACCCGACTGCATAGAAACCAGCACAGGCGCGACCGGTATGCTGTAGAGAGTGGCTGAGACTTGGGGACTCTGTCCTTACACGCTCTTATGGTATTCCGAAAGTCGTTCAGGTTCTATGAATAGTGTCCATCCCGAAGCCTATTCTAGTTGTCGAGGGGTGGCGGGGGAGGTTGCTTTGGCTGTTTCGGCTGAGCTCTCTTTCTAGATTTTGCCTCAAACGACCGCGCCTTACCCTTATCTTTTCTCTGCATGTCTCGTGTGCTTTCGAGTGCCCTCGAAGCTGTCTGTCCGGCTGTGGCACTTTGCTCGCCGGCTCCCTTCTTCTTCATGGCGCAAATTGCAATTCAAGTTGCTGCTCTGTATGTGCAAATTTTGAATTTAACTTTTACCGGAACTCGAAGGACTTTGAATTTCGCCTGGTAAATTTTCTGCAACAGATGATTTTATAGTGCTGAGCTCGGCCTGGGCGTATCTTAATGGCGAGTGTCCGGCTTTAATTATCCGCACGAAGTTGGTGGACGTCGCTCTATTTTCTCAGGGTGGCCATGCATAAAATCTGTGGGATGGGACTTTTAAAATCTTTGCAGAGTGTACTTTATCCCTTTTTAAACATAAATCTGCCTTAAACCCTGTGCAGCCGCATTCATTTATTGCACGTTTCTTGGCAAGTGTGCCCCGCACGATTTTCGAGGTCAGCCAACAAGAAAGGGGGCGCTTCCACTTTTCCCTTTTGCTCTTTCAAAAAGAACATGATTTTGATCCTAGAGCGTTCAACAAACGAGCGCTCCCGAGTCTCTTTCGCCGTGGGGAGCGATATGGGGCATATAGGGGCGCGAGCCAAGCGGGCCCTTGGGAGGTTTAAACAGTTAGAGAAATTCCCTTTTGGACGCAGCCCTAGATCGCCCTCATATGGAGCGCTTTGTGGCATTTTCTGCTTTGGGCGAGCACCAGAGGCCATATGGACACTTAGAAAAATTTTGTCGATTTTGGCACCAAGCTTTGTCTCCCCAAATCTTGCCCCAGATCGCCGAAGAGAAGGGCATTTTAGAGTCTTTTTGCTTTGGATGAGCGCTTCAGGGAAACTTCGGAACTTAGGAATTTTTTAACCTTCGGCGCTAAGCATTGGCTAGCCAAATTCTGCCCTGGATCGCCGAAAAGGAGAGCGCTTTGAGGCTTCTTTGCTTCGGACGAGCGTCGGAGGGAAGATTCGACCCTTAGAAGTTTTCTAAAAGTTTTTGGAGACGCCGACCTCTTTGCTCCATATCGTTGTAGAGTTGGGCGCTTTGGGGCGGGGAAGCCTCTGGTGGGCGCTGGAGGGCCGAGAACACTTAGAAATATTCGAAAAAATCCGCCGCTCTCTTTTCATTCAAACGGGCACCTCGCTCACCCTCTTTTCTTGCCGCAAATCGCTCAACCTTGTGGCAATTTGACACATTTTCGCGCAATCTGGAGCGATGGAGGGCTGAAGTTCGATACTTAGAATATTTTGAAATTTTGGCCGAGGATTCGCCTTCTCTCTTTTCTGCCCAAAATCGCTGAAAAATGCCGACGACTTGGGGTTTTCACCTTGAAGGCGGGCGACGGAGGGAAACTTCCAACCCTTTCAAATCCGGAGGAGAGACCGACCTCATTTGGCTAAACAGCCCAGAATTTAAAAACTTTACAAAAGAGATATTTACATGCAGGAAATGAATGAATTGAAATAAACTATATATACAGATCGAACCTCCAGGTACTTCTTTCTTCAATGGTGGTAGGCCTTCAAATGAAAGTCGTTAACCGGGATTGGGAGGATATGACCCTCCATATCCTTCAGCACGAAGGCATTGAACTGATTTACTCGAGCAATCTCGAATGGGCCGTCCCAGAAGGAATCGAATTTGTCGTGGTTGTCGGCCTTGGTTTTCCAGACGTCCCATTTGAGCACTAGGTCGCCGACCTTGAAAACCCTTGCTGTGGACCCTCTAGAGAACCATTTTCTGGTAGAGCCTGCGTGCTTCATAAAAGCCTCATAGGCCTTTTCTCTTTCTTCTTCAAGTTGTATCAGCTGAGCAAGTCTGGCATCCAGGGGATCTAGATCACCCCTGTCCTCGTCCAGCATCCATAGTGCGGGCATCTCAATGTGAGTAGGCAAGACGGCGTCTTTTCCGTATACGAGGGCATATGGAGACGTCCCGATAGATTTTTTGACTGATATACGGTCTGCCCATAGCGCTCGGTCTAGTAACAGGTGCCAGGTCCTCTTGTTTCTTTCCACCGTCTTCTTTATGATCTTCATGAGGTTCTTGTTGGTGGATTCGGCCAGGCCGTTCCCCTACGGGTAATAGTTAGAAGACATCTTATGATAAATCTCGTACCTGCAGGTGAACTCGGTGAGTACAGCGCCTGTGAAACCTGGACCATTGTCTGTCACTATAGCTTCTGGAATCCCGAAGCGGGTGATCAGACTTTCTAGAAAATTGACAATCGTCTCCTGGTCAGCATGCTTAGTGGGTATTGCCTCAGCCCATCTGGTGAAATAATCGGTGGCTGTCAGAATAAACTTATGGCCCGCTGAGGAATTTGGGGTTATAGTCCCAATGAAGTCCAGGCCCCACTGCTGAAAGGGAGCCTCTACCCAAATTGGTTGGAGAGGCATTGGAGCATTCTTGTTGCGACAGGAAAACCTCTGGCATTTCTCATATTTCTGAGAGACTGCGTGTGTATCGGTGGAAAGGGTGGGCCACTAATAACCCGCTTTGATGATTTTTAAAGCCGTCGGCCTTCCTGAAAGATGTCCTCCCGACATTTCGGAGTGGAATTCCTCGAGGCCCTTGTCTTTTTTTGTTCCCTTGATGCATCGCAAGAGAACACCGTCAATATTTGCATAAAACAGCCCCTCGGGGCGTAGTACAAACTTCAGAGCCCTGAGTCTGAACCTTCTTCTTTGTGAGGCATCAAGATTACTAGGGTATTGCCCAGTATTGAAGTACCACACTAGGTCGTCGGTCCAGTCCCTGGCTCCTTCTGAAGAGTTGGCAAAATCTGCCTCCGTCATGAGATCTTCCCACTGACAGGCGGTCACTTCTGCGGCTGCGCTTCTGGCTAGTTCTTGACAAAGGGCCCTACCTCTGATAAGCTTGGTGGGCCGAACCTCTATGTCGAATTCTTGAATCTTGGCAATCCAGCCAGCTCTTTTATGACCCGGTTCCCCTTGAATAATGAAATTTCTGACATCGGGGTGGATGACGAACACGATAATCCGGCTCTGTGAGACAAAGTGCCTAAATTTCTTGAGGGACCTCATGACTGCATACACTTGCCGCTCGATAAAATTATACCACTCTTCATGCGGCTGGATTACCTGGCTCAAGAAGGCAATAGGTCGTTCTTCGCCGTCATCTCCCTTCTGGGTCAAAACCGCGGCATAGCTCTCTGGCTCTCCGACCGCGTATAGGATGAAATCCTTGGAATAGTCCGGGTTAACCAGCACAGGGGCCTGAGCAATCCTGGCTTTTATTTCTTCAAAAGCCCTTTTTCTCTCCTCAGTCCATAAGAACTCGGCATCCTTTTTTAATAGCTCGAACATTGGCTTTATTACTTGGGCGAAGTCTGGCACAAACTTCCTCACAAAGTTGATCTGCCCGAAGAAGGATTAAAGACCCTTCTTGTTCACTGGCATGGAGAGCTTCATCAGAGCCTCTGCCCTATCGAGATCAACTGCTAAGCCCTTTTCGGAGATGACATGACCCAGTAACTTTCCTTCTCTCACCGCGAAGACTGATTTCTTCGGATTAATAGATATGCCGAACTCCCGACACCTCTCAAATACTTGTTCCAGGTGAGAGCCGTGTTCTTCCCTCTTGTGAGAGAACATTGTCATGTCATCCAGATAAATTACAATTATTTTATTCAGCAGTTCCCGGAATGCGATATCCATGGCTCTCTGGAACGTGGCTCCTGCATTGGACAGGCCGAAGGGCATCCGCTGATAGGCGAACGTTCCCCATTTGGTGGTGAACGCCATCTTGTGCTGGTCTTCATCTTTCACCCAAATTTGGTTGTATCTCGAGAAGCCATCTAGGAGGGAGAACCGTTGTGCTCCTACGACCACATGGAGAATTTGGTCGATCTACGGGAGCGGGTAGTGGTCTTTGAGGGAGGCCTGGTTCAGGTTGCGGAAATCCACGCAATGGCGGATATCTCCATTCTTCTTCCTGACAGGAACCAGATTTGCGACCCAAGAAGAATGCTTGATGGGGTATATTATTTTTGCTTCGAGCATCTTCAAGAGTTCAGCCTTCATCAAGACTTCAATCTTCGGGTTCACTGGCCTCTACTTTTGCCTACAGGGTTTAACCCCTTCCTCAAGTTCAATTGTATGTTGGATGACCTCTCGGTCGTACCCCTTTAGGTCTCAATAACTCCAAGCCACAATATCGGGATACCTTCTGCAGAGGGCCTGAATCTGGTCCAACTCTTCTGGAGTGCTGTCGGTTCCGACTTTAATAGACTTGCCTAGCTCAAGCTCCAGGTCTCTGTACTGCTTGGAATCCACCTTGATCCTATGCAATATTGCTCGGTCATTTTGATCAAAGAGACTTTCTAGGGTAATTAGTCCTTTGGGGACATGGTTGTTTTTTAACTGTATCAACCCCTCATATTCCTTGTCATCAGGGTCTCTACCTTCGATTGTGCTAGCTTCATGAATCAAAAAATTGATGATTTGCTCATCAGAATCGAACACCTGCCAGTGGGTGTCTTTATCAGGCACAGAAGGCCTGTAAATGGTTCTTACCGCCTTAGGCTTCTGCATTAAATCATCAGTCGGGGAGTATCTGGCTCCGATAGACGCTAAGATGTCTGCGTGCCTGTTTTTCTCTCGGGGAATAGCTCGGACATTGAGGGCCTCAAACGACTCCATCAGGTCCCAGACCCGATTACGGTATGCCTTAAGATAATGCTTCTTGGAGGCACACCTGTTAGTAATTTGGTTGCAGACTAGCTCCGAATCTCCGAAAATTTGCAGCTGTTTGATTCCCAACCTCTCTGCTTTCTTCAATCCTAAGCATAAGGCCTCATACTCTGCACCGTTATTGGTGCAACTCCAAGCCAGCCGGTAGCAGTAAGCTTTCTCCTCTCCAGTAGGTGAGATAAGTAAAACCCCTGCCCCGGCGCCGTTTTTGCATCGGGCACCGTCAAAGTACAACTTCCATAGTTCATTAGGGGCAGGGTTTACGTCTTCTTTCGCCGTCTCTTTCGGCTTTTCGGACTGACTAATGGAATAGCAGCCAATCTCGGACTCAATCATGGCATTGAAGTCCAATAAGGAGAATTCATCCTCCGCTTGCAGCTCTTTTATAGTTTCACCCACTATGTCCACTTCCTCGACTTCTTCTGTAACTAGGTGAACTGCCTCGTCTTACTGTCCCTCCTCGGGAGCTTTAGTCGTCTGCTGTTCTTTGTTCCTCCTCATGTACACCTTTAACGGTTGCATTTGAGCCGCATCTGCCTCAATTGGCCTTTTGCCATCTTTGGTCAGAAAGGACACTTTCTCCTCTGGGACGACTAAGTCGTGATTCTCTTCCCGAAGCATATTCACTTGGTCCTCCAGGTCACTGCTCGGCCGAGTACCCGCCAGGGTCTGCACATAATGCTGATGAAACATGCAGGTACTTTCGCCGTGAGGATCATTACAGGTCGAACACCAGTGCACAGGGTCAGAAGTGCTCGGTCCCTTGTTAATGGTCGTGTTCCTCGCAGGAGGTCTGTTATCTTGGGTTGTCGCTTGATCTCTTGTCAGTGTCGGAGGAGGGTAGGACCTTCTGGGAGCAAACTCCATCTGAGCTTGCTTTTTCTTCATGATTGCCATGTCGTTGGACAGCGTCCGGCAGACAGAACTGAGGTTTTCCATTCCTTGTAAAAACTTTGCTTGGATATCAACGGCTAGAGGAGCCGCTGAAGCGGGTGGTGACAATGGAGCCAACGGCGAGGCCGAAGGCAATGGAGGGTATAGCGGAGGAGGAGGAGGAGGAGGCACTGAGGGATACGACGGGGTCGTTGTAGGTGATGGTGGAGGTGGAGTAGACTGATGTATTTGAGGAGGAAAGTGAGTAATCGTAGGCGCGGGATTCCACGGCACAGCAGGCTGCGAAGAGGAAGATGTTGAATATGGCTGAGCGGATGCACTAGGATACTGAGTGGATTGTTGGAAGTCAGGGTAAATCGGCGTCGTCATTCTATGTGGAAGCTTGTTGACTGAGATTAAGTCCTGTTCCGCTAACTGAGCTAGCTCATACAGCGTAGGAAAGGTATTAACGCGAGCGGCCTTGATCTGCATGGCCACATCGGCATTAAAAGATCTAAGATAGTAATGCGTCGCTTGACCGTCGCTTGGTCGCAGCTCCTTGGGCACCCTTTTCCATGATCTAGCAAACCTCACATTAAAATCTGTTATCTCCTCTTGCGGGTGTCTTTGGATTGACTGAAATTGATGCAGGAGGGACGATGGATCGGTGGATTCATTAAAACTCCTGGCCAAACGTTCGGCCAACTCGGCCCAGCTAGTGATGGACCCGGGCTGTAAGGACTGGTACCAGTACAAGAGCTTTCCTCTTAGTGAAAGAGGGAGCAATCGAACCATGACGCTCTCATCTGTGATGCGATGAAACGCGGCCAAAGCTACGATGTCTTGCATGTGTTCATAGGTCGTCTTTTCGTTTCCATCGAACGTGGGCAAGGCCTTCATGGCTACTTGCGGAATTGGATCATCTCCCAATAGGTTCAGCGGAGAAGCAGAATCCCAAGCGGGAAACAGGTCATTATGCTGATTTTGATCTTGACCCGCCATATTGGCGTTTTGATTTGGCGGTAATGGCGGAGGCTGCAACGGGTCCGGTTGAACAGGTTCTTCCGGCACTTGTTGCTGCCAATTGAATTGCTCAGGAGCAATCGGATGATCTGGAGAGTTGGGAGGACCTAGAGGGCAGCCGGTCACAGTGCTATCTGGAGTTGGACCTTGCTCAGCAACTTCAGCTTCCCTTAATGATGATCCGTCCTGAGAAACCTGAGTTCTTACTAGACGGGGACGCTCTCCAAAAGCGTCGATGTCGAGCTAGTAATACTCGGGTTCTTCTTCAGAATTTCTTACTCTCCATCTCGTTTGCATGAAGACAGGATATGCTTGGACTGGTCTGCGAGACTTGGAGGGTGTCTGAGTTCGACAGAGTCAGAGTCGCCAGATGTTCAAAAAACCGTCAGCAATGAAGTGAACATCGACACCTTCAATGCTACTTATGCGGTGGGACTAGTCCCACCGGGCGTGCCAGAAAAGTATTGTTGGTTACAAATCTGCCATGAGGAAAGGATTTGTTGTCGTTGCGCCCTCGATTCGCCCAACAGCTTGAAAGGCCGGAAGGAAGGAATGCCTTCCGTGCCAATCTCCGAAGAAGGCCGACTTCCTATGTAACTTTTCAATTTTAAGATAAGAGAATTGGAAAGAAATAAGAGAGTTAAGGGATAGAAATTGTAGTTTCCGCTTTGGGAAAGAACAAGCAACACAATCACTAACTAGCAACTAAACGAACAGCAATCAAAACAATACATGTAACAGAAACCAGCTATGAAATTCTTCCCTATGTATCCTTAAACATGCATTCCAGGCTCAAATAATTGCCAATGTTGTGATCCAGAGTTCAGAATGACAGCAATCAGAAAAATAAATGAGTAAATGCAAAAATGACACGAATAAGGCAGCATAAAATAAAGAGACACAATTGGAGCCAAAGTATGGATTGTATTGAAGCAAACGATCTTAGCTACAACAGCATTCTTTAGCAATATGTTCCCCCCCTTTTACAATAGAATGAGCTGCTATTTATAGCAGAATTTGCCCCCAGATTACAATGTAGGCACAGATACCCAAGTCTGCAAAAGCTGCAAAAAGCGGCCAGGTTTGATCCTTGTCGGCCGTATCTGCATCCGTAGTATGCTTTTCCTTAATTCCGGTATGGCCTTTGACAAATTGGGTAGCTGGGAAGAGACGGCTTCATCAACGCGATGGGTGTAGCGGTACTTTACGTCAAATGCCTGCTACTGTTCGTCTTCAATGGTCACCCACTTCGCTGCTGAAGTATGGCCTTGGCTGTACTTGGATGAGCCCTTGTCCGGAAAACTTGACTTTGACCTCCGGAGATGTCAGTTGCCTAGCCGGAAAAAACGGGTAGGGAAACACATCAAAATGCTGAAAACGAAACACTGCTGCAACCACCTTGGAGCTGGCTGGCTGCCCCAAAACCGGACAAGAAAAAGATGCCCTGAAGCGCTCCTAGGAGAGTGATTTGCCCTCTAGCGCTGCCAGACGACAGCGCTTTAGAGCGCATTTTAGTCCTTAACCAAAAACTGGCCCTCTTCATCTTTTTTACTAAGTGCCGAAAATAACCCCCAAAGCGCTCAACCTTCGGATTTTTTCCCTGGAGCGCTCAAAACTAGAACGTTTTGGGGCGAATTTTACACTTAGGATTTTTTTAGGCCTCTTTGCTTTTCGCAAGGCAGTCTCAAAATTGCTCCAAAGCGCGACAAAAATAGGAAGATGCCCTGGAGCGCTCAAAACTAGAGCGCTTTGGGGCACAAAAATAGACTTAGCCAAAAAAACATCTCTCAAACGCCCTTTCAATTTGGCCGAAAAGGTGCTCTAGAGCGCCCAAGACAGGGAGACTAGCCCTAGAGCGCTCAAAACTAGAACGCTTTGGGGCAAAATCATACTTAGCAAAATTTATCATGGCGGCGTTTTACCCCCTTTTTCCCAACTATCCGGAAACACTCTAAAGCGCCCAAGGCCGGCGAAAATTCCCCCAATGCGCTCCAAACTGCAGCGCTTTGGGGCGGATCACACTTAGACAAACCAACAACAAACAACAATTTTCAAACCCTCCCAGATTCACTCTGAAGCGCCCTAAACCGGAAGATTCACTTCGGATTGCCGCCCAGTTGCTGCGATTTAGGGACGAATATGGGAGATAACTGATTTTCCAAAAAAGAAATAAAATTATGCACCCCTTGAAAAATGGCAACAGACCCCAAATCTCAAATCCATAAAGGATTGTGGGTTTGATGATGCAATCAAAGAGGCGTAGCTTTGGAGGTACGTCTTCGAAGTGTTGTTAGAAACATTGGCATTTCACGGCTTAGAGAGATGCGTATCCCTTGCAAAGAAATGACTGTGAAGTAAGGGACGGGCTTGTAAATTGAAGGCCCAAGTAGGTTTAGATAGGGTAATATTTGATGTTTTGAAGATTATCACCTTTGCATTGCTAAGGTTGACAGTAAGTTCTTTTAAGTCATAGAAGCGAGCAAGAGCATTAACTATCTTTGCAGGCCCTAATGAGTATAAGCAAGAAGAACTACATCATCTACAAAGAGCAATATAGCTATCAAGACATGACGTAGAAGGCAGCCATCATAAACATGTTTGTTTTTACGGATAAATTCTTCACGCTCATCAACGTAGATCCCGAAGAGTGAAGGAGAAAGAGGACATCCTTGTTTAATGTCAATGGTGCTTTGGACATCCTTTGGAAAACTGAAAATTTGTTTGAAAAGGACCATCAACTACCTCATATAGTCTCTTAAAGGAAGTGATAAAGAGCTATGAGATGTCGATGTTGTGTAGTCTCTAACATATAATATGTCTAAGAACAGTGTCAAAGGCCTTTCTAAAGTTCACAAAAAAACGGAATACTTTAGAAGATCGTTGACAAGCCTCCTCAGTAGTAGCCTTGAGAGTGAAAACATGAAAAATAGTTTGATGACAGCTTGCCCTCTTGCTCTAAGCTTGCCCTAATCTAGCAGTTCTAAAAGTTTTATGTTCAAAATCTTTGCACAAAGCTTAGTAAATGTGTGCCCAATCAAGATAGTTCTGGGGTTATTTGAAACTAAATAGTCCCCAAATTTGTGAATGGGGTGGATAATATGATGTGACTAGGAGGAAGGGAGGCTAGAACAAACAACCTCACTAACTAATATTGCAATGGGATAGCCAATAGCACATTTTTGGAACTCAATCTGAAATCCCTCAAAATCGATAGCCTTATTAGTGCATGATTTATTTATTGCTCTTTTGATGTCCCCTGAAGAGAAGAGGTGACATGAAGTAGAAGGGGAAGAGATAGGAATGGTGGGATGCCTAGGTATATCATATAAAGAATTAGTATAGAATACCTAGGACTTATTACCGATTCACGTGGGAAGGGGCTTCCAAGAAAGAAGAGTGCACCAAAAGGCTTTAGGAGAGTGATGAAGAGGATCTAGAGGCTTACAATGCATAATGACGAGAAATTCTCGTTTCTTACATAGACTAAGCCATTTATATTCCTTTCATATGGAAAATATAGTTGTAGGCTCATGTATAAGAGCAAAAGAGAGCTTTCAATGCATGCACTTACATTCTTCATCATACCAAGAATTCATGGGGCAACCACCAATGTGACGAATATGCTTTGGCCAAGAAAAAGTGTGGAGAAAGGAGCCAAGGACACCCATAATGTGCGAGATAAAAATTAGTATTTGGTTCTCACTATGGTAGAATTAAGAGAATAGTATCAGGACATCAACTTGGAGAGACAAGCAACATAATCATTGGACAACAAGGATCGAAATAAATCATGGGATGGCTTATAGGACTAGGGGTTGGAGGGGGAAAAGAGGAAAAGGTAAAAAAAGAAGAATCCAAGGAGGAAGTGAACATTGCATGATCAACCAAGGCAAGCCGACTAGAAACCAAAGCTATGACTATCAAAAAGCAAGGACTTGTTCATGATGAAATAGTCAACCACACTCACACCCCTTGCATGTTGAAAACAAGTGAGCTTGGAAGAGTTAGGAAACTAAGGAATCCCATTGAGAACCACAAGGGCATGTGAGTCACACAATTGAATCAAGTGTTTTCCATAAGCGATAACAAGATGCTTCTCATTTGCAAAGGTCCTATTGTATGCAAGATCCATGGGGTTGAGTTCCACTATGCTCTTATCTTCAAATTGCTATCATTGTTGTTTATCTTCTAGAGTAAGATGCTTGTCGCAATTCCATATCACCAACTTTGACCCAACTTCGTAGAGGCAACAACACCAAAATGTAGCATGTGGAAGCATTCCAACCATGCAAAAAGAAATTGAATGCAACACGATGCAATATAATTCCATTATATATAAATAGAGTTGCACAACGGAAAGAACTTAGAAATCCATATAAATACGCAACATGTATCCTTCATATTCCAATCATCTGCGCCAAATCTAGTTTGGTCGAATCATACAAACCACACATACAATGAAAAACATCCAACAACCTCAACCAATATCATACCTCGACAAACATATCCCTCTCTCTACCAAGGTAGGTAGGTGTAGATATAGTTCTCATAGGAACTGGTAGGCAGTTTGCAACTGCCCAAGTACCACCAAACTATCTGTATATATGAAAAATTAAATACACCCCATAACATTACATGATATTTATTGAAAACACTTAGTACAATACATATGACTTCATGTCCACACATGTGACAACAGTATTTGATACATACATACAACTCTATTCATACCTATCATCAGTATGGCAACGTGGCACATGGATTCATGTGATCATGCAAACAGGACGTTCATGTTCCAAATTGTCTGCCCACAAGCTATGCCTTTATATTTCTACAAGATCCTCATCCAACACCCCCAATGCCCTTATTACTAAGGTATTAAGCATTACTACCTTTTGACAAAACTACAGGTTGGAATCTCCTATTGATATAAGTTGATATGAGTTTTCTTTCTATAAACTTCATGTGTCACAAAACTAACCGTTTTTTTCAAACCATGACATCAAAACAAGGCAGGTGCTCTTTTTCCTCTACTTCTATGATAATATTTTTGTGATCTAAAGATTATTAAAGGGACTCCTCTCAGGCCAATTGAATAAGATGTCATCTAGAAACCCATCTCACCAATCTAGCTTTGATTTTAATCTATAGCCTTCTTTGAAAATTCCCCATGAAGAGGTCAGCTCTGATCAGTATCAGGGTGAGCTCATGCGACTACTTTTGTTTGCTCATATATTTCTACCCTAAAACTGGTTTTTGTTCAAAGCCAATTCCAAAGAAACAACCTTGGGTCAAAAATTTATCAATAATGAATACAAACAAATCAAACTAATTTCTTCTTCAAAGGTCTCACTCAACTCCCCGTCTTTATGAATTATTTATTTGAATTGAATGTGAAATGTAGGATTCTACTCATTGGAAGACTCCAAAGCAAATAGAAGATTACTAAAGCTGCATCAAACTTCTAAATGCATATGAGCCCCTGCATCAAACTTCTAAATGCATATGAGCCCCCATACTAGTGTTAATGACAGGAAGAGTTGGATGCTAGTTGAAACCAGTTCCAAACAAACATGTTTAGCTTTAAAGCCTTCCTATAATGAAGATATCTTAGCTAGAGCCATAGTATCAAAACACAAACTTGGCAAATTCTTTTATTGTTTCTTTCTTTTTGGCCTGCACACAAGCTCAAGGCAAGGCTCAAGAAAAAACTCAGCAGTGACTCAATAAATACAATAAACAAATAAAATTAGATTTTACAAAAAGAGACTCTTCCATGGTCTTTTGGCTTGCAGACCTGCAAGTACTCATCAAACTCATGAGAATCCTATGACTATGCATTCCACTAACCTCTTTCAAAAAGACCTCACTCCACTCCACTTCTTGACAAACTATTTTGTTAAAATTTAATGTTAGCACATCTTGAGGCCAGATAAAGAGTTCAAACTGCCAGAGTCTAGCCTCCCCGCATTTAAGTGTCCCTCATTAATTGGCGTTAAAAATAGTTCAGGCGTTAAAAATAGTTCAAGATGAGTGCAAGCCTAGGGTAATTTGATGATGTTGTATGCCCTTTATATCTACCATCTTATGCCAAATGGGAGCTTAAGCTTGATGGTGCTCTAATTGTCTCTCCCGTTAAAAATATAGACAATAGGACTTCTTAAGGACACACAAGAGATTGCATTTTCCTGTTCGGACCACTCATGCGTGTTCTATCACAAACCATTAAAACTTGGAGAAAAGACAAATACTTTACTTATCTAAGAGTTTGGATGAAATTGACACCACACTAGAATTTTTTATTTTTTTTTATATACATGGATTATTTCCACCTGGCCCATCTCGGTAAGTATTTACTCTGAAGGGGACATGGAGGGGCTCAGGATTGAAACTACCTTAAGCTAGCAAACACTAACACCACACTAGAAATTTAATTGAATAGAAAAAATTTAAACAAGGATCTCACAGAGCATAGATAATGAAAAAAAAGTGTCATATAATTATAGCAGCCATGATGACAAAAGTGACTGGGCTCAAGGTTGAGGAACCACGACACACCATGGTAATTTAATATGAAAAGCTAATTCTGCTATAGAATTCAATAAATTCTCCACTCGAACTAGTTTCAATATTTGCTCCTAGGATCCGATGATATTCTTATTGGATTGGACAGATCACACACCAAGCCAAAAGTGCGTATAGTATGTCTAGGATTAACAAACGCACATGTATATAACAGCTGCATTCACACATCAAGCCAAAGGTGCTTATAGTATGTCTATCATTAACAAACGCACATGTATATAAAAGCTGCATATGTATATAACAGCTGCATCCTTTACAAACACACATGAATATAACAACTGCGTCCTTTACATTACCTTCTTAGTATGATTTGGGGGATGTTTTTCTGCTGGCCCCTTTTTCTTAGTATGATTTGGAGGTGTCTTCCAGCTGGCCCCTTTTTCATATGCCATCATTCCTTTGTCCTCACAAAAAGGGTACTTACTGAAACATAGTTATATTTCTAAGTCCAAAACCCTTCAATGCAAGAAGACTGATTTTACTCTTACAAGATTTTATGTAGAGAGAGGGAAGTTATTAAGTGATAAATTAATATTTTATAAGATATTTGCAATCAATGAACTCCAATTTTATGCATTAGTTTTGGAATATAAAGCTTTTGTCCTGTTTTGGATTACAAAATTCTGGGATTAGGGATGGCCACAACTTTGAACTCTGCTAACTTTTTCTAAGGGAAAAAAAACATGAATTCCGAATAAATTGACAAGCTTCTCCATTGTTGAATTCGTGCGGATAAAAGCAGCTATAAAAATCTTTAAATGGCCCTTTAAATAAAGAGAAATGTTCACCTTATTTGCCAATTGATGTGCATTGTTTCCGTCTTCCAAGTAGAGGCCAACGGCATAAGCACGCGCCTTGGCAAATTTACACTGTGAGACACACAATGTATATATGTCGGACTGAATTATTTCTCGAACATTGTAATGATAAGAATAGATTGTTCTAATCCGCGATGCATACCTGTCCGAGCATGCAGCGAACAGCTGTGCCGAGAAGAACGTAGTCTTCTTTAAGGCGGGGGAATTCGATTCCAGTGAAGGGTTCCTTTACTCTTTCGCCCTGCACATTTGGAGGAGATTCACACGCAGCAATAGTAGTAGTGTTTTTCCCCGTTAAAATAACGGCCGCCGCGACCGAAAGGGCGGGAATTGCTTTCTTCACCATAGACATTGCTCTATTACTTCCGATTCTTTACTTTCCAAGAAAATTTTGGTACTGTGAAGGAAAAAGGCTGGATTCAAAATGTTCGGCCTGCAGAAGACAAACAAATTATAATCTCGAAAATAAAAGGAGAAAAATAAGTAATTCCTTGCAGAAGGGAAACAGCCTGCAAGGTTGGTAGGTATAGACGACAGAAACGGTGAAGACGTATTAAAGCAAAATTCATAAACATTTTAGGTGGGATATTTGCCTCAACTACGACGGGCATTTACAGTAGATGACTTAAAATTTTAAGTAGGTTAAGTGGGTAGCAGTTGGTTCTAGTTCATTTTAATTGATCCTAGGTAGATTGGTAAATGTATGACTGTCACTCACTTATCAAGAAGATACCTAAGTTCAAATTTTGGGGCAGCCTTTTTGCAAAGGTAGTAGTCTGATTTAAATCCTCGTCTGGTCAGGGATTTATCAAGAAGACATCAAACTTTGGAGGACAGCCTGTTTGCAAAGGTAATAGTCTGATTTGAATCCTTTGAATGCACGTCAGACCGACGATGTTGGTACAATCTTCACGCCAGATTATGGTGGGTCAACAATAACAAAACAAAATAGGTTTGGTGGAAGCAACCCTTGTGATTTGAACCCTCCTTTTATGAGTTACTAAAAATAGTATGGTTGTAACCAACTCTTTGTAACCAAAAAAAATCATTTTAATTGATTTTACAATAGATGATATAAAATTTTAACATTATCAACTTTATTATTAAAATTTTGCATAAAAATTAGTCCCTCCTATGCATGGAGGGTTGAATTTTATTTTAAGACTCGTTTAAAATTTTTAAAAAATCATTGTTATTATTCGAAATGATAGGTTGTTTGGTAGTAGTTGAGTGTTTATTAGTGGTTTCTCTTATTCTATTCCTTAAAGAATTGAGAGAAAGGATAGGTCAATTGGTAGTGGCCAAGTGCTTGCCAATGGTTTTTCCTATTCAATTCTCTAGATGGTCTGCTTGCCAATGATTTTTCCTATTCAATTCTCTAAATGGTCTCAAGAAAGGATAGTTCAATTGGTATTCTATTTTTGGTTTCCCTATTCAATTCTTTAGACGGTCAAAAGAAAAGGTTAAGCTAATTGGTAGTGATTGAGTGCTTGCCAATGGTTTCCCCTATTTAATTTCCTAAAAGGTTGAGATACTCAAGAATGGTTGACTTCATCTTTACCCAATAGACAAGCTAGGAAAAAAATATATATTGTTATTTATAAGTAATATTTTTTCCAATGAGTTTACATAGGTTTTTACGAACAGTTCAAGGTAGAGAGAAGGGATGGTTGACTTCGCCTTTACCCAAATTATGGGCTAGGAAAAAAAATATATATTGTTTTTTATATATAGGGGAGTTGGTTACATCCTAAAAATATGAGTTATGGGCGACTCTTATAAGGAAAAATTGTGAGGAATGTTTTTTGCATAACTGTCTAAACTGTCAAACTTGTTTCGGCCATATTTCACTCATCCGGACTTGGATTGAGCTAAAATTTTGAGGGTAGATGCCTGACAAACCCTAGAACGTCTCCACCAATTTTGATATCATTTGGAGCAACACAGATCCTAGCGCATCCCTATGTGTGAACGAGATTTTTGGCAAGCGACTATGCGAGGGTTTCATCTGGGTTAAGTGCAAGCAGCTCCAAAGGTTGGTTTTCGAGGCCTTCGGGCCCTAGCGACCAATATTTTTGTGGTTTTTTCTCAAGATTTTAGCAAGAAATGTTGCAAGGGATCCAAGATGGGTTAGAAATTTATCTTTCAACAGATATTCATGCTGTGAACTTGAGTGACAACGACTTCCAATTTGTTGCACAAAAGAAAAGTGAAAATCATACCTTTCCACGACGTCTAGGGCATGGATTAAAGAGATCACAAAACAAGTTTCAAGCAACTAATCAAAAAATGGCTCAGATCTCAAGTGAATCTGGTGCTAAGGTGCACCCACAAAATAAATCTACTATGGAAACCCCTGTCAAGGGTAAGAATTTCGAAGAATCATCCCCAAAAATGAATTTTAGGGATGCCCTTCGTGGTGGACAACCTCAACCTAATGCTAATATTAATCTTAGGGCTTCTCGTAAACCTCTAAGAATGCCTAAGATTGATCCCAAGAAAACGGAGTCAGGATGTCTTAAAGCAGTTGATGGAACTCCTATTGTTAAGCTTGATATGGGCAACATTCAGACTGGCATTGAAGATCTGGAAAAAAGAGGACTAATTTGTCATTTTGTGGGTTTTCGTCCGAGCCTATCTGCTTTCAAAGTTTGGGCTGCAAAAATTTGGAAAACTAAAGGTGAGTTACAAATCTCTATTTATCCAAATGGTTATTTTCTTGTTTTATTTGCTAATAATGAAGATAGAGAGAAAAATTTTCAAGGGGGTCCCTGGTTCTTTGGAAGGGCAGGGCTTTTCATGAAGCCCTGGCATACTAAATTTAAAGCTAAAGAAGAGATGCCTTCTACAGGTCCCGTGTGGGTTAGACTCTTTGGCCTCCCAATTGAATTATGGAATTCGACTATTTTTCTTCAATTGGAAACTCTTTAGGAACATTTATGATGACTATTGATTGTACTCAAAAATTTGAACATATTATTTATGCTCGGATTTGTGTTTTAATGGATTTTGACAAACCCCTACCTAAAAAGATCACTTTACAATTTGGGGAGGACACTTGGGAGCAAGTAGTGGACTATGAGAACATTCCTTTTCGTTGTAGAATTTGCCATGAATATGGTCATTTGGCTAGTGTTTTCCCAAATAAAATTCCAGATCAAAAGAAAGAAGATATAAATTCAACAGGTTTCCAAATGCCTAAGAAGAAGAACACTAAAAAAAACCAGTTATGAAGGATCAATCAAAGTTATCTGCTAATATGTTTGAAATTCTTTCCACAAATGAGGTCCCAAGTGAGGAAGAGGAAATAATGGAAACAAAAATCTTAGAAACACAATTTAAAGATAAAGGGAAGAACTTAGAGACAAACCAACAAATCAAAGGTTTTCAACAGAAAAAAAGGGATAAAATATTCACAAGAAAAACAATCTTTTAAATGTTAAAACTTCAAATAATACAGGTCCCAATATAGACTTTATTGAACCTTCTGGTAACATTTTGACTGTGTACAAGCATTCTTCAAGGCTAGAAGCCATCTCAGATTCAATTGGAGTAAGTCAAGAAACAGGGAAAAAAATTGAAGATGGATTCTAATCAAAAGGTAGGTCGCAAGACTAATCAATATCATATGGTAAAAGAAGGTGAAAAGCTTGTAGAGGAAGGTAAGATTAATGCCCTTCCCAACTTTTTTAGCCTTGGTATTAATGAAGATCATCACTTGGAATATTAGAGGACTCAAAGGGAGTCTTTCAAAACAAAATGAAATTAGAAGAATGATTCAGATAAATCATCCACATCTTGTTTTCCTTCAAGAAACAAAGATGTCAATAGAGGATATGGAATCAATTGCTAGTAAAATTTGGCCAGCTAGAAAAGTGGTTTCCCTCAGTTCCCAGGGGACTTCTGGTGGCATTGCTTGCCTTTGGGACCCAAAAGAGGTAGTTATTCACCATATGGTTGGCATTTGGGGTCTTTTGGCTATAGCTATTCAAAGTAGACATTCCAACCAAATTATGCTCTACATTATTGTTTATGCTCTAACTAATTTGGAGGAAAAAATAATATAGTGGAAGAATATTACTTATATTATCTCTCATTTTCCTGAAGCTTGGATCTTGATCGGAGGAGATTTCAATACCATCCTCTCTCTAGATGAGAAAATGGGAGGAAATAGAAATTTGGACAGGAGCACTGACCTCATGAGCGAATATATTACAAACCTCCATCTTGTGGACATCCAACCAGATAATGGCCTTATGACTTGGTCTAACAGAAGGCAAGGCTTAGCTTGTATAATGGAGAGATTGGATAGGTTCTTGCTCTCTAAAAATTTCTTAATCCATGGTCACATTCCTAAAGTGAAGACTCTTAACAATGTTGGTTCGGATCATTGGCCTATCATGGTGGAAATGTGGAAAACCAATGTGAGTTTCTCTCCTTTTTTATTTCAGTTAATGTGGCTTAGAGATAGTTCCTTTAAACCTCGAGTGCAACAATGGTGGAAGGAAGGTAAACCTAGGTATGGGACTAAGATGTTCTGTTTTGCCAAAATATTGCAATACATTAAATCCAAAATCAAGACTTGGAATTGGAAGGAGTTTGGGGATGTTCATAAAAAAAACATGAAGTTATTGCTCAACTTGAAATTTTGAATAAGAAAATCCATTTAGATGGCCTCACAGAGAGTACAAGTGCAGATGAAATTAAACTCACAACTCAATTAGAGGAATGGAAAAAAGAGAAGAACTCTTATGGAAGCAAAAATCTAGAATTCAATGGCTCAAAGAAGGTGATCAAAACACAAATTTCTTCCACAAATCTCTTCTAGCTCGAAGATCTCACAACTTTATTTCTTCCCTAAAATCAGATTTTGGAGATGTTGTCTACACTTGGGATGGCATGAACTCTATTGTTGTCAATTACTTTTCCAATCTTTTTACTGCTACTCCTCTTGACTCAGCTTCTCAACAAAATATTCTTCAAGCAATCCCTTCTCTTATCACTTTTGAGGAGAACTCTATTTTGATTGCTCCTGTTACTATCAATGAGCTTCAACAGGTAGTTTTTAAAATGCAAAAAGGGAAAACCCCAGGTCCTGATGGTTTTCCCATTGAGTTCTACCAAGAGTTTTGGGATATCCTTCATGTTGATTTATTAGAGTTGGTGGAAGAAGCTAGGAAATCCAAAGAAATTTTGAAGGTTATCAATAAAAGCCTTATTACTCTTGTTCCAAAAGCTCAAGAGGTTAAACATATCTTAGCTTTTAGACCTATTGCTTTATGTAATGTTCTTATCAAAATCATTACTAAGATCATGGCAGAAAGGTTGAAGCATCTTTTGCATAATATTATTTCCCTTGAACAAGGGGGTTATGTGGAAGGGCGTAAAATAGTTCATGAGATAGTTCTTGCTCAGGAAGCCATCCATTCCATGGATATGCAAAAATATCCTTCCATGTTCATTCGGTTAGACTTATCCAAAGCTTATGATAGAGTGGATTAGCACTTCCTTATCAAAGTTTTGAGGCAATTTGGTTTCTCTTAGGATTGGATGGATTGGATTATGGGATGTATCTCTTCAATTTTCTACTTAGTTCTTATCAATGGCAGGCCTTCTCAATTGTTCCTAGCTTCCAAAGGTATTAGGCAAGGTGACCCCCTATCCCCTTATTTATTCATCATTATTATTGAATGCTTAGGTAGGGCTATAACCAAAAAGAGAGAAGACAAAACCCTTGAGGGAGTTACCATTGCTCATGGAGCTAGACCTATCTCTCATCTTCAATTTTTTGATGACTCTACTCTTTTAGGTAAAGCTACAGTTAAGGAAGCTTCTACTATTAAGCAAATCATTAGATGTTTTTCTAAGGCTATTGGGCAATTGACTAATGAAGATAAATCTAAAGTCATTTTCTTTCACTGCTCTTCTATACAGGAATCCATGGTCTTGGATAAATTAAGATATAAGAAGACGTCCCTTCCAATCACTTATTTAGGTATTCTCATCAATATTCAAATTAAGAACACAGGCTTATACTAAGAGGGGGGTGAACAGTATAAGATCAACTTTTACTTTTCTTTCCCAAACAATATTATCCAATATTATCAATGGCAATATCAACAACAATAATCAAAGCAATGCACAAATCATCACACACAATAGAGACACCAATTTAACGTGGTTCACCCAATGTGGGCTACTCCACGGAGAAAATATTTCCACTAAAATTTTCTCAACAAATATCTTGGGAATCACTTCCCTATTACAATGTTTATGGACCTCTGTCCAAAGGAGACACCAATCCCCTAATGCTCTGATTTGTGGATCACTCTCCATAGGAGAACTCTTTCCCCTTTTCTCTGGTTCATGGAACTTGATCTAGGAGAACTCTTTCTCCTCAACTGGTTCATGGATCTCTCTCCACAGAAGAACTCTATCTTCCCAAATGGTTCATGGATCACACTCCATAGGAGAACTCTTTCCCCTTGCTCTAGTTTGTGGATCTCTATCCACAGGAGAACTCTTTCCCTCTAGCTCTAGGTTGATGATCTTCCTAGAAGACTTTTCCCCCACTCTGTTGGATCTCTATCCATAGAAGACTTCTTCCTCCTCTATCTTGTGGATCTCTCTCCATAGAAGACCTTTGTCCTCACTACCCTGGCTAATGGATCTCTATCCACTGGAGACTATTGTCCTCTGCTCTATCACCTCCAAATATTGCTCTCAACTCTATCTCAGATCTACACCAAAATCTATCCCAAGTGTAGTACAAATATGCTCACAAATATCTATCTCAAATCTATCCTCAAGCCTTAACACAAAGCTTGATCCAATCATAAATAAAATCTACTTAGATCTATCCCAAGCCTTAACACAAAGCTTGAACAAATCAACAAATCAAATCTGCTTAGATTTACCCCAAGCCTTAACACAAAGCTTGAATAAATCAACAATCAACTCTTCTTAGATCTACCCCAAGCCTTAACACAAAGCTTGAACAAATCAACAATCAACTCTGCTCAGATTTTTCCCAAGCCGTAACACAAAGCTTGACAAATCAATAACTTCTCAATCTCTCTCAAGTCTTCTCAAGAACTTGCTCAAATCTACCTTCAAGTCCTCTCAAGAACTTGCTCAATTCTCTCTCAAGTCTTCACAAAGACTTGCTCAATTCACTTAAAACTTCTCAATTAAGTTTCACTTCTCAATTTCTCAAGCCTTCACAAAGACTTGCTCAAATCTGCTCAAACACATGCTCAAAACAACTCACAAGATATGCTCAATCAATCTCAAATCTTGCACACAATGCTATCAAATGCTTTGTCTAATCTTCAAAGTAATTCCTTTAACTTGAAGCACTTTAGACATATTCTATTCAAAATTCGTTTAACCTCTGGAACATATAGAGAATGATGTACTCTATCAAAAACTCAATATGTTCTACTCAATCATTAAGTCTATCACTTTCACAAATCTGATTTCTAATGTTTGCACATTCACTTTCAATATCACTCAAAACCAATGCTCAAGAAGTTTCACTCAATCATTCAATCAATGAAACACAACTTGCTCACAAACCCTAAACAAGTGTTTTCATACTTCTTCAAACAAAGAGCACAATGTGGGTCTCAAACCCTAACTCAAATAATCTTCAATCTCTATCTCAAATGTTCTCTAAACATTCACCAATCATGCATATAAAAACTCACTCAAATATTTCCAACAATGCTTATCAAACAATCCTTTTCACTCCACCTTATATTTCACAACATTCAATCCAACAACACTTCAATCAAAGGATGATGTGCCCATACCTTTTTACTTTGATGGAGATATGTCTTCAAAATCTATTTCACAATCAATTCTCCTTGTGCCACTCAAAAGGTTAGATAGCAACAATCTATTTCAAAACATCCACAAAGTATTCCTTCCAAAATGTGCTCAATTAAATTCCAAACCACTCTCTTGGTTTCTCAAATAATCAAACCCTTCAAAATATTTTAGCAAAACATACAAATAATCAAAATACCTCATACACCTTTTAACTCCCTCTTAACACATTCAAAACAAAATCAGCAAGGACTATTATTACTCCAATAATTCACTTTCAAATTAATTCACTATAACTTCCTTCAAAATTTAAATGCATAGAATAATAAAAATTATTCCCTTATATCTCCCACTTATCATAAATGCATTTCCAAAATAAATATAACCACCATTCAAAATAATATTCCAAGGCACTTAACAATTTCACTATGTCAAAATCCAAATTAATTCAAAACCCTTTTTATGCCAAAAAAATAAAATAATTTTTAACACCTCATACCTCCCACGTTAGCGCATACCATACAACTTAGAACCTTAGGTAGAAAATTTTATTAAAGCAAAAATAAATACCTTGCTCGCTGCCTCCATGGGAATCAAACCCTCATTGCACCTGCCACCTATGCCTTAGTCATGGCCTAACCATCGCGTGAGCTAAGCACTCACTTGAAACCTTTATAATGCACACTGCCCTTTGTACCTTCCGTTGGTGCTAAAATCATTTAAAACAAAAACCTTTCCCTTCTGCTACCATCGGGAATCGAACGCGAGACCTATCATCCACCAAAGCCTTACGCTACCAAGATTTGCCACTAGGCCAACCATGTGGTTGGTGATAGGGGCATGAACCCTTGCCTCTTTATCCTTCCACGTGCTCCACTTTGCTTTTAAAAATAAAAACCTTTGTCCTATTTTGCTCACGAAAATCGCATCAATCAATTTAATTAAATATTCGCATGTGCATTCGGAGACTTACCTTTTGCCTTCAAACTTTATGGTATAAATACCATGTTCCCTCCTTGCTCGGACGTCAAAAATTAAAAATTTAAACTTTATGTTTTACGCCAAGCCCTTACTTAGGGTTATAAAATTATTATAATATAAATATTATAATTATTTTATAAATAACCTTAGGCTTTCTTTTAACACTTTAATATTATAATATTATTTCCTTTGGGCCTAGGTATTTCCTTCCTTAACCTTAGGCCTTATCTTAACAACTTTAATATTATAATAATAAATATTATAATATTATTTCCTTTGGGCCTAGGTATTTCCTTCCTTCGGGGTATTTAGACAATATTTTGACCAATCATGTGAAGCTTTAAACCAAATCTCTTGGGCTTAAAATATAAATATTTTAACCCTCCTTTTGTCAATTCCTTGCACTGAGATGAACTAACTCTTGACATCAATGACAACATAACTACTCAAAATTTCCAACAATCTCCCCCTTTGTCATTGATGGCAACCCTTTTCCTTAACCATTCCTTTTTCCTTTTTCCAATTCTGCTCCCCTTGAGAAATTGCTCCCCCTAATTGAATGCTCTCCCCCTAACTCAAATCTCTCCCCCTTTGACATCAATGGCAAAGGGACTCCTTTGGGGCTAAATATAAGACTCTTAGCTCAGCCCCCTCCCCACCTCCTCTCCTTGAGGTGATTAATTTTGGGGTGGGAGTATCTCTACTCCCAGCATACAATGCTCTTTTTCTTTGTCCACCTTCTTCCTCAATTGATCCTTCTGATTCTTTTGAATATCCTTGTTCTTGCTTGTCCCTGGAAATTTTGTTCTACACCACTTAGCCATATGCCCAACATTATTGCACTTATAACACTTAATGTTGTGGTTCCTAGAAGGTGCAAATATCTTGAAGTTCCTCCTGGTGAAGCCATACCCATTCCTATCATGAACCCTGCAATCAATTGCTTTATGACCAAAATGATTACAAGAGTAACAATACCCTTGAAAGAGATGCCCATTTCTAAAATTCCTCTTAGTGAAACCATATTCCTTCTTTTCATGTGTCCTGCATTGCATAGCCTTGTGACCAAACCTGTTACATGAGAAGCAACGTCCTTTGAAGAAATCTTGCCTTGGACCCACTGGTCTCTTAGTCCTTTCTTCCCTGTGATATTTCATGTTCCTTATTTGTGCATTGTTTCCTTCCTTGGTGAACCTTCTATTTTTCAACTTATCCTCATAAGTCTCACTTTCTCCTTCACTCTCTTCTTCTGAAGCTTCTTCTTCTTTGGAGCTTGAGCTTGACTCCTCTCCTTGTTCTCTTTGTCCCTCTTCAAAACCAAGTCCTGTCTTGTTTGATGAAGATCTTTGTGCATTGATAATCTTATCCAAAGTCTTTGAACTTTTCCCAAACCTGTGTAGCTTATCTTTAGACTCTTTCACTTCCTTCCTTAGTGAAACTACCTCATGCTCTAATATTTCACATTCTAAGACTTTTTCCTCTAACTTTTCTTTAAATCTCCTTGTCTTAGCTATTGAGTTAGTCAGATCTTGTATAAGCTTTCCCTTCTCTTCATCACATTCTTGAAATTGAATCTTGAGTTTTGAATTCTGCTTTCTAACCTTTCTTAATTCCTTAAGAGCAAAAATAAGCTCAACTTCTAGATCAACTACTCCTTCCTCTTCATTTTTTGATTCTTCCTCTACTTCTTTGTCTTCAAGAGCATCCTCATACTTTTCAGATTTATCTTCAATAGGAGCACTTCCTTCTTCCTCTATTGCCAAGAAGAGAATTTCTTCTTCTTCACTATTTGAGGATCTTCCATCACTTTCACTTGAACTCTTGCCTATCTTATCTGCATAGAAACTCTTCTTATGCCTTTGGAAAAACTTCTTTCCATGCTTGCTTTGTCCATCCCTACTTTTCTTTTCATACCTGGATTTCCCTGCTTCCCTTTTCTTATGATCTTGTTTCTCTTCACCACTGCTGCTTTCTGCTTCTGTACAGTTAGATGCATAATGACCATATTTACCACAATTGAAACACTTTACTATTTTCATACCTTTGTGCTTTCTTGAATCCTTCTTGTTCCTTCTACCATAGTTAGCTTCCTCATCACTGGTTGACTCATCACTTGAAACAGATTTCTTATCCTTTGCTTTCTTTGCTACTTTGAAGGCTACCTCTTTCTTCGGGATAGGATCCTTTACTATTCTCATCTCATATGTTGTGAGTGTTCCCTGTAACTCATCCAAAGTCAGTTTTTCAAGATCTCTTGTTTCTTCTATGGCTGAAATCTTTCCATCATACCTCATAGGAAGTGACCTTAGAACCTTTTGACAAACATCAGATTCTTCAACTTTAAACCCAAGTCCTCGCATGGAGTTAACAACCTCATCCACATGAAGTAAGTATGTAGCAATGTCTTCCTCATCCTTCATTTTCAAGTCTTCAAATGTTTTCTTGTGATTTTGCAACTTTACCATCTTAACCTTTTTATCTCCCTCATATGCATTCTTCAACTTATCCCATATCTCTTTTGCTGATGTGCAATGCATAACTTTTACAAATTCTGCTTCACGTAATCCACCCAATATTGCATTCATTGCCTTTGCATTATACAGGTGTAAGAGCTTACCATATTTATCTATAGGAGGACTAGCTGGCGGTGTGTACCCATCCTCAACTGCTTGCCATGTCTCAATTCCTTGTGCCATCAGGTAAGTCTTCATTCTTACACTCTAGAATGCATAATTGTTCCCATCAAACAATGGTGCCTTATTTGTTGAAGCTCCACTCTGAGATGCCATCTGTGTTCCTATATACTCTTCCTTCAAGTTATTAAACTCTTTCGAAGGAACCCACTCTGATACCAATTGAAGAACACAGGCTTATACTAAGAGGGGGTGAACAGTATAAGACCAAATTTTACTTTTCTTTCCCAAATAATATTATCCAATATTATCAATGGCAATATCAACAATAGTAATCAAAGCAATGCATAAATCATCACACACAATAGAGACACCAATTTAATGTGGTTCACCCAATGTGGGCTACTCCACGGAGAAAATATTTCCACTAAAATTTTCTCAACAAATCTCTTGGGAATCACTTCCCTATTACAATTTTTATGGACCTCTATCCAAAGGAGACACCAATCCCCTAATGCTTTGATTTGTGGATCACTCTCCATAGGAGAACTCTTTCCCTTTTCTCTGGTTCATGGAACTTGATCCAGGAGAACTCTTTCTCCTCAACTGGTTTATGGATCTCTCTCCATAGAAGAACTCTATCTTCCCAGTTGGTTCATGGATCACACTCCATAGGAGAACTCTTTCCCCTTGCTCTAGTTTATGGATCTCTATCCATAGGAGAACTCTTTCCCCTCTGCTCTAGTTGATGATCTTCTAGAAGACTTCTACCCACTTCTCTCCAAAAAGAATCCTTTATCTTCATACTTACACTAGCGGCTAATGGATCTCTATCCACTAGAGACTATTGTCCTCTACTCTATCACCTCCAAAGCTTACTCTCAACTCTATCTCAAATCTACACCAAACTCTATCCCAAGTGTAGTACAAATCTACTCAAATTCTATCTCAAATCTATCCTCAAGCCTTAACACAAAGCTTGATCAAATCATAATCAACTTTGCTTAGATCTTCCCCAAGCCTTAACACAAATCTTGAACAAATCAATAACTCTCTTAGATTTCCCCAAGCCTTAACACAAATCTTGAACAAATCAACAATCAACTCTCTTAGATTTCCCAAGCCTTCAAACTTATATACTTCTTTTTAATAATTATTAATTCTAACTTCTCAATTCTCTCAAGCCTTCACAAAGACTTGCTCAAATCTGCCTTCAAGTCTTCTCAAAGACTTGCTCAAATCTTCCTCAAGTCCTCTCAAGAACTTGCTCAATTCTGCTCTCAAGCCTTCACAAAGACTTGCTCAAATCTGCTCAAACACATGCTCAAAATAACTCACAAGATATGCTCAATCAATCTCAAATCTTGCACACAATGCTATCAAATGCTTTGTCTAATCTTCAAAGTAATTCCTTTAACTTGAAGCACTTTAGACATATTCTATTCAAAATTTGTTTAACCTCTGGAACATATAGAGAATGATGTACTCTATCAAAAACTCAATATGTTCTACTCAATCATTAAGTCTATCGCTTTCACAAATCTGATTTCTAATGTTTGCACATTCACTTTCAATATCACTCAAAACCAATGCTCAAGAAGTTTCACTCAATCATTCAATCAATGAAACACAACTTGCTCACAAACCCTAAACAAGTGTTTTCATACTTCTTCAAACAAAGAGCACAATGTGGGTCTCAAACCCTAACTCAAATAATCTTCAATCTCTATCTCAAATGTTCTCTAAACATTCACCAATCAAGCATATAAAAACTCACTCAAATATTTCCAACAATGCTTATCAAACAATCCTTTTCACTCCACCTTATATTTCACAACATTCAATCCAACAACACTTCAATCAAAGGATGATGTGCCCATACCTTTTTGCTTTGATGGAGATATGTCTTCAAAATCTGTTTCACAATCAATTCTCCTTGTGCCACTCAAAATGTTAGATAGCAACAATCTATTTCAAAACATCCACAAAGTATTCCTTCCAAAATGTGCTCAATTAAATTTCAAACCACTCTCTTGGTTTCTCAAATAATCAAACCCTTCAAAATATTTTAGCAAAACATACAAATAATCAAAATACCTCATACACCTTTTAACTCCCTCTTAACACATTCAAAACACAATCAGCAAGGACTCCAATAATTCACTTTCAAAATAATTCACTATAACTTCCTTCAAAATTTAAATGCATAGAATAATAAAAATTATTCCCTTATATCTCCCACTTATCATAAATGCATTTCCAAAATAATTATAACCACCATTCAAAATAATATTCCAATGCACTTAACAATTTCACTATGTCAAAATCCAAATTAATTCAAAACCCTTTTTATGCCAAAAATAAAAATTATTTTTAACACCTTATACCTCCCACGTTAGCGCATACCATACAACTTAGAACCTTAGGCGACAATTTTATTAAAGCAAAAATAAATACCTTGCATGCTGCCTCCCATGGAATCGAACCCCCGCTGCGCTTGCCACCTATGCCTTAGTCGTGGCCTAACCATCACATGAGCTAAGCACTCACTTGAGACCTCTAAACACCCAGTCCTCTTTGTCCCTTTCGTTTGTGCTAAAATTGTTTGAAACAAAAACTTCTCCCCTCTACTGTTGATCGAGAATCGAACGCGAGACCTATCATCCACCAAAGCCTTACGCTGCCAAGCCTTGCCACTAGGCCAACCATGTGGTTGGTGATAGGGGCATGCACCCTTGCCTCCTTATCCTTCCACGTGCTCCACTTCTATTTTTAAAATTAAAAACCTTTGTCCTCTTTTGCTCACGAAAATTGCATCGACCGAATTTAATTAAATATTCACATGTGCATTCGGAGACTTACCTTATGCCTCCAAACTTTATGGTATAAATACCATGTTCCCTCCTTGCTCGAACGTCGATGGAAATAAAATATTTAAACTTTATGTTTTGCGCCAAACCCTTACTTAGGGTTATAAAATTATTATAATATAAATATTATAATTAATTTATAAATAACCTTAGGCTTTTCTTTTAACACTTTAATATTATAATAATAAATATTATAATATTATTTCCTTTGGGCCTAGGTATTTCCTTCCTTTGGGGTATTTAGACAATATTTTGACCAATCATGTGAAGCTTTAAACCAAATCTCTTGGGCTTAAAATATAAATATTTTAACCCTCCTTTTGTCAATTCCTTGCATTGAGATGAACTGACTTTTGACATCAATGACAACATAACTACTCAAAATTTTCAACATCGAAGACAGAAAAAAAAGATTGGAATTGGTTGTTGCAAAAAGTTAAGAAGAAAATTGGAAAGTGGACCAATAGGTGGATTTCCTAGGGGTAGAATCACCTTGGTACAATCAGTCCTTCAAGCTATTCCTATTTATGTTTCTACCATGTTGAATATCCCAAAGGTTGTTCTTCGAGAACTAGATCAAATCAGTTATCGGTTCCTCTAGAGTGGTACTAAGGAGAAAATAAAACAAACCTTGGTAAAATGGAACACTTTATGTCTTCCTAAGAATGAAGGGGAGTTAGGATTCTGATCTGCTATTAATAACAACAAAGCTTTAACTGCTAAATTATATTGGAGGATTTTGCATAACCCCAATGCTCTTTGGGCCAAGAATCTCCGTGCTAAATATGTTGAGAACAAAAGTCCTTAATACCTTGTTCGCTATCAATTGCCTTCCAAAGGTTCTCCCATTTTAGTAGTTCTTAATACTGGTGAGGATTTGATAAAGAAAAAAATATTTTGGATCATTCATAATGGTCAACAGTTAAATTTTTTAATAGATTCTTGGGATGGTCACAAGCCTTTGATAACTCAGTTTCCCGATTGGAGGCCTTGGATGGAGGAGCTTCACCAAGCTAACTAGATAAAGGTGTCTAATTACTATCAGTACCATAATGGTAATTTAGAGGTTGGTAGATATTGGATCCATATTGAGGACTGGCCTATTCAAATCCTAGAAAGGCAAATACAAGATATCCAACGCATCCTTCATATGAGATATCTCTTGGTCCCATGATAAATATTTTTTTGGATGGAACAACACTACTAAGGGTGAATATCCAGTTGCTCATGGTTATTTGGCCTTATGGCATAATAATCCCAACCAATCATCTCACATATTTTCTCAGTTGTGGGCTTGAAAGCTTTGGCCTAAGCTGAGGTTCTTTACTTGGCTTTTATTGCATCGCAGGGTGCTTATTGGGGAGCATCTTATGAAGCATGGTTTTCATGGCCCTTCTAGATGTGAAATATGTGGAGAGAATGTGGAAAATATCAGACATATTTTTATTAAGTGTGCTTTAGCCTTTGAGCTTTGGAGGAGAATGACCACTTTACTTGGCTTACAATGGTCCAATTTTTTACTTTTGAACAACTTTGGAGGGATTGAACTAATCAAGAGGGTGTTGATCATTCTATTAGGCAGTTAATTTGGATGGGTTCTACCATTCTTCTTTTGAATATCTGGAATGAGAGGAACAATCGATTTTCATTATATCTAGAAAAATACCCTTGCCAACTTAGTTGAATCAGTCCATCAACTCCTCAATCACCCCAAAACTCCCATCAAATATGGGATCAAGTGATGCAAATATTGAATATTAACTCTTCTAAGAGCAACCAAATTAAAGGGAATGTGACTAATTACAATATGAGTAGAAAAAGGAATTAACAACCTCCTCCTAAGGATTTTGGAAAAGTCAATACCGATGGAGCCTATAGAGGGAACCCTAGAAAAGCTAGTGCAGGAGGAATTGGTAGACTTTCAGATGACTTCCTAGTTTTTACTTTTGCTGAGAATTTGGATATTCTATCCAATAACCTTGCTGAGGGGTATGGCATCCTTAGAGGCCTTCAAGAGGCTACTAAAGTTGGATGGGAAAAGGTACTAGTTGAGTCTGACTCTCAATTCATGATTAATATTTTGAAGACTCCTAAGAATCATAAGGTTTATTAGAGAAAAAAAATTATTGAGAAGATTCAGTTAATCCAGATGGGATTTTTGAAATTTGATTACAATCATGTGGTCAGAGATAAAAACTAGAGTGTTGATGCTTTAGCTAATTGGAATTTTGACAAAGGTGATCTTACTTGCTACAACCGCCCTCCTAGATGGTGGGATTCACAAATAAGGGAAGATCTTCTTTCTATTATTTATTTGGATGGCTCTAGTTCTGGAGGTACCTAGTTTCTTCTTGCTTTATTTTTGCTTCTCTTTGGTTCGGTCAAGGTATTTTAGTTCCCTAGCTCAAACTAATCTTTATTTTGTTTCCTCTGTTGATTCTTGTCTTAATAGTATTTTGATCTAGAAAGGTCATTGTTGTGTTCTATTTTTTTCTTTTTTCTTTTCTATTTATGTGTGTGTGTGTGTGTGTATTTTTTTTTTTGTGTTTTTTGTGTTGTTTTTTTTTGTTCTTGTGTTTTTGTGTTTTTGTTGTTTTGTGTTTTTTGTTGTTGTTCTTGTGTTTTTGTTGTTCTTGTACTTTTGTTTTAGTATGTTTGTGTTAATTAGTGTTTTTGTATTTTTTTGTGTGAGTGTTTTCTATGTTTTTATTTTTCTCTGTTGTCTGTTGTTGGTTGTTTTTTTATTTTATTCTATGTTTTGGTTGTTTTTTGTTATTTTGTTCTTGTGATTTTTCTGTGTGGTTCATGTTGTGTTTTTTTTTTATCTTATTGTGTGTGTGTTTGCTTGTGCTTTATCTTTTTGACACACTCAAGGAACATGTTTTTTTTTTTGTTTTTTAATCTTTTTGTGTGTTTGTGTTTGTGTGTTCTTGTTTTTTGTTGTTTCAAGTTTGCTCCTTGAGTATGTCAAAGGTGGTAGGCCAGGTGTGAGCCTTGGGCAATTTTGGCGAAAGAGATACCCCTGCCTTCTTGGTTCTTACCCGAAAGTGGCATCCCTTCTAGGATGTTTTCCACAAAAAAAGTTGGTTACATCCACAATATTTTTTAGTAACTGCCAAGTATTTATTCGAAATGATAGGTTGGTAGTAGTTGAGTGCTTGATAGTGGTTTCTCATATTCCATTCCATAACTAGTTGATATAAAGGATAAGCCAATTGGTAGTGGCCAAGTGCTTGCTAGTGGTTTCCCCTTATTCAATTCCCTAGATGGTCGAGAGAAAGGATAGGCCATTTGGTATTCAATTTATGATTTCCCTATTCAATTCCCTGGATGGTTGAGAGAAAGGGTAGGCCAATTGGTAGTGGCCAAGTGCTTGCTAGTGGTTTACCCTATTCAATTCCCTAACAAGTCAATAGATAGTCAAGAAATGGTTGACTTTGTCTTTACCCAATTGGCGAGCTAGAAAAATATATATATAGATATTTATAAGTAAAATTTTTTCAAGGAGTTTACATAAGTTTTTATGAACGGTTCAAGGTTGAGAGAAGGAATGGTTGACTTCATATTTACCCAATAGGTGGGCTAGGGAAAAATTATTGTTTTTTCTACATAGGGGAGTTGGTTAGGGAAAAAATGATTATTTTTCTACATAGGGGAGTTAGTTACATCCACATTATTTTTAGTAACTACAGGGTTCAAATCACAAGGGTTGCTTCAAAAAATCCTATACCACTTCGTTGTTGATGATGAGGTGTGAGGGGGACCATCGATCACTCATTAGGTATCGTCGTCATTGGTATGACGCACTCAAAAAAATTAGATCAGACTACTACCTTTGCAACAAGCATGCCCCCAAGGTTTGAACCTAGGTCTCTTCTTGGTAAGTGTCTAGCTAGATAGACAATTACCAATCCACCTAGCCCATGTTATTTACAACTCTCTTTTTTTAATGAGTTGACATAAGTTTTTAGGAAGGGTCCCCATTCAATAAGCAGGCTAAGACAATATATATATATATATATATATATATATAGAGAGAGAGAGAGAGTTATTTACAAATTTTTTTACAAAGGTTTTTACGAAGGGTTCCCAAGGTCGAGAGATAATCAAGGGATGGTTGAATTCGTATTTACCCAACATGTGGGCTAAGACAAAAAAAAATATTGATATTTATAAGCACAATTCCTTTTTTTCAATAAGTTTATATAGGTTTTTATGAAGAGTTCTCGATCCCCTCATATTTAGTGGGGTTTGAACCTTAAATATCTCAAAAAGAAGCAAAAAACTTTACCACTACAACAAGCTTATAACTAAAAGTAATATTTTAAAATAATTAACCATTTAACCTTTTTTTATTAGCATAAAATCACGACACATTTATGGGGGTAGTTGGCCCTCTTACTTTCTAACGGGTTCATATAATGTTGTTCCTATACAAGTTGTTTATTTCCAGTGACATATTCCTATGTTGGAATTTCGTTCCACTTTAATACCTCTTATTGTTTATAAATAATTGATACTTTTAAAAGATTATAAATTTTTATTTTATTTTTAAGTAATATAGATTTATTTTTTTAATTAGGGGAATAACCCCCTGCCCCACCTCTTTAAATATTTACTCCAAGTGAGGGGGACTTGGAGGGGCTTAGGATTGGAACCGCATACCTCAAGTTGGCAAACACTTAGGTGAAACCAGTTGGTCTACTACCTCCACCTTTTTTTTAATTTATATTATAATAATATTTTTAAAATCGGTTGTTTTCACCACAAACCAATTTTTTTTTGGGAGGTTTTCGTTTGTTGGACCATGTGCAATGTTGCGAAACTTAGGAAAATATGGTAGATGAATTTTTGAGAGGGTTTGCAAGTCTTTGGATTTGCGAAAAATGACAGATGAATTTTTGAGAGGGTTTGTAGGTCTTTGGATTTGTGAAAATGATAGATGAATTTTTGAAAGTCTTTTGGAAGTAGAAATTCGAGTTTTTTTGTGCAGGTGCAAGTATTCCCTTCGGGTGAAGTGTTGTGTGTAGGTTGTGAAGTGGCCTATGGGTGCTAATGAGGGCCCTTTTGGGCCCCCTCCTCACCCCCTCCCTAAGAGATCGTTTGTAGATACAGTTAAAGGGAAACAGGATATGGAGGACGTCTTGTTTAGAGACTCAGATCTTCATTCTATTTTCTCTACAGTGGCCAAGAATCCAAAGCAACAATCATACCAGGCAAGGGTTAATGGCTACCTTCCCCAGGCGGCCCTTCATCCTAAACTAGTGATAGATCAAGCCCTGGTGGCCGATAACATTCTCTATAGAAGCAAGCATGACCTAATTTGTAAGTTTATCGACATAAGATCATCTTTAGGATTTATGTCCTCTTGGATCCAAAATAATTGGGAGCCCCTTGGGGATACCTCAATCTCTCTTATTAGCAATGGCTATTATATTGTGAGTTTTTCTTCTCAAGCAGATAGAGACAAAGCCTTTGAGTCAAGGAGGAGAACATATGGTGTTGCGAGCCTTTTTGTTCAGCCGTGGAAGTTGGGATTTGACCCTCGGATGGAGCCCTCTACGGTGATTGTTTGGGTTCGTCTTTATGCCCTGCCCATGGAATACTGGTGTGAACCGATTTTTGAAAAATTGGGCAATTTCTTGGGTCATTATTTAGGAGTTTCCAGGGACACGATGAGGGGTGAATCTATTGTTTATGCCTGGATCTGTGTGGAGATGGATCTCAACCAACCTCTCCCAACTGAAATAGAAATTAACATGGGGGACTTATCCTGGATCCAATAGGTAGACTATGAGGCAATCCCATTTTGATGCAGGATCTACCACAAACACGGTCATCTGGCCCGCTTCTACCTAGAGGGAATTACGAAGAGTCCCATCCCTCCAAAGGAAACCATCACCAATAGCAAGTTTTCTGAGAAGAAAGAAGAGAATCTACCCACAACCTCGAATGTTAATCCCCCTACAGAGGGTTTTGAAGCTCCAAAGAGAAAGAAGAATAAAAAGAGTAAGACAACACGCTCCAACCAATCAGTAGAAAGAAATTTCAATAGGTATGAAATTCTTAATTCTCTCTTGGATATGGAGGAGGAGACCACCTTAATAGATGAACCACAGAAGGATAACCTTCCCCCTATAAGGGTTGAGGAAACTGCCCATCATGTTTCTTTGAATTCAGATTTGGGGGCTAATCACTTAGCACTGATAAATCCAGGGAACCAAACCCTTGCAATGGTTGTGGTGGATAATGATGTTTCAATGAAATATAGAGAAAAGGATAGAGGGAAACCTGACCTTGGGATCCAACAAGTGGAGAAAAGGTTAAAAAATTCTCAAGCAAAGAGTGTAGGAAGAAAATCGAACCAGGAGAAGTTGGCTAATGAGGGAGACCAACTAGTCATCCAGAGAAAGGTCAAGCAGATTGACACTTACTGGAATCCAAGTTCCCAATGATTGTCCAATCTTGGAATATAAGAGGCCTAAACAACAGACCTCATCAAATTGTTGTTCAGAGTTTAATTAAAAATCATCATTCTGACTTTATTCTCCTTCAAGAGACTAAAGCTTCCATTCAAAATATGGATATCATTGTTAAGAAAATTTGGAGATAAGTTGAGTACATGGCGGTTGGATCCCAAGGGGCTTCAGGGGGAGTGGTGACTTTATGGAATCCTCTTCTCTGGATGGCTTTAGATCACTCTATTGGTCGGGGTATCCTTACTTCTCTCTTCAAGAGCAAGAACTTTGAGGAGCTTTTATTGGTTTCCAATTTCTATGGTGCTATGAATTTTGTGGAGCAACAACACCAATGGTCAGTTTTATAGGATAGTAGAACTAGAAAAGAGGAAGTGAATTGGATAGTGGTAGGGGATTTTAATGCTAAACTTGCTCTTAGGGATCAGGAAGGGGGAAATCCTTCTTTGGACTAGGGGGATAGATTTATGATATCCAAAATTAATCAGCTCAATTTAATTGATGTTCAACATGCGGGGTCTTCGTATACGTGGACAAACAAACAAGTAGGGTCGGCAAGTAGGAAAGTCAAGCTTGACAGATTTTTTGTTTCTGAAGAGGCCTTTCTTCGTTGGTCTTTTAGGATGGAGATTCTTAATCGCACTGACTCTGATCACTTTTCGATTCTTCTAGAATGGAAGTTGGGCCATAATCCACCCCCAAGACCTTTTCATTTTGAGAATTGTTGGCTGGAAAAGGAGGATCTGAAGGAAAAAATCCCCATATGGTGGGAGGAGGGTCATCCTTCCCATGGGAGAGCTATGTATGTTTTTTCCAAACAAATCCAACATGTCAAATTTCATCTTAAATTTTGGAAAAGAAGTAGCATATCTGACTTTCAGTCCCTAAAGGCTCCTTTGTTGGCAAATATGGAGGAGCTTGCCACCCGCTTTAGGACTGAAACAATCACAGAGGATCTGAAATATGAAGATGAACTGGTCAGAAAATAATTAGACTCCATCGATAATCAGGAGGAAATTTATTGGAAACAAAGAGCGAGAACTGCTTGGTTGTTGGAAGGGGATCGAAACACAAGTTTCTTTCATCGCTCTGCATCGACAAGTAGACAAAGGAATTCTTTGACTTACCTTCAGGATTCCAATGGATAGGTGATGGACACCATACTAGGTATGAAACATGCAACAAATAATTTTTTTCAAAATATTTTTACTGCACCTGCTATCCCTAATCTTGTAGCGCAACAAGAGATACTTAACTGTATCCCCTAGATTATTTTAGTCGAGCAAAACCAAGCCCTTTTCAGACTAGTGGATAAAGATGAGGTGAGGAGCATAGTTTTTAGCATGAAATCAAGGAAATCTCTAGGGCCCGATGGTTTTCCAATTGAGTTCTTTAAGGCTTTCTAGGATGTCATAGGAGAGGATTTAACCCAAGCTGTTGAAGAATCTCGTTCAAACAGAACTATGCTTCGGGCTCTAAATCATACTTTCCTCACTTTGATTCCTAAAGTGGGACAAGCCGCTAACCTTGGAGATTTTTGCCCGATTGCTCTCTGCAATGTGACCTACAAGATAATCACTAAGTTGATAGTTGAAAGGCTTAAAAATATTATGGACAACATAATATCCTAGGAACAAGGAGGATTTGTGGAGGGGCATCAAATTTTGGATGGAGTTATTCTAGCCCAGGAGGCTATCCATTCTATGCAACATTCTGGTCGAAGAGGTATGTTTATTAAATTAGATATGTCTAAGGCTTATGATAGAGTCCCCTGGTAGTTTTTGGATCAAATGCTTGAGAAATTTGGCTTCTCTCAGGAGTGGAGATAGTGGATCATGAGTTGTGTCTCGATGGTTTCCTTCTCTATTCTCATCAATGGCTCCCCCTCGACCCCTTTCCATGCCTCTAGGGGTATTCATCAAGGAGATCCTATTTCCCCATTTCTTTTTATTATTCTAGCAGAAGGATTGGGCAGATTCCTTCAAAGAAATAAGCAACAAGGTCTTTTGGAAGGTGTGCAATTAGGTGAGGAGATGTTAACTCATCTTCAATTTGTGGATGATACAGGTCTCTTTGGGGAGGCCAACATTCGGGAGGCTAGAATGTTGAAAGCCATTTTAAAAACCTACATGGATGCTACTGGTCAATAGGTGAATGCGGCCAAATCCAAGGTTGTTTTCTTCAATACAGATAGAAGAATCTAGGATCAGATTCTATCCATTTTGAGCTTTGCCTAAGGTACCCTTCCACTTGATTACCTAGGGATTCCCCTTCATTTTAAGAGCCTAAGGGTAGTTGATTGGAAAGCTTTAATGGATAGAATCACTGCTAAAGTTAATCATTGGACTCACCGTTGGCTTACCTTTGGAGGAAGAATGACTCTCATCCAATCGGTGATCCAAGCCATGCCTGTTTATAAATTCTCCATCCTAGTTGCCCCTATGAGAGTCCTCAAAGATTTGGATTCGCTTATGAGAAATTTTTTGTGGGATGGCCCAAGGATGGGTAAGAAGTGGGCTTTGGTTAGTTGGGATAAAATATGTCAACCTAAAGCTCGAGGGGGCCTTGGTTTTCGTAAAGTAACTTTAAACAATCAAGCTCTTGCTGGGAAGCTTTATTGGAGATGGATATCCAACAAGGAGGATTTCTTCAGTAGAGTCATCACTAGTAAGTATTTGGGTTCTATCCCTCATCAAGAAGTTGGCCGCATTCCTCTAAGGGGCCTTGGCTCTATTATTTGGAAGGTCCTGAAAGCTGGTGAACAATTGGTAAAATCTAGACTTTTCTGGAAAGTAGGTAAAGGAGACAAAGCTAAATTTTGGAGTGATTCTTGGGACCAACATCCCCCTTAATCTATGAGTTTCCAGAGTTGCAGCCCTTGCAACAAAGCCTTGAGGGTAGAGGATGGATAAATATGGCTTCATACATTACTTCCCAACAAATTGGAGATTTCTCTTTCTTTCAGTGGAAGAGGTTAGAAGAATGGCCTATTCATGTCCCTCTTCATCAAAGGCTTCTTATTGATAAGATCCTCAAGCAAAGGTGCCTTACAGGGAAAGAGGAAGAGGATAGGATTGCTTGGGGCCTTGGTACTCTAGGTGTCTTCACTGTTCATGATGGTTATAATGCTTTGCTCCCTCCTCCGTTGATCCTGCAGGATGCCCCATGGGATAGAGTTTGGGTGGCTAAGGGCTGGCCTAAAATTAATTTCTTTGCTTGGGAAGTGATGCATAGGAGTTGTCTCACCTATGATAATCTTATGAAGAGAGGTTTTTATGGCCCTTCCAACTGCATCATGTGTAACTCCTAGGAGGAGACACTTGATCATCTGCTTTTCCAGTGTGCATTTGCAAGAGAGTTGTGGAAAAGGTGGTTAGACCTCTTTAAGGTTCACCTAAACTTTCAGGTGACTCTTTCTAATATCTGGGAGATTTGGAAACGCAGAAAATTCAAGAATACCTCCATTCAGCTAGGTTGGTCCCTAGGCCCGAGCTTCATCTGGTGGCACATTTGGCTGGAAAGAAATTCTAGAATTTTTAGAGAGGAGTTCAGTCCAATGGAGTTGGTTTGGCATAAAATTGTTACCAAGATTTTTGAAACTGTCAGAGCTCACTTTAGGGATAAGAAAACTCAGGTGAATGAGGGGACTCCCAAGCCACAGAAGTTGGGACCATGGCAGCCCCCTCCCCTAGGTTGGGAAAAGATTAATTTTGATGGTGCAGCTAAGGATAACCCAGGGGCTGCAGGCATTGGTTTTCTCAGAAGAGATTTCAAGGGGAAGATCCTCCATTGGGAGCTAGAGGGTCTTGGAAGGGCTACTAACAATGAAGTTGAAGGCCTGGCTATCAGACAAGGTTCTCTCAATGCTTGGGAGAATGGGGTTAGAAAGATCATAGTTGAGTCTGATTCACAAATTATGGTGGGGCTTCTGGATGCTATTAGAAATTTTAGACCAAAGGCTTGGAGGATAAGAAACATTGTGAGCCAAATTAAGTCCATTTGGTAGCAGTTCGAGGATGCCATCCCGGTCTATGTTGATAGATAAAATAATGCAGCGATTGACTTTTTGGCTAAACATGGCAGTGAAAGTCCGGTTGGATACATGCTGAATTCTAATCAGGATAGGGACACTTCTGAATGGTGGGAGGTGAACCAAATGGTTCTTAAATTGGCCAGCAAAGACTTAGCTAAGGATGAGGATAGGTCCAGAGTCCACTGAGTCTTGTGGATCAATGGAGGATGAACAATTATTTGTTGGGTTTTTTGCTACCTCTTGCAACACTCTTTGGCCCTTTTTGGGATAGCACGGGTAGTGTTCGCAGGACTGTCAAGCCTGCTAGGTTTCTTAGGATCAGTGTAAAGCAGAAATGGGAACAGGTTCAAAGTTTCTGCTCTGTAGATGGTACTCAATTTTTTGTTATTTTTGGAGATGTTAATCCGAGTTTTATTCGGATTTTAGGGCTTGCCAAAAGTGGCAGACCTATGACTGTAATTTGATTCTTGTTCTATCAATATAATTTTTTACCTTTTCAAAAAGTCTATATATATATATATATATATATATATCTTTTAAAATCAAAATTGTATTAGTTTAATTAATTATATTCTTCAGTTACCCATGTGTTGTAGGTGAGTTGGAGAGGAGAGGGCAATCCTCCAAGGGAGGTCCCAAGTTCAAATCTCCACCCTACCAAAAAGCTGAATTGGGTACCCAAAATCTAGTTGATAATGTTGGTGCGGGAAGGGTCGGGTGCGACTCCCGGGTGACTTTGACGGTATAGAACCCCTTGTTCGTGGTCTCTCAGACCAAGTCGACCCCGCAAGGGGTTTTTTGGTAATATATATATATATATTCTTCAATTTTTTTAAGAGGTTGAAAAACGGGAGCATATTAAGGGCCATCCTTCGTGTAAATTGAACTTGGATATTCGTTAAGAGAGATCACATTATATTCCTCAAATTTAAAGGAAGATATTATATTGAAATGTTCTCAAATGATACATGCATAATTATGAAACTAATGTAATAATACTACATGGTTATGATGCAATATAAGCAAGGCCCATATCGACTTCATATAACCAATTCAAAAATAATGATACTTCCTAAAATATTTGTATTTTTTATAAGTTATTTGTGACATCAAGTGACATTAGTTCAACCAATTAGTTTCCTTAACATTTCAAAGAGGATATTGAGGTTCGAATCTTGCCAAATGATATATGGATAATATCCAAGCTTTATTGTAATACCACTATGTGGTGATGATGTAATACGGGTGGGGTCCATTTTAATCATTAGAGTTACAATATATTACATCATTATGTAAATGTACCACATTTGGTACATATTTAGAATAGAAGATTACTTTAGGGAGAAGTTAGCTAGTTACTTCAAGCAATGTAATAAATGCACAAGTGTTAATGTGGAAGTTGTATTGTGCAAGGTGTCCACTTGTACATCTAGGTAGAGTGTTGGCCAAGGAACTTATCTTCCTATATAAAGGGCCTCATAGTGATAGATAGATACATAGATATCATAGCAATCATATATCAAGTGCATTACTCCTGTATGGAGTATAATGTAGTTCTTTAGATTATATTGATGGAGTGACCATTAACTCCATAACACATTGTATTTTCATCATTTTTATTGATAATATATTTTAGTAATCTTGTTGTGGACACCAAAACAGCACCAATCCGATTATGTGACTACAAAAACTGATCACATTAACACACACAGACCCCAGGGTAGCCCCCAGAGGTTAAACAATGGTTCTAACCACTTACACAGCAATTTTGCAAGTCAAAAATCAATTTGGCACCTTTTAGACACTTTATTTCTTATTCGTCCCACCCAGGGACGAGTGCGAATTTGTACTCGTCCTACCCAGGGACGAGTATGGATTTATACTCGTTTCACCCAGGGACGATTATTAGCGCTCGCTTCGGGTGGGACGAACGCCGGGTTTGACCAAGAAAAAGTCGACCTCGGCGCATGACAACTCAGAACTACCACTTAGCTTTCCTTGCATGGCATAGGAGTGCGAGTGAGTTCTTTTGACAACTCATATCTGCCAATTGACTCTCCCTTCACTGCATGGGAATGAGAGTGAGCTTTTTAGGACAATTGAAAACACGAGATTCCGAAAACAAAAAGGATAAACTAAAATTGCAATGTAAATGAAACTAAAATAACGCTTAAACCCTATGTTATTGAAAATGCGTAAAAAGGAAGAACATGAACACAAGATATTAAAGCAATATAAAAATCAGCCCTTTTATTGATATGCTTTGCAAATTCGTGTTACAATGCGTCTCCTTCCTTTTTAGGGGATAGGAGCGTTAAGTGTTGCTCTTTTACAACTTGTTTCAGAATTCCTTCTTCCGCGTGCCCACATATAAGATGGGCGAACCAAAACGTTGTCGCCGCTTGCGTTGGTAAAGGTAGATTCCTCGCTGCTTCTCTAATGCTGCAAATTTGCGTTCAAAGAAACAAACAAAGAATCAGTAGAACCTGTGTATGAAAAATAAAAGATGAATCTAACGATGGTTAAAATGAATCTACATAAAATGAAAACTTGACAAAAGCATAAACATGAAACTAGCTAAATACTATAAAAGAAATAAAGCGGGGGGTGCCCGAAGGCAAACCACCCGCGGGTGAAACTTTGCTTCAACACCAATCCGCTTAAGATGGGTCCGAAACCTGATGTGATGTGTTGTCGACAAATTGGTAGAATATTGTGGTCAGAAAATCGATGTTGGTTCTTGATTCGTGCTTTCAAAAGTCACCCAATAACCTCTCTTTCGATTAAGAGATTATGGATGTTGAAAACACAAATCGCAAGTAAATGAATTAGCAGCACTTCGTCGCTCAAAATGCTCCTGCTCGGTATATCTTTTGGGTGAGGAAACTCACCATTTTATAGACCCAAGGGGTCTCTTTGAATTAACATGCAAAAGTGTTTCTTTGCATGAATGCTTTTTGCCTAAAAGAAAGACTTCTTCTTGATCAAGGGCTTCTTAACTGCCTCTGTGCATGTCTTTGTATGTTTTAGAAAAGCTCACTTGCACTCCTATGCAATGAAGGGATAGCTAAGTGGCAAATCTGAGTTGTCCTAAAAAGCTCACTCTCATTCCCATGTAGTGAAGGGAGAGTCAATTGGCAGATATGAGTTGTCAAAAGAACTCACTCGCACTCCTATGCCATGCAAGGAAAGCTAAGTGGTAGTTCTGAGTTGTCATGTGCCGAGGTCTGACTTTTTGCTGGTCAAACCTGGCGTTCGTCCCACCCAGAAGCGAGCGCTAATAATCGTCCCTGGGTGAAACGAGTATAAATCCATACTCGTCCCTGGGTAGGACGAGTACAAATTCGCACTCGTCCCTGGGTGGGACGAATAAGAAATAAAGTGTCTAAAATGTGCCAAATTGATTTTTGACTTGCAAAACTGTTGTGTAAGTGGTTAGAACCACCGTTTAACCTCTGGGGGCTACCCCGGGGCTGTGTGTGTTAATGTGATCAGTGTTTGTAGTCACATAATCGGATTGGTGCTGTTTTGGTGTCTACACTTGCAAAACTACTTCCTTTCATATTTTTTGCATCTTATTAGGACTTGTGTTAGATCTCTCCACTACAAATCCTCAAAAGCTAATAGTGGTATCAAAGCCACGATGAATCAAGAATAGGAGGGCCTACATCCATTATAGTTCCTCTTTATAGTTTTGCAAATAGAACTAGCCTTTGTGCATCACCATTTGCAAAAGTCATTATAAGAGAAGTCCAATAGGTCAAGAGGAATAGGGAGAGTCACCATTACTATTATTGACCTACATCTTTGCAAACTGGATCTACCATTGAGTGTCATTACATGCAAAAGTTACCATTAAGAATCAATTGATAGAAAAAACCACAGTAGTCAATAGGTTCAAAGAGAGTCAAAAGTGAGGACCGAAATAAATCTCAACTACTAAAATTCTGAAATTATATCTAGCTAGAGTCTTCCCACAGAGTTGCAAAAAAACTCGTGAAGACTAGGACTCAACATTCATACCACTAGATTGACAAATCAACTAGTGAAGATTATTATCTCCAAAATTAAAATTTTCTTCAATTCTAGTTTCTAACTTGTTGTAGGAAAAAGGAGATTCAAAAGAGGTGGGAAATATTTATACAAGAAGTTGGGAAGAATATCTTCTTAGAATCATTCCAACACTTGTAGCAATAAGGAATAAGACTGAAGATTTCAAAGACCTTGAAAAATGTCCCATTACAAGAGCTACATTCCTGCAAACTATAAAAGTGAAGAAAAGTCTACAATAGCCTTGTAGCAGACTCAAAAAAGAAGAGACTCCAAAACTTGAGTCAAGGAGAAGATAGGATATTGGTCATATTCATTCAAGATCAATACCTATAGAGTGTAGAAGAAGAAAATGCCACATAAACCTTGATCAAGAAGAAAAGGCCACAAAAGCCTTGGTCCAGAAGAAGAAGGCCACAAAATCCTTGAATCCTTGCTTCTGACGAGCTAAGGAATTTGATTTCAAGTATTAACCTATTTTTGTGAGGTGTGACTTGAGCTTGGACATTGATCAATCATGAATAGGCAAAGGGCACAACCTTTTATCCACGGGGGAACCTTGTGTTCATGCTTCGGGAATGCCAAGTGTTTAATCAGTTTGTGATAATTGCTTGTTTGCTGCCCCAAGCAGGAGCGTGATTGTCTTTGTCAATGATTCTTTGAATGCATGCTATTGCCGTGATTGGGTGTATTATTGTTGATTGGTGAATTAAGTGTGACTACCCCCTCAAGCGACGAATCGATGAAGGAATGACTGCCATGAGAAAAGCGACGAGTCGCTTGACCCAAGATGACTTAAGTGAGGGTGCCTTCAGATGTTTTCCGTTTAATGCGAAAGCAGTTTCCAAACATTCTGACCTATTTTTGGTGGGTGTGAACCCATTTTGGGATGCCATTTGGGGTTAACATTGGCAAAAATCCGTCTTCCCGTGGAGCGGTCCAGCTATGGTAGCCTTCTTGGGGAGTAGGATAGCGACAAGGTAGACCCCGACATCAGTTTTCTTATGCCAAGAGGTTAAGTGCAAGAGCACTTTTGTCCGACAATTTTTAGTGGTTTTGTTGGCATTTGTCATTTTTATAGTTTGGTTGTTTTGTTGTGTTTGTTTTTATTGTTTTTGTTGTGGTGTGTTTTTATGTATGTGTTTGATGTATGCAGAGGTGATTATGAATGTGATGTTTCTAATTTGTATGATGTATAGATATGGAATGAATGAAATGAGTTGTTGATGATGTGTCGATGCACCATAGACTGTACAAGATTTGACTGACTTGCTATACTAATGGGATGACTTTGTGGAATGACTTGGCATGTGATAACTGTGTGTTTTTGTGTTTTGCATATATTTTGATGATGATGTATGGAATAAAATGTGACAGTTGTTTTTTTTTTTTTTAAATGTAGTTAAGCTTTTCTGAGATTCAGATATTTTAACTAACTAGCCAAGACTGTACATTTATCTCGCAAGACTTTTGAACAAGGTCTAAATCGGACTTGAATTTAACCAAGTTATTTCACATCCCTGTGTGTGCAATTGAGTTCGTTTATGTGTTATTCATCGGGATACCGCCAGTGCCGGATGGGCTTTCAACCGAACCTCGTACCGAGGATCACCTAATTAGCTCCACTAACTCCTTTATTGTATTTAGTCGATTAATCTGCGATGCTATCTAGGATACCATAAGCTAGCTCATCCACATGCAAACATTGATCCGCACACAAGTTAATGTGATAGATATATCGTCATGCGGGAGGTTTACCGCCGAGTGACCGATAGGCTATCAACCAAACCGATATCGAAGCTTGCCTCATGACTCGTCGAAATGCTGAGAGTTCCAGGGATTCAAGTTCGACTCCCTTCTTTTCTTCAATTGTATTGGGATACTTGCTCCTTTGTAGTGATAAAATCACTTTTTATTTTTGTTTTATTTTGTTTTTTTTTTTTTGAGCAAGGGATTTGGATATGGAGTGACGAGAATCACTATTGTTTGTGCCTTTTGATGTGTGCATTGTAGGATGTCAAATTTTAGTGTTTTGACGTTTTGCAAATTTTTGATGTTTTTGCAACTTTTGAGAACTTGGGATTCATGGGGAATTGGGTAGGGAGGATGCTTGTCCTTTTGCCAACTCTCAGCATTCCTAGGGTCATTCGCACGGGGGATAAGCAAGATAGCCGTTTCGCTTATGGTAACTAGGATTACGGTGTAGGTTTCATCTTTCCTTCACACAACTTAGGAATTTTTTTATGTGTGTTAATTTGTGTTGGGATGCTACGTAACAAGGTGGGATCCAAGTAAAACTTTCCCGTGTAAAATCTGTTTAACTGTGTACAGTTTTGGCTAGAAATTTAAAGACATCTGAATGACGAAAACCCTATATACATTAGGCGACAACTGACGATGCTAAAATAAAAGGGTGATATGCTGGATGTAGGCGTTTATGAAAATGGATCTGAGGTGGAAATGATGGAATTGCCAAATAATGACTGCCTATGGTGCTTGTGACTTGTATGACCTATCGAAGTATGCAATGTATGGATGCAATGCTTAATGCAACCTATATTTTTGTATTTTGATTTTTATGAGAATGCATGGAATTGGAATGCAATTGTTTTTGTGATTTTGATGTTTATGAGAATGCATGAAATTGAAATGCAATTGTTTTTGTGATGATTGATTTTTTTTGAGAATGCATGGAATTGAAATGCAATTGTTTTTGTGATGATGATTTTTTTGTGTTATTTTTGTTGATTTTTGAATATGTATTTTGACCAAGCAGTTATGGTAATGCTTGGAGCGTTTGGTGTTGACCAAAGGGTTTATAAATACCTTTGGGGCATTTAGGGCTGACCAAGAGATTATGAGAATCCTTGGAGCTATTGGGGTTGACCAAGAAATTATGATAATCCTTGGAGCTTTTTGGGATGACCAAGCGATTACGATAATCCTTGGAGCTTTTGGGGTTGACCAAGAGATTGCGATAATCCTTGGAGCTTTTTGGGATGACCAAGCGATTGCGATAATCCTTGGAGCTTTTTGGGATGACCAAGCGATTGCGATAATCCTTGGAGTTTTTGGGATGACCAGTTGCGATAATCCTTGGAGCTTTTTTCCTTGTGCCTTGCCTATATCCTTGGAGTTTTTGGGGATGACCAAGCGATTGCGATAATCCTTGGAGTTTTTGGGATGACCAAGCGATTGCGATAATCCTTGGAGCTTTTGGGATGACCAAGCGATTGCGATAATCCTTGGAGCTTTTTGGGATGACCAAGCGATTGCGATAATCCTTGGAGCTTTTGGTTTGACCAAAGGGTTTATGGACACCTTTGGAGCGTTTGGTGTAACCCACTGGCTCTTCAGGGAATAGAGGTACCCCCAGCTTGATGATCTGTGTGCACCGGATCTGGCTCTGTAGGAATTGGCATGAATGGATCGGCCTTATGCACGGATAGGAGGACAGGGTCTGCCTTCGGCACTAATGGTGCTATGATATCTCTGGGTGGAAGTTGCTCGCGATCTTCCCAAAGGAGCGGGATCAACATGTGATGCCAGTGGGTCGGGTCTATGCGCCACTCATGCCCTAGTCTTATGCCTAGTTGTGCCATCAGTTCGTCATGGGTTACAGGGTGATTGTGTCGTTGTGCATGATTGAGATATGCCATCTCAGTTTCGTCTTCGTAATAATTATCGATGATCCAAAGGCCTTCGTTGGCCCCGACAACTATCTGCGACATGCTAGGCTCTTCTTGTTCGAGTAGATTGATGTGGTCCTCATGGGGTTGTTCCGCTCATTGCGGGGGGACCTGATTTTCCTGCAATGGCACGGGCTCGATGGGAGCCTCCAAAGGGAGTAATGTTAGGAGAATTTTGTGATGATCACCCATGGGGACCACCTGTGAATTAGTGTTGTCTGACTTGAACGGGTCCCATGGTGCTATTGCATATGCTGACTCATCTTTGGCGAGAGAGTCAGGCTCATCAGAATCTGGTGATTCTGAGATATGGAAGACCTCGTCATCAGGTAGCTCTACAACCAGGGGTTGATCCTCTTTGAGAGGAGTTTCGCGTGAGTTGGGCATTTGGGACCCCAAAATCTTGGTCTCTATCGACTCTAAGTGCTCTGGCAGTGCATTGCTTGTATCGAGGGATTTGAGCTCCTCCTGTTTGATTTGTTCCCGTTGCAGGTTGTGGGGAACTTGGGGCCTTGGGAGGGATGACCGAATAGCACCCCCTCTGTCTTGGTAGGGCATTTCATCCCGCTCTTCTTCATGCTCAGGTTCCTCAGAGGCTTTTTGAAGAATTTTTGGGGGTGGCCCATGAACCTGGGTGGGTGCTCGAAGAAGGCGCCCGTCATTGGTCTTAGGATTGGCCTCCCGCTCAAGTCTAGGAGGCATCGAAGGCAACGTTTGATAAGGTCGTAGAGACCTGTCTTGCACCCAATTGTGTCTCTCATAATGTTCTGTCTTATGCGTGTGAGGGGTTGGAGTCTTCACCTGCATAGTGTGTTGTAACAACTCATCCTCCTGGCACTGAAGGCACTCTTGATTTAAAAGATATTGTTGCTCTAACTGTTGTTGTTCTAGCTCAAGTAGTGTGAGTTGCATCCGACGTGCAATATGCTTGGCAGATTCTAAGATAGTTGGTCCTACCGTCTCATGTCTAGAAGGCCTAGATGCCTCTCCTAGATATCTATCCCGGTCATGGTGATCCGAGATCTCTATAGGTCGCCTCCCTCTGTTGGGGGTAGCAGCACTCCCCCGAGGCTTTGTCCTCAGTAGGTGATCCTGATAGCTAGCAATTGCGGAGGCGTATTGCTTCCTCGATGTATATTGCTCTTGAGGAAGGTAAGGGTTTTCCTCGTGCTCTCTTGCATAAGTGAAAAAGGAACGAGCGGAGTTGGCTCGCCCCGCCTGAGGAGCCTTGTGCTCTGTATTTGTCCTTGTAGTCCTAAAAACTAGAGGGGGTGAAGGAGGGATAGTGTAATCATGTGGTTCCTCCCGTCGAACCCTATGTTGACCTAGCGCTTCATCGCGCGGTGACCACTCATAGCAAGCATCTAAGGGAGCTCTCCTATGGATGTACCCCTCATGGAAGGGTGTGTGTTGGGTGCTATGCTGAACAGGAGTGCCCCTAGAAGAGGTGCCCCTATAGTCCCTTTTCGTTAAGGTGTGGAGGGGACTGCCTTGTGTGTTAGGTCACCAAGGTGGTATGACCAAATCCTGGGGACTATAATGGAGGTGACTCGTGCCTCCTCGGACATTCTCCGTAGCATCCGCCCGTGATTGGGCTTGGCTGCGAGTGAACACCATGACAATGTCTCTCTAAAAAACCCAAAAATTTGAAATGAGTCAGATGGGGCCCAAAATTGGTGTGCGCATCCCTCTTACAATAGATAAGCCATAAATAAAGTTTCAAGTCCTAACTCTAAATACATTAGGAGATATTAGCCTTCGAACAGCTCAAAAAGCGTAAAAAATTAGGTGAGCAATTTTAAAACCTAATTTTGGGGCACTAGATGATGGAATTTGGCCTCGAAAACTGACTTTCCTGGACAAATACAACTCAAAAGAGTTATATTTGTTTAAAACTCTCCCAACTAACTCCCTGTAAAATTTCAAGTCAATCGGAGCTACGGTTGAGAAGTTATGGCCCCGACAAGATGCACTAAAATTTAGAGAAAAATATAAAATTTCCCATATTTTGTTGGATGCTCCTGCATCACTTATGGGCACCTTCAGGGTGCTTTTGGGTTGACCAAAGGGTTCATGGACACCTTTGGAGCATTTTGGGGTGACCAAGCGATTGCGGGAATCCTTGGAGCTTTTGGAGCGAGTGACAAAATGCGTAGATTTTTATCTTTGTTTATGATTTTTTTTATTTTTGATTTTTTTTTGTCTAAACAGAAAATAGCATACACACACAAGCAATGATTATCTCTTTTAAAGATTAATAGTGTGCCCTAAATCTGGTTTAGTGTGTTTTTGTTGTTTGTTTTGTTTTTTTTGAAAATTTTGTGAAACGTTTAAATGCAATTATGAAGGCTCTTATGACTCCCAAAATGGTCGCCCCTTCAATATACCATTGTCGGACCGATATACCAACCTCTCTATATACCCGCCCTTACGTGAGGGAGACTATAGGTACGTGAGAGCAGATGATACGTGGAACATAGGCGGTACGGAAGGGGAATCACTCTGTTTATGACACCTACCATAGAAGACTTATCCTCGTGTGCTGGGAATCACCCCAAGCTACACTCGGTCAGCTTTCGTCAAGATTTACGTCTAGCAACAATCGCGATCGAGGTAATGGATGCAATATCTCAAGCCAAAGTGATAATGGAATCCACCTTTGGTCTTGCTCAAGGGTTGGGGTTTTACGACCAACGCCTTGGTTTAAAATACCACGTGATGTGTGGGGTTCATTTTAATTTTGCAAAAATTGAAACAGGCAAACGAAAAAGAAATCTTTCCCTAAGCCATACAAAACCGAAAACCAGAAAATAGAAAAACAAAAATTTGACAGAAGCTTTAAAAAAAAACCCCTACCTCTTCTCTGCCTAATCGGATGTTTCTGATTTGCTCTGAAAATTGCACAGAATTATACTCGTCCCTGGGTGAGGCGAATATCAGAACAGTAATCGTCCCAGGGTGAGACGAATAATTTATTCGTCCCGGGGTGAAACGAATACCAATTCTGTAATCGTCACTTGCAGAGACGAATAACAGTCCGATGTTGAAAAATAGGTACCTGTAAAAAAACAAGCAATTTTAGATCAGTAAGTTAACCTAAAAAAAAACAGAGGACAGAGGTCCCACCGTGATCGCCATTGAAAACACGAGATTCCGAAAACAAAAAGGATAAACTAAAATTGCAATGTAAATGAAACTAAAATAACGCTTAAACCCTATGTTATTGAAAAATGCGTAAAAAGGAAGAACATGAACACAAGATATTAAAGCAATATAAAAATCGGCCCTTTTATTGATATGCTTTGCAAATTCGTGTTACAATGCGTCTCCTTCCTTTTTAGGGGATAGGAGCGTTAAATGTTGCTCTTTTACAACTTGTTTCAGAATTCCTTCTTCCGCGTGCCCACATATAAGATGGGCGAACCAAAACGTCGTCGTCGCTTGCGTTGGTAAAGGTAGATTCCTCGCTGCTCCTCTAATGCTGCAAATCTGCGTTCAAAGAAACAAACAAAGAATCAGTAGCACCTGTGTATGAAAAATAAAAGATGAATCTAACGATGGTTAAAATGAATCTAAATGAAATGAAAACTTGACAAAAGCATAAACATGAAACTAGCTAAATACTATAAAAGAAATAAAGCGGGGGTGCCCGAAGGCAAACCACCCGCGGGTGAAACTTTGCTTCGACACCAATCCGCTTAGGATGGGTCCGAAACCTGATGTGATGTGTTGTCGACAAATTGGTAGAATATTGTGGTCAGAAAAATCGGTGTTGGTTCTTGATTCGTGCCTTCAAAAGTCACCCAATAACCTCTCTTTCGATTAAGAGATTATGGATGTTGAAAACACAAATCGCAAGTAAATGAATTAGCAGCACTTCGTCGCTCAAAATGCTCCTGCTCGGTATATCTTTTGGGTGAGGAAACTCACCATTTTATAGACCCAAGGGGTCTCTTTGAATTAACATGCAAAAGTGTTTCTTTGCATGAATGCTTTTTGTGTGAAAGAAAGACTTCTTCTTGATCAAGGGCTTCTTAACTGCCTCTGTGCATGTCTTTGTATGTTTTAGAAAAGCTCACTTGCACTCCCATGCAATGAAGGGATAGCTAAGTGGCAAATCCGAGTTGTCCTAAAAAGCTCACTCTCATTCCCATGCAGTGAAGGGAGAGTCAATTGGCAGATATGAGTTGTCAAAAGAACTCACTCGCACTCCTATGCCATGCAAGGAAAGCTAAGTGGCAGTTCTGAGTTGTCATGCGCCGAGGTCTGACTTTTTGCTGGTCAAACCTGGCGTTCGTCCCACCCAGAAGCGAGCGCTAATAATCGTCCCTGGGTGAAATGAGTATAAATCCATACTCGTCCCTGGGTAGGACGAGTACAAATTCGCACTCGTCCCTGGGTAGGACGAACAAGAAATAAAGTGTCTAAAAGGTGCCAAATTGATTTTTGACTTGCAAAACTTGTTGTGTAAGTGGTTAGAACCACTGTTTAACCTCTGGGGGCTACCCTGGGGGCTGTGTGTGTTAATGTGATCAGTGTTTGTAGTCACATAATCGGATTGGTGCTGTTTTGGTGTCTACACTTGCAAAACTACTTTCTTTCATATTTTTTGCATCTTATTAGGACTTGTGTTAGATCTCTCCACTAGATATCCTCAAAATATAATAGTGGTATCAAAGCCATGGTGAATCAAGAATAGGAGGGCCTACATCCATCATAGTTCCTCTTTACGATTTTGCAAACCGGACTAGCCTTTGTGCACCACCATTTGCAAAAGTCATCATAAGAGAAGTCCAGTAGGTCAAGAGGAATAGGGAGAGTCACCATTACTACTATTGACCTACATATTTACAAATCGGATCTACCATTGAGTGTCATTGCATGCAAAATCTACCATTAGGAATCAATTGATAGAAAAAGCCATAGTAGTCAATAGGTTCAAAGAGAGTCACAAGTGAGGACTAAAATAAATCTCAATTACAAAAATTTTAAGATTATATCTAGCTAGAGTCTTCCCACAGAGTTGCAAAAAAACTCGTGAAGACTAGGACTCAACATTCATACCACTAGATTGACAAATCAACTAGTGAAGATTATTATCTCCAGAATTACAATTTCTTCAATTCTAGTTTCTAACAACTTGTTGTAGGAAAAAGGAGATTCAAAAAAGGTTGGGAAGCTTCCTACAAGAGAGTTAGGAAGAATATCTTCTTAGAATCATTCCAGCACTTGCAGCAATAAGGAAGAAGACTGAATATTTCAAAGACCTCGAAAAAGGTCCCATTACAAGAGCTGCAATCCTGCAAACTATAGAAGTGAAGAAAAGGCCATAGTAGCCTTGTAGCAGACTCAAGGAAGAAGAGACTCTAGAAGTTGAGTCAAGGAGAAGATAGGATATTGGTGATCTCCATTCAAGATCAATACCTGTAGAGTGTAGAAGAAGAAAATGCCACATAAGCCTTGATCAAGAAGAAAAGGCCATAAAAGCCTTGATCCAGAAGAAGGCCACAAAAGCCTTGATCCAAAAGAGAAGGCCATAGAAGCCTTAATTTTGAAGAGAAGGCCATAAAAGCCTTAATTCTAAAGAAAACTTTTGAGATGAATTCCTGATTCAGAAGAAAAATTCTAGAAAGGAGTTCCTGAAGAAGACTCTAGAGAAGAGTCCAAGAAATAGGAGATTGGTGATCTCCTTTACTGATTAAATATTTCCTTTAGAAGGAGTTGAAGAGATCAAGAGAAGATCTCATTGAAGGACTTCCATTCTTGGAAGAAAGAGAAGGACTAGGAGAGTCCTGTTCAAATCTAGAAGTAGCAAAATTAGAGATCCGAGAAGAAGATCTCATCACCAACACTTTCAAAAGTAGAAGGTTGAAGAAAAGGTCCCAGACCAGAGAAGTTGCAAGATAGAAGACCTTGGAGAGGTCTCAAGGAGAAAAATAAGAAGGCTTGGAGAGCCTTGTTGTAGAGCTCATAGAAGCATCATCAAAAGAGTTCCTAGGAGAACTCATTTGAGAAATCCACTACCAAGGAGAAGCTCTTGATAGTGAAGGACTTGGGACAATTATCACCATCCGACAACAAGCCCAAGAGAAGAAGAATTTGGCAAGGAGTGCCAAATATTGAAAGAAGAATTTAGCAAGGAGTGCCAAATCTAGAAGAAGAATCTAGTGAAGACCTCAAGATATTCAGAATCTTGAGAAGAAGAAGATCCTGTTTGAAGTCAGAATTCGACAAGAAGATTGAAGGAAGATTCAGACAGAAGAAGCCTACCAAATCTAGGATATTTGGGGATTGCCTCTCACAACAAGAAGGCATAGTTCAGAGAAATGAGTTCTCTGAATCTATAGTAGAAAGCATAAGATCACTGGAAGGATCAAGCCACCAAACTCCAGGCTCAAGATAAAAAGTTCAAGGCTACAGTTTGGTGAAGCAGAAAGCTATTCTAGACAGCCAACAAGAAGCTGCGAATTCATCCATTACAAGGTAGCAACTTGGTGAATCAGAAACACCAAGATCTACATCTACTTCAGAAGCCATCAAAGAGGTAAGCAACTAGGGTGCAATCAGTTGAACTTCAGATTAGGGTTCATTATCAAATTCCATTAAGCACCATATTTGGATTAAAGTTGCAAGAAGAAGGGCTCATTTTATAGTCTTCAAGAAAGTGCAAAAAGGAGAATTCATTTTAAGGATTATTTGCACATTAAATAGGAGTTGGATATTTTTGAAAGAAATAAAATTATCATCTACCTATTTGCTATCTAGAAAGCAAGAAGACTATATCCTACAATATTGATTGTAGTGAAAAATTGTAGAATATTCATTAAGGGTTCATTACAGATTACTCTTAAAAGTTGTAGAGATTATTAAGTGCATTTGAAATTATTTTGAGAGTTTATTTATAGGAGCAATAAGGTGAGATTATTGTTGCCATTAAAAAGTGCATTATTAATCCATTAGCACTATACTAGTTATCCTTAACTAGTTACTCTAAAAAAAGGTTAGTTTGTGTTTGTTGATTGTTGAAGATCAAGAGCACAAAACCAATAGATTATCAAAGTGTCTAGAGACACTATTTGGTGCATAGAACCTGCAATATTTCATGGCCCAAAAGAAGCCACCAAAATTAGATCAGATTCCTCCAAGGAGTGGAGAAGAAAGCCACCATCAAAATCAGCAATAGAAGCTTCAAATCGAGACTTGGTGAGTCTCAGATTCAAAGTGCACTAAAGGCTATTTACAAAAATAGTGCAAAAATTACTTCTACAAAAAGAGCTTCTATCTACGTGGTTATTAGCTTGGGTTTATTATCAAAGTCACCAAGCAAAGGAGAGAGTTGTCTAGCAAAAGAGACAACATCAAATCAACCATTGCCTACTTCAAAAGCTGCCATAAAACCAGAGATTGTAAAAGAGGTGCAAAGAGGTATTATATTCTCAAAAGTATTTACATTATATTGCACTACTCTAATCTACCCTACGTAGGAAGAAGGATAGGTTTTCGGTGCCAAAAGGGCACACTCTTCACAAGGAGAAGTACAGTCCAAGGCAGCCATATAGAAGCATTCTCCAAGTGAGGCAAAAGAAGCCTCTCTCATCCATGGTTGTGAATAGTCGTATCAAGCTATCTATAAGCATAACATAAGGAGAAGAATTATCTACAAAGGTAACTACAAGGCAGGTTGGAAGAAGGAAGAAAAGCACAAGGTAAAATAAGGTAATACCAGAGCTAGACATACATTCAAGGAGCAGTCTATATCATCCAAGGAGCATCATAAAGTCTCCACCAAAGCATTGCTCAAGCTCCACCAAGGTGCCACTCAAAGCCACCCGAGCTCCACCACAACACAACTCAGCTGGAACCAACTCAACATCATCAAAATACAACAAAGGAAAAGGTGGAAACATACGTTGGAGTAGCATGCAAGAATACATTATAAGGCTAGGACAAGCAAAGGAAAGAAGGTGCCACTTGTCACCTTAAAAGGAACCCTAACACCTTTCATATGAATGTTCAAAATAACATTCAAGATATCACATGCATGGAAGGAATAATTCAAAGAAGCATTACGTAGGATAACATAGAGAATATTGAAGAAGGGGTGACACCTAAGCAAGCATTTACATAGAGACTGTAACATCTTCATTCTACAGTGAATAGCATCATCGAGCGTTGAAAGAAAACCATCATCGAGCATTGAAAGAAGCCATCATGACACTTGTCTAATATCATCATCAAAAACTACCATGACACTTGTCTAATAGCATCATCGAGCATTGAAAGAAACCACCATGACAAGAAGGTCATCCTCCTATTTAAGGCATCCAAGACCAAGGAGGAAATAGAATTTGGAGCAACAATGAAGTGCAGTAAGAAGAGCATTAAAAGCTCTCGATCAAGGTATTCAAAGCAGGTCAAACAGGCCAGACTTGAGGCACCACCATTCAAGCATTGAAGTCAAGGGAAAATCAAAGTCTACCATTGCTCACAATACCCAAAGAAACATTGAACATCGCTTACATTTACATCTGAATCATAACTGAATACGTAGATATTTAAAGCTTCATTAAGGTAAGAATCTACCTTGTATAATTTGCTTTCATTAAAAAGGAGCTATAAGGTTGAAGCAATTAGGAAATCAACCATATTTGAAAGCAATACTAAAAGGAAAATATATAGCCTAATATTTGCAATTTAAACATAGGAGAAATAAGGTTTTCAACTTGGAAAAATAAATATTATTGCAAATATTATAGTTTTCTAACATTCCAAATTAGGGAGTTATAAGGAATACTACATCAAAGTAGGAAATTGGAATTTAGAAACATTAAATATCAAATTATTAAAGGCTATAAAAGGAGGCTTATTAAGGAATATCAAGAGTTGGAAATTTATTGATATACTTGTCTCAAAACCACATTAAGGGGACAAAGGAAATCCAACCATTAAGACCTCATCAAATTGAAAAGTGCTTAAGTTCAATAGGAGTAATAAGGTGTAATAGAAGTTGATTTTTGCTACTTACAAAACATTACAAAATCAACTCAAAAATTGAACTACTATTCTCAAAAGCACTATATTAATCATATAGCATATCCAAAATCACTAGGGAGTCATAAGGCATTCTACAAAACTTGATAATAATAGCATTCATCAAATATTATCAAGTACTTAATCCATCTAGGAGTCATAAGGACATCTACAAAATAATTCTTCAAGAATTAAATCAAACTAGGGAGATATAAGGAAGTCTACAAAACCTAAGCTCTAAAAAGGTCTTATCAAATCAAGCTCATACTACTAGGGAGTCATAAGGTAGACTACTACAAAGGATTCTAACATACCACAATGGAGAGTAGAACATATTCTCACTCAAAGATACAAGAACTAGGCACACATATTACATCATGCCACAAATGCAAAAATAACTCTAGCATGAATAATTCAACAAAGCAAAAGAATACATGGTACATTGACTCAGGATCTAGTCATCACATGACTAGAAATCTACAATGGTTTGACTATCTTGAAATCACTAATGGTTATAGACTAAGAATTGTAGATAGCAAAACTTATCCTATACACGGATATGGATGTGTAACACCAAGCAAATCATTTCCAAACTTTCTACTACAAAAAGTATTGTATGTTCTTAGATTAACATTCAATCTCATTTTAGTAAACAAATTAGTAGAAAGCAATTGGATAGTCAATTCCATATATATGAATGGAATCAATACATGTCTTATCATGAACCAAAGTGAGATAGAAGCAACATGATCGATCCATGGAAATACATATATCCTAGATTCAATGGAAATCTCACAAGACATTGTTGTATTTCAAAATGATACTAACGCATTTCCTAAGGAACAAGTTGAAGAAAATGAAGAACCAGTGCTCCATAAAGGGAAGCATAGAAGAATCAAAATAAAAAATATGAGAGGTCAACAACACTATGCTCTACTCAACCATCTAAAATCTAAAGAAGCAACAAAACCAAATAAAGACACTCACAAAAAGGAAAACAAAGGAGGATGGATAGAAGAGGATGATATTCCTAAGCAAGCTAAAGAAGAAGAAGAAGATGATCCAGATAAAAGAGGACTCCAGAGCAAAATTCAATTGATGAAAGAACTAGATCAAGTCAAAGAGCATCCTCAAGAAGAAGATCCATATTGAAGATTGAAATCTTCAATACCCAAATAATGTAATACAGGGGGGTGTTAGAGTTAGAGTATATTACATCATTTGGGTCATGTAAATGTACCACCTTTGGTACATAGTTAGAATAGGAGATTACTTTAGGGGGAAGTTAGCTAGTTACTTCAAGCAATGTAATAAATGCACAAGTGTCAATGTGCAAGTTGTAATGTGTAAGGTGTCCACTTGTACAACTAGGTAGAGTGTTGGCCAAGGAACTTATCTTCCTATATAAAGGGCCTCATAGTGATAGATAGATACATAGATCTCATAGGAAGCTTATATCAAGTGCATTACTCCTGTATGGAGTACAATGTAGTTCTTTAGCTGATATTGATGGAGTGACCATTACCTCCATACTGCATTGTATTTTCATCATTTCTATTTATAGTATATTTTAGTCATATTGCAGAACTGCTTTCTTTCATATTTTTTGCATCTTATTAGGACCTGTGTTAGATCTCTCCACTGCAGATATCCTCAAAAGCTAACATCAATCCCATATAACCCATTTAAAAAATATATTTTATTTGTGACAATATGCAATCAATTATGAGAAAGAAACAAAATGAAAGTTTGATGAAGAAGATATCTATGAAGGAGTTATATGAAGCATTTTTCTCTTTCCATCCTAACAAGGTATATGGTCTCGATGGATTTTTTATAATTTTATTTTAAAAAATTAGGATTTATTGAAGAGTGATATGTTAGTTGTAGTTGAAGAGGCTTGGAAAAGGAAGACAACAACAAGTGATATCAATGCCACTTTTATTATGTTGGTTCTCAAGAAAGGCAAGAATTTATTTTGATGATTTTCATCTAATAAGCTATTTGTAATATGATTTATAAGATCATTTTATTAATTATAGGATACATGTTGAAAGATATTTTAGATTATGTTATCTTAAAGGAATAAGATGGTTTTATTCATGGTAAACAAATTCTTAATGGTATAATCATTGCACGAGAAGCCATATATTCTCTTCATTCCATAAAAAATCAAGTATACTTATGAAATTATATATGAACAAAGCATATGATAGGGTTTCTTGGAATTTTCATGAATGATATTCTCAAAAAGTTGTTGGCAATTTGAGTTGTTTTATGTTGTCATTGATGTCACATTAATGTCCCAAGGAACACATTGAGTTTTGATGACCAAAGCATTCATATTTCGGAGAGCATGGATATATACAGGGTTTTTGTGAGAACCAAGGCAGGCAAAATAAAAGGTTTTATTTAAAACCATGGATGGCATATTTGAATTGGATTTTTCTTGAAACCCAAGTTAGGCTTTCGTTTCATCGAAAAAGGTGCCCCGGTGATGGAGATATTTGATTTTAAATATTTAGTTTAAATTTTAATTATTTAAAATTTAAATTTAAATTTTAAAATTAAAATTAAAATTATTGCCGATGTCATAAAGTTCATGCGCTATCAAAGGTAATTATTAAAAGTTAAAAGCACCAACGTTTATTAAATTACAAAGGAGATTGCATATATATATGCAAAGGGATTTTTGTTTTAAAGCCCCTAAGCAAGATTCGAAGAGAACATTTATTCGTAGGCGTCGAATTTCCTCGACGTGACAGCGTGGTCCAACGGTGAGCTTGGGAGTGTTAAGGTTTTTGCTAGCGAATGTGCATGTGTTCGATTCCCATCGACTGCAAATTACGAGGAGTAAGGAAGGAAAGTCTTGGCCCACATTTTGACGTGAGCAAGAGGGCAGCGAGATAAGGGGAGAGTCTTCGCTCTCCATCTTATGCGAGCAAGTAGCTCGTGTGGTCTTTGGCACCGCGGTTGAGGTGTTGTGTGGGAAGTGATGAGGGTTCGATTCCCTCTAGAGGCAAGTAAATTTTTTATTAAAACATTTTTTTATTATTGCCTAATGTTGGAGGAATAAGGTGTGGTTGAGGAAAATGTTTGATTAAATATTTTTTATTTAATCGAAAGGCAAGTTTAAGAGTTATAGTGCACTTTTAGAAAAGGAGATATTTCTGGTTTTTCCTTTTATAAAAGTATATCATGTTATATATCATTGGAAAGCTTATTTCGAGGGCTATTTGATTATCTTACTTAGAAGGAGAAATAAGGTGTACATAAAGAGATATTTTTGTTTTTGTAAAGGGGTTCAAGTGAAGGTTGTTTTGTTCTTTTCAAAGTGTGTTGAGTGTGGCAGATTTCCAAAGGGGTTTCTTCATATTCATAAAAGGTATGGGCACATTCTCCTATTGATTGTTTATGGTGGTTGATTTTTGAAATATCATTGGAGGAAAAAGGATTGTTTGTGGTTTCCTTTTCGAAAGTGGTTGGTTGAATGCTTCAAGGTTTTCTGAATTGAGAGTTGTGTTTAAACCTTATTTTATAAGCATAGTTGTTGAAGCCCATTGGTTGTGAAAGAACATGAGTTAGAAAAGAACATGAGTATCATTTTTATGTGAGATTTGTGGTTGAGCATTGTTGGAAACATTTGAGTTGGTTGATACATGCTTGGACTAGGGTTTTTGTGAGAAAGAGTTGTCCCTTGTGATGATTGGTTGAGTTGAGTTGATTGAGCCTAGTCAAGTGATGTGTGAAGTGATTGTTCAAGTCCTATGAAACAAACTATTCCATTATTCTGATTTGAGTTGAGATTGAGATTAGAACATATTGAGTCTCTAACAATTCTCTTTATGCTTCTATGAGTTGACTTGAGTTGAGTTGAGATTGATTTGAGTTGAGTTGAGATTGAGATTAGAACATATTGAGTCTCTAACAATTCTCTTTATGCTTCTATGAGTTGACTTGAGTTGAGTTGAGATTTATTTGGGTTGAGAGTGATATTAGAACATATTGAGTCTCTAACAATTCTCCTTATGCTTCTATGAGTTGATTTGAGTTGAGATAATTGTGGATCATTGTTTTTATCCATTGAAGAGTACATTGCCATTCATTGTTGAGTTCATCTTTGAGCTTTGCCTTGATAGAGTTGTGGATGAGTTTTGAGTGCTACTTGAGCATGATTGATTGAGTCTTTGAGAAGATATTTGGGATAGAATTCTGGACAGATTTGTGGCAGTTTGTGTATGATTGATTGAGCCTTTGGGAAGGCCCTTGTGGATAGTTTTGGGACAACTTTGTGGACAACTTTATGGATAGCTTTGTGGATAGATTTGTGGACAGATTTGGACAAGTTCTTAGTGAGCTTGTTAGAGCATATTTGGACAAGTTCTTGGTGAGCTTGCTAGAGCAAATTTGGGAAAGTTCTTGGTGAGCTTGCTAGAGCATATTTGGGAAAGTTCTTGGTGAGCTTGCTTGAGCATATTTGACAAGTTCTGTGTGATCTTGTTAAGAAAGTTATGTGTGAGCCTATTGAGTAGGTTCTTAGTGAGCCTATTGATAGAGCTTTGGAGGTGACAGAGTATAGAGGATAGAGTCTCAGTGGATAGATATCCAACAACCAACATAGTTGAAGATAGATCTGAGTGAGGAGTCTTCAAGTGGAGAGAGGTCCACTAGTCAGTGTAGTAGAGAGACAGAGTCTTCTAGAAGATCACATAGCTAGAGCAGAAGGGGAAAGAGTTCTCCTGTGGAAGATATCCATGAACTTGAGATTAGGGGATCAACATCTCCTTTGGACAGAGATCCATAAAAATTGTAATTGGGAGTGATTCCCAAAGAGATTGATTGAGAAAGTTTTAGTAAAATATTTTCTCCGTGGAGTAGCCCACATTGGGTGAACCAAGTAAATTGTGGTGTCTCTATTGTGTATGGTATTTTATGCATTGCTTTGATTATTGCTATTGATACTACTATCTATACACAACATAATATTGAATTGGAAGAAAAAGTAAAAAGTGGTCTTATACTATTCACCCTCCCTCTCAGTATAAGCTTGTGTTCTTCAATTGGTATCAAAGCGGGTTCCTTCAAAAAGGCTAACAGCTTGAGGGTAGATTCTACAAGAACACACATGGCTTCACATAATGGATCATCTACAAATAAGTCTCCATTGTTTGATGGTAACAATTATGCTTTCTCGAGCATGAGGATGAAGAACTACTTGATATCACAAGGATATGAGGTATGGCAAATGGTTGAAAAATAGTATAGGGTTGAAGGTGATCCCGAGGCAGATAAGACTATCAAGAAATTGGTTGAGATCAATGCAAGAGCAATGAATTGTATTTTGAGTGGGCTACGTGAGACAAATTTTGCAAAGGTCATGGTATGTACTTCAGCTAATGAAATGTGGACCAAGTTGTGGAATACTTATGAAGGAGATTCTAAGGTAAAGTTGGTAAAACTACAAACTCATAGAAAAATATTTAAGGAATTGAAAATGGAATATTCTGAAGATATTGCAAAGTTTTTACTTCGAGTTGATGAGATTACTAACACCATGAGAGGCCTAGGTTTTGAGATGAAAGAATCAGAAGTTACTCAAAAGGTTTTGAGATCACTGTCCATGAAATATGATTCTAAGGTTTCAACAATAGAAGAGACAATCTATATCAACAAGATAACAATGGAAGAATTGCAAGGTACTCTCACAACTTATGAGATGAGGGTAAGTAAGCATCAAGCTCCAATAAAAGATATTGCATTCAAGGCTTCAAAAAAAGAGAAAGGGAAAGTTTCAAAAATAGATAGAGTTTTAGAAAATTATGAGGAAGCTAACTTCATCAAAAGGACTAAGGATACTAAAATGCTTCATATGTGGATATTTTGGGCATATAGATGATGATTGCACATACTACAACAATTACAACAAGGAAAGTTTATTTAAAAAAGAAAGCAGTAGTTCTAGTGATAGTTCCAGCAACAGTGATGATGAAGAAGAGGATTCCAAAAAACAAGAAAAGAAAATCAGGAGGTTGAAAAAGAAAATCAAGAGGCTTGAAAATAAGGTTCAAGAAAATGAAAAAGTCAATATGATGCTTAATCAACATATTCAAGATTTTGAAAAAGAGCTTCAAGAAACAAAAGAGCTTGGCATCACTATTTATGAGAAATTGAAGGAGAGGAAAGAAAGATGTAATCAGTTAGAAGAAGAAGATCAGAAAAGTTTGGGGACCTACATAAATGAGTTAGCATGATTTCAAAGGAATTCAAAAACTTTGGATAATTTTTTGGATTTACAACAAGATCCATTTATAAAGACAGGGCTTTGTTTATGAATAATGGAAATCGAAAATAAGTACACAAGGTCCTATATTTGTATAAGGAGGTTTTTTTTCCGAAATCTACAAGGAAGAACCAGTTCCCAAAGAAAAAGAAGCAGCAAAAATGGATACTTGTATTTCATAGGCTATAGAGATGTATGCCAATTTGCTACTTGACACAAATAAAGAGAAATAAGAGGAGGATTCCAAAGCACCAAAGGTCTCATATTTCAGGTTAAGGTGAATCAAGTTCAAAATAACGAGAAATACTTGAAGAGGAAAACAAGGAAGAAACTAAGGAAGAAGATTTAGATACTACAAAGAAGGTTCAAGAATGCAATGCACAAGTTGAAGATGATCATAGGGATAATGGTCAAGAAAGGGTCTATGGATCAAAGAAGTTTGATTTTTCTAGAAGAAACTTCAAAGGAAGAAGGTATGATTTTCAAGGACATTGCTTCTCATGTAACATGATTGGTCATAAAGCTTTTTAGTGCAAAGGAAATGAGCAACATGGTTTTGGTTTTAGAGCTACACAATTCATAAGTCATGGTCATAATGGTCATGAAAACAAAGCTTCACAATACAGGTTTCAAGAAAGGAATGGATATGGAAATTACTTCAATAAAGAATTCAAAACATGGGAACCATCCAAGGGCTACAATATCAAGTGTTTTATTTGCAATAACTTTGGGCATATTGCAAAATGGTGTAGGACTCAATTCCAAACAGGTTCAAGGCAAGAAGGTCAAAAAAATTCAAATCAAGAAGGTCAAACAGGTTCAAGACAAGAAGATCAAGTAATTCATCAAGAGAAGGATATCAGAAAAACATGGAAGGAAGTTGATAAAGGAAAGAATCAATGTAATATGGGAGTAAAGGTACTCCCACCCCAAAATTAACCACCTCAAGAGAGAAGGTGGTGAGGGGGCTATGCTTAAGAGTCATATCTTTTAGCCCCATAGGTGTCCCTTTTGCCATTGATGTCAAAGGGGGAGAGATTTGAGTTAGGGGGAGCAACCTCCAAAGAGAGTATTGAGTTAGGGGGAGCAGCCTCCAAGGAGATATTTGAGTTAGGGGGAGCAGCCTCCAAAGAGAGCATTGAGTTAGGGGGAGCAACCTCCAAAGAGATTATTGAGTCAGAGGGAGCAACTTTGATTCTCAGAGATGGTTTTTGCAGTGATTGTGGTTTTTGATTTAGAGGTGTTTCCATCAATGACAAAGGGGGAGATTGTTGGAAATTTGAGTTGTTTTATGTTGTCATTTATGTCACATTAATGTCCCAAGGAACACATTGAGTTTTGATGACCAAAGCATTCATATTTCGGAGAGAATGGATATATACAAGGTTTTTGTGAGAACCAAGGCAGGCAAAATAAAAGGTTTTATTTAAAACCATGGATGGCATATTTGAATTGGGTTTTTCTTGAAACCCAAGTTAGGCTTTCGTTTCATCGAAAAAGGTGCCCCGATGATGGAGATATTTGATTTTAAATATTTAGTTTAAATTTTAATTATTTAAAATTTAAATTTAAATTTTAAAATTAAAATTAAAATTATTGCCGATGTCATAAAGTTCATGCGCTATCAAAGGTAATTATTAAAAGTTAAAAGCGTCGACGTTTATTATCTTACAAAGGAGATTGCATATATATATGCAAAGGGTTTTTTGTTTTAAAGCCCCTAAGCAATATTTGAAGAGAACATTTATTCATAGGCGCCGAATTTCCTCGACGTGACAGTGTGGTCCAACGGTGAGCTTGGGAGTGTTAAGGTTTTTGCTAGCGGATGTGCATGTGTGTGATTCCCACTGGTTGCGAATTACGAGGAGTAAGGAAGGAAAGTCTTGGCCCACGTTTTGACGTGAGCAAGAGGGCAGCGAGATAAGGGGAGATTCTTCGCTCTCCATATTATACGAGTGAGTAGCTCGCGTGGTCTTTGGCGCCGTGGTTGAGGTGTTGTGTGGGCAGCGACGAGGGTTCGATTCCCTCTAGAGGCAAGTAAACATTTTATTAAAATAATTTTTTATTATTGCCTAATGTTGGAGGAATAAGGTGTGGTTGAGGAAAATGTTTGATTAAATATTTTTTATTTAATCGGAAGGCAAGTTTAAGAGTTATAGTGCACTTTTAGAAAAGGAGATATTTCTGGTTTTTCCTTTTATAAAAGTATATCATGTTATATATCGTTGGAAATATTATTTTGAGGGCTATTTTATTATCTTGCTTAGAAGGAGAAATAAGGTGTACATAAAGAGATATTTTTGTTTTTGTAAAGGGGTTCAAGTGAAGGTTGTTTTGTTCTTTTCAAAGTGTGTTGAGTGTGGCAGATTTCCAAAGGGGTTTCTTCATCTTCATAAAAGGTATGGGCACATTCTCCTATTGATTGTTTATGGTGGTTGATTTATGAAATATAATTGGAGGGAAAAGGATTGTTTGTGGTTTCCTTTTTGAAAGTGGTTGGTTGAATGCTTCAAGATTTTCTGAATTGAGAGTTGTGTTTAAACCTTGTTTTATAAGCATAGTTGTTGAAGCCCATTGGTTGTGAAAGAACATGAGTTAGAAAAGAACATGAGTATCATTGTTATGTGAGATTTGTGGTTGAGAATTGTTGGAAACATTTGAGTTGGTTGATACATGCTTGGACTAGGGTTTTTGTGAGAAAGAGTTGTCCCTTGTGATGATTGGTTGAGTTGAGTTGATTGAGCCTAGTCAAGTGATGTGTGAAGTGATTGTTCAAGTCTTATGAAACAAACTATTCCATTATTCTGATTTGAGTTGAGATTGAGATTAGAACATATTGAGTCTCTAACAATTCTCTTTATGCTTCTATGAGTTGAGATTGATTTGATTTGATTTGAGTTGAGATTGAGATTAGAACATATTGAGTCTCTAACAATTCTCTTTATTCTTCTATGAGTTGACTTGAGTTGAGTTGAGATTGATTTGGGTTGAGAGTGAGATTAGAACATATTGAGTCTCTAAAAATTCTCCTTATGCTTCTATGAGTTGATTTGAGTTGAGATCATTGTGGATCATTGTTGTTATCCATTGAAGAGTACATTGCCATTCATTGTTGAGTTCATCTTTGAGCTTTGCCTTGATAGAGTTGTGGATGAGTTTTGAGTGCTACTTGAGCATGATTGGTTGAGTCTTTGAGAAGATATTTGGGATAGAATTTTGGACAGATTTGTGGTAGTTTGTGTATGATTGATTGAGCCTTTGGGAAGGCCCTTGTGGACAGTTTTGGGACAACTTTGTGGACAGCTTTGTGGATAGATTTGTGGACAAATTTGGACAAGTTCTTAGTGAGCTTGTTAGAGCATATTTGGACAAGTTCTTAGTGATCTTGTTAGAGCATATTTGGGCAAGTTCTTGGTGATCTTGCTAGAGCATAATTGGGCAAGTTCTTGGTGAGCTTGCTAGAGCAAATTTGGGCAAGTTCTTGGTGAGCTTGCTTGAGCAGATTTGACAAGTTCTGTGTGAGCTTGTTAAGCAGGTTCTATGTGAGCCTATTGAGTAGGTTCTTAGTGAGCCTATTGATAGAGCTTTGGAGGTGAAAGAGTACAGAGGATAGAGTCTTAGTGGATAGAGATCCAACAACCAACACAGTTGAAGATAGATATGAGTGAGGAGTCTTCAAGTGGAGAAAGGTCCACCAATCAGTGCAATAGAGATACATAGTCTTCTAGAAGATCACATAGCCATAGCAGAAGGGGAAAGAGTTCTCCTGTGGAAGAGATCCACGAACTTGAGATTAGGGGATCAACATCTCCTTTGGACAGAGATCCATAAACATTGTAATTGGGAGTGATTCCCAAAGAGATTTATTGAGAAATTTTTAGTAAAATATTTTCTCTGTGGAGTAGCCCACATTGGGTGAACCACGTAAATTATGGTGTCTCTATTGTGTATGGTATTTTGTGCATTGATTTGATTACTGCTATTGATACTACTATCTATACACAACATAATATTGAATTGAAAGAAAAAGTAAAAAGTGGTCTTATATTGTTCACCCCCACTCTCAGTATAAGCTTGTGTTCTTCAAAAGTTTGGTTTTTATTATAGTTGGTGTGAATGGATTAAATGTTGTTATAACAGTGCAAAATGTTATATTTTGATCAATGCTTCTCTTGCTGGTTATTTCAAGTCATATTGTGGGCTTTATTAAGGTGATTTATTGTCTTCTTATCTATTTATTATTCTTGCACAAGCATTAGCGAGAGCTTTCTCAAAGGTAAAAATAGAAGGGAAATCAAAGGTATTCAGGTTGCAAAAAGTGGTCCCTTCAAATCTCATCTCCAATTTTTTTAGGATTTATTATATCATAGGATGTGATAAATATTATTATTAAAATAAATTGAGTGGTTAGAACCACTCACATAGGAGTCTTATGTGAGTTGTTAACAAGTTAGTGAAGTCAAGTTGTTAGAGGTTGTTACAACAATAGCCTATGTTTAAGTTATTTTTTAAACCTGAATTTGTTCAACAAAATTGTATAAATTATTATATTTGATTAATATAATTTGTTCAACCTCATGGTTGTTTCATTAGTGGTATCAAAGTAGGCTAAGAGAGCACCATTGCATCTCTTAGGAGGAGCATGATTGCACTCCATTCAGTGGAAGCCAATTGATCATATTATTAAAGGAGTTTGCATGAAAGGTTTTCTCACAGAGATGATAGTCTTGGAATACCACATTTCCAAGTCATGGCAAGCATGCACTCGAGCTTGTTGTCATAAAGGACTAGAAACAATGATAAGTTCCCATCCAATCAAGTCCAACTTTGGGTTCAATCTATATAGATGATGAAATTCTAGACGAAGATGAGGATTTCAAAGTACTTGATCAAGAGATGGATTCACAAAAACTAGAAAAAGAAAGCAAAATCCTAGGAACAAAAACTAGGGAGGAAGAATCAAAGGTTGGTCTTGATTTATCATGTTTCTCTGGCACATTGAGACAAGATGATTGAGCTACAAGCCATGGTTTTTGGACCATTCTAGATAACTAATTTTTAAGTTCAAACAAGTAGCTCTCTTTTGATAGATCTAAGGGACTTGTTGGCCAATATTTGATGCAACTTATTATATTTGATTGGTTTAAGAATATGAAACACATGGATCATGTTGCTAGATAGAAGGGTTGAATAGCATAGGTTGCTTTAGAAAAGTTTTTTTTTATACATTGGTTAGCAACCTTCAAGTACCAGGATTAATGCATTATACCATTATCTTTTATTTTATAAGAGCTTGCACATAGATCACCTTTATAGTGTTTTGTAAATTATGACGATGAGTTTCAAAATAGTTGGCTTAAACTTATTACATTTATTTCAAAGGGTTATTGGAGTTTTAGACAAATTATGGGAAGTATACCTTAGATTCTAGGCAAGGTCGTGGATTGTAATTATTATCATGGACCCACGTACCTAGAAGTAGATGTTGAAAGGTTATTCAATTATTGCCAATGGAGTGGGGTATTTTATGCAATGTTTTTTTTTCAATTGCATAAATGAGATTAAAATGGGCCCCATGAATGTGTTGAAAGGGAACCCTAACCCTTTCGTAGGGAGAGACATGGGTGATATAGAGATATCTAAAGAGATAACTTGTGGGTTTTAAGACCAGTAAAGTGCCTTGGATTGAATCTATTTCATTTTTTATCTGAGAATTCAAAATTTGGAACCCGAACCCTTTCACAGGGAGAGACAGGGACGAGGCAGAGATATATGAAGAGATAATGTGTGGTTTTTTGCAGCGAATTCGTCACTTCGTCACTGTGCAAGTCGGTGGATCTCAAGCATTTGTGTACAACACATGTCCAGTATTGAACTTCACTCAATATTTTAGCAGGATATGGTGCAAGAAATCCAATAAGTGTTAGAAATTTATCTTCCAACAGATCATGTTGTGAACTTGAGTGACAACAACTTCCAATTTTTTGCACAAAATAAAAGTGAAAACCATACCTTTCTACAACGTCTAGGGCAAGGATATAAGAGATCACGAAACAAGTTTTAAGCATATGATAAAAAATGGCTCAGATCTCAAGTAAATCTGGTGCTAAGGTGCACCCACAAAATAAATCTACTGTACAAACCCCTGTCAAGGGTAAGAATTTTGAAGACTCAGTCCCAAAAATAATTTTAGGGATGCCCTCCATGGTGGACAACCTCATCCCAATGCTAATATTAATCTTAGGGCTTCCCATAAACCTCTAATAATGCCCAATATTGATCCCAGGAAAATGGAGTCAAGATGTCTTAAAGCAACTGATGGAACTCCTATTGTTAAGCCTAATATGGGTAACATTCAAACTGGCATTGAAGATATGGAAAAAAGAGGACTAATTTGTTAGTTCATGGGTTTTCGTTCGAGCCTACCTGCTTTCAAAGTTTAGGCTGCAAAAAGCTAGAAAACTAAATGTGGGTTACAAATATCTATCTATCCAAATGGTTATTTTCTTATTTTATTTGCAAATAATGAATATAGTGAGAAAAATTTTCAAGGGGTCCCTAGTTTTTGAAAGGGCAGGGCTTTTCATGAAGCCCTGGCATACTAAATTTAAAGCCAAAGAAGAAAACCTTCTATAGCTCCCGTATGGGTTAGACTCTTTTGCCTCCCTATTGAATTTTGGAATCCTACTGTTTTTCTTCAATTAGGAACTCTTTAGGAACTTTTATGATGATTGTCAATTGTACTCAAAATTTTTAACATATTATTTATGCTCGGATTTGTGTTTTAATGGATTTTGACAAACCCCTACCTAAAAAGATCACATTACAATTTGGGGAAGACACTTGGGAGCAAGTAGTGGACTATGAGAACATTCATTTTTGTTGTAGAATTTTCCATGAATATGGTCATTTGGCTAGTGCTTGTCCAAATAAAATTCTTGATCAAAAGAAAGAAGATATAAACACATCATATTTATAACTACCTAAGAAGAAGAACACTCAGAAAAACCATTTATGAAAGATCAATCAAAGTCATCTACTAATATGTTTGAAATCCTTTCCACAAATGATGTCCCAAGTGATGAAGGGGAAATAGTAGAAACAAAATTCTTAGAAACACAATTTAAATATGAAGGGAAGAACTCAGAGATAAACCAACAAATCAAAGGTTTTCAATAAGAAAAAAAAGAAGAAAATTTACACAAGAAAAATAATCCTTTAAATGTCAAAACTTTAAATAATATAGGTCCCAATATAGACTCTGTTGAATCCTCCAATAAAATTAAGGTTGTGTACGAGCATTCTTCAAGGTTACAAGCCATCTCAAATTCAATTGGAGTAAGTCAAGAAATAGGAAAAAAAAATTGAATATGGATTCTAATCAAAAGGTAGGTCGCAAGACCAATCAATATCATATGGTAAAAGAAGGTGAAAAGCTTGTAGAGGAAGGTAATATTAATGCCCTTCCTAATTTTTTTAGCACTGGTATTAATGAAAATCATCACTTGGAATATTAGAGGACTCAAAGGGAGTCTTTCAAAACAAAATAAAATTAGAAGAATGATTCAGATAAATCATCCACATCTTGTTTTCCTTCAAGAAATGAAGATGTCAATGGAGGATATGGACTCAATTGCTAGTAAAATTTGGCCAGCTAGAAAAATGTTTTCCCTCAGTTCCCAGGGGACTTGTGGTGCCATTGCTTGTCTTTGGGACCCAAAAGAGGTAGTTATTCACCATATGGTTGGCAGTTTGGGTATTTTGGCTATATCTATTCAAAGTAGACATTCCAAACAAATTATGCTTTGCATTATTGTTTATGCTCTGACTGCTTTGGAGGAAAAAAAAGTCAGTGGAATAATATTACTCACATTATCTCTCATTTTCTTGAAGTTTGGATCTTTATTGGAGGAGATTTCAATACCGTCCTCTCTTTGGATGAGAAAATGGGAGGAAACAAAAATTTGGACAAAAGCATTGACCTCATGAGCTAATATATTTTAAACCTCCATCTTGTGGACATCCAACCGGATAATGTCCTTATGACTTTGTCTAATAGAAGGCAAGGCTTAGCGTGTATGATGGAGAGATTGGATAGGTTTTTGCTCTCTAAAAATTTCTTAATCCAGGGTCACATTCCTAAAGTGAAGACTCTTAACAATGCTGGTTTGAATCACTAGCCAGTCATGGTGGAAATCTGGAAAACCAATGTGAGTTTCTCTCCTTTTCATTTTCAATTAATGTGGCTTAGAGACAGTTCCTTTAGACCTTGTGTGCAACAATGGTGGAAGGAAGGTAAGCCTAGGTGTAGCACCCTAAAATTGGCGCAGTTAAACCCTTAGTAAAAAGATAAAAATTTGAATTTTAACCCCAAAACCGCCCGTTACCCGCTCCCCTCATTTTTTGTGCCATTTTTAGGATTTGTTTTGACCGTTGGACGATATCGTCGATGATCAGACGAAATCGTCCTAGATCTGACGAATTCGTTTGGAACAGAACGTCCAGACGATTTCATCCCAAAACTAATTTTTATAATTAGCTTCTATTTCAACAGCTTCTCTAACTTGGGTAGAAAGCGTATCTACGTGGTTAGAGTCTCCCCCATTGGAGATCTCCCAAATTGGGGTGATCTCCAACCTCCTAATCTCTCCCTAAATCCTATATAAACTTAGGATTTTCCTTGACTTCACCCTGGCTGATTTTCCTTGTAGCCTTAGTTTTTCGTGCATTAGAACACCTTCAAACCATCGCTTGCATTGTGTATTTCAAGTTTTTCTTGTAGGAATTTTACTGTTTTTCAGCAAGCTTGGATCGTCGCAAGTGATTCCAGACGATTTCGGATGATCCTATCGCAGATCGACGACAATCTCGTACGATTGGAGGCAATCTCGACTACAGTCCATATTGGGGGCAATCAGAGCCCAGAGTTTGCATTTCTTTATCTTATCTCTTCATCTCTTTATGCATTAACTTAGTTTATTTTATTTCTGCATTCTCGAGTTCACCTCATTTAGCATAGATGCATGATAAAGTTAAAATAAATTATTAAATTAATGCATTTCCTTTAATTGTTATCTATATTTATCATTTAGGAAAGTTTATTGTTATTTCTATCATTTCCCCTTGCTTTTGCAGTTGTATTTTTGGTTTTTGGTATCTGTTTCTGTGATTGCAGGTTTTTGATGAATTCGTCAGGTCGACGATGATCTCGTCTGATCTCAGACGACCAACTATGATCTAAGATGATTATGTGCAATTGCAGATGATAATGTAAGATTTGAGATGATCTGGACTTCTATAAACCTCATAATCTTCATCAGACATCTGAAATCAGGTACATTCTGTCTTATTTAGCACACTTATGTGTTTAGCACTTATTCATGTTTTATGTATCCATATAAATTAGCATTTGCATATAGAATAGCTTAGATTCATTTTTGCCAAACCTAGGAATTGAATGATTTAATACAAAAAGGAACACATCAAACCCATTCTCAACCTAGGCATGGAAACTACCACTCAAAGTTTCCTGGTGAACCCCACCATCCATCAAAAATTCACCCCGATACCCCTCCCCCGCGTGACCTTCAAAGGGCCTCTCAGTCTGAGGTATTGTCCCATCCTTCTCGCATCCCACTTTCGGGTGCGGATCCTATATCTCGAAGGTAAGGATGCAAAAAATTTGGAGCGATACATTTTGGTGAACTCGACGTGAATACTAAAAACCTTTTGAAAAAAAAGGGAGAAAATTGTTAAGATTGCATATCATATTTATATGGTATATTATAATAAAAGACGAGTTGTCACCATAAATGTTGAAAATAAATTAGTAGCCATAGAAATTACCTCTTTGCTTAGAGTATCTCAAACATATAGAGTCCCACCTTTATGGGACGAACTTGATAGGAGATTGAGTATTATTTTGTCTAGGTCGATAGAACTTAGGCAAATTAAGAGGTTTGTCCTAGATATAATCCCGGATCCCGATCGGGTGACTTTGTACCATGAGCTTCAGAGAGCTTGCCATAGGTGGTTAGTTGATAAAAGAGCACTTGTGTCTTTCGAGTTGTACACCTTTGAGGAATACCTCGACAACGTAGTTGTAGTACATAAATTTATATCTCGTATAGAGGATCAAGAGGTCGTTCTTACGAATAGAAAGAGATGGAATGGAGTTCCTAGAGCTATGTTATATCGAGAGTATTGTCATGAAATTTATTTCTACACGTCAGAGTCTGAAACAGATAATATCACCATAACACACTTTATCAGATTCTTGAAAAACCATTTCCAATTTGAAGAGGAGCATTTCGTGACTCCTGATGAACTTGATCCTATTAATGATATCCATAAACTATTTATAGAAAACTAAGCCAATTATTTCTTGCATTTAGTATGTTGTTTGTTGTCTTTTATAATATTATTATAAAAACAAAACAAAAATATAACAAAAATTAAAACGTTTTCTTTAAGTATTATAATAGGTATATAATTAAAATATATACCTCCCAAACTTGTCGCGCATATATATATATATATATATATATATATATATATATATATATATATATATATATATATTTGCTAAAATCTAAGTTTAAGCATAATGACTAGACTTAGGAATGGAAAACAGATTGAAGTAGAAGATTGGTTAGGAAAACCATTAAATAAACCAGATGTCCTTCTTGAAGACCCAATTCAGGAAGAAGGAACCCTAGACCAACAAGAAAAAGAGTTTGCAGAAGGAAATGAACAAAGAGAAACTGTTAGAGAGGAAGGATCCTCATCCCTTAAAATGTCTTTGAGAGGAGCTGTTACTTTTGAGAACATGGAACATTTCTGGAAGTTCCTCAATACTAATATTGGCACTCTTAATAGAGTAGTCCATATGGAAAAGGATCAAATTAGTGACAATCAAGCAACCCTAGAAGAAATATATCACACACGCACTAATCCCTTGTCCTTCATTGATCAAGAAAGTGATCAAGTTGGACCATCCAATTTGGATATGGCCGCTATAATCCAGAACATGCAACAACAACAGGTTACCCAACCACCTAGAGTGCCTGTTACCAAGCATAGAGTTATTCCCACACAAAAGAAACCTTCATTCACTACTCTATTTTGCCAAGCTATTAATCAATATACCTCAAATCAACAAAAGCCCAAAATAAAACCAAACACCAATTTCCAACAATCTTGGATACAACATAATGCTACTACAAATCTTCTTCATAATACTCTCCCTACCAACCATTTGCATAATAGTAATATAACATCTAATCCTCATGCCATCATACACTCATAAATCCCATACTCGGGTACCACCGAACCAATATGGTGGACAAACTAGTAATCTGGAAGCCATGGTGAAACAGTTAGTCTCTTCCATGGACCAGATAGATCCCTACCATCCCTCATATAATTATCGAGAGATGTGTAGTCAACCTTTAGATCCTATAGTTGTAGCACAACCATATCCTAAAAACTTTCCTATGCTCGTCCTACCTATATACAAAGGAACCGAAGATCCCATAGAGCATCTTCGTATGTTTAGGATAACATGTCATGATATATCACATGATGACTTGTTATTACTAAAAATATTCCCAAAAAGTTTAGGAGGAATGGCATTAGAGTGGTATTATCAATTACCCACTCATTCTTTGAGGAATTACGAGGAAACAGTCTGAGTCTTTTGTTCATCAATTTAGTGCCTACATCGAAAGGCATGTGACCATTAAAGATTTGTACAACTTAAAACAAGACAAAGATGAATGTTTTGCTGATTTCCTAGCTCGGTGGAGATAGTTGATAGGAAAATTGCACTTTGTGTTACCTTATCAAGAAATTTTGGATATCTTCATCAATAATTTACAAGAATAACTATCCTATGAGTTATCAACTACTACCTTGACCACCTTCGATCAAGCTATAGACTTAGCTCAAAGAGTTAAAGATGCTCTCATTAGGATAGGTCAGCTTAAAAAGAAAGACGATGAGAAAACATCTAGAAATCAATATAAGAATAAACAAGTTATGGGTGATGGAGTCACTGATAGCAGAAACATTGCTAATGTTAATGCTACGAAAACAACGAAGAAGTTTATATTGAAACCTCCTGATAAACCACATCAAGAATTTACTAGGTTAAATCAACCTCTATCAACCATTTTACCACAATTATTAGAACGAGGTTTGATTCAATTACCAACTATCCGAGAACCTGATCCAACTATACCTAGATACAGAGCTGATTTACACTGTGATTTCCATAGAGGACCTAGACACACTACCAACTCTTGTAAAAGATTAAAACATAAAATACAAGACCTGATTGATAACAATGAGATGGAGGTGCAAGCCTTTCAACCTAAACAAAATCCTCCTAATAATTCTCAAAAGAACATCCCCCAAAATCGAATCAAAATGCCAATCAATCATTGGACATATTTCAACATCCTTTACCAAAGCATGGTAAAGATATGGCTAATCAAATTGAGCATCATAATGTTCCCCCTCCTACCCGATATGTAGGGACCATTAGTGGACATTTACCTGCTCATGATCTACAAATATTTGACACAAATTTATCCATGGTTACGACCAGACCTCTATATAATATTCGGACACCTGATCTTAGTGATACAGAATATGAGACTGAAAGTGACATGAAAATCACATCAAATCAATTGAACAATTTGAAGATGAATCAGATGCTATTCAACCTATCACAAATTCTATGGTTTCGAAAGAACCATTTCCTAGAAGAGTCACTACTAGATCATCTTCTCACCAATCACTTTCTAATGAACAAGCCATAAACGCTAGACCAAGACCCATTCATCATCCACAAAATAATATTATAGGTACCATCGGAGCTGTTACTAGACAACAAGCTCAAAATTCTCAACAAGATCAAACTCATAACGATGGATCAGCTCCATTTGTTTTGAAAGTTCCTAATAAATGGAATCATGCGCCTAATGTTCAACCTAAACCTCCTTATAATATTAATGAACAATTATCAAATACTACAGCTAGAATTTCCCTTTTGGACCTTTTAAGATCTTCTCCTACACATAGGGATGAATTAACGCTCACATTAAGCCAAATGATGGTACCACAAAATATTCAACCTGAAGCCATGGCCAATACTATCATAACTCGAGAAGTCAATTGTATTGACTTTCGGGATAGAGATATACCACAACATAGTTTACATAAGGATAACCCCTTATATATTATTGCCCTAATTGGAGATGTAGCAGTTAAACGAGTCTTGATTGATAATGGTTCATCTTTAAACATTTGCACTTTTGACTTCTACCAAAGATTTGGGTTTAGAAGTGACGAAATGAAAATAACTGATATGATCATAAAAGCCTTCAATGACGAAACACAAGAAACGTGTGGAGTTATTACTATCCCATTGCAAGTTGGTCCAAGAACCTTAGACACGATCGTGTTTATTGTACATTGCCCTGCATCGTACAATATACTCTTGGGTCGCCCTTGGATCAACGCGATGCGAGCTGTTCCCTCAACTTTACATCAGTGTGTTAAATTTGAATTTAAAAATCAGTTGGTTACCATTCATGGTGATCCCAGACCCTTTGATATGTGTGCTTTGGCAGAACCTATTGGAGTTCAATTTTGCCCTGCTCTATCATCCACACATCCTAATTCTCATAATCCGTCTAAACGTGTGAAACACACACCCATAACATCATCTACTTTTTCTCCATCAACTCCACCTCTACATATAGTTCAACCATCTTCCGAACAAACCACATTAGGACCTCAACAAGATCCTAAACCCACAACCAATGCTTCTTGTTTTACTCCTATAACTTCCATAGCTATAGACCCATCCATCGACATCCCTACAACATCTACACCTACCAGAGGCATATTTTCTCGCATCCAAAGATGTAGGAAATGTTCCTTCTACCTCTTACGCTCTTACTGATGAGCTCTTACCCGATTTATCTAAAATTCTTATATCAGAAAAAACAAATGCTACTATGCAAGATTCCCTTATTTTAAATAATTTGCCACCCTCTCCTTGTACCTTGGGCCTCCCACAGCCTATGGGAAGTATTTACCAAGTAGGGAGTTGCACTTTTATTTACAAGGGATATGACTGGGGTAGAATACCCAGAAACATCAAGACTCATTACGATGGATATGCTCGATGTTATTTTGCTAATAAGTATATTAAAGCTAAGCCTATAATGCTTAAATTGGGATATAAAGGGAAAGGTTTGGGACCTTTCCAAAATGGTATGAAATAACCTTTTGAGGTAGAACCATGGCCTCGCCCGATGTGGTGTGGGCCTATTTCCTAGTAAAGGTCAGTCCTTCCCATTTGAGGGATGATGACCATCTCATATCTTACCAAGATTATTTGGATACACATGATGCCTTGCATTTAATGAATAAGCCATTTACATGTAATATGCTATCTATAGCTTACCCCGAGATGATTGTTGAATCCGATGATGAGTTGGAGGGAGATATCTTCCATGATGTTTTCGTTGAGGAATTATTACATAACGGATTTTATTTTGATGGCTCTATACCTAGTATAGCCCAGCTTGAGGCCATGACTCCTCAAGATGAATTATCCAAGCTAACCTCGAAAGAATTGCAAGAATTGAGCGTTTCACCCACCCCATGACTTATAATGTAAGATTTGAGATGATCTGGACTTCTATAAACCTCATAATCTTCATCAGACATCTGAAATCAGGTACATTCTGTCTTATTTAGCACACTTATGTGTTTAGCACTTATTCATGTTTTATGTATCCATATAAATTAGCATTGGCATATAGAATAGCTTAGATTCATTTTTGCCAAACCTAGGAATTGAATGATTTAATACAAAAAGGAACACATCAAACCCATTCTCAACCTAGGCATGGAAACTACCACTCAAAGTTTCCTGGTGAACCCCACCATCCGTCAAAAATTCACCCTGATACCCCTCCCCCGCGTGACCTTCAAAGGGCCTCTCAGTCCGAGGTATTGTCCCATCCTTCTCGCATCCACTTTCGGGTGCGGATCCTATATCCTGAAGGTAAGGATGCAAAAAATTTGGAGCGATACATTTTGGTGAACTCGACGTGAATACTAAAAACCTTTTGAAAAAAAAGGGAGAAAATTGTTAAGATTGCATATCATATTTATATGGTATATTATAATAAAAGACGAGTTGTCACCATAAATGTTGAAAATAAATTAGTAGCCATAGAAATTACCTCTTTGCTTAGAGTATCTCAAACATATAGAGTCCCACCTTTATGGGACGAACTTGATAGGAGATTGAGTATTATTTTGTCTAGGTCGATAGAACTTAGGCAAATTAAGAGGTTTGTCCTAGATATAATCCTGGATCCTGATCAGGTGACTTTGTACCATGAGCTTCAGAAAGCTTGCCATAGGTGGTTAGCTGATAAAAGAGCACTTGTGTCTTTCGAGTTGTACACCTTTGAGGAATACCTCGACAACGTAGTTGTAGTACATAAATTTATATCTCGTATAGAGGATCAAGAGGTCGTTCTTACGAATAGAAAGAGATGGAATGGAGTTCCTAGAGCTATGTTATATCGAGAGTATTGTCATGAAATTTATTTCTACACGTCAGAGTCTGAAACAGATAATATCACCATAACACACTTTATCAGATTCTTGAAAAACCATTTCCAATTTGAAGAGGAGCATTTCGTGACTCCTGATGAACTTGATCCTATTAATGATATCCATAAACTATTTATAGAAAACTAAGCCAATTATTTCTTGCATTTAGTATGTTGTTTGTTGTCTTTTATAATATTATTATAAAAACAAAACAAAAATATAACAAAAATTAAAACGTTTTCTTTAAGTATTATAATAGGTATATAATTAAAATATATACCTCCCAAACTTGTCGCGCATATATATATATATATATATATATATATATATATATATATATATTTGCTAAAATCTAAGTTTAAGCATAATGACTAGACTTAGGAATGGAAAACAGATTGAAGTAGAAGATTGGTTAGGAAAACCATTAAATAAACCAGATGTCCTTCTTGAAGACCCAATTCAGGAAGAAGGAACCCTAGACCAACAAGAAAAAGAGTTTGCAGAAGGAAATGAACAAAGAGAAACTGTTAGAGAGGAAGGATCCTCATCCCTTAAAATGTCTTTGAGAGGAGCTGTTACTTTTGAGAACATGGAACATTTCTGGAAGTTCCTCAATACTAATATTGGCACTCTTAATAGAGTAGTCCATATGGAAAAGGATCAAATTAGTGACACTCAAGCAACCCTAGAAGAAATATATCACACACGCACTAATCCCTTGTCCTTCATTGATCAAGAAAGTGATCAAGCTGGACCATCCAATTTGGATATGGCCGCTATAATCCGGAACATGCAACAACAACAGGTTACCCAACCACCTAGAGTGCCTGTTACCAAGCATAGAGTTATTCCCACACAAAAGAAACCTTCATTCACTACTCTATTTTGCCAAGCTATTAATCAATATACCTCAAATCAACAAAAGCCCAAAATAAAACCAAACACCAATTTCCAACAATCTTGGATACAACATAATGCTACTACAAATCTTCTTCATAATACTCTCCCTACCAACCATTTGCATAATAGTAATATAACATCTAATCCTCATGCCATCATACACTCATAAATCCCATACTCAGGTACCACCGAACCAATATGGTGGACAAACTAGTAATCTGGAAGCCATGGTGAAACAGTTAGTCTCTTCCATGGACCAGATAGATCCCTACCATCCCTCATATAATTATCGAGAGATGTGTAGTCAACCTTTAGATCCTATAGTTGTAGCACAACCATATCCTAAAAACTTTCCTATGCCTGTCCTACCTATATACAAAGGAACCGAAGATCCCATAGAGCATCTTCGTATGTTTAGGATAACATGTCATGATATATCACATGATGACTTGTTATTACTAAAAATATTCCCAAAAAGTTTAGGAGGAATGGCATTAGAGTGGTATTATCAATTACCCACTCATTCTTTGAGGAATTCTGAGGAAACAGCCGAGTCTTTTGTTCATCAATTTAGTGCCTACATCGAAAGGCATGTGACCATTAAAGATTTGTACAACTTAAAACAAGACAAAGATGAATGTTTTGCTGATTTCCTAGCTCGGTGGAGATAGTTGATAGGAAAATTGCACTTTGTGTTACCTTATCGAGAAATGCTGGATATCTTTATCAATAATTTACAAGAATAACTATCCTGAGTTATCAACTACTACCTTGACCACCTTCGATCAAGCTATAGACTTAGCTCAAAGAGTTAAAGATGCTCTCATTAGGATAGGTCAGCTTAAAAAGAAAGACGATGAGAAAACATCTAGAAATCAATATAAGAATAAACAAGTTATGGGTGATGGAGTCATTGATAGCGTAAACATTGCTAATGTTAATGCTACGAAAACAACGAAGAAGTTTATATTGAAACCTCCCCGATAAACCACCTCAAGAATTTACTAGGTTAAATCAACCTCTATCAACCATTTTACCACAATTATTAGAACGAGGTTTGATTCAATTACCAACTATCCGAGAACCTGATCCAACTATACCTAGATACAGAGCTGATTTACACTATGATTTCCATAGAGGACCTGGACACACTACCAACTCTTGTAAAAGATTAAAACATAAAATACAAGACCTGATTGATAACAATGAGATGGAGGTGCAAGCCTTTCAACCTAAACAAAATCCTCCTAATAATTCTCAAAAGAACATCCCCCAAAATCAGAATCAAAATGCCAATCAATCATTGGACATATTTCAACATCCTTTACCAAAGCATGGTAAAGATATGGCTAATCAAATTGAGCATCATAATGTTCCCCCTCCTACCCGATATGTAGGGACCATTAGTGGACATTTACCTGCTCATGATCTACAAATATTTGACACAAATTTATCCATGGTTACGACCAGGACCTCTATATAATATTCGGACACACGATCTTAGTGATACGAATATGAGACTGAAAGTGACATGAAAATCACATCAAATCAATTGAACAATTTGAAGATGAATCAGATGCTATTCAACCTATCACAAATTCTATGGTTTCGAAAGAACCATTTCCTAGAAGAGTCACTACTAGATCATCTTCTCACCAATCACTTTCTAATGAACAAGCCATAAACGCTAGACCAAGACCCATTCATCATCCACAAAATAATATTATAGGTACCATCGGAGATGTTACTAGACAACAGGCTCAAAATTCTCAACAAGATCAAACTCAGAACGATGGATCAGCTCCATTTGTTTTGAAAGTTCCTAATAAATGGAATCATGCGCCTAATGTTCAACCTAAACCTCCTTATAATATTAATGAACAATTATCAAATACTACGGCTAGAATTTCCCTTTTGGACCTTTTAAGATCTTCTCCTACACATAGGGATGAATTAATGCTCACATTAAGCCAAATGATGGTACCACAAAATATTCAACCCGAAGCCATGGCCAATACTATCATAACTCGAGAAGTCAATTGTATTGACTTTCGGGATAGAGATATACCACAACATAGTTTACATAAGGATAACCCCTTATATATTATTGCCCTAATTGGAGATGTAGCGAGTTAAACGAGTCTTGATTGATAATGGTTCATCTTTAAACATTTGCACTTTTGACTTCTACCAAAGATTTGGGTTTAGAAGTGACGAAATGAAAATAACTGATATGATCATAAAAGCCTTCAAGGACGAAACACAAGAAACGTGTGGAGTTATTACTATCCCATTGCAAGTTGGTCCAAGAACCTTAGACACGATCGTGTTTATTGTACATTGCCCCGCATCGTACAATATACTCTTGGGTCGCCCTTGGATCAACGCGATGCGAGCTGTTCCCTCAACTTTACATCAATGTGTTAAATTTGAATTTAAAAATCGGTTGGTTACCATTCATGGTGATCCCGCGACCCTTTGATATGTGTGCTTTGGCGAGAACCTATTGGAGTTCAATTTTGCCCCTGCTCTATCATCCACACATCCTAATTCTCATAATCCGTCTAAACGTGTGAAACACACACCCATAACATCATCTACTTTTTCTCCATCAACTCCACCTCTACATATAGTTCAACCATCTTCCGAACAAACCACATTAGGACCTCAACAAGATCCTAAACCCACAACCAATGCTTCTTGTTTTACTCCTATAACTTCCATAGCTATAGACCCATCCATCGACATCCCTACAACATCTACACCTACCAGAGGCATATTTTCTGCATCCAAAGATGTAGGAAATGTTCCTTCTACCTCTTACGCTCTTCTTGATGAGCTCTTACCCGATTTATCTAAAATTCTTATATCAGAAAAAACAAATGCTACTATGCAAGATTCCCTTATTTTAAATAATTTGCCACCCTCTCCTTGTACCTTGGGCCTCCCACGACCTATGGGAAGTATTTACCAAGTAGGGAGTTGCACTTTTATTTACAAGGGATATGGACTGGGGTAGAATACCCAGAAACATCAAGACTCATTACGATGGATATGCTCGATGTTATTTTGCTAATAAGTATATTAAAGCTAAGCCTATAATGCTTAAATTGGGATATAAAGGGAAAGGTTTGGGACCTTTCCAAAATGGTATGAAATAACCTTTTGAGGTAGAACCATGGCCTGCCCGATGTGGTGTGGGCCTATTTCCTAGTAAAGGTCAGTCCTTCCCATTTGAGGGATGATGACCATCTCATATCTTACCAAGATTATTTGGATACACATGATGCCTTGCATTTAATGAATAAGCCATTTACATGTAATATGCTATCTATAGCTTACCCTGAGATGATTGTTGAATCCGATGATGAGTTGGAGGGAGATATCTTCCATGATGTTTTCGTTGAGGAATTATTACATAACGGATTTTATTTTGATGGCTCTATACCTAGTATAGCCCAGCTTGAGGCCATGACTCCTCAAGATGAATTATCCAAGCTAACCTCGAAAGAATTGCAAGAATTGAGCGTTTTAATCACAACACTTAATTCTAGAAAACCTTGAAGCATTAACTCAAACACTCTCGAAAAGGAAACCCTAATCAAGTCCTTTTCACTCCAAACTTATTTTCAGAAAACCAACCAATCAACTTAACCATGGAAGAATTTGCCCATACCTTTTTGCTTGGAGATAGAAAAATAGATCTCAAAACCTGTTCCAATCACACTCAATTTTTCTTTGACAACATCAATGGTTAGGTGGCAAAATCTTCACTTTAAATCCCTTGTAAATGCTTGCTCAAAGATTATTTTTCATACAAAGATACCAAGTCATATATACACCTTATAAACTCCACAATCTCAAAAATAAATCTAACACCCACAAATAGGTCTTTAGAAAACACCTTAAAGATCCTTAATGCAAACTAATTTTTTACCTTATTACTCCAATTAAAAATAATATCTTCCCTTTTTATAAATCACAATTCAACACATAGCAATTTACTATCACTCCTTATTTCTCCTAACCACTAATCTCATTGCCTAATTAAAAACCTTTTAACACCCCTTATAACTCCTAATAAAGGTTTTAATTTAAACTTTAGGCAATTAAAAATATTAACAAAAATTACCTTTGCCTCTCCACGGGTTTCGAACCCTTAACCTCTGCCTCCGCGAATGCCCTAGCTGCGGGCTCCACAACCATGTGCGCTCAATGCACGTTGAGAACCAAAAGGCTCTATGCGCACTATATTCCTTCCCTGGCGCCTTAATCAAAAAATGCGAAGCACGAAACCTTTCCCCTTTGCGCACGTACTCAACGGGATTCGAACGCGGGTCCGTCTCCCCACAACTGCCTTAGCAAAAACATGCACTGCCAATGGACCACCGTGTCCACCTTTGTCTTGGGCACCAACCTTACTCGCTATAATCCTTGCACATAAGACGAAAAAGTCATTCGTCTTCTTCCTCACTCTTGCCTTCGAATTCGCACATGCAAATTTTCCTTGGTCGCATTAATTAAAACAATGAGGGATAATTTGCAAAGGTCTTTTGGCCTCCCTTTTATACACGAAGCTGCCATTGTCTTCAAACGTCGGTGCTCCAAATTTTTTGATGACGTCGACGCATTTAACCTTTGTAATTTATAAATGATTTAAATTCCAAGGAATTTAAATTTTATAAATTATAATTATAACCTTTGGCTTTTAAGGTCTTCTCTTATTGCACAACTTTGTATTGATGATATTTATTTATAAAATTTAAATTCCTTTTGAATTTAAATATTTTATAAAATAAATATTAGACCTCCTTTGAACTTTGCAATAGGCCTCCTTGGGTATTTATGAAAACCCTTTTTAACTTATGCTCTCATATAATATTAAAATATTATGGAGCCCTTTTGCCTTTAACTTCTGCACTGTTGAAGCTTCTTCCTGGATATTAGTGACACCTTTGATGACTTTATTTCTTGCCGAATTCCTTGACATTAATGATGACTTCTTTTGGTGACATCAATGACAACTTTTGACTTAGGGACTCAAAATGTCCAACAATCTCCCCCTTTGTCATTGATGGCAACCCAACTTCTTTTTACCAAAAACTTGACCTTTCTTTTATTCTGCTCCCCTTGGCTCAAAGCTCTCTCAATTATCAAGTCTCTCCCCTTACTCAAATCTCTCCCCCTTTGACATCAATGGCAAAGGGTCACCTTTGGGGCTCGGGGCTAAGGATGAGCCTCTTAGCTTAGCCCCTCCCCCACCTTCTATTGAGGTGGTTAATTCTGGGGTGGGAGTATTTCTACTCCCAGAAGGCATTGTTCTTTACCTTTATCCTCTTCTCTTCTTTTTGTAGTTTGTAATTCCTATTCCTATTCCTATTCTTTTCTATCCATGTCCATGTTCCTATCCATGTCTGTACATTCATGTTCCTATTCCTATTCCTATTCATATCCATGTTCTTGTTCTTGTTCCTGTTCCTATTCACATTCATGTTCCTATTCCTGTTCTTGTTCCTGTTCATATCCATGTTCCTATTCCTATTCTTGTTCCTGTTCACATTCATGTTCCTATTCCTGTTCATACCTATTTTTGGAATATCTGCTCTACACCACTTTGTTGTGTGACCATCATTATTGCACTTATAACACTTAATGTTATTATTCCTTGGAGGTGCAAATGTCTTAGGATTTCTTCTAGTGAAGCCATATCTTCTTCTATCATGAACCCTACAATTCATTGCCTTGTGACCAAACTGATTACATGAGTAGCAATACCCATGAAAAGATTGTTTGTTCCCATATTCCTATCTTTCTTGTGTCCTGCATTGTGAAGCCATGTGCCCAAACTTGTGACATGAGAAGCATCTTCCATTGAAGTTTCCTTGTCTTGACCTCATTGGTCTCTTAGTCTCTCTTGACCTATTCTGATTGTTGTTCCATCTGTATCTTCTTTGTGCATTGTTCCTATTTTTGTTGAACTCTCTATTGTCCAACTCATCCTCGGATGTCTCACTATATTTCACACTGTCTTCTTCTGAAGTATCTTCATCTGAAGTTTCTTCTCCTCCAAAACTTGAAGTTGACTCTCCTTCCCATTTCTTTTGAACCTGTTCAAATCCAAGACCTATTTTGCTTGATGTAGGCTTTTGTATCTTGATGAACTTATCCAAGTTCTTTGAGCTATTTTTGAACCCTTTCATCTTGACCTTGGAGTCTTCTAAATCTTCTCTTAGTAGTGCCACTTCTTGTGCTAACTTCTCACATTCCAAGATCTTTGCTTCTAACTTATCTTTGAACCTTTTTGCCTTAGCCTTTGATTTTTCTAAATCCTCTATAAGCAATCTTCTCTCTTCATCACATTCTTGAAATTGAATTTCAAGTTTAGAGTGTTGCTTCCTTACCTTATTTACCATGTCAAGGGCATAGATAAGTTCTCCCTTGAGATCATAACCATTCTTTTCTGAATATTCCTCTATTTTTTTACCTTTGTCCATATCTTTATTTTCTATTGGCTTGTCTTCTATAGGATCACTTACTTCTTCTTCTAAAGCCATTAGAAGATTTTCATCTGGTCCTTCAAGTGCATTCTCATATTCATCATCACTGAAACTATAACCATCCCTTGTACAATCATCTTCAAGATGTCCAAAGTTACCACATCTAAAACACTTGAGAATAACTGGAGTCTTTTTCTTAATTGGTTCTTTTTCTTCAATCATAAATAGGACTTCATCTCTATCATTATCTAAAAAACTAGCATCACTATCACTTGAATACTTACTTGCATTATCCGCATAGTAGCTTCTCTTTTGCCTTTGAAAGAACTTCTTTCCTTGTCTGCTTTGTCCATCCTTGCTTTTCTTCTGATGCTTATCCCGCCTATATCTTTCTGATTCCTTGTACCTGTGATCCTATTTTTCTTCACCATTGTTGTTCTTAGGTTCTTGACAATCTGTTGCAAAATGTCCATACTTTCCATAATTGAAACACTTAATAGATATTTTATCTCTAGATCTTCTATAGTCCTTATCTCTTCTACCATAGTTAGCTTCTTCATCACTAGATAACTCATTGCTTGATTCTGACTTCTTACCCTTTGTCTTATTGGTTGCTTTGAATGTTGCTTCCTTCTGGGACATAGGATATTTTGTTCTTATCTCAAATACTATGAGCATACCAAGCAACTTATCTCTTGTCAAAGTATCACCATCTATTGATACTTCTATAGCAGAAACCTATTCACTGAATCTATTTGGAAGAGATCTTAAGACTTTATCACAAACATCAGATTCGTCAATCTTCATACCAAGTCCTCACATATTATTAACAACCTCATCAATTCAAATTAGGTAAGCACTAATATTTTCCTCTTCGTTCATTCTTAATTCTTCAAGTTGTCTTTTGAGGTTTCGACTCTTTGCTTTCTTGACACTTTTATCTCCTTCATATATATTTTGTAATTTATCCCACATCTCTTTTGCAGTTTGACAATGCATAACTTTCATAGACTCTATTCTACGCAAACCTCTCACAAGTGCATTCATTGCTTTTGAATTATAGTGTTGTAGAAGCTTACCTTCCTTATATGTAGGAGGATTGATTAAGGGATCATATCCAAATTCCACTGAATCCCAAATTTCATTGCCAAGTGCCATCAGGTAGATCTTCATCATCATACTCCAATACATATAGTCACTTCCATCAAAAATTGGTGCTAAATTATTTGAGGACACTTCCTTAGGATCCATTGTGTTCTTGTTAGCCTTTCCTTCAAGTTGTTAAACTCTTCTAAAGGAACCCGCTCTGATACCAATTGAAGAACACAAGCTTATACTGAGAGGGGGGTGAACAATATAAGACCACTTTTTACTTTTCTTTCCAAATCAATATTAAGCAATGTGTAGATAGCAATATCAATAGTAGTAATCAAATCAATGCATAAATCACCACACATAATAGAGACACCATAATTTATGTGGTTCACCCAATGTGGGCTACTCCACGGAGAAAATATTTCACTAAAATTTTCTCAATCAATCTCTTGGGAATCCTTCCCAATTACAATGTTTATGGACCTCTGTCCAAAGGAGACACCAATCCCCTAAATCAAGTTTATGGATCTCTATCCATAGGAGAACTCCTTCCTCTGCTCTGGATGGTGATCCTCTAGAAGACTACTACCTCCACTACACTGGCTTGTGGATCTCTCTCCACTGAAGACTCTTATCCCCACTCAGAAGACCTATCCTCACTACCTTGGCTGATGGATCTCTATCCACTGGAGACCTTTGTCCTCTCTGCTCTGTCACCTCCAAAGATCTATCTCAAATCTGTACTAAACATAGTCCAGTCGATCTAGCACAAATATGCTCAACAAGTCCACATAGAACTTGCTCAAATCTACTCAACAAGTCCACACAGAACTTGCTCAAATCTGCTCAACAAGTCCACACAGAACTTGCTCAAATCTGCTCAACAAGTCCACATAGAACTTGCTCAAATTTGCTCAACAAGTCCACACAAAACTTGTCCAATCTCATAGAAACATAAAGAGAATTGTTAGAGACCCAATATGTTTCAACTCAATGCTCAATCACTTTCTCAACTCAAATCAGAATATAGAATAGTTTGTTTTATGGAACTTGAACAATCACTTCACACATCCACTTGACTAGGCTCAACCAATTCTACTCCACCAATTACTCAAGAAACAACCCTTGCTCACAAACCCTAGTCCAAGCATGTAAACACCAACTCAAAATATTTCCAACAATGCTCAACCACAAATCTCACATAACAATGATACTCATGTTCTTTTCAAACCCTAGTTCAAGTTCTTTGCACAACCAATGTCTTCAACAACAATGCTTATACATCAATCTTCACATAACAATGATACTCATGTTCTTTTGCACAATACTAACTCAAGTTCTTCACACAATCAATGGCTTCAACAACAATGCTTATAAATCAATCTTCACATAACAATGATACTCATGTTATTTTGCACAACCCTAACTCAAGTTCTTCATACAACCAATGGCTTCAACAACAATGCTTATAAAACAAGGTTTTAATCACAACACTTAATTCCAGAAAACCTTGAAGCATTAACTCAAACACTCTCGAAAAGGAAACCCTAATCAAGTCCTTTTCACTCCAAAATTATTTTCAGAAAACCAACCAATCAACTTAACCATGGAAGAATTTGCCCATACCTTTTTTCTTGGAGATAGAAAAATAGATCTCAAAACCTGTTCCAATCACACTCAATTTTTCTTTGACAACTTCAATGGTTAGGTGGCAAAATCTTCACTTTAAATCCCTTGTAAATGCTTGCTCAAAGATTATTTTTCATACAAAGATACCAAGTCATATATACACCTTATAAACTCCACAATCTCAAAAATAAATCTAACACCCACAAATAGGTCTTTAGAAAACACCTTAAATATCCTTAATGCAAACTAATTTTTTACCTTATTACTCCAATTAAAAATAATATCTTCCCTTTTTATAAATCACAATTCAACACATAGCAATTTACTATCACTCCTTATTTCTCCTAACCACTAATCTCATTGCCTAATTAAAAACCTTTTAACACCCCTTATAACTCCTAATAAAGGTTTTAATTTAAACTTTAGGCAATTAAAAATATTAACAAAAATTACCTTTGCCTCTCCACGGGTTTCAAACCCTTAACCTCTACCTCCATGAATGCCCTAGCCATGGGCTCCACAACCACGTGCACTCAATGCACGTTGAGAACCAAAAGGCTCTACGTGCACTATATTCCTTCCCTGGCGCCTTAATCGAAAAATGCGAAGCACGAAACCTTTCCCCTTTGCGCACGTACTCAACGGGATTCGAACGCGGGTCCGTCTCCCCACAACTGCCTTAGCAAAAACATGCATTGCCAATGGACCACCGTGTCCACCTTTGTCTTGGGCACCAACCTTACTCGCTATAATCCTTGCACATAAGATGAAAAAGTCATTCGTCTTCTTCCTCACTCTTGCCTTCGAATTCGCACATGCAAATTTTCCTTGGTCGCATTAATTAAAACAATGAGGGATAATTTGCAAAGGTCTTTTGGCCTCCCTTTTATACACGAAGCTGCCATTGTCTTCAAACGTCGGCGCTCCAAATTTTTTGATGACGTCGACGCATTTAACCTTTGTAATTTATAAATGATTTAAATTCCAAGGAATTTAAATTTTAAATTTTATAAATTATAATTATAACCTTTGGCTTTTAAGGCCTTCTCTTATTGCACAACTTTGTATTGATGATATTTATTTATAAAATTTAAATTCCTTTTGAATTTAAATATTTTATAAAATAAATATTAGACCTCCTTTGAACTTTGCAATAGGCCTCCTTGGGTATTTATGAAAACCCTTTTTAACTTATGCTCTCATATAATATTAAAATATTATGGAGCCCTTTTGCCTTTAACTTCTGCACTTGTTGAAGCTTCTTCCTGGATATTAGTGACACCTTTGATGACTTTATTTCTTGCCGAATTCCTTGACATTAATGATGACTTCTTTTGGTGACATCAATGACAACTTTTGACTTAGGGACTCAAAATGTCCAATACAATGCATTAAACCTCAACAAAATTCTCTCAACAATTTCCCTTTTATAAAGAAAGAATTGCAAACAATAACATCACCCTTTACACATTTTATCTCCCTCTATCATAAAATAATTTCCAGATTATTTTAATGTCCAAGAACCAAGAATTACAATTCTAAATAAACCATTTGTAAATTTATCACTCCAATATTTTCATTTAAGATAAATAATAGCAATAGTATTTAAATATTGTGCAAACATTTATTTCTCCTTATACCTCCTATATGTCAAACAATACACCAAATCACATTTGGTAAACATACACTATAGCCAACATTTAAAAAAAAATTAAAGCATACCTTATAAAAATTATTCCTTTCTAGCGCAGACAAGAATCGACCCTCGACCTCTACCTTCCAAGTGCAGAGCTCGACCGCTTGTGCTAGCCAAGCGGTTGATACATAACCCTTGGCACCCTCATTTTATTACCTTGCTGCCTCCAATGAAAATCGAAGCAAAACACTTCAAACGATGCTCGGGGGAATCAAACCCCAAACATTTCCTCTACCAGCAACTTACGCAAGACCCGCTTGTCACTTGGGCTACCAGCCCTCGATGAAACAAAACGTTCGATGCCTTGTCCTTATCTACTACCGCTCGTTTGACAAAAAGGTTTCCAATACTCTTCACTATATTCCTCGATCGATTTTTCATGTGCATTAACTTTGGATTCGATTAAAATAATTTTTGTTTCTCCTTTTTATATGCTTTCAAAGCATTTTCATGACGTCGACGAAAACCTTATTTACCTTCATTTAAATTTGAATTTTGGCGCCCTTTTCCAATTTCAAATTTAATTTTATATTTAATATAATATTTAACTTTGTTTAAATATTATATTATTTAACTTTAGTATTTAAACAATACTTTTGCATGGGGTCTTCGTCAATTTTTATTTTTCTTTTTAATAAGCCCTTTTGGCTTAATTATTATAATATTAAAATATTATAATATTTTCTTTTTATTTTAAAACCTTGGCGTAAACTTTTGTCTTCAACCTTTTGACCAACCACTTTGGCTTATAATATAAAATATTATAACCATTTATTTTTACCAATTTTCTTGTATCAAAATGAACTTTGCCTTGCATCAAATACTTGACATCAATGACAACATAATTACTCAAAATTTCCAATATATTTCTCCAATGAGTTCTCCTAGGAACTATTTTGATGATGCTTCTACGAGCTCTATAACAAGGCTCTCCAAGCCTTCTTTTCCTCCTTGAGACATCTCCAAGGTATTTTATCTTATAGCTTCTCTAGTCTTCCAACTGAGACATTTTCTTCAACCTTCTACTTCTGAAAGTGTTGGTGATGAGATCTTCTTCTTAGATCTATGAAATCTACCGCTTCTGGATTTTGGAATGGGATCTTGCTGGTCCTTCTTTTGTTCTACAATTTGTAGGCTTTAATGAAGATCACCAAAATCCTATCTCGTGAACTCTTCTTTGGAGTCTTCTTTAGGAACTTTTCTCTAGAGTTATTCTGAATCAAAGACTCTTATTCAGAATAAAGAACTCTTCTCTAGAGTCTTCTTCTAGATTGGGAACTCTTCTCTGGAGTCTTCTTCTGGATTATGAACTTGTTGAGTTGTATTTTCACCCAATTGTGAAAGTACACTCTCCCTTAGGATTTGGGTTCCAAATCCCCTCTTGCAAAGAAGTTAAACAAACAACTTCTCCAAGGTCTTCGCTATATTAGCATTTGCATATGTGTATTAGTAATCTCAAATAAAGATATTCAATTTAAATGCTTAGAACACCTTAGTGATTGCAAGTAACTGTAAACAAGGGGTAATGTTGGTTTATTTTACCATGAAAATTTAATGATTGTTCATTGAACTGAAATAAAGCAAATGTGAATTGGCCCTCATATGACCACGATGTAGTGCCTTAATTCCTTTTATCTTGAGGGTTTTAAAATAGGTTTTATCTTGTTTATTAAGTCCAAATATGGCTTCTTATCATGAAGATGAAGATAGCTTTCAATGTAATCGATAAACTATCCCTCTTTGGTGAAATTGATTTTCGCAAAAAAGCAATAATTTATGGTCTTAAAGTAAGGGCTTTAAATGTCACCTCAACTTATCCCTCTTAAATGAAATCAAATTTTCATAAAAATGAACAATTAAGTGCTTTGAATCAATGACCTTCAATGTGATGCTCAAATTACCCCTCTTTTGTAAAATCAGAATTTTTATGAAGAGAGGGCAATTTTGGGCTCCAAAAATGGAAATTTGTAAAATGCCATAAAACATAAAACCTTCAATGAAATTGGAATTTTCATGAAGGGAATGTCATCATAGGCTCATGAGCGTAACACAAAACTGAAAAAATGAAAATTGACCTTAAAATGGAAATTTTCTATTTTCGGATTTTTTAAAATCTGAAATAAAACAGCAACTTCGATGAATTTTTAAAAATACTAAACAACTCCTAAAATGAAATCTAAAAGTGTGCATTGAAAGCTTGAAGTATAACCTACGCAATGGTGAAATTATTTTTGGATTTTGAATTTTTTTAAATGTTTATTTTAATGCCTGAAAATTAAAAAAAATTAAAATTTTTGGAAAAATAAAATGCAGAAAAATGAAAATTGAAATGCAGAAAATGAAACACATGATACATTCGGTTTGATGATATCCTATTCCGGAAAAACCAAAGATGTGAGGTTTTCATGCATGCAACCTAACCTATTGGACTTGCAAAACAAGCACAATCCGGATAAGCTAAGTGCTGGCTTCTAGGGTGAATTTTTCAGATTTAAACATTACCATGAAGCAAGCAAGAAACTTGCATAAACTCCATTTACAAGCCTAAAATCTGAAAACGGGAAAAATAAACATTTAATCATGCATGCAAAAAATGACTCCTCCTTTATTGCCTATAAGATGCAACTTTCTGAAATTTTCTGTATTAAAAATTTGTCATTTTATAATAACAGAAATTTCTGGTTTTCCCAAACCAGTCCATGGAAGAACATGGAAGAAAAACAGCCCAAACAAACCCAGAATAGCCCTCTTGCCTTCAAATCTACAACTTTACTTGCAGCAGTTTCCAACCTCGTTTTACTCTTTGCATGGTCTACTTAACATTCTAAATCTCCCTTCGTTCATCTTCTCATTCCATCCGTTTTCCTGTGCCTCTGCAGCTTTTCAAAAACACTTCTTTTCTTATGCATGTGCGGATTTCCCAAACGCCTCTTTTATGTAACTCCTTTCTTTTACGTTTATGTAGGACAACATATCTTAACCGCCACCAACTTGAGCTAATAATAAACATCTTTTGTTCTCACATAAAACAAGCTTATTGGTAAGATTTTCAATACGTTGCTTTAAACAATACTAATAAATCACGTGTAACCAACTTAGAGGGAACCTTAACATGCAACTGCCATGTGTGGCTATTATGGATATACCATCCTTGTCATGATTTACCAGCATGTAGCAACTTTTGCGTAGACCTCCGTGGTGTGTCAGTTCACAACACTATTGTTGTTGTTGTTTGCCATTAACGGGTGCCATTTAAACTCGAGCATGCCTTACCATCAACTTGCGCTACCTTTCAGGAATCTTAGCCCGTCTATCCATGAATGCTTCTCCTTAGCCTATTTGGCATACCTACTGCTGTCGCACAACTATCGTCGAGTCATCTAATACTTCTGTTGTGTTTGTTGAGGTAGCAACCCAACACAACCACTCCATGGTACACTGCGACGTTGTTTTTCTATCCACCGCTACTCTAAAATATATCCAACCACTGTACTGTGCAATCATGGCACATCCTATCCTGTTGCCTCTGTGAATCATCAGCTTAGGGCCCTCATTGCTACCTAACTTGCTATTTTTACCATGTTGCAGCATGATCAGTTTTAAGTTGTGAGTTTCCATGCTTTTCTACTGTAGTGTGAGAATATTGCCGTCTCTGTCTTACTGTGAACATATTGAACGTATGCCCCGATGGCAGTGCATACCCATTGAATTGTTATGTCAGCACTGTATGATCCACATTTGAAACCATGTTCGGTATTAACACCATTGACGTCCCTTCGTCCTTTCCTTCAACTATGATCCACATTTGAAACCATGTTCGGTATTAACACTATATGCGTCATGTATGAACAATATGACCATTGACAAGTTTTTGATAGATTTTCTTAATCAAAATCGTCTCACTACGGTGTCACAAGATGTTGCTGTAATTCCTGTCTATTTTGACCTGTGCTAGTTTGTGGTAATTCGTTCGCCATCGAAGCTATTTCTATCCTCATCCAAGTCGTCGCTAGTCTCTTGTGTTGGAAGTTTAACACCCGCACCATTGATGTCCATAATTGTTTTCTCTCCTGACAGGATTTCTCATTATGACTGCTAAGCCTTCTTTGTTCAACCCCCGTGGCCATCCACCACAGAAGAGCTGGTAGTAGCCCCTCGTTGTTCGCATCTGCCTTCCAAAAGCTCCACTGCCATGTTGGAAATTATTTTTTCTATCACCCGAGATCGCCTGTCATAGCACTTTATTTGCCACGCCGGAGAGCTATAGCCTGTGGGTGAATGAAATCCTGAACTTCCGTTTGCTTTGGCTACGTAGGGTGGGCTAATCAATATGGCAAGCAAATTTCTCAAAGAACAATGGTGCTCGAGCGGATTCTTCTATCCCTTCTCAGTGGACATCCTACGCTCAGCACCCAGCAGCCATGCTGTAATTAAACTATTTTGGTGTGTCACCCCACTGGTATATCCACGAGACTATCGCCAAATTATATCTACACCACGCCCGTATGGTTCAAATTTCTGTAATCTTTCCATTCCACCATTAGTGATTTCCTTGATAAATCCTGTACGTTATGTGGCCATGCCCAGATCGTCCATTTCTGCTTATCCTGTTGTTGACTATACAAATCAAACCCATTGACTGTCGTGCTGCTGAATCACCAATGTAACCATAGCCATATAGCCTATGTTCCTACTGCGTGAATTGTCAACGTTGATCTACTCAATCGTTCGCTGAATCATCAAATTTGGCCTTTGTCGGTAGTTTTTTCTTGTCGACAATAAAATATTGTCGACAAGAAAAAGTTGTCGACAATAAAATATCATCGACAAGAAAAAGTTACCGACAAAAACTAAAGATAAATGCAAATTCAAAACAAAGCGAGCATTAGACACTCGAAACCAACATGCAAACACCCAAATACCAAAAATAAAAATGTGGGTCCCCAATTTTGGGGTATGTTGTGGAGCAACCACAACTGAACTCCTCTAAATTTTTCTTTAGAATTAAGGCTTATGTGGCTCTTTCTTCTAGATCAAGGCTTCTATGGCCTATTCTGCTTCTGCACTCTACAGGTATTAATCTTGAATGGATATCACCAATCTCCTATATCCTCCTTGACTCATAATTTGGATTCTCTTCTTCCTTGAGTCTGCTATAAGGCTATTGTGGCCTTTTCTTTATTCTATAATCTGCAGGATTACAGCTCTTGTAATGAGATATTTTTTCAAGATATTTGAAATCTTCAATCTTCTCCTTGTTTTTGCAAGTGTTGGAATGATTCTAAGAGCATAATATTCCTAGATCTCTTGTAGGAAGCTTCCTAACCTTTTTATGAATCTCCTTTTCCTATAACAAGTTGTTAGAAATTGGAACGGAAGAACTTATAATTCTGGAGATAATAATCTTCACTAGTTGATTTGTCAATCTAGTGGTATGAATGTTGAGTCATAGTCTTCATGAATTTTTCTACAACTCCATGGAAAGACTCTAGCCAAATGTAATCTTAGAATTTCTATAACTGAGATTTATTTTAGTCCTCACTGGTGATTCTCTTCAATCCTATTGACTACTATGTATTTTTCTATCAATTGATTCCTAATGGTAGTGTTTGCATTCAACAGTGCACAATGGTAGATTCGGTTCGCAAAGATGCAGGCCAACAATAGCAATGGTGACTCTCCCTATTCCTATTGACCTACTAGACTTCTCTTATGATGACTTTTGCAAGTGGTGGTGCACAATGGCGAGTTTGGTTTGCAAAAATGCAAAGAGGAACTATGATGGATGTAGGCCCTCCTATTCTTGATTCATCGTGGCTCTGATACCACTATTAGCTTTTGAGGATATATGCATTGGGAGAGATCTAACACAAGTCGTAATAAGATGTAGAAAATATGAGATAAAGCAATTCTACAATATTATTGAAATACACTATAAATATAAAGTAGTGAAAATACAATGCAGTGTGGAGGTAATGGTCACTCCATTAATATAAGCTAAAGAACTACATTGTACTCCATACATGAGTTCTACCACTATCTACTACTCTCTACGATAATGCACTTGATATGTACTTGATATCACTATGAGGCCCTTTATATAGGAAGATGGATTCCTTGGCCAACACTCTACCTAGTTGTACAAGGGGACACCTTGCACATTGACACTTGTGCACTTATTACATTGATTTAAGTAAGTAGCTAATTTTCCCTTAAAGTAATCTCCTCCTCTAACTATGTACCAAAGGTGGTACATTTACATGACCCAAATGATGTAATATACTCTAAATCTAACATGAATCACCTTCCATCCATACTTTGTTCCTTTTCATTTGTTTGTATTTTTAAATCCTTTTAAAGTCGCCTAAGCTTCAACTTCATTATTTGTCTTAAATCCACTATTGAAAGCGTAATGAGACAAAATATTTCCTCTATTATTTCTAATTATTTATCCTCATCTTATTGGTCCTAGATTTCCTTTAGATGCCCATCAAAATTAAATTTGATCAACTTCACATTTGGTGGTTTCTACTTTATATTCTTTTTCTTCTTTTTGTTAATCATTTTCCCAACATCATAATTCCATTCAATGATTTGACTCCATCTGTCAAAGTTCTTTGCTTTCAAATTACAGGTTGTGTGAGTTTATGGGGTTGGTCTAGACTCCTTTATGGCTAAACAAATATTTCTTTTTCTTACCTCTAAACTATTTTCCTTTCCTTTAAATATTCTTCAATTCTTTTCTATCCAAACAGTCCAAAGTATTGTATCTTTTGATATATCCTAGATTGTTTGTAAAGAGTCACTTTTAAAAGTGTTTTGCCATTACTTAAATTATTTCTCAATTATGCTATTCATCATCATGGATTTACCAAACATCTTAAGAATTCATTGTCATAGTTTCAAAACTATTGAGGAGTGTCCTAAGAGATGGTCTGTACTCTCCTCCATTTTACAAATAACACATTTTGAGGGCCCATGAAAACCCCTTTTCATACGGTTTTCCCAGGATAAAATTCTTCTATGACCTACTAGCCAAATAAATATTTTAAATTTAGGAATGCTCGGGCTATATGAAATATCTCTCCATATTCTTGTGATATTGACGGTGTTTTATAGTATATTCACTTCTTGTTGTGTATTCTGCTAAGCTATTTAACTCCCAAATCAACTTATCCTTGGCTCCTCTAGAAATAATCACAATTGTTATCTTTCAACTCAATTTCCTCCTAGGATTAATGTCTTGTATACTTGTAAAGAAATATTCTTTCCATTTGTATCTTGCTTCATGATCCTTGTACAAAATGTTTGAAATTCTATCACCATATTTATCTTGAAGTAATCTCATCCAAGGTTTCAAAAGTGTATCTATATTAAGTGGTTTTCTATGACACCAAGTATCCATCCAAATATAATATTTTTCTCCAGTTTCCACCACCCATATTAAACCTTTAATCACTAGATTAATAGATTTTTTTAAACCATTCCAAAGTGTAGAACCATTTGGTAGAGAGAATGCAGTAAATATTAAGCTTGGATCAATGGGCTCAACATACTTACAAGAATTATTGCTCACTATTTTTGGCTCTCTTTGTACAATATCCATATTACTTATCCCCTAAGAGCTAAGTTTGCATTTGTAAGAATTCTTAAATCGAGAACTCCCCTAGTTTTATGATCACAACCCTTGCTCCATTTCATCGACGGAAATTTCCTTTTATCATGTAATCCTGACAACAAAAATGATCACATAATATAGATATAATTTTTTCTATTGATTTGGTATGGTATACAATGACATATAAAATGTTGAAATTTCTCGTAAGACTAACTTAATTAGTTGCACTCTTCTTGCTAATGATAACCATCTACCTTTCCATATCGATAGTTTCTTTTTAACTTTACTTATAATTGAATTCTATAATTCTATCCTCATTTTCCCCTGAAATAAGGGCATTCCTAGATAAGTTGCTGGTAAATTTGCCTCCTCATTTTGAAGTAACCTGTAAATCCTTGTACACAATTTTTGAAACTCTATCACCATATTTATCTTGAAGTAATCTCATCCATGATTTAAAAATTAGATCTAAATTGAGTGGTTTTTTATAACACCAAGTGTCCATACAAATAGATTTTTTTATCTAGTTCCAAACACCCATCTAAAACCTTAAATCACTAGATCAATTGATTTTTTAAATTGTTTCATAGTGCATAACCATTTGGATGAGATAATGTAATAAATATTAAGCTTGGGTCATTGGGCTCAACATACTTTGAAGAATTATTGCCCTTTGTCTTTGACTCTCTTTGTACAATCTCCATAATACTTTTTCCCCAAGATCTAAGTCTGCATCCGTAAGAACTATTAAACCAATAACTCCCCTAATATAGATTAATTTTTTTTCTATCAATTTTGGCATAGTATACAAGGACATATAATATGATGGAATGGCCTATAGTATTGGTTTAATTAGTTGCACTCTGCATGCTAATGATAACCATCTACCTTTCCATTTTTGTAGTTTATTCTAAACTTTACTTATAACTGGATTCCATAAATCTATCCTCATTCTCCCCTCAAATAAGAGCATCCCTAGATAAGTTGTTGGTAAATTTTCCTCCTCCATTTGAAGTAACCTGCATATCCTTCCTTTGATTTTAGTTTGGGTGTTTAGGAAGTAAATTTTGGATTTTGTCCTATTAACTTTTTGCCTTGATGCTCTTTTGTATTCCTTTAATAAATTAGTCAAATCTTTGGCCTCGTTTATCCTTGCCCTACTAAAAAGGGTTGTATCATCTATAAATTGTTGATGGGTAATGTTGTTTGAGTTATTACTAACCTTAAGTCCACTTATAATCCCATCCTTGTAATCCTTCTTCAAGTTCCTACCCAAAACCTCTACCATAATAATGAATAAATATGGTGATAGAGGATCTCCCTATCTAATGCCTCTCTTTGCTTTAAATAATTTTGTTACTAACCCATTGACCAACACAAAAAATGAAACTATAGAGAAACAAGATTTAATCCATCTAACATATTTCTTCCCAAATCCAAACTTTTCTAATACTACAAAAAGAAAATCCTATTTAACCCTATCATAGGCCTTACTCATATCAAGTTTTAAGATCATTGTTTTCTCTTTTCTTGAAGTTGTTGAATGCATAACTTCATGAGCTACTATGATCCCTTCTAAATAAAATCTCCCTTTCACAAATCCTCCTTGGCCTTCTTAAATAATTTTGTCTAACAATGGTCTTAACTTATTTGCCATCAATTTAAAAATAATTTTATATACCATATTACATAGGCTTACGGGTCAAAATAAACCAAACTATTTTGTATCCTTCTTTTTTGGAATCAGGGTAAGATATGGTGCATTTATTTTATAAGGAATGCATTGTTTCACCTATATTGTTCCACTACCACGAATAAATAATCCTTAACTATATCTTGATTATGTTGATAGAGTGTTGTAGACAGCCCATCCGGACTTGGGGATTTATCCTTATTAAAAGAAAAAAGAGCTATATGAACTTCTTCTAGAGTAATAGGCTCCATCAGTTTCCTATTGTCTTCATCTATTATAACTTAAGGAACTTCTTGTAAAAGTTTATTATTAAGAACTTCAAACTCCTCTAATCCTATAATATTATGATAAAAAGACCTTGCCTCTTTCTGATTTCACTCTGGTCTTTAATACAGACCCATTTTACTGATTTAATTCTACTAATTTTGGATGTTGATCTCTATACTATAGCCATCATATGAAAAAAAATTGTGTTTTTATCTCCTTATTTTAACCAAGTATATCTCAAATTTTACCTCCAAAATTTCTCTTTCTTTCTCAAAATATTGTGATATTCACTAAGTAGCTTCCTTTCCTTTGAGTTTGGATTATTATGATCACCTTTTTGGAATTTTGAAAGTTTATATTTTAGTTCTTCTTTCTTCTCAAAAATATTTCCAAAAATGTTCTTCTTCCATTCTTTTAATCTAGATGTCATTGATTATATTTGTTTTGGAAGTGTATACAGTCTATCGTTTCCTAAATAAATCCATGTTTATGCTATTATATCAACAAATTAAGGATGGTCTTCCCACATCTGCTCATATTTAAAATATGATCTTTTTTAAATCACTTACCACTATTTTAACTTTTATTGGCCAGTGATCTGAACTAATCCTTTTCAAGGTATTAATTTTAGCACAAGTCCCTTCATCTAGCCAATGATCTGAGAGAATGCATCTATCTAATTTTTTTGCTATTAGGTTTTGGACTCTCCTGTTTTTGGTCCATGTATAGTTGTCTTCTTCAAACTCAACCTCCCATAGATTATTATTTTGAATAAAAGCTCATAAATCTATTGGGTTAGTTTCCTAATTCCTCTAAATTTTTAATCCAGCTTGGTTGTGGCATTAAAATATCCTATGATCAAAAATCAGGTTTATTGGTCTTTACTTATCATAAAGGCTTCAATCCCACTCTAAACTTCTAATCTGCCTAAGTGAGTTGTAGGTCCATAGACATTGATAAGGATGAAACAAATATTTGCAAAGAATCATGTGACTAAAGAAGCTATCCAATGCTTAGTTTTATGAATGGTTACACATGATATTCTAATAGGATTCCAACAAGTTAGAATCCCCCATGCCACTCCTTTAAAATTTATAGCATCCCATTCACATCTTGCCTAAACTGCTTTCATGATCTTGAAAACTTTTTTGTCATTTTAGTTTCTTGGATACAAAGGATATCAGACTTATTACTTAAACAAATATCCCTGATACACCTTTACTTTGAGGGGAAATTAACACCTCTTATATTTCATGAGATGGTAATCATGTCTTATTAGGGGCTATTGGCCCCATCTACAAATTACCAATGTCATTTTATTGTTTGGTAAAGAGAAGTTCAACCAACTTAGTTTATGTTCATTTCTCTATGTTTGCTCTTACTTCCTTGTATCTCGCTTGATAATTTGAGGGTTTTCCTCTTTTCTCCTATCTTGTATCAAGAATAGGTCTTATTATTTTATTCTTCAATATTCTTTTACAACTTTATTTTTCCTCATATTTATCCTCTCCTAGCTCTACTATGGAAGCTTTTGACTTGTCCTGCTCATTTTCTAGTATTTCCTTATTAATGGTAGATGTATTAACATCTAACACTGCATTTTCTTTACCAATTTATTTTCTTTTGAATGGTGCATGGTACTTCAAGAGTCTTCAAAATCTGATTTGACACATTCCTTAGGTTCATCGAGAATGTTCATCCCTAAATTAAGACCATACTGAATGGACAATTCCTTTTTAATATGTTGAACACATTGTATCATGTACTCTAAGCTTTATTCTACTTTTTTTTCATTAGCTAAATCCTCAAGAGAGTTGATATTTCTTCTAATATCCTTCTTTACTAGTCTCCATCATTTATTTGCTTTCATTTATCATTTTCTATTTTTGGAAGTTGAAAACCATCCTCATCCATATCCATTTGTAAGCTTCTCTTGCAGTTTTCTACATATGATTATGTTGGACTCTTCTTAGGGCATGACATCTCAATATACCCCACCTCATGACATATTCTACATCTAAAAGATATTTTTTCATAATTTTATTCTGGTAACGATTTACTTATATCAATCATGACCAATATTCAAGCATAAATAGCCAAGAATCCATCTTGTGTAGTTTTTTAAATCTTAAAGAATTCTCCCAAATTGTTGCCTATTACCTTGACGGTATCTATTTCCCAAAACTCAATGGACAACCCATACTGGTACTAGGGATAAATTTACATTTTCATGTGAAAAGCCTTCATACCAATGGGTAAGGAAGAGTCCTACTCTTCCCATAAACCAAGGACCCCATTTTAGGATTCTATCTCTTTCTTCCCTAGAACAAAAAATGGTTAGGAATAAACCTTTGGGAAGAAATGATAGAATCACTCTTTGAGACTTTCAACTTCTATCAATCCATTTTCTCAAGGTTGAAGCCCCATGCCAATACCCATTAAATTTACCAAAAATTACCCTATATTTGAGCAACAAGGATTGAACCTCTATGATTTTATCACTAACCTCTACTACTAGAGATGATTATAAATATTTAGCTATAAATTTGCCCATGGAAAGGAAACAAAAACTCAAAATCTACTAAAATTTACCAAAATATCCTATAGCAAATATAATATTTGATAAAAAAATTATAATAATTTGCAAGCAAAATTTATAAGATAAATAAGGGAAAAAGAAAATTAGTTGAAAAATTTAATGCCCAGACTTGCCTAAATGAATCCCTAGCCCTCCATTGCTCCTCCCATCATCTGAACCTTGGTTGAAAAATATTTTTAATTTCATTTTTTGTGACTTGAAAATTTGGCATTGCCCTTGTTTTAGATGGCTAACTTCACAAGATTGTATCTCCCTCAATATTGCTCAGAATCCTTCATATAACCACTCATTTTAAAGCTCTTCAAATTTTGCACAAAGTGGTCCAAGAATCAACTGAATCAAACAACCCTTCACAAAGATATGACTCCTAAATAATGAGATATTTTTTAGAAAAAAATTGCCCTAACCCTTAACAAAGTGAAAACCTTAGAAGAACTAGTAAAGGGCTAGAGAGTTATCACATGTAGATGTAAATTAAGATATTGTGGTGCTTACTAAGGACTTGCTTATCTTTTACTAGCAGATCCTAAATCTAATCTTCCACCTCCATCTACCCTTAAGATCTTCTATTTCCTTTTCCAATCATTTTTTATTAAAAATGTTACCAACATGCTACTTATTCCATGTTACTGATTATTTCTTCACTAGTTGGATTTTTTGAGCTAGCTTGAACATACTAGTTCTTTGAACTTGGTAATTCCATCAATTATTCAAAAGATATTTGAAGTCTAAATGTTATGAACAACTTAGCTAAAAACTAAATAAAGAAAGTCTCTTTTTTCCCATCTCTAGCTTGACTACTAAAGGGGAATGATTAGATCCTATATTAGGAAAAGAGATCAAGATTGGATTAAAGCTCTCTGACAACCATTGGATAGAGCAAAAAGCACTTCACGTAGATGGTTTGATTTTCCACTCTCCAATTTGTACATGTAAACTTAGATCATTTCAGATCTAGGTCTACTAATCCTACACTATTAACAAAGTCCCCAAGCTCATTCATAAAATTAGAAATTATGACTATTCATGCTTTCTTCTCTTATGGATTGAGGGTAGTATTGAAGTCCCCTATTATCAACCATTTATTATTCTCTATCATGTTACTAAAATTAAGAAACTCTTCCCATAATTATTTTTTGAGGCTTCTCAAGTTGGAAGCATAGACATTAGTAACAATGCCTATTGTATTGGAAGCTAAGTTTTTGAGCTCCACCGATATAAATCTATCATCCTAAGCTAATAGAGTTGCCTTAAAAATATCTATATTCCAAAAAATCCAAACCTCCTATAATGTCTATTGTTGCAATTGTAAACAATTTATTGTTGTTATAGCAAAAATCCCTAAATTCTCCATTTTGTTTCCTCGATGAGCAAAACATTTGGTTCATGATTTATAATCACATGAAGAAGAACCCTTATCTTATTAGGGAAATTCAAGCCCTTAATAATCTAAGAAAGGATCTTCATTTAGGTGTCTTTCTAGAGGGATTAATCCCTCCTAATTTTAGATACAGTAGTGTCTGTTGTTTACAATTTTCTATCTCTTTCTTTGTCTCTCTAGCTCTCATTTCGAAACCTAAAGGTCTACCCTTTTGTTTAGGATATACTTCCAAGTCTATGTGCACTCCTTTAGTCCTATTTTTATTAATATAAATAGCTAAAAATATACCTATTTCCTCTGGTATCCCCTCTTCAACATGCAAAGGTAAGGAAGAAGGAACAAACTCAGGATTTGAATCACTCATTTCTTTAGTCAAATAATCCACCAAAGATAGGTCTGCTACTTGGTTATCGATCTCTTCCTCCTCATTCTCTAATGCATCCTCTTAAACTCTATCTCATTTCATTTCAGTTGAGGAGCCTCCACAACTCTCGGTTGCTCTTATGGAGCTTTTGGAAGGACTTCAGGGTCCTAAACCTAAGAACTATAACTTGACTCCACTTTCTCTCTTGTCTAGGAAGGATTACCTTCTTTTCGATTTTCTCACTCAAACTTCTCACTAGAAAAGACTCCACAAGAGTAGTCCCGAGCTATATGGCCATACTCACGTCAAACCCTATAGCAAAAGAGTAAGTTCTCATAGTCAACTTTCCATACATGTACTCCTAGCTTTAAAGATAGGTTAATGAATTTTAGGAGTAATTTTTGCAAGTCCATATTAATGTAAAACCTAACATATATTTCCAACAATTGCTTGGTTGTAAATAGTCAAACATATAAGAACTCCATAATGTAATTTCCAATCATTTTAAATATCCCTTGGTACCATAACTCCAAAGGAAAACATATAATTTCACCCATACTAAAACCTTATTCGTCTATTCCATTTTAGGGTAAAAATAAAGCTCCCATGGCTTAATAAAAATACATGTCACTCATAAGAACCATGGGACACTCAATAGAGCCTTGAAAGTCTTTTGAGTAGGTAAATGCAGTAATAAAAAACCCTTTGACATGATTTTTAAAGATACTTACCCTTTCAGCTCCCACTTTCTCTTAACTCAAATTTGTAAAAATGACAAACCTAGCTAGGTCCTTAAGAATTTGTATATAATTCAATCTTATAAATTCCCTAAGTTCTAATTGACCAAAGCATCTAGGATGCTTAACACGTACTCTCCTAGCTCCATAGGTTGAACTTTGGCAACCAACACATTCCCCATAAAACAAAGGTTTTTCCACACATCATATTTGCAAAAAGACATTACTTTTTCAAAGGAGGTTGATCACATAACTTTCTTCTTCCCTTTCCTAATCACTAGAGTCCATTCATAGTCATACAATGGATCCCCATCTGTTCCTACTTGAAAATGCATAAATCACTGTACCTGTTTCAAATTCAAAATTGAAATTGCCTTCTCACAAGCTCCATTCTCTCCCATTGCTCCCCCAAGTTGTACCTCTAGGATATATTTGAGTAGATGGATCCACACTTTGTACTATTTTCATTTTAATTTCAAGGAGAGGATTTGATGCTGCTTGAGGGAAATGATGATTATTTACTTGGATTAACCTTAATATCCTTCACCCTATCTGCTTTAAAATTTATCTCTCCATCTTCCTTTGCACCTTTAACTTATTCTATATTTGAACCCGTACATTGTTATTCCTCATCGCTTATGTTATTTTTTCTTCTAGTAGTTAATTCAAGTAAACTATAATGGCCTTTGCCATTTTAAGATGAGAGGTGGTTTTCTTACCACTTTCTTAGGAGTGGAAAATACTTGATTGATCCAACTTCTACTACAACATGATCTCCTTGTTTCATGTTGAATTTTATCTCATGCCCAAAAGTTTCCATCATTTTTACTTTGCAATCTCTAGCCATGTGTTTGATCACATGATGCTTGTGACATTGTAATGCAATGTTTTCATAATTTATTTATTGATCCCATTCTCTTGATTTATATTTAATCCTAGTAGACCGTGATAACGTTTTTGAAATATCTATGACAACACATATTCGAGTGTGTATAACATGTCTTTTCTCCTTAGTAGTTCTTCCCTCTTGGATGAACTCCCATAGAGTATTGCTAATATTCTTCAAAGACTCTTATTCATGAGTTGATAAGGAAGTCCAAAAATCCTAATCCACACTAGAAGTATTTTAATAGTCTTACTCTCAACAAAAAAATCTCACTCCATGGTCTTAAATATAATGCATCTTTGCTCCTAAACCAAGGGCCACCATCCATTATTTTAACTAAATTTTTTTAATTGGAGAGGATAATAAAGATAAATCCTTTTGGAAGAAAATTCATGGAGTAACTTGAATTCAATATCCATTTCTACTCAATCTAATTTTGAATCTCAAAAAAACATAGCTAATATCCATGGGACTTACATGTTAATCGTTTGGTTTTAGGAACCATTATATCATGATAATTCATTGTATCCTTAATAATCACTTCTTATATAGTATTTGCTACTTGTATAGGGTTTGTCATAGACTCACTCTTCCTCTTATTTCTAACTAGGGCATGCTTACTTTCAACTGCGATATCCTTAATTCTATCTTTTCAAAACGACTTTCCTACCATGTTTCCTAGATTTTATTTATATGAATCCTTTAGTTTTTTAGTTTCTTCTAAAATATGGAACAAGAAGAAGTAGCCTTCACTCATTCTTCGTACTTTGCTTTGTGCTTCTTAGAGGCATTTTATGTTGTCATTGATGTCACATGGATCACATTTGGTTTTTGTTGCCAAAATATTTCATAAATAAGCATTTATGATATTTTGGAAAGCATGGCTATTTACAGGTTTTTTATGAAAACCAAGGCAGGAAAAATAAAAGGTTTTATTTAAAACCATGGTGGGCTTATGTGGAAAGGTCTTTTCTTAAAAGACAAGGTGGAATTTTATTTCATCGAAAAAGGACCTCTAGTGATGAAGATATTAAAGTTTAAAGTTTAAGTTTAAATTAATGGAGGGCCGACCTATGTGCAATTAATGGAGGTTGGCATATATATATGTAAAGGTTTCAATTTATTTCGAAAAGGGGGCATATTATATATTATAGAAAAGCTTATTTCGAGGGCTACTTGACTAACTTATTTAGAAGGAGAAATAAGGTGTGTAAAGAGATATTTTTGATTTTGCAAAGGGGTTCCAAAAGTGAAGTTTGCCTTGTTATTTTTCAAGAGGATTAATTCTTTCATGAGGTGACAAGGAGAGATAAGGAAGTTGTGCAATTAAAGGCCTTGGTGATGATTATTGAAAAGTGGAGTAATGTTGATTATTTTATGATCTACTAACCCTTGTGAAGATTGGCAAAAGAATTTTGTGATTGTGGCAGATTTACAAAGAGGTTTTTTTCATCTTCATAAAAGGTATGGGCACATTCTCCTATTGATTTTTTATGGTGGTTGATTTCTGAAATATCATTGGAGGGAAAAGGATTGTTTGTGGTTTCCTTTTTGAAAGTGGTTGGTTGAATGCTTCAAGGTTTTCTGAATTGAGAGTTGTGTCTAAACCTTGTTTGATAAGCATAGTTGTTGAATCCCATTGGTTGTGAAATAACTTGAGTTAGAAAAGAACATGAGTATCATTGTTATGTGAGATTTGTGGTTGAGCATTGTTGAAAACATTTGAGTTCCTTGATACATACTTGGAATAGGATTGTGTGAGAAAGGGTTGTTCCTTGTGATGATTGGTTGAGTTGAGTTGATTGAGCCTAGTCAAGTGGTGTGTGAAGTGATTGTTCAAGTTCTATGAAATAAACTATTATATCATTCTATGTTGAGTTGAGATTAAGGTTAGAACATATTGAGTCTCTAACAATTCTCTTTATGGTTCTATAAGAATTGAATTGAGTTGAGGTTGATTTGAGTTGAGAGTGAGATTAGAACATATTGAGTCTCTAATAATTCTCTTTATGCTTCTATGAGTTGATTTGAGTTGAGTTGAGATTGATTTGGGTTAAGAGTGAGTTTAGAACATATTGAGTCTCTAAAAATTCTCTTTATGCTTCTATGAAGTTAATTTGAGTTGAGATTGCCATTCATTGTTGAGTTCATTTTGAGTACTACTTGAGCATGATTGATTGAGCCTATGAGAAGGCCTTTGGGATAGATTGAGCTCAGTGTTGGGACAAATTTGAGGATAGTATTTGGACAAGTTCTTAGTGAGCTTGTTGGAGCAGATTTGGGCAAGTTCTTGGTGAGCTTGCTAGAGCAGATTTGGGTAAGTTCTTGGTGAGCTTGTTGGAGCAGATTTGGGCAAGTTCTTGGTGAGCTTGCTAGAGCAGATTTGGGCAAGTTCTTGGTGAGCTTGCTAGAGAAAATTTGCACAAGTTCTTGGTGAGCTTGCTAGCGCAAATTTGACAAGTTCTATGTGAGCTTATTAAGCAGGTTTTGTGTGAGCCTAGTGATCAGGTTCTTAGTGAGCCTATTGACAAAGCTTTGGAGGTGACAGAGTATAGAGGATGAAGTCTCAATGGATAGAGGTCTAGCAACCAGCACAGTTGAAGACAGTTCTAAGTGAGGACTCTTCAAGTGGAGAGAGTTCCACTAGTCAGTGCAGTAGAGAGACAAAGTCTTCTAGAAGATCACATAGCCATAGCAGAAGGGGAAAGGGTTCTCCTGTGGAAGAGATCCACGAACTTGAGATTAGGGGATCAACATCTCCTTTGGATAGAGATCCATAAACATTGTAATTAAGAGTGATTCCCAAAGAGATTGATTGAGAAAGTTTTAGTAAAATATTTTCTCAGTGGAGTAGCCCACATTGGGTGAACCACGTAAATTGTGGTGTCTCTATTATGTATGGTATTTTGTGTATTGCTTTGATTACTGCTATTGATACTGCTATCTATACACAACATAATATTGAATTGGAAGAAAAAGTAAAAAGTGGTATTATACTGTTCACCCCCCCTCTTAGTATAAGCTTGTGTTCTTCAATTAGTATCAGATCGGGTTACTTCAGAAAGGCTAATAGCTTGAGGGAATATTCTACAGGAACACACATGGCAAAGAAAGGCAAAAGAAGAACCATGAGATCTAAGAAGAAAAATGAATCCAATATTGAAGCTATAAGAAGGGAAGAAGAAAAAATAGTAAGATGTCTTGAGTGTGGTAAGCTTGGTCACGGGGCATTTTATTGTCCACAAAATGGGTATAGCAGCAATAGAGAGGAAATGGAACTTGACTGGGTTTTCAAAGATATTGTTGCTCAAAAGGCAGCATTCAAGGTTTCAAAAGAAGAATATTCTGCTTGTGGTCAAATTAATCATGTCTCAGGTTACTGCAATGGCTTCAATGATAGTGAAGATGAAATGGAACTCAAGGAAGTCAAGCAAAATCAAAATAGTGAAGATGAATGCAAGAATAAAAAATAAAAGGAAAACATGTATGAACAAGGTAGACATGACAAGAAGATCTTGTATATGGAAGAAGCAATCAGTGCTTCTAGCAGCAATAATAAAAGTCTCTCAATCAATGAAAAAGAAGAAGTTCATTCTGAAGATCAAAAGCAGGAATCTCAAGTAAGAATTTATCATGAAGAGGAAAACAGGCACAGTTATGATCATGAAGAAAAGAAAGTTTCAGAACAAGCTTTTGAAGAAATAAAAAGAGAAAACTCAAGACTAAAGGCTCAAGCACAAGAGGATGAGAAGATGAAGGCAAAGCTCCTACAAGATCTCATTGATCTAAAAATCATGATTGAAGAGGCAAAGAAAATTGAAGAAGATATGCTTGAACAATTAAAGGTAAGGAAGCAAGAATGTGAAAGATTAGAACATGAAGTTGTTTCCTTAAGGTTGGAAGTGAAAGACTCCAAGGATAAGTTGCACAAGTTTTGGAAAGGTTTCAAAGCACCAAAGGTCCCATATTTTAGGTTTGAGGAATCACACTCAAAAGGAAAGGAAGTTCTAAAAGATGAAAGCAAAGAAGCACCTAAGATTTGTAAGGAAAGCTCCAAAGTTCCTATGGCTCCAAATATTCATTTTGGATCTTGTTTTGAGATAGGTGAATCAAGATCAAAGGGAAAATAAATTCTTGAAGAGAAAGGCAAGGAAGAGGTTTTAGATGCTACAAATAAGGTTCAAGAATGCAATGCACAAGTTGAAGATGATCATAAGGATAATGGTCAAGAAAGGATCCATGGATCAAAGAAGTTTGATTTTGCTAGAAGAAACTTCAAGGGAAGAAGGTATGGTTTTCGGGGACATTGCTTCTCATCCAACGAGATTGGTCATAGAGCTTTTCAGTGCAAAGGAAATGAGCAACATGGTTTTGGTTTTAGAGCTACACAATTCAGAAGTCATGGTCATAATGGTCATGAAAACAGAGCTTCACAATACAGGGTTCAGGAAAGGAATAAATATAGAAATTATTTCAAGAATAATTTTAGGACATGGGCACCAACCAAAGGCTACAATATCAAGTGTTTTAATTGCAATAACTTTGGGCATATTGCAATATGGTGTAGGACTCAATTCCAAACAGATCCAAGGCAAGAAGGTCAAGCAGTTTCAAGACAAGAAGGTCAAACAGGTTCAAAAAAAGAAGAGCAAGGAACTCATCGAGAAAAGGATATCAGAAAGATGTGGAAGGAAGTTGATAGAGGAAATAAACAAAGTGATATGGGAGTAAAATTACTCCCACCCCAAAATTAATCACCTCAAAAGAGAAGGGGGTGAGGGGGGCTACGATTAAGAGTCATATATTTTAGCCCCATAAGTGTCCCTTTTGCCATTGATGTCAAAGGGAGAGAGATTTGAGTAAGGGGAGAGCATTGAGTTAGGGGGAGCAGCCTCCAAAGAATTATTGATTTAGGGGGAGCAACTTTGATTCTCAGAGATGGTTTTTGCAGTGATTGTGGTTTTTGCTTTAGAGGTGTTGTCATCAATGACAAAGGGGGAGATTATTGGAAATTTGAGTTAATTTGAGGCATTTTATGTTGTCATTGATGTCACATGGATCACATTTGGTTTTGGTGGCCAAAATATTTCATAAATAAGCATTTATGATATTTTGGAAAGCATGGCTATTTACAAGTTTTTTATGAAAACCAATGCAAGCAAAATAAAAGGTTTTATTTAAAACCATGGTGGGCTTATATGGAAAGGGCTTTTCTTAAAAGCCAAGGTGGAATTTTGTTTCATCGAAAAAATACCTCCGGTGATGAAGATATTAAAGTTTAAAGTTTAAGTTTAAATTAATGGAGGGCCGACCTATGTGCAATTAATGGAGGTTGGCACACACACACACACACACACACACACACACATATATATATATATATATATATATATATATATATATATATATATATATATATAATGTAAAGGTTTCAATTTATTTCGAAAAGGGGGCATATTATATATCATCGGAAAGCTTATTTCGAGGGCTACTTGACTAACTTATTTAGAAGGATAAATAAGGTGTGTGTAAAGAGGTATTAGAAGGAGAAATAAGGTGTGTGTAAAGAGATATTTCTGATTTTGCAAAGGGGTTCCAAAAGTGAAGTTTGCCTTGTTCTTTTTCAAGAGGATTAATTCTTTCATGAGGTGACAAGGAGAGATAAGGAAGTTGTGCAATTAAAGGCCTTGGTGATGATTATAATTATAATTATAATTATTATTATTATTATTTATTTATTTATTTATTTATTTTTTAACATGGTGGAATCGATAGCCGCCACAAATACGAGCAAGTTGTCCGGCTTTTATGGCCGCTGCAATATTCTACGTTGTCCTCCCCGAAAGCTGCCACACAGATCTTTGTGCAGTCCGCCCCTATAACCGCCATGCCATAATTATTTTAAACCTTTTACATCGATGAAAGCACCAGGAAAGGGACAAGCATTCAATTCGACGAGGCCCGAGATTTGAACCTTGGACCTCCGCCCCCTTATGGGGTTTGGATGAACCAATTGGTCTACACCTCGGACCCGATTATTGAAAAGTGGATTAATGTTGATTATTTTGTGATCTAGTAACCCTTGTGAAGATTGGCAAAAGAATTTTGTGATTGTGGCAGATTTACAAAGAGGTTTTTTCATCTTCATAAAAGGTATGGGCACATTCTCCTATTGATTGTTTATAGTGGTTGATTTTTGAAATATCATTGGAGGGAAAAGGATTGTTTGTGGTTTCCTTTTTGAAAGTGGTTGGTTGAATGCTTCAAGGTTTTCTAAATTGAGATTTGTGTCTAAACCTTGTTTGATAAGCATAGTTGTTGAAGCCCATTGGTTGTGAAATAACTTGAGTTAGAAAAGAACATGAGTATCATTGTTATGTGAGATTTGTGGTTGAGCATTTTTGGAAACATTTGAGTTGGTTGATACATACTTGGACTAGGGTTGTGTGAGAAAGAGTTGTTTCTTATCATGATTGGTTGAGTTGAGTTGATTGAGCCTAGCCAAGTGATGTGTGAAGTGATTGTTCAAGTTCTATGAAATAAACTATTCCATCATTCTATGTTGAGTTGAGATTAAGGTTAGAACGTATTGAGTCTCTAACAATTCTCTTTATGGTTCTATAATACTTGAATTGAGTTGAGGTTGATTTGAGTTGAGAGTGAGATTAGAATATATTGATTATCTAACAATTATCTTTATGCTTCTATGAGTTGATTTGAGTTGAGTTGAGATTGATTTCGGTTGAGAGAGAGTTTAGAACATATTGAGTCTTTAACAATTCTCTTTATGCTTCTATGAGTTGAGTTGAGATTGATTTGGGTTGAGAGTGAGATTAGAACATATTGAGTCTCTAACAATTATCTTTATGCTTCTATGAAGTTAATTTGAGTTGAGATTGTCATTCATTGTTGAGTTCATTTTGAGTACTACTTGAGCATGATTGATTGAGCCTTTGAGAAGGCCTTTGGGACAGATTTGAGGACAGTGTTGGGACAAATTTGAGGACAGTGTTTGGACAAGTTCTTAGTGAGCTTGTTGGAGCAGATTTGGGAAAGTTCTTGGTGAGCTTGCTAGAGCAGATTTGGGCAAGTTCTTGGTGAGCTTGCTAGAGCAGATTTGACAAGTTCTATGTGAGCTTATTAAGCAGTTTTTGTATGAGCCTATTGATCAAGTTCTTAGTGAGCCTATTGACAGAGCTTTGGAGGTGACAGAGTACATAGGACGGAGTATCAATGGATAGAGATCCAAAAGCCAGCATAGTTGAAGACAGATCTGAGTGAGGACTCTTCAAGTGGAGAGAGATCCACCAGTCAGTGCAGCAGAGAGACAAAGTATTCTAGAAGATCACATAGCCAAAGAAAAAAGGGAAAGAGTTCTCCTATGCAAGAGATCCATGAACTTGAGATTAGGGGATCAGCATCTCCTTTGGATAGAGATCCATAAACATTGTATTGGGAGTGATTCCCAAAGAGATTGATTGAGAAAGTTTTAGTAAAATATTTTCTCTATGTAGCCCACATTGGGTGAACCATGCAAATTGTGGTGTCTCTATTGTGTATGGTATTTTGTGCATTGCTTTGATTACTGCTACTGATATTGTTATCTATACACAACATAATATTGAATTGGAAGAAAAAGTAAAAAGTGATCTTATACCATTCACCCCCCTCTCAGTATAAGCTTGTGTTCTTCAGAGTCATGCTTGTTCTCGACTCACAAAATAAATAAATCAATATATATATATATAGGCTAGATAATAAGGGTTTGTATGCGGGTCTCCCACCCTTGACAAAATACAACTATCTTATTTAGAGCTTGAAAGTTTACAAATAGATACACTTCTCATATCAATTGAGATGCTATAGCTAGAAAACTACATCATTTTACATAAAATGTTTGAATTCTTAATTTTCATTTTCTTGATCTTTTCAATTTTTTGTATGAACATTGTTACAATGTGAACGCGTCCACATCCAAAGTAGCTTAGAAATAGCTAGCTCCAGTGTGAATGCACATTTGAATGTGGGTAAGATTTTTTCTTCTCTCCCTGTATTTCTTCTATTTCTCATCCTTCCTCTTATTCCTCCTATCCTTTCGCTCCTTATTCCTCCTGTTTATCCTCTTCCTTATCCCTCCATATCATCCCTTATCCCTCCATCCCAATCCCCTCAAAATCTACGCGATTTATTTTTGCGTCTCATTATAAATATATGTGCTATCTAAGGTTACTATAAATGGAATAAAAAATTGGTTTTATTTCCTCATTCTGGTATCAGAGCTACCAGGGAGCGAGGATCTGGGCATGAAAGCCGAAGCCGAGGAGCTGGGCACGAAAGCCGCGAAGCTGAGGTGGCACATGCAAGTCGAAGAGGAGGAGCTGAGGTGGTGCATGCAGGTCGAGGAGCGCAGAAGAGCTGAGGTGGCATGTGCAGGTTCGATAGGCAGAAGAGAGGACAGAGACAATGATTGCCCACAGGAAATCGACTCTATAAGTGTCGATTAAGGGTTATAAACCCTATTGATATCCCCATCCTGCTCGATGTGGGATAATTATTTTTAAAATTTCAATCACCTGAAGGACTCTTCTATTATTCACCCGAGTTTCCTTCCAGCCGAGGCATGTAGTGCGGTTGGCAGAGGTTGTTTGCTGACGGACTGTAGGTCTCGGGTTCGAAACCCGTCGGACCAAATAATTTGTTTTTTATTTTTTGTCACCAGATGATAAGGGGATAAAAGGCACGAGGTGCCTTCTTCGCTTTCAAAGGTGTCACGGGGCATGGTGGTAAGAAGTGTTCAAGCCGTTTCAAGAGGTTGCGGGTTCAATCCACAGGAAAGAGGTTCAAAAAAAAAAAATTAATCTTATTTAAAGTTTTTAATCAAACTTAGTTAAAGTTTTAAATATTAATTTAATAAATATTAAAAATGCTTTATAAATTATTTAAAAAAAAGTTTTTTTTAATAATTATAAAGCATATTAATTTTTATTAAATTAAAAATATTTAATTACTTTATTAAGTTTATTGTGAACCTCTATTGCCCTAGAGGCAAATTGTAAATCACCCAAGGGCTTGAAAAGCTTGTTTTTTATGAAAACTTTAAAAGAGCAATATTTGTAAAAGAGGGAGCATAAAAGTGCCAAGAAGCCTTCCAGAGCACCTGTTTAGCACTTCCAAAAAAATTTGGACGCCAGGGGCACTGCCCCTTGGAACCCCATTCAAGACTAAAATTTTTTTTTGTAATAATCTTAGCGGCTGTAAAAGGATGAAAATTTTAACCTCAGAGACTCTAATGAAGTTGTTTTTTGCATTGATGAGTAGATGATCCGAGCAACTGGATGTTACCACGCTTTATGCTCTCTACAACAAAGAGAGACAACCCAATCATTTGATGAACGAGTTCGGAGAAATGGAATGCACGTTGTGTTCAGTCAATTGCAGAATGTTGTTATAGCCCACCAGAGGAATCCAGATTTTGGGTACGAGGTTGACTCGGAAGACAATATCTTCGAGCAAAGAATAGAAGAGTAGGAGATGATTGAAGAAGCACCTAAAGGACAATCAAGTGACAATTATACACCTGTAGTACCTAAAATTGAGAGCTATACACCACACTCTCCTAATCTAGAACCAGAGCCAGTGGAGCCAGAGCCAGAGCTAGAGCCAGAGCCAGAACTAGCCCTTGAAATCATCGTCATCAGCGATGATGAGGATTCCATTGCTGACAATTTTGGGCATCCAATACTGGGTAATCCGCAACAAAAGGAGCAAGAAATCAATGAGAGAATTAAAAAGGCTAGATTTGATTTGAACGTGTAATTACTTTGCTTTGTATTTCCTATTTTTAGTCAAATCAAAGTTTAATTCAAGCAGTATAAATGGCCTCAAACACAAGTCTCCCAATTCCATAATTCAATGGTAGTGATTGGCAAAGGTTTATGGGATATTATAGTAGAAGGATATGTAGAACCCATAACTACCGAATGGGCAACTTTGAGTGCTGTAGATAAAAAAGCTAAAAAGGAAGCCCAAAAAAATAATTCCTCTGCTCTATACCATATACAAACAACCCTAGATAAGAGTATCTTCCCTAGGATAGCATCCTATGTAACTGCACAAGATGCTTGGGATGCTTTGAAGGAAAGCTTTCAGGGTAGTGATCAAATAAAACAAGTTAGAGTTCAAACACTGAAGAGAGATTTTGAAAATCTCAGAATGTAGGAAAATGAGAAAGTAGGAGACTACTGCATGCGAGTTAAATTCGTAGTAGATAAAATGGTCACTCTAAGTGAAGATATTAAGCCTGAGTTTATGGTGAAGAAAGTGTTGCGAACACTTATTCCAAAATGGAATCATGTAGCAATCATTATTGAAGAGTCAAAATATTTGACCACGCTTTCTTTTGAAGCACTAATTGTTTCTCTTCTTTCACACAAAGAAATATTGCAGGACTCTCCTTCCACCAGCCATGGAGGAGATGATAAAGCCTTTGCTTCACAAGAAGGAAGAGGTAGAGGTCATGGCAGAGGTTAGCATAGAGGAAGAGGCAAGAACAATCCACGAGGTGGAACCCCAAGTAGCGGAGGATCTTCAAACAGAGGTGGAGGTTGTTAGCGTACTTAACAATCTATTTTGTTTGTATTACATTTTAGCATACTGTTACAACTTCGTAACAGTTCTCTGTTTACGTCGTTCAGCCGAAGTGCTATTCACGGCTATTGTAAAATGTATTTAATCCGCTGCTGCTGAATAAACTATTGTTCCTGATTTCTACATGGCATCAGAGCCAGTGGCGTAGAGGGAGAGGTTGGAGGCGGACGACAGTTGCCGGAAAATAATCTGCTGCGCATTTTTTTTCTTCCGAACGCCATTATTTTATCGTGCAATTTTTTTTCTCCGTCGCGCAGAAGCAGCCGAGGAGCGAAAAAAAAAAAAACTTCGCGCATAGAAGCAGCGGAGGCGTCCAGGAGGGACGCGACGTCCCAGACACGGCTGCGCAGAACGCAGATGTCACGCCTGCGTAGAGCGCAGACGAGCTGCGTCCACATCCTGCAGCCTGCGCAAGACGCAAACGTCAAGCCTACGCAGAGCGCAGACGTCACAGTCTGCCTGTGCAAAACTCTGCGTAGAGCGGCAGGCTGCAGTCTTGCGCATGGGACGGGGCTGCGAGAAGGGAGCAGCCCTCGGCTCCGCCCCCCCCGGCGTTGGTGGAGCACGCGCTCCCCCCGCGGGCCCGCGCGAGGGAATTTTAAATCCCTCCTCGCGCGGGAAATTTGCGGGGGTATAAACCCCCCCCCCCCCCCGCCGCGATGCACAGCGTAAACGCGCGCGTCGGACGACTCCCCCCCACCCCCCCCAAAAAAAAAAAAAAAAAGAAAGAAGAAGGTTGGAGGACGGAGTTGCGAGCGAAAGCAATGGACGAAATTTTTTTTTTTTTAATAAAAAAAAAAAAAAAAAAACCAGGTGCTTACGGGTCCGCCGCTCGCGGACGCAGAGGGGAGGCCCGCAGAATTCCGGCCCGCAGAGGTGAACCGGTGAATTTTTTTTTTTTTGACAAAAAAAAAAAAAAAATCAGAGTTCCGGGCGTCCAAGCGCGTGACCAGGGAAGCGGAGGCCTCAGCGGAGGAGGAGGACCATCTGGGGTTGAAAACGGAGAAGGTCGACTGTTCCTTCCGGATCAGCCCGCTGGCTCACGTGGTCGTGAGCCGTGCGGTAAGGCTCAGGGAGCCTGCAGGTCGGGGGTTCGAATCCCGCCGACTCCCCCCTAAGGTATATTTTTTTTGCAAAGTTAATTTTTTAATTATTATTTTTTTTTAATTAAAATTTTTAATTTTAATTTTTTAATATAGTTTTTTAACTTTATAAATTAAAATTTTAATTTTAATTTATTTTTTTATAAGTTTAAAAACTATATAAATTAAAATTATTTATTTTAAATTTTAAATTTATAATAATTATTAAAATGCTTTGTTAAAAAAAGCCTTTTTTAAAGGGGGGATATTTTTTTTTCAAAAAAATCAAAGGGGGATAGTGAGTAATTTTTCGAAAAATAGCAATTTTGGCATTGTAAAAGGTGCATTTTCGGCTATGACCGACACCTTGTGGGTTATTCTTATGGGCAATTTTTTTTTTTATGTTGTATGTTGCATATTTCATTTTTGCACTATAACATTAAAAACTTAAAATCAAAACACTCCCTAAGTCCCCGGAATATAAAACCCATCCGTGCAATTTTATTGCACTGCAGCGTTCGGTATTTGTGATACCTCTCGCCAGCACTTACAGGTAAAGCTGTCGTGATTTGGCTACTGTATCCGCCGCCTAATATAGCTGTTACAACGATGTCTGAGCTTGTTCTCTATAAATCGTCGAGGAGAGATAAGTTAGCCATTTTTGCATTTTTTACTCCATCCACTACCCTTTATCGCACTTGTGTTTAGGCGTAAATCCTGACGAAGTATTCTTCATAGTGTTTAGGGGAAGTTATGCCCCACGCATGAGAAGAATCTTCTATGGTAGGTGCCATCAACAAGGCGATTCCCTTTCGATACCGCTTATGTTCCACATATCGTATGATCTCTAAAACTCACCTATAGTCTCCCTCACGTAAGGGCGGGTGATTTTTTGTTGATCTTTCTAAATACCTATAGTTTCCCTCACGTAAGGGCGGGTATTTTGTACGGTATATTGGCCTAGAAAAAGGTATATTGAAATGGGGACCAATTGGTGATATAAGGAACCTTCACAATGGCCGCTATTGCAAAGTTGATGACTGATCCGCATCAGTTATTGAAAGGTCCAAATTATACACCATGGAAACATAAGATGAAGGCTATTCTCCAAATGGAAGATTTATGGGATATTATTACTGGAGTAGCAACTAGGCCTTCACCAACAGCAGGATCCACAGGTCCTTCAACAGATCAGATAGCTTTTGACAAGAAATACAGTCGAGCAAAGGTGCTCATTTTGTTTGTTGTTTCAGATGAAGTGCAACCTCATATAGCTGACAAAGCAAGTGGTAAAGAGGCATGGGATGCCCTTAGAACCATCTATGAGGGGAAGAATGAATCCACCATTCTTCATCTTCAATAACAACTTCATAACCCTGAGTTTGAGGCGAGGTGAAACAGTTGAACTCTTTCCGTGCAGAGTGTCTGAGTTGAAAGAGAAATTGAGTTCTCTCGGAGATACTGTGGACGAAAAGCTTCTCATTTCACTTGTGATGAGAGCTTTACCTTCTTCATTTGATATGTTGATAACCTCCATCCAGGTGTCTCAACGACAAATTACCTACATCGAGTTGGTCAATCTGCTCCAACAACAGGAGGCACGCCAACTTCACAAAGATGATTCTTCCAATACAGCCCTATACACCAACAGGCGGTGGTTCTAGGAAGAAAGGTAATGGGCAAAAAGGAGGCAACTTTCGAGAAAGGAGGAAATTCTCAACAGGATACGAAAGGAAAAGGCAAACAACCTCAAGAGAAGAAGAGGTGGTGCAAGATCTGTGAGAAAGACAACCATGACACCAACAGGTGTTGGCATAAGAACAAGCAGAAAGGCCAAAACAAACCACAAAATAAGAACAAGCAACCCCAGGTGACTCAAATTTTGAATGGGCACACAAGGTGCTCATGACTACCACAGATTCCACACAGAGGGATCTTGTTTGGTATGTCGATTCTGGAGCTAGCAAAAACATGACTGGCGACAGATCGTGGTTTGAATCATTTGAGGCCAAAGAGGGAAAACCTGTCACCATTGCTGATGATAAAACCTACAAGGTTCAGGGAGAGGGTACAGTTTCAGTCACTCTTCCTGATGGCAAGTGTCAGATTGACAAAGTCCTCTATGTTCCGGGATTGGCTAACAATTTGTTGTCGATGACACAAATCCTGGACAGAAATATGGTTGTCAACTTTCGTGTTGAGAATGGAAAGAAGTGTTGTACAATTACCAGGAAGGGTAAGCAGATTGCAATAGCTTCATATAAGCACGGCTTATTTGCACTAGATGCTATCTCTACTCCACATGTTGCCATGACTGTCTCTACCAAGGAGGCAACTTCCCTATGGCACAAGAGATATGGGCATCTTAGTTCTGGCTACTTACTTGAGCTCAGCAAGTATGAGATGGTAAAGGGTCTTCCTTCCCTTTCTGCCACATTGCCAGTGTGCTCTGACTGCTTGGCAGGAAAGCAGCATAGAGTACCATTTGAGAAGAGCTCTACAAGAGCACGAAAACCTCTGGAGCTAATTCACACCGATCTATGCGGTCCTTTCACACCCAACAGTGTTGGAGGGAAGAGGTATTTTCAGTTATTCATAGATGACTACTCACGAAAGATGTGGGTTTTCTTTCTCCAACTGAAATCTGAAGCTTTCACATTCTTCCAGCAGTTCAAGAAATCCGTTGAGAAGGAGTCATGAGCTTCTATTAAAACTCTTCGCTCAGATCGAGGGGGAGAGTTTACCTCTAATGAATTTTTTGCATTCCTAGATAAGCATGGGATCAAGAGACAGTTAACAACTGCCTATACTCCTCAGCAAAATGGAGTTGCTGAGAGAAGGAACCGTTCTATCATGGAAATGGTTCGTTGTATGCTCACAGGAGCTACTCTTGGGCAACAATATTGGGCAGAAGTCTGTCACCACTGCAGTGTATCTATTGAATAGGGCACCCACAAAGGCCCTAAAAGGAATGACTCCACGAGAAGCATGGAGTGGTCGAAAACCCTCCATATCTCATCTACGTATTTTTGGGTGTCAAGCTTTCATGCACATATCGAAAGAGAAAAGGAAGAAGCTAGATGAGAAAACACTGAGATGTATTTTTCTTGGTTATTCTGAGCATTCTAAAGGATATCGGTTGATAGATCCTTTGACTAAGAAAATTCATATCAGCAGAGATGTCTTTGATGAAGCTTTCACATCACAAAGCACATCTAAAGTACACCAAGATATTGTGGAACCTAAGGAAGAGAAGATTCCTTCGTCGACTCAGACAGGAGGTCCTTCTACATCTTCTTCACCACCACCGAAGAAGAATCCTAAATGGTGTACAAATACAATAAGAGATGCAAATTTATCCACTCCTCCCAATTTGAATTTGGATAGACCTCGTACACACAGTATGGCTCAAAAGGAAAGAGAAGCCAGAGAAACTGGTGAGGTTGATGATCTTTGTCAATCTTTTGAGGAACTTTCTATGACTCCAAGTACAGAAGTTGAGGATATGGATATTGATGATGATAGGGCATTCATGTCTACCATAGATAGTCTTGAACCTGCATCAGTACAAGATGCTCTTAGTGAGCCTCAGTGGAAGGCCGCTATGGATACAGAGTATGAGTCTTTGATGAAGAATAAAACTTGGAAGCTTGTTGATCTGCCGCATGGAAAGAAGCCCATTGGCTGCAAATGGGTATATAAAGTCAAGTACAAGGCAGATGGAACAATTGATAAGCATAAGGCCTGTATTGTTGCAAAGGGCTATGCTCAAAAATAAGGCATTGACTATGAGGAAACTTTTGCACCTACTGCTCGGATGACCACAATTCGGGTTATGTGTGCTATGGCAGCACAATATGGGTGGAAAGTTCACCAGATGGATGTCAAAAATGCCTTTCTTAATGGTGATCTCCAAGAAGAAGTCTATATGACTCAGCTCGAAGGATTTGAAGTGGAAGGCCAACAGCGAGAAAGTTTGCAAATTGGTCAAATCCTTGTATGGTCCGAAACAAGCTCCTCGAGCTTGGTATATAAAAATGGACAATCACCTTATGCAGCATGGATTTAAGAGATGTCCGTCAGATGCAAACCTCTATTTCAAGAAACAGGGTTCTGAGATAGTGTTGCTTGTACTCTATGTGGATTATCTGCTCATTACAGGGAGTTCAGAAACTATGATCTCTACTGTCAAAAGAAACTTGTGCAAATCTTTTGAGATGATAGATCTCGGACTTCTCCATTATTGTCTTTGTCTGGAATTCAGCCAGAAGGAGCACTCCATCAAAGTGTCTCAAAAAAAGTATGCCAAGACATTGCTGGAAAAATATCGCATGACTGACTGCAAGCCAATGGCAACTCCAATGGAGAATGGACTTCAGTTATCGCGATATGATGACTCACCTCAGGTAGATGGCACTCTCTATCGACAGTTGATTGGGAGTCTCATATATCTGACCAATACTAGGCCAGATCTCGTATTTGCTGTCAACTATCTTTCGAGGTTCATGCAGGAGCCCAAGACCACTCATTGGAAAGCAACAAAACGTGTTCTTCACTATGTCCGTGGTACTATGGAATATGGCCTAGAATACAAGAGGAACAACAAATTCTTCTTGCAAGGATACACGGACTCCGACTATGCCGGATCATTTGATGATCGCAAGTCAACTTCTGGATACATTTTTCATCTGGGATCCGGTCCCGTCTCTTGGCACAGCTAGAAGCAACAGGTGGTTGCTATTTCATCAACAGAGGCAGAATATCACGTCGCACGTGAAGCTGTGTGCGAAGTGATATGGTTACGTCGCATTCTGACAAGTATGGGCCATCCATCAAAATCTCCAATACACTTGTTTTGCGACAATCAGGGTGTTCTGAACTTCGTCAAGAATCCAGTCCATCATGAAAGAACAAAGCACATTGACACACAATGTCATTTCATTCGAGATGAAGTTCCAAAGCACCGAATTCAGCTTCAACACATTCCCACCGATGCTCAAGTTGCAGACATTTTCACTAAGGCACTTGGACATGTCAAATTTGAATTGTTTCGCAGCTCACTTTGTATTGCAAAATAATGTAAGGGGATGTTAGTAGTTTAGTATAGCTATTAGTTATTACATTACCCAAATAATGTAATAAAGGGGGATGTTAGCGTACTTAACAATCTATTTTGTTTGTATTACATTTTAGCATACTGTTACAACTTCGTAACAGTTCTCTGTTTACGCCGTTCAGCCGAAGTGCTATTCACGGCTATTGTAAAATGTATTTAATCCGCTGCTGCTGAATAAACTATTGTTCCTGATTTCTATAGAGGTCAGAACAGGGGTGGACAACAGAATAGAGGAAAGCATCCAGGTCGAGGAAAAGGAAGTGACAAGTCGAAGCAAGTTTGCTACAATTATTGTAAACCTAGCAATTATGCTCGTGATTGTTGGTCAAAGCCTTCACAAGGGAGTAGTAGCAGCCAGAGCATTCAGTATGGCAATTTTGGAGAAGAGAAAGGGACCACAAATCTCTTTCTCTCATATGGCCAGTCAGATCAGAACATGAATGACACCTGGATTTTGGACAGTGGGTGTTCAAATCATATGAGTGGCAAAGAAGAACTCTTTGCTACCTTGGATTCTTCCTACAAATTTAGCATCAAGTTGGAAGACAACAAGTCATTGGCTATTGAAGGCATTGGAGCCATGGTGGTTCCAACTAAAGAAGGCGTTAGGCAAGTAAGTGATATCTATTACACACCCCATCTCCAACACAATCTTTTAAGTGTTGGTCAAATGTTATAAAATAACTACAAGTTACTTTTTGATGAGGGTAAATGCACCATTTTTTATAAAAATAATAGTAATAGAATCATTACACAAGTTCCAATGACAAAGAACAGGATATTCCCTCTAATTTTTGGTCATCCAGGGGGAGATCAATTAGCAAATGTTGCTATTTCAAATCCAAGTGTGTTGTGGCACTTGAGATATGGTCATCTGAATTCAACTAGTTTGAAGATGTTAACCTCTCAAGCAATGGTGACCGAACTTCCTAAAGTTCAGGATAATAAGGAAGTATGTGAAGGTTGTGCCTTGGGCAAGCATGCTAGGTCCAAATTTCCTAAAGGGTAAGCATGGCGGGCCAGTTATCCACTCCAGCTAGTGCATTCGGACATCTGTGGTCCAATGCAGACCAAGAGCATTGGTAACAACTCTTACTTTCTTCTTTTCATTGATGATTTTTCAAGAATGTGCTGGATATATTTTTTGAAGCATAAGGATGAGGCATTTGATTGCTTTGTAGATTTTAAAATAAGAGTTGAAAATGAGAGTGGATATTTTGTTAAGTGTCTCAGATCAGATAGAGGATGAGAATCCTCCTCTAATGAATTTTTGAATTTTTGTAAAAAACATGAAATAAAGAGGCAGTTCACTGCTGCCTACACTCCACAGCAGAATGGTGTGGCTGAGAGAAATAACCGCACCATTGTAGAAATGGCAAGATCTATGATTCAGATGAAGCATTTTAGTAATATGTATTGGGAAGATGCATCCAGGACCAGTGTGTATATTTTGAATAGGAGCCCTACTTCAAGTTTGAAAGGGAAAACTCCTTACCAAGCATGGTATGGTAAGAAACCAAATTTCAAGCATTTCAGAGTGTTTGGTTCACTGGCATATTCACACATTCTTGATGAGCAGAGAAAGAAGCTTGATCCTAAGAGTCAAGCATGCATTTTTTTAGGGTACTGTGAGACCACAAAAGCTTATAGACTCTACAATCCCAAGACTCGAAAGATTGTGCTTTCCAGGGATGTGATTTTCGATGAAGGGGGAGAGTGGGGCCATCCCCAAATATTCAGTGATGTTGAATCCCATGATGTAGGTTCTACACAGATGCATCAGATGGCTCCAAAGAAAGGTAAGGATACTCCTCCTCCAAGCCCAAGCAGACATTCATCCTCAAGTTCATTAGCTTCTTCACCAAGTCCTCCATAAAGGTCAGTCAGTTCCTCACCAATGGATATTGATTCTCCATCCAGAGGTAAGAGAACACTCTAGCATCATCCATCTTATCAGATGTTGGATAAAAACTTTCAAAGAAGATATACTAGAAGTCAAGCTAGTGAAATGAGTTCAGTCTTGTAAAGACTTGAAAATATGCATTTGTATGGTGATGATGCCTCCCAAGAACCTCGGGGAGATATAGTTAACTATGCCTTGTTAATTAGTGCACAACTTGAACCTTCTAGTTATGAGAAGGCATGTACTTAGAAAATTTGGCAAGATGCCATGAAAGAGGAGATAACCTCTATAAAAAACAACAACACTTAGGAGCTGGTAAAGCTTCCTAAAGGCAAGAAATATGTTGGATGCAAATGGGTCTTCAAGACCAAGTTCAATGTTGATGGAAGTATTGAAAGGCACAAAGAAAGATTGGTTGCAAAAGGATTTACACAGAATTATGGTATTGATTATGAGGAGACATTTGCTCCTGTAGCTAGACAGGAGACAATCAGATCAGTTCTTGCTTTAGCTGCTCACAAAGGTTAGAAAATTCAACACATGGATGTGAAGAGTGCCTTTCTAAATGGGTACTTGACAGAGGAAGTGTATGTTGAGCAACCTCAATTATTTTAAGAGCAAGGTAAAGAGCACCTTGTTTACAGACTAAAAAAGGTACTCTATGGCCTCAAGCAGGCACCCCAAGCTTGGTACTCACGCACTGATGGGTACTTCAAAATTTATGGGTTCACCAGAAGCAAAAATGAACCGACCCTTTACTACTTGAAGCAAGGTAATGACATCCTCATAGTTTTCTTGTATGTAGATGATCTCATATTCATGGGTAGTAATGAAAAAGTGAATATGGAGTTCAAGCGCTCCATGATGAAGCAGTTTGAGATGAAGGATCTCGGCTTAATGCACTACTTCCTTGGAATGGAGGTTCATCGATCAGATACAAGGATCTTCATCTGTCAACATAAGTATGCTCGAGACATGATCAAGAAGTTTGCTATGGAGCATTGCAAACCAGTTGCAACTCCAGTTGGACATGGGATCCAATTAAGCAAAGATGATGGAGCACCAAAATTTGACGTGACCACTTTCAGAAGCATGGTTGGGAGTTTGATGTTTCTCGCCAACACCAGAACTGATATTCAGTATGTTGTTTCTCTTGTCTCTCGATTTATGGCTAGCCCTTCTAAGTCGCATTTGTAGGAAGCTAAGAGAATTCTCAGATATGTGAAGGGTGCATTGGATTTTGGAATCCAGTACCATAAATGTAACACTATCAAGCTTGTAGGCTTCAGTGATAGTGATTGGGGTAGCAACATTGATGACAGGAAATCAACTTCAGGGAACTGTTTTAGTCTAGGATCAGGACTAATAACTTGGAGTTCCAAAAAGCAAACTGTGGTAGCTTTGTCTTCTATAGAAGCTGAGTATGTAGTAGTCACCTATGCTAGTACTCAAGCCTTGTGTTTAAGAAAAGTGTTGGAAGAGATTGGAGAGCAACAAAGTGGTCCGACCAGAATCTACTACGACAACATCAATGCCATTCAGTTGGCATACAATCCAATCCACCATAGTAGAACGAAGCATTTTGATATGAAGTACCACTTCATCCGAGACATGGTGGAGCAAGAGATTGTTGAGCTTAAATTTTGTCGCACTTTGGAGAACGTTGCAGATATCTTCACCAAAGCAATGGCTAAAGCTCAATTTATAAATCTGAGAGACTGTCTAGTCAGTCCTCTCAACTTTAAGGGGGAGAGTGTTACAATGTGAACACGTCCACATCCGAAGTAGCTTAGAAATAGCTGGCTCCGGTGTGAATGCACATTTGAATGTCGGCAAGCTTTTTTCTTCTCTCCCTGTATTTCTTCTATTTCTCCTCCTTCCCCTTATTCCTCCTATCCTTTCGCTCCTTATTCCTCCTGTTTATCCTCTTCCTTATCCCTCCATCCCAATCCCCTCAAAATCTACGCGATTTGTTTTTGCGTCTCATTATAAATATATGTGCTATATAAGGTTACTATAAATGGAATAAAAAATTGGTTTTATTTCCTCAAACATAATATTCCAAAATTCAACATCCTTATTGACATTTTTCTATAGCAACCTTCACAATACCAAAACTTCACCTTTACTATCTATGCATTGCATCTTAGTAGAGTAATATTTCCAAAACATCGCACTATCATAGTCCACTTTACCAAATCTAAATTGCTAGTTTCCTTCTTGAAACACAAGTGCAACCACAAAAAGTATAATAAATAATTTATATGAAAACACATTATTGTTATAAAATAAATCAGATATTACCAATGGAAAATATTAAAGTAAATCTTAATCATTATTTGATTCAGGCACTCAACATTTTCTTGTCAGCTTCAGCTAAACTTACTACTTCCTCTAACCATGGAAATAAAAAATTAGCTTAATGATCCTCAATCAAATCTCGTATATTGGCTAGCCTATCTACACATTTGTTTCCTTCCCTTAATGTATGTGTAAATATGATTTCTTCAAACTTTTTAGCAAGATCTTAAATTTCCACAATTATCTCTTGTATGTTCCATGGAGCCTTTGCTTTCCTCAAAATTGCACTTACTACTATGGGAGAATCACCTTCCATCCATACCATGTTCCATTTTATTTGTTTTCATATTTTTAATCCTTCTAAAGCCACCCAAGCTTCAACTTCATTATTTGTCTTAAATCCACTATTGAAAGCATAATGAGATAAAATCTCTCCTCTATTATTTCTAATTATTCCTCCTCCTCCTGTTGGTCCTGGATTTCCTTTAGATGTTCCATCAAAATTTAATTTAACCAACTGTACATCTGGTGGTTTCCACTTTACATTCTTTACATCTAAACTACTTATCTTGTACCCAACATCATAATTCCATTTAATGACTTGACTCCATCCATCAGTACTCTCTTCTTCCAGATTAGGGATTAGGTGGGTTGATAGGGTTGATTTAGACTCCTCTATGGCTTAACATATATTCCTTTCCATTACCTCTAAACTACTTTCCTTTCCTTCAAACATTTTTCTATTCCTTTCTAGACATATAGTCCAAGGTATTGTATCTTTTGATATTTCTCATATTGTCTGTAAAGCCTCACTTTTATAAGTGCTTTGCCATTTTTTTAACCAATCTTCAATTCTGCTATTCATCACCATGCATATACCAAACATATTAAGAATCCATTGCCATAGTTTCTAGACTATTGAGCAATGTCCCAAGAGATGGTCTATACTCTCCTCCTTTTAACAAAAAACACATTGACAAGGGCCATGAAAACCCATTTTCATAAGGTTATCCCAGGATAAAATTCTTCTATGACCTACTAGTCAAACAAACATTTTAAATTTAGGAATGCTTGGGCTATTCCAAATATCTTCCCATATTCTAGTGATATTACTATTTTGTTGGTGCTTTACACTATATCCACTTCTTGTGTATTCTCATAAGCTATTCAACTCCCAAATAAATTTATCTTTGGCTCCCCTTGGAAAAATAAAAGTTGTTATCTTTCTACTCAATTGCCTCCTAGCATCAATGTCTTATATACTTGTTTCCATCTTTATCTTTATCTTCCTTCCTAATCCTTGTACAAAATGCTTGAAATCGTATCACCATGTTTATCTTGAAGCAATCTCATCCAAGGTTTCAAAATTAGATCCATCCAAATATAATGTTTTTTCTCGAGTTCCCATCACCTATATTAAACCTTTAATCATTAGATCAAATAGATTTTTTTAAACGATTCCAAAGAGCATAACCATTTTGTAGAGAGAATGCAATAAATATTAAACTTGGGTCATTGGGCCCATTGTCTTTGACTCTCTTTGTACCATCTTCATATTACTTTTCCCCTGAGAGCTAAGTTTGCATATGTAAGAACTCTTAAACCAAAACCTCCCCTAGTTTTATCATCACACGCCTTGCTTCATTTCATCAAAGGAAATTTTCTTTTATTATGTAAACCTGACTATAAAAAGGATCGCGTAATATAGATTAAAATTTTTCAACTGATTTTGTCATAGTATACAAAGACATATAATATGTTGGAATGACCTATAAAAGTGACTTAATTAACTACATTCTTCCTGCTAATGATAACCTTCTACCTTTCCAAGCTGGTAGTTTATTTTAAACTTTACTAATAACCAAATTCCATAATTCTGTCCTCATTCTCCCCTCAAATAAAGACATCCCTAAATAAGTTGTTGGTAAATTTACCTACTCCATTTGAAGTAACCTGCAAATTCTTACTTTGATATTAGCTAGAGTGTTAAGGAAGTAAATTTTGGACTTTGTCCTATTAAATTTTTACCTTGATGATCTTTCGTATTCCTTTAAAAAGTTATTCAAAGCTCTGGCCTCGTTTATTTTTGCCCTTCCAAAAAGGTTGTATCATCTACAAATTGTTGATGGGTGATGTTGTCGATGTTATTACTAACCTTAAGTTCACTTATAAGCCCATCTTTGAAAAGTTCCTACTAAAAACCTCTGCCATGATAATGAACAAATAAGGAGATAGAGGATCTCTTTGTCTAAGACCTCTCATGGCTTTAAACTATTCTATTACTAACCCATTGACCAACACTAAACAAGAAATTATAAATACACAAGCTTTAATCCATCTAACCCATTTCTTCTTGAATCTAAACTTTTCAAAACTACAAAAAGAAAATCCCATTTAACCCTATCATAAGCTTTACTCATATCAAGTTTTAAGATCATCGATTTCTCTTTTCTTAAAGTTGTTGAATATATAACTTCATGGGCTACTATGATCCCATCTAGAAAATTTCTCCTTTTCACAAATCTTCCTTGCTCTTATGAAATAATTTTGTCTAACAATGGCCTTCATTGATTCGCCACCACTTTGAAGAAAATATTATATGCTATATTACATAGGCTTATGGGTCTAAAAGAATCAAACAATTCAACATCCTTCTTTTTTGGAATTAGGGTAAGATATGTTGCATTTATTTTATAAGGTATGTATTGTTTTACCCTAGACTGTTCCACTACCACCAATAAATAATCCTTCACTATATCCCAATTAGTAGTAGAAAGGCCATCTAGACTAGGATATTTATCTTTATTAAAAGAGAAAAGAACTAAATGAACTTCTTCTAGAGTAATAGGCTCCATCAATTTCCTATTGTCTTCATTTGTTATAACTAAAGGTACATCTTGAAGAAGTTTATCATTAAGAACTTTAGTCTCCTTTGATCCTAGAATATTATGATAAAAATACTTTACCTCTTTTCTAATTTCATTACGATCTTCAATCCAAACCCCATCTATTTAATTGAGTAAATACTGCTTATACACATCCTATTGATTTAATTCTACTAATTTTAGATGTTGATCTTGTACTATAGCTAACCTATGAAAAAACTTCGTATTTTTATCTCCTTTTAACCAAGTCTGTCTTGATTTTAATCTCCATAATTTCTCTTTCTTACTCAATATATTATGATATTCACTAAGCAACTTCCTTCTCTAAGCTTGGATTATTATGATCACCTTTTTGGAATTTTGAATGTTTATATTTTAATTCTTCTTTCTTCTAAAAAATGTTTCCAAAAGTGTTTTTGTTCCATTATTTTAATCTAGATGTCATAGATTTAATTTGTTTTGGAAGATCATACAACCCACCATTTTATGAAGAATTCCACATTTGTGCTATTATATCAACAAATTGAGGATGGTCTTCCCACATTTGCTCATATTTAAAATATGATATTTTTTTAAATTCACTTACCACCATTTTAACTCTTATTGTCCAGTGATTTGAACCAATCCTTGTTAAGGTATTAATTTTAGCACAAGTTCCTTCATCTAGCTAATGATCTAAGAGTATGCATCTGTCTAATTTTTTTGCTATTAGGTTATGGCCTTTACTATTGTTGGTCCATGTGTAATTGTCTTCTTCAAACTCAACCTCCCATAGATTATTGTTTTGAATATATGCTGAGAAATCTCTCATACTTTGGGTTAATTTTCTAATTTCCCAAAAAAATTCATCCAACTTGGTTACAACATTAAAATATCCCATGATAATGAATTGGGTTTATTGGTCTTTACTTCTTATAAAGGCTTTAATCCCACTCCAAATTTCTAATCTACCTAACTGAGTTGTAGGTTGATCAACAATGATAAGGATGAAACAAATATCTGTAAAGTAGCGAGTGACTAAAGGGGCTATCCAATACCTGGTTTTATGAATGGTTACATAGGAGTTTTTAGAAGTATTCCAACAAGTTATGATTCCCCTTATTGCTCCTTCAGAATCCATAGCATCCCATTAACACCTTGCCCAAACTACTTTCATAGTTTTTGAAACTTCTTTTGTCATTTTGGATTCTTGGATACAAAGAATATTAGGCTTATTACTTAAACATAGGTCCCTGATACACCTCTACTTTGAGGGGGCATTAGCACCCCTTATATTCCATGAGATGATAATCATGTCTCATTAGGGGCTATTGGCCCCGCTTGCATATTACCAATATTATTTTGTTGTTTGGTGAAGAAAAGTTCAACCAACTTAGTTTGTGTTCCTTACTCTATGTTTGTTCTTGCTTCCCTAGATCTTGCTTGATAATTTGAGGGTTTTTCTCTTTTTGCCTTGCCTATATAAGGAGTAGGTCTTATTATTCTATTCCTCAATATTATTTCATAATTTTATTTTTCATCATATTTATCCTCTCCTGGCTCTATTATAGAAGCTTTTAACTTGTCCTGCTCATTTTTTGATATTTCCTTATTAATGGTAGAGGTATTAACTTCTAAAACTGCATTTTGTTAACATTTTGTTTTCTCCTAAATGGTGCATGGTACTTCAAGAGAGTCTTCAATATCTGATGAGACACATTCCTTAGGTTCATTGAGAATGTTCTTTCTTAAATCAAGATTATACTAAATAGACAATTTCTTGTTAATATGTAGAAACTATTGTACTGTGTCCTCTAAATTTTGATCTACTTTTTCTTCATAGGCTAAAGCCTCAAAAGAGTTGGTATTTCTTCCAATATCCTTCCTTACTGGTCTTCACTGTTTATTTTCTTTCATTTTTCTAGATCTATTTTTTGGAAGTTGAAAATCATCTTCATCCATAACCATTTATAAGTTTCTCTTGCAGTTTTCTATATATGATTCTACTGGGCTCTTCTTAGGGCATGATCTCTCAATATGCTCCACCTCATGATATATTCTACATCTAAAATATATGTTTTCATAATCTATGGTTTGGGCCCACATCTTATCTCCATACTTAAGAATGATTGATTATGGCAAAGCTTTACTTATATTAATCATGACCAATATCTGAGCATAAATATCTAAGAATCCATATTTCATAGTATCTAAAATATCAAGGAATTCTCCTAGAATGTTGCCCATTGCCTTGAAGGTATCTATTTACCAAAATTCAATGGATAACCCAAACATCCTAACCCAAACTAATACTAGGTATATATTTACATTTTCAGGTGAAAAGCCTTCATACTAGCGGGTAAGGAACAATCATGCTCTTCCTATAAACCAATGACCCCCTTCTATGATTTAGAAACCTTTGGGAAAAAATGATAAAATCACTCGTAGAGACTTACAACTCCTATCAATCCATTTTCTCAAGGTTGAAGCCCCTAACCAATAACCATTTAATTAACCAAAAACCACTCTATCTTGGAGCAACAAGGATATCTTTGAGGTTCGCTCAGTAACCTCTACCACTAGAGATGATTCTAAGGTTTTAACTATAAATTGGTCCATGGAAAGGAAACTAAAACTCAAAATATATTAAAATATATCAGAATGTCCTATAGCAAACATAATATTTGATAATTTTTTTACAATAATTTGCATGTAAAATTCTAAGATAAAGAAGGGAAAAGAAAAAAAACACTTAGCAGAAAAATTCTATGTCCAAATAAAATGTCTTGGTTCACTGAAGTCCTAGCCCTTCATTGCTCTTCCCATCATCCAAAACTTAGTTGACAAAGATTTACAATTTTTTTTGAACGAAATAAGCTATATTATATTAAAAATACAACTTAATCATACAAATGGAGGGTGGATATGCACACCCTAGTAGGGTGCCAAAAATAACTCTAACTGCATACGGTCAGGAGAAACCAAATAGCAAATACAAAGACTTTAGCTAGCTAACACAAAAAATAGGGAATTAAAATCATCCTCTTAGCCAAAAATCAAAGAAAAGCATGCATCTACAGAACAAAATCATTTCCAGACATCAGGGGTATAAAATTATCCACATTGTCATCATGGCACCAAAGAGAGGCGATAATAAGAGCATCATAGTCATTATCATCAATGTCAATACCACCCATATCAACAACGTCATTAACCTCTTGTGCATTTATATCCTAGGAGCGGAGGGTTTGGCCATAAACGTGCCAACCCAAAGCATTAACTGGCGTTGCCACAACTGCATCTCCCCAGCCCGCAACCTAGTGTGAAGGTTCTGGACAAACATCCCATCCACTCACCAGCCATGAATTACCAGCACCATTAGAGTAACGATGTTTGGTCACCGACGAAGGTTGAGACCAGTGTCTCCCTGCTTACAACAATGCCCTGCATCCCCGATGAGATCGAGAATGAGAGCCAACACGACATTGTGACGTCAAATCCAAGGGGACCCGACTGATAGTGCACGACGCATTGGCCCAATGGTCCAGGAGAGTCCTTAGGTACTGAATGTCAATATGAATTTTTTCCACTTGAACTTGTATCTAAAGCCAAGAGTAAAAAAATACAACATACTTATCAGCTAAAGAAAAGGAATCAGAAGCTGTGTCTCTGGAAAAAACTATATTGTTTTTGGTCTTCCATAAGTGAAAAAGAATATTGACTCTAAAAATATTCCAAACAGGCATAAGAGGAATAGAAAAATCAGGAGCATCACCTAGCAAGGAATGTTGCCAAGAAAAGAAGTGGCCATATAAGATCGAAAGAAAGATTCCAGCCACTTCCAATCCATTTGAGCTTTATGGTACGACAAGAAAACATGAGTGCAATCTTCAGGTTCATTGCAAAAATAGCATTTGGGATTAGCCACGCCCAAGTATTTCAACAGTTGCTCTACAGGAAAACCTTGAAAAAGTATACTCCAAGCAAGAAAAGCGAGCTTTGGCTTAAGATAAGAGACCCAGACCATGTTAAAATGTAATTTCCACTATGAAGGCTTGGAGATTAAGTCCCAATGCTCATTCAACTTACCCACCATGAGCAAGTGTGGAGAAAGCCAAGAATATCCCAAATGAGCCTTGTATTGAATTAACGGGATGTTCTTCGGCCAGGTCCAGTTCAACCACCAAGGTTTTTGGAAATGCCTAGTAATTTTTGACCAAAAAGAGAAGGGAATTCTATATAACATAGTATCACACATGGTCTTATATTCTAGTTTTAAATTATGAAGCCGTCTGAAAACCTCCCAAGGAATCCAATCTTTGGTATGAGAAGAGAAGAAATAAAAAATGGTAGCAATTCCCTTCTTGAAAAACCGTTGAGCATGAATCCATTGAAATGAGGTCAAAGGGGAGCCTTGGTAAGTAATAACATACGACCACTACATATTAAGAGAGGCTATGGAAGCCCCTTTTTTTTGCCCATCACCAGACCAACATAGCCAGGGTTTAAGAGCCTCCCAAGCTAGCCAAATGCTCTGCATCACAAAGGAACCTTGAGTTTTAATAAACACAAAGATTGTAACAATAGAGGGGAGAGACATCCCTCATCAAACTTTCTTACCCAAAGGAAGGCTTATAGAAATACAATGCCGAACTAGGACCTTACAGGCTTCTAGGTCGTCAATAGCTCTAACAACCCACTTTGCACATAGAGCAAATCCTTGGCGTTGACAGTCAAATGGACCCATCCCGCTAGAGGACTTGGGAAGACAACATATTTTCTAGGCTACTTTGTGAAATCCCTTCTTCTGAAAAGAGCTAGCCCAAATAAAATCTCGCAACAACTTCTCTAGCTTTTGGTAACAGGCCCAAGATAGAGTGAACTTTGTTAAGACTGTCAGTATGCTCTTCTAGGATGCTTCAGCTGTGCTCACTCTAAATAACACTTAGTATGATGTCCTGGGTCTGTTTCGTTCGGTGAGGCAAGGCTGCCCGCTTGCTCCTTCTCTGTTTATCCTGGCTGCAGAAGCCTTTGGATACCTCCTGGCTGCCCAAGTGTCTCAAGGAAACATTCAAGGAATTGCTCTTCCCAATTCGCCAACTTAGTTGGTTAATGGGCACTTTGTTGATGATTCTTTCCTAACCATTAGGGAAGATCAACAATCTATGTCCAATGCTTTACATTACCTTGATATATTTTGTGCAGCTTCATGCTCTAGCATTATGCTTTCGACAATCTGCTAATCCTTGCCTAAATTGGCTTTCTCAATATCCCTAGCAATGGATTCAATGTGGCAAAGTTATGAATTTTTTAGGCATTCCTTTTGCTTTTCAGAGTACCTCTACTGAACTCTGGAATCATGTGCTCCAAAGAGTTGAGAAGAAACTTTCTTATTGGATTACCAAATATTTGCAATTTTATTTTCGTAACATAAAAAATTATCAATACCCTTATTTCAGATGGTTGACTTCATAAAAACATTTTATTTTTTAATATAAAATAACCATAATAATTTTTATAAGATTTAGAAAAATATTCAAAATGACTTTATTGGCATGATACCTAAATTTTCTTTATATAAATCTTTTAATTTTTGACTTTCTTCTAAAATATAAAACAAGAAAAAATAACCTTTACATATTGATCATTCTTTCAAACTCAATAAAAAATATTTTTTATATATTATTTTATTTTTTAATAAAAATAATTATAATAATTTTTATAAGATTTATAAAAGAATTCATATAAATACTTTTTCCATACCTTGTTAATATTAAAAATTACTTATTCATGTTCTCTTATGATAATTTATGTAATGTATAAAACTAAAAATTAAAAATATTTTATTTCATAATGAGTTTTTACTTCGCGTTCATAAAACAATTTTAACATTGTTGAGTTTTATTTTGAGGGTTTCAATTTTAAGATCTCTTTAAAATAAACATTTAAAAAATAATGATAAGGTTTTTTTTCTAAATTTTTTGAAGGTTAGTTGGACTGGTAAGTGTTTATTTGGAGGTATTTGGATTGGTAAGTGTTTGTTTGGTCAAGTATTTAGCAAGAACATACCTAGGTTCAAACCTTCGGTAGCTTATTTATAAAGGTAGTAGTTTGATCTCAATCTTCTAAGTACACGTCAAATCGAAAATGATAATACAAATCTCTAGTGATTATTAATCTCCTTTACAAATCCTGAACTATAAACTGTTTAAAATAAAAGTTTAACAAAATTTTAAATATAAGTAAAATTTAATTGATTTAAATTAAAAATAAAATATATAATTAAAATAAAAATTTATTGAAAAAGTTTCAAAGGGGAACAGTGCAACGTTTTGGGATTTGATTATTCCTCGGGAGGTCCAAGGTTCAAAGTGTGCGAGGGGTGGGTGTATGGTGGTTGTGTGTTACATTCCCTATTGATAAGTATAGCTCTAGGTTTTACAAGGGGTCATGGTTGGGGCGTTGTGGATGAATGTGTGAAAAGGTGGGTGTGTGTTAAATTCTCTATTAATAAACATAGCTCTTGGCTTTACAAAAAGTCATAGTTCGGGGGAAAGTGCTCCCTATCGTAAGGATTTCTGACTGACATTAACCAGATAAAAAAATAATTAAAATAAAATAAACTAATAATAACCAATTAGAATAGTAAAATGAAATAAATGACATTTATAACTAATTCTAAGATTTGCGGCCAACAATTGTCAACAGCCTCCAGCAGCGTACATTTTCGAATCTAAACGTCATTTTAACAAATGAACAGTTCAAATTTGACCCATTTTCGAGGAGAGCCGTCGACTTATTCATTCTAATAAAAAAAAAGACGAGCATTTCGCCGTAGCGAATCCCGTAAACTAGATAGCGATAACTAATGCACAAGAATAGCGAAGGGGAAGCAAACACGCAGAGCAGAGTGTACCGTGAACTCTGCTCATGGCGGAGGCATCTTTTACGAGAATAGTCCTATTAATGGTCACAAAGGGGCAGGCATAGACAGTTGACCTTCTCAAGCATTAGGAGGGCGAAAAAAATAGGAAATTACAGTAGGTTTGGGGGCATTTTAGGAAATCCACGATAAATGCCTGCATTGTAATCTATCTAAAAGAAAAGATTCATTCAGTTATGCGAGAATTGAAGATTGAAGGTAATTTGCAGTTTTTGTGGTTCAATTGTAAGGTTTTGGAGTCTTCTGGGGCATTCGAGAGTTATCAAGCGCATGTTAATCGTTTCAGAATTGCTGAAGTATCAGCTTAATTCATTCACGAACATTACCTGCCGGGCGGGGAGGGAATTTTATTGAAGCCGAGCCTTCGGAAAGTAGGTTAGGGTTTTCGATTTTGAGAGGGCACAGATACTTTTAGACATTGCATTTGCTTAGCTCCCGAGTTTGATTGATACCTGCTCACTGAATCTTTGTTTTGTTAGGGGAATTTTAGTTTTAGGGTTCGAGTGAAAGAAAATTGAGCAAAGGGCTTTGAGAGGGGGAAAATTGAGCAAAGGGCTTTGAGAGGGGGAAAATTGAGCGAAGGGTTTGAAAAGGGGCCCAAAAAAATTGAGTTAAGGGTTAGAACAGGAAGATTTTGAGTATAGGATTGTTTTTTAAAAAAATGAGCTAAGGGTTTGAAAAGAAGAATATTTGAGTAAAAGATTTGAAAAGAAAAAAGAGTTAAGGGTTTGAGAAGCATAAAAAAAAAAAATTAAGGGTTGGAAAAATGGTGGGAATTGGTGATGGGGAGGTCGATTTCTCCAACCCGGAGATATTTGGCAGCAACAATTTGGGTGTGGATGATCTTGGCAGTGGGTCTTCCATGGAGAGCTTTTTTGAAGAAATTCTGAGGGACACACATGCATGCACTCACACTCACACCTGCAATCCTCCCGGGCCAGATAACACCCACACCCATACATGTTTCCACACGCACACGAAGATCCTTCCTGCTGCAGATGAGGAGAAGTCCGCAGACAGCACACAGGACAGTTCTCCGAAGGCAAAAAAAAGATCAGGAGGTAACAGAGAAGCAGTCAGGAAATACAGGGAAAAGAAGAAGGCGAGGACAGCATGCCTGGAGGAGGAGGTTTTGCATTTGACTGCTTTGAACCAGCAGTTAATGAGGAGGTTGCAAGGTCAAGGGGCCTTGGAGGCAGAGATTGCAAGGCTCAAGTGCTTGCTTGCTGATTTTCGTGGAAGAATAGATGGGGAATTGGGATCCTATCCCTATCAGAAGTCAGTTAGGGCGGATAAAGCAGTAGATGGCCAATTCTTGCCCCCATTGCCTGGGGGGTATGTACTGAATTCCTGCAATGTTAGGTGCAGTGCTGATGTGGCATGTCCAGATCCCATATTGACATCAGAAGGGAAGGATGGCATGCAGCAGGAACTTGGGAGCAGCATGTGTGGGAGCACTGGGTGTGGTGTGGTGTCGGGGAATTGTCAGGGTTTGAAGGATGACGTGGTGGTCACCTCCAGTGGACTTTCTGCTATGGGTTCTTGTGAAAAACAGAGGAAAGGTACATTTGCCATGTAGTGGTCAATTTACATCCTGCAAATTTTCAAGTCTCTAGATTTTTTCTCTTAAGTGCATAAGTTTTGTCCTTATTGTTGAGACAGTTATGCATTAGGAAATTAGCAGAACTTTTAGTATGGTGTTTTTACAAAAATATATTTTATTTTATTTTTCCCCTGAGATTTGGTAAATAATGTCTACGAACCTGAGAGTTTTTTTAAATGAAATCTCGGAGTCAAGCAATGCATTTTCCGCTTCTATGAGTCTTTACATGTTTTATTCAGTTCGAATGGATTGGATATATATATATATATATATATATATATATATATATATATTTGTGGTGTACGCTGTTTTAAAGTGGAGACAAGCCAGACATCCTGGGACTATGTTTGAAGGTAGTCACTACGCTGTAGCAAGTTTATAGCAAGCTGTTGTGAATAACTCGGAAATTTATTGTGTTGCCGTGGTCTCTAGTGTGGACTTTGGTTTAAGGACCCATATCCACGAGCAGAAGGTTTTTAGTACGATTACCTCCATTCTCTGTTTGATTAAGGACCCATATCCATGAGTATAAAGTTTTGAGTTCAATCCCTTATATGTTCGGCATGCCTATTTGATAGCACGTCTCCTAACAAGCTGTTGTGAATAACCTGGAAAGTGGGTACCTTGCCATGTCCCTGGCTTGTGCTTTTGGTTAAAGACCGATATCCGCAAATAAGGTTTTGAGTTTGATTCCCTCTATTTTTGGTGTGACTATGTTGTAACAAGTCTTGTGAGCAAACTGTTGTGAATAATTTGGAAAGTGGGTGCCTTGCCATGGCCCCCAGGTTTGGGCTTTTGGTTAAAGTCCTATATCTACGGCTACAAGGTTTTGAGTTTGATTCATGAGAATACCTTACAGGAGCTTTCATCAAGATTCAAGCAAATTAATAAGCAGCTGAGTGGTTATGTATATATATAAAAGAATGTTTACTTAAAGAATCTTCATGTGAGGAATTGATGATCTTTTTATGCAAACAAATCCATGCTTTAAGATGTGCTCAGACTAAAATTTCTCAGTAGTTTTGAAGGATAGGCATTTAGCTTGAGTTCGATTCATGAGAATACCTTTCAAGACCGTTCATCAAGATTCAAGTAAATTAATAAGCAGCTTAGGTGGTTATGACACACACACATATATATATATATACACACACACATATATATATATATATACACACACACACACACACACACACGACTGTTAACTTAAAGAATCTTCATATGAGGAACTGATGATCTCTTTTATACAAACGAATCAATGCTTTAAGATGTGTTCAGACTAAATTTTCTCAGTAGTTTTTAAGGATAGGCATTTTGTATTTTTTGTAGATATTCTTAGTTTAAAACTGCACTCTTTCTTCCTTTAGTAAATAGTTTTTCATTTATAGCTAAATTTGTATGGAGGTTATGGGTTTCTTTATTGTAGTTGTGGGTTGAAGTCCTTGGGTTTGCGCTTTCTTGGTTTGGTGAAGGGCCTATCTCCATGAGTAGAAGGTTTTGAGTTCAATTCCCTCTATTCTCGGCGTGGCTATGCTGTAGCAAGTCTATTAGCAAGCTGTTTTGAATAACTTGGAAAGTGGGTACCTTGTCATGTCCCCTGCTTGGGATTTTTGATTAGGATTTGTAGTGAATTCTCAGTACACTCGGAAGGAGAAATGCCTTAGCAAAATTTTCACAAGTCAGCCTGATTAGAGGTAAAACAGGCAACAAGTGGAGAATGAGGCATTGGACAAATGTGGAGCAAAAAGTTCCGATCAAAAGCTAGCTCCACCTTATAAAAGTTCTGACAGCTCGCATATTGTCTTGAAAAGTTCTGAAGGTTGGAAGGCAATGAAAAGTTCTGCAGGACGGGTCTTCAACAGGCAATAAAGTTCCAATGTCCAACAAGAGCCAAGCCCGATGGCCTGCGTAATTTTTCGAAAGTTCCGAGGGCAAAGGGCGACTAAAAGTTCCGAGGTTTGGGTTTTATGAGGTGACGAAAATGTTCTGAAAGTCAGGTCTTCTGAGAGATGCTGATGAAGAGAAGAGAGGAGAAGCGCTCTAAACTCTTCGATAAGAGATCAATAACCCATGCCATGTTATGAAACTCTCCAGCGTAAGCAATTCATGGCCCAAAAAAGATGTCTAGAAACCAAAAGTGATCTAAAAAAGTCACACCAGTTGTCCGATCAAACAGGAAGCCCACGACACCACATGTTAAATTACAATGGGATAAAACCACTCATGCCCTGATATTTTAGGAGAGAAAAATTATTGTGCCGAGGTGTTCAATCTTCTAAGATGTACAGTCTTTTTCTTACAAAGAATACAACACATCCAACAAATCTTCCAGGAAAAGTAGTTGGCGCATTAAAGGCAGCAACGTGCAAGCCACAACAAAAAGCACCTGCAGATCTGACAACATTGATTGTAGTAGGGTGCCTGTGCTCAGTTTCAAGGATCCCTAGTGTGGCAGTTGAGAATGTCAGCAGTAGTTGGGCATCTAGAAGCTCAAAATTAATGATTCCATATCCAGAGACCTTGAAGAACTAAAATGAGATAATGCGGATTGGTGCAAGGAAGCAACAGAGGGGCATTGTATAGATTCCTGTGTAGTTTTGGAGGGAAAATCTCCCTATTTTATCTATAAATAGTAGTTATCTAAACATTGTAAAGTATTGGCAAGTTGCTTATTCAAGCCTTAAGCTTCATATGTAACTTCCATTCATTTTCTTCTGTATAACAGTACCTGAACCTTGAGTGGTTTTATGGGCAAGCTTTCAAGCCCTCACTTCTAGCATGGTCTGTAATATATATATATATATATATATATATATATATATATATTGGAAGCTGTGACTATTGGGCTTTTTCTGTCCCGTTTTTGGTGTGTATGTATGTTTATGTGCATGTGTATGAGGCCAGGACTATCTGATTTTTGTGCCATTTCTTATATATGTAATTTATGCTTAGTGTGCATGTTGAGAAGAGAAATTGTTCACCTTGAGTTGTCAGCGCATTAGGCTCACGCATTCATGTGTCTTACTGTTATGCAGATGAATCTTATTTTGATCTTGTTGCCTTGCCCCCCTTAGATTAGGTTAGCTTAGGATCTTTTTTCCTTTCCGCTATCTTTGTTTTCTATGGTTTCTCTTCCATTTTCCCATGTGCACTCATGGGCTAGGATAGCATGTGCTAAAGATCACATCTTAAAAGGAGCCAACCTTGTAAAAAACCTTGAAGGCAGGCCGATTGAGCCTCTTACCGTGCTCTCGGAGTTGCCCTATAGTGTCGTTCCATGCGAGGTGCGATGGTCCTTTCATCTGGTCCTCGCATTGGGAGATCGTGACAATAAGAGAGGACAACAAGACCCATCCCCAAGTAAAAGGTTTTGAGTTCGATTATTTTTATTCTCAACGTGACAATGCTGTAGCAAAGTCTATTAGCAAGCTGTTGTGAATAACTTGGAAAGTGAGTATATTGCCATGGTCCCAGACTGGGCTTTTCTTTAAGGATCCATCTGCACAAGTACAAGGAATTGAGTTTGAGTCATAAGGATACCTTAGAAGACCATTTATTAAGATTCAAGCAAATTAATAAGCAGTTTAGGTGGTTATGATTTTTCTTTAAAGAACCTTCATATAAGGAATGGATGATCTCTTTTATGCAAACAAATCAATGCTCAAAAATGTGTTTAGACTAAATTTTATCACTAGTTTCAAACTTGAAGGACAGGGATTTAGTATTTTCTGAAGATATATTTAATTCCTACTTTAAAACCACTCTTTCTTCCTTCAGGAAATAGTGTTTCTTTTATTGGTAAATTTGTATGGAGGTTATGGGCTTGCTTTATTGCAATGCAGTCTTGAAGACCCTGACCCTGGGTTTGCCTTTTACAGTTTTGCCTCATTTTCATGCACAACTTGATTGACTGTCCTTTGGATTATGGGCCACCTTCTTTTGGCATGGGGATTTGAACTAGGGCCACACCTTTACAAATGTACCGCCTTACCATTACAGCATAGTCCTTTAGACTAAAAAGGTAAAGACTAATTACCTAGGGTTGGTGATGCTTTCTTCCTTCTGGTCAAGAACAATGACTATGTTGTTGTCCTTTCCTCTCGTGTAATCATAAACCTTGGGGCAGAGTTCGCAGATAAAACAGGGGTGGGTTTGGTTCCATAAAATGATTATACTTGACCCAAGGTTACTAGTTGCGGGGGTGCAGGTGCGCCGGGAATAGCGTGTGCGTGTGCGTCCCTGCCAAAAATAGGTTTCGCCTGCGGTTAGTTTTTAATATATATATATATATATATTTTAATAAAAAAAAATTTAAAAATAAAATAAATTATGCACATTGCAAAATAATTAAATAAATGATAAATCATACACATTGTGAAATAAAATAAATCATTTATACACATTGCAAAGTCTTGCTTTTGCTCTTCAATGCAGTTCTTCACTTTTCTGAGTTTCTCTGTCTCTTTCAACTTTTCACTCATGCAAATGCTAAGAATGATATAGAAACCCTAAGAGAAAGGTTTATATAAAGGAAGTGAACTCCAATTCACTTTACAATTGTAGATAGGCATATTGATCTGTCTGTATTTGGTGAATCAATATTGGTAATATATGCTATTTTGTAATCGTACACAAAGTGTTTGACAAAATGTGCGAACATATATTTAATAATGTTATAAAGTGCAATTTAATATTGTAAGTAATAATAAAGTGATATTAAGTCATGCAAGTGGACAAAGTTATAAGTTATAAACTAGTTTGTTCTGTAGTGGAAAATTTCATGTAAATGTAAGATCAAATGCATATGAAATGTAATTTGGGGAATTTATGAGGTAGTTGAAGGGTAACTACTTTTTTGGATGTATAAATAAGCCCTCCCCTCATTCATTCATGTTGTTCAGTCATTCATTCAGCCAGGGCATTGAAGGCAGTCATGCAGGTTGATGGATTCATAGAGAAGCATGGTACGTGAGAGAGAAGACTGATGCATATGTGCGTAGGGCATGATGCAGTCCAGTCTTGTATGCAGCCATGAAGAATATTCTGCCTAGGGTTTGCAGGCTGCAGATTGTAATGCTGAAACTGTAATGCTGTACTGTAAATGCCATTGTTAATATAAAACTGCCTGTATTTATTGTCATCTTCTATTGCTGCTGTTATCTGCCATTGCTGCTGCTATTGTTATTGCTGTTTTTTTTTTAATAGTATGCCCCTTTATTATCCGTGTGGAAGCCACTTTATAAACTTATTATAAAGTTTAAAGTTTAAATTTATAAAAACTTTATAATAAATTATAATTTATAAAAACTTTAAATTATAATTTATAAAAACTTTAAATTATAATTTATAAAAACTTTAAAGTTTAAACTTTTTAAAAAATTAAAATGTTTTCTAATTTTTTTTAATAATTGTTTTTAGCCCGTATGGGCTGGGTGTGGCTGGGCCCACCTTAAAAATAATAATAATAAAAATAATCATTTTTTTCTTATGTTAATGCCCAAACTGGGCTGGGTTCGGCTGGCTGAACCCCGACTGGCCATAGGGTTCGGATGGGGTTCGGCCCAGCCATACCCGTTCGTGAACCCGGTGCGGGTGCGGATGAGGATGCGGGTGCGGGTATTCGGTTACACTGACTTGATCCTTACGGACCACATGGTTATTGTCTTGGAATGGGTGGAATGAAGACAACAGCATTGATGCTAGGCAGTTAATCTTCACCATTGGTGGTCTGAAACATGGTTATATTTTGCTTGTCCTAGGACAATAATTATGTTGTCACTTGCTTTTGTTTCATTTGTCCATTATATATTCATAATCTTTTGGGCAGAGTCTGTATAGAGTACAGGGTTGGAACATGGTTACACTCAACCCCTACCTTCAGGTTCCCTCATGGCAACATATAAGGGTGGGCTTAGTCTATACAATGCCATAAGACTTAAGTTTGGCCGCTAGATCTAGCCATCACCATGGCTACTACAATGTAGTAACCAATGGGAATGGAACCTTCCTCATTCTTCACCCTTGGCCCCAAACCCATTGGGCTGAAAGGTCAAGCTAAAAGCCTTGCAGCAGAGTTCATATAGAGCATGGGGTGGGATTAGGTCCATGTATCCCCATAAGTTCAATTATTACCTTCAAGTGTTCCCATGACTACTACATGGTGTACTTGCCTGCAGGAATGGAACTTTCATGTATGGTGTGGGACTCCAACTATTCCTGTGCTTGCACCAAATTGTGCTTTCCTTGAGGAAATATAAGCTTTTCTCTATTTGTCGTTGTTGTAATGTTTTGCCTGCGATATTGATTGCACAGTTCCTCTGTTTCTTTAGTCTTCCTGTGCATTTCCTTGAGTTGTTTTAGTTACAAAATAGATTGCTTCATTTTGAAGAAATGCTGATATTCTGTATATTGTTTCAGTATGTCAGGATTGTCTTTGTTATTTTTTTTAATTTCTATGGTTTTTTTTTTCCTTTTCCTTTTCCTTTTCCATTTGGTTATGTTTGATTGCCCACCATTTTACATCGTGGCTGCACTGTTAACAGTATTTTAAAAACTGCATTGTTGTGGTATTATGAAGGACCATATTATCATGTTACCACTGGAATTTGAATGCTGTTGGGATCTTTGTGAGCCAAACATTCTCACCAGTTGGACTTTCAACCTCGCAGACCATTTCCATGTTCTGTTGGTTATGAAGTTTTTTTTTTATATATATGCCTATGTAAATGGAATATTATATTAATTTACAGCTAAATAACATGAATACCATACTAAAATAGAGAGCCTACAGAAAACAGGTTGCTTGCCAAGAGGTGAGCATCAACCTTTTATTTGTCATACTGTTTTACCTCTTAACATTGGCACCTCTTTAATAAGCCTATTACAAGGTCTGCATGATCATAGGTCTTAGTACACAATAAGAAAATCAAGGACGAAATAAAGTTATCTCTTTGTTAACCATCTGCTGGATTCTATAATTGTATCAGATATTGTACCCAAGAGGTAGAGGACATAGATCAACATAAATAGAAACCTTGAAAGATGAAGAGAACTCTCTGTGCTGAAAATCCACAGTTATATGTATAGATAGGAGGGAAAATCTGAAAAGGCAAGCGCTGCCAAACTGTCAAGTCTTACTGCACCAAGTCCTCAAAATGCATGCAAGAGTGAACAGCATATGGATTTGCTTGCAAATATAACCATAATCTTCTTTGACAACTTATTTTTTTGATCATTAAACAGTTTCTTGAGCTCAACATCACAGCTTTCTAGGCAAGCAATGAATTGCTGAGCCAGAGCCTTCCATCAAAGCAATTATCTGACACACCTGAGATTTAGAGCTTGATGTGTCTCTTCCTGACAGGCTGCTTCCTATTTACACATAAAGCATAGTTCTATTTCTTGGACAATTTTGGGTTTATTTGTATAAATTCAAGGAGTATTGGACCACAGGGAGAGGGATAGGTTGAGCATTTGTAAGCTGGGAGTTAACAGGTGCTGGAGCAGAAGGCATAATCAACAAACTACCTTTTTTGATCCAAATGGATCCATGACAGGTCAGTTAGAGGCATGACAAGATGGTGATAAGGACGAATTGCTAAATGACGGTGACCCAATAAGCTTCCAAAACAGGGCAACATTGTCTTTTGACTATAACTCCTTCAAATGATGTTGGATTGCAATGAAACATTAGAAAGGGGCTCCTGACATCAAGAAGAATGTACAATATTAATTTGAGCTCAAAATACATCATCTAGCCCTGAGAAAATAGAAAAGAACAGTCAAGACCAATGAGTGGTATTTTAGGCATAAGTCAACCAAAACAAAGTCCAAGTTGAGTGTTTCTTTAAGCAAGTGAAAGAGAACTCAAACGAATGTCTGGTATAAATTTAATGCCAAAATACACTCATTTGACTAGTCAAAAATGGGAAACACAGTCTGCAGTGCAGTTCTCTCCTCAGATATCTAAATAAGACAAATTTTACACTGAAGGTTCATTTCATCATTCTCCACGCACCCGCCAAATTTCAACTCCAAATTCATCCGTTGGATCTTGAAAAGGCCAAAAAACAATCTAACAACAAGCTGGCTTGGAACAGGCTGATTTGACATGTGCAAGGTGTCCAAAAAGTGAACTTGGCAAGTGTAAAAGGAAATACATGTAGGGGAGAAGCATGACACATAACTTCTGTGCACACACTTGGAAGAACCTTAGGTATTAAGAAACATCAGTTGCACTCCTGGATTTGGAAGTGAAAGAGACGAGATGAGGATTTTTTAGGTCTATACAAGGAAGGAGAAGGGAGTTTTGGAAGGGTCAGGAGCAGAGGCAAGCAAGTTCCAGCAAAAGGAGAGCAAGAAGCCATTGAGAATCGTTATTTAAGGCTGCAAATATGGGCATAGTAGATGTACATCTCAGCCCAGGCCAAGTTGATGGTGAACATCTTGCTTATTCTCCTTTTTTTGCAAGAATATGAAGCTTGACTGTTTGAAGAGTGGGTTTTCTTCCCCTATAGGGCTTTCCCCACTCTAAATCATTGTATCATTATTATTGTGAATGTGTTTTCCTGATTACTCCCTGAGTTTAGTTGCGTTCCACTTCATTTTATGGGATTTGCATGGTTTCATGCTTATTAACTAGAGTTAGAACTGAGCATCATACGACAACAACAGTAAATAGTAAATAGTTTGCTTTGCAGTAGATTTTCAAACTTCATTAGCATTGCATCAAGCTGTCCATGGACTGTCCATACTCTGTTCTTAACATCTATGAGTATTTTTGGGCATGGAAGAATAGTTTCCATGCGAAAATTGAGGGGTTTACAAGTGACTAGTTTTGTCATAGTCCAAGTGGAACCACGTAAAGGAGCACTTTTAAGTGTTCAGAAGGGTCTGTTAAAGGTTTCATTTGAGGAAATTAACAGATCATTTTTCAACCATGGGAGAATAGGCTAATGCTTAATGAAATGCTTGCATCAGATGCAACCTTCTTCACGAGTAGTGAGCAGTGATACTAAGATGCAGGCCGATAGAATGGCACAGTGTTTGCCAAACACAGATTAAAAGGCAGTTCTGTAATCCCATCATGGATGAAAACTAATGCAGTGTGAGGCCTCGTGATAGAATTATGATTGGTCCCATCAAGTCTCAATTGTCCTACATGAAAGATTTTGATACGGTTCTGATTTGGGCAGTAAATTTGAGTGCTCCATCATAATCTCATTTGACAAATACATAGTTGGCCTTATTTTACCATGATTAGCATGCCCATTGATCAACTTAAAAGTCCTTTTTGTTCCAAATATTTAAATAATTGGAATATCCTTTCAGTGTTGCAAATTTGTTTAGAATTGACATCATGCTCAGTCCTAACTAATGCTAATGACTGCTAATGCTTGGTAATGCTTCCAAATTCACATCAGTTGAGTTGAATTAAGATCCTTATAAATTATAAGGAGCTTATCTGTACAATTGTGGTTCTCTATAAGAAGAGTATACACTTTTATCTTTGTATGAGCCACAGCAAGGATCAATCAATATTATTAATGACAACTTCTAGAGGTCCTAGCATCTACATGTCCAAATATTGAGATTGATATGACAGCCTCTCTGGAATTGTTCTTTCATATTTATACCCACAGTTGCTGGCCAATCTGCCCCTTAGTAAACTTTTCGAAATTGGGGTTACATGAAATTGATGCAGTAAGCCATTGCAAAGTATCCAGGTTCATTTTTTATCAATTAAGTCCACTCCTTCAATTCATGTGCAACAAATGTTTTGCAAAAGAACTTGTGAAGAAAATATTTTGTTTACGAACCAAGTTGAAAATCCTTTAACAAATATTTGATTGAAAAAAAGAATCCTTTGTTTAACTCATCACTCTACCTTCACCTAGCCCTAACTATGCATGGCCCTTTTCAATATAAAAAGATACCTAACAAGAAAGTCACTTTTTGAGAAGCTATCTAAGAAAAAGATCCTATCAAAAGAAAGATATGCCTAAAACATCCAAAAGCATTCTTACTACATCTAAAAAAAATTGAACCTCTCTAAAAAGGAGTAGATTTTGCCTTTCAAATTCCAAATCTTATCGAACAATGCTCTAAGGTTCCAATCTTGATGCAAACCTCTTTTGACTTCTTTGATCATTAATTTGGAGTGTCTTTCTGCTTCCATGCGCCTGTGGTTTCTTTTTAGTGCTATTTTCAGACCCTTGATGAAGGCCTTAAATTTAGATTGGTTATTGTAAACGTGGTTTGAATCTAGAGCATAAAGGAAAATTATGTTATCTGAACAATATCTGTAAAAATCCCTTTGACCTGTTCATCTACGATTCCTTTGTGCCGCATCATGAAAGTTCCTTATAGTGTATCCTTCCTTAGGAGACATTTTACCTCAGTTTCATTACCTTTCTTAATACAAGTGACAATGCCCCAGTTGTAGGGGCTGTAAGAATCTTTTGCCTGTGATAAATGTGAATTGCAAAATCTCATCTGTTGCTTCAGTTTGTGTCTAAATTTGTGTCTTTTTTGTTTTTTTTTGGGGGGGAGGTTCTAAACCGATTCTATTTGTGGAAGTGTTAATACAATTTCTTCATTTTGTGTATGATGCTTTACACAGTGTATGTTAATGTCATGATGAAGAGGTGAGGAAAGCTGTTATATGCAGAAGTCATCACTGAATTCCAAGGTTAATGTAACTCATTTCCCAAAAAGAAAGAGTGAAAAGTTTTTGACATTAGATAGTCTATGTTCAATGTTATTTTGATGAGGTGAGTGAAGCTGCTATCTGTGGAAGTTACTGGTAAATTACAACAGTTACAAGAAGAAGAAGAAATTTGAATATTAGATCGGTATAAATGTTTTGGAAAAAAGGACTGGTTAGCTGCTAAGGGTCTGCAGTAGTAATCTCTTAATTAATGGCACCCATTTATATGGGATTTGTAAAATGATCATATATCTTGCAAGCAAACTAAATCAGTTAATGGTTTAACAATTATGCAGTGAAGGACCCATAACTACGTATTGAGGTTTCAAATATGTTTTTTATGTTCTTTAGGTTTAGTGTTAGGTGCTCAGTCCTCTTGATTTCCGAGACTGTAAAAATTCTGTTGGCCAAAGAATTTAAAATAGAGGCAAGCCTAATATTTGTGGCAGCACCACTATTTATTTTTTTTGCTGGATAATAAGGGGTTGTACTTGGGTCCCCCACCCTTGACAAATTATATCTCTTCTTTAGAGCTTGAGAGTTTACAAATAGATACACTTCTCATCTCAATTGAGATGCTATAGCTAGAAACCTACATCATTTTACATAAAATGTCTGAATTCTTGATTTTCATTTTCTGGATCTTTTCAAATTTCTGTATGAATACAATTACTCCAGAATTTAGCATCTTTCTTGACATTTTCCTATAGCAGCCTTCACAATGCCAAAACTTCACCTCTACTATCTATGCCTTGCATCTTAGTAGAGTAATATTTCCAAAACATTGCACTATCATAGTCCGCTTTACCAAATCTGAATTGCTAGTTTCCTTCCTCGTTGAAGTCATAGCCCTTCATTGCTCTTCCCATCGTTCGAACCCTAGTTGGCAAATATTTGCAATTTCATTTTTCGCGACTTGAAAAATCGTCACTGCCCTTGTTTCGAATGGTTGACTTCACAGTGTCGTATCTCCCTCAATATTGCTCAGATTTTTGCATATGACCACTCATTTTAAAGCTATTCAAATTCTGCACAAGTTGGTCCAAGAATCAGCTGAATCGGATAACTCTTCGCGAAGATATGGCTCCTAAAAGATGAGATGTTTTTCAGGAAAAAACCCTAATCCTTCGCACTTTGCAATTTTGTTTTTCGCGACTTGAAAAATCGTCACTGCCCTTGTTTCGAATGGTTGACTTCACAGGGTCGTATCTCCCTCAATATTGCTCGGATTTTTGCATATGACCACTCATTTTAAAGCTATTCAAATTCTGCACAAGTTGGTCCAAGAATCAGCTGAATCGGATAACTCTTCGCGAAGATATGGCTCCTAAAAGATGAGATGTTTTTCAAGAAAAAACCCTAATCCTTCGCACTTTGCAATTTCGTTTTTCTCATTGTAAGCAACCTTCCACGCTCCTTCAGCCTTCCTAGCCTTCCACTCAGCATCCCAGCCTTCCATTGCAGCTCCTTCAGCCAGCCTAGCCTTCCACGCTCCTTTAGCCTTATCAGCCTTCCACGTTCCTTCAGCCATCCCAACCTTCCACCCAACATCCCAGCCTTTCGCTGTAGCTCCTTCAGCCAGCCCAGCCTTCCACGCTCCTTCAACCAACCCAGCCTTCCACGCTCCTTTAGCCTTGACACTCCAAAGATCAACTCATCATTCAGCCTTCCACGCTCCTTCAGCCTCCAACCTTCCACGCTCCTTCAACCTTCAGATTTGTTGATCGTTAAAGCACCAGACCATTTGCCAGGCCCCTTAGGGGGGCAACCCCTAGGAGTACCTTGAATAAAAGAATGTGACAGCACCCAGGCCCCTTAGGGGGGCAACCCCTGGGAGTACCTTGAATAAAAGAATATGACAGCACCACTATTTGCACATCAGCATCTATATATATAGAATTACCATGTTTTGAAAGCACTAATGGATGGTCCACACCTTTTAATGTTTTTTAAGAATATTTTAATGCATTAATTTTCTTTTCCTCAAATTATCTAAATCATAGAGTTTTGAATTTTTCTGGGGTGCAATCTACTAGATCCTGGCTATAGTTTGTCAAATTGCCATTTTTCCTCCATTTCAGAATGTTATGATGTGCTCACCACTGCTTTTTCCACATGCTCGTATTTCAGTTTCTAACTTTTTTTTTGAAAATAAAACATTATATTTTGAATGTAACAGAATTCTTTGCTCAAAGTTTTTTGACTAGTTTTTATGTGTAACCTGAGCATATAGTGCTTGCTATCAAATATAAAATATGCATCTCCTGATTTTTGCATGCTAAGCAATTTAGTGAAATTTACTTCTGGATTTTTATGCTGTTGTGCTTTCTTTGTATATCGACAAAAGAAATTATTAATTCTGCAAAGGTCTAGCAAATCCATATTCATTGCATGCTTGATAATAATTAATAAACAAAAAGTTCAGTAAAAGAAATAGTGTGAAGTGGGGAAACTGCAGTAAACATAAGGTATAAAATGTGGAATTGAGGATTAGACAGGACAATATCGGTTTTCTATGGATGTCTTTTTATCAATGTTTGGAGTCATTCAAGTTCCCATCAAATGTTTATATGTAACCATTGAAGGGAAAACTTCCTTACCCTTGTTATGTTGTAAATGGGGCCATCTTTATTTCAGTTGTAGTAGTTTGCTTGTTGGAAGAGTAATGTTCCTTGGATAGCATGTTTTTGTAATTTATGTGCCTTATTGTCATTTTTAACAGGTTTCTTCTCATAATGGCATGACATAATTAACTGGATAAATTTTGTGCACCTCCAAGATGGTGCTTTAAGATTTTTAAGAGTTTGTTTTCTCCCAAACAAAGTTCTAATAAAAGTCAAGTGAGTGCAACAGAGTGAATCAAGAGATCTAGAAGCTGATGTCCAAAGCATCATGGAGCAAATGGTAATGATGCAATCGTAAGAGTGCGATCAGAGTTCAAATCCTTACATTGTGATGAATACTTTATTAAGACGGTTTTTGATGATAGGGTTTAGCTATAATACTATGAAAATGTGCTTTCTTGAAATAGATGTAATATGAGTGAGGTCCATCTCAACCTCATATAACCAATTTGGGAGTGGGGGGATCTAGTACCTGGCAAGAGTCATAAATTCTTGCATAAGGTAAATACTAGCTTTTGGGTTAATGTAATTTTTGCCTCTAGACTAAAGAAATTTAATAAAATAGTAAAGAGGCATGAATATATATATATATATATATATATATATATATAAACTTATCGGTATTTCCCATGTTTGGAAACATACTAATTTATTTTAGGACCTTTCTCATAAAGGAAATGACTAGCCAGACTTTTCATAGAAGACGATGTTAGAAAGAGACCAAAACAAGCCGCACTGATGATTTCGTTATACCCATTACATGAAAGATGCCAAATTTCTTAAACATCCTTGATAACAATAATGTTGGAATGGTTCTATCCTTGAATGCTAAATAACTCATTCTGTGCAAACTTCTTGTAGCAATGAAATTCCAATGTCAGAAAAACTACTATGACTTCCAAATAATTCATCCTGCACAAACAACTTGTAACAATGAAATTTATTTGTCAGAGCAATAGCCTGCAAAACTTTCCTTGAGGTGTTGGTGTAAAAAAGGGCTAAATAACTCATTCTGTACATACTTCTTATAACAATGAAATTCCATTGTCGAAGTGACAAGCATTGAACCTTTCCTTTTGAGGGGTGCTAGTTGGAACAAAAGGCTATTGCACAACATTAAGGCAAGACATCCATTTTCTAGTTAGGGTTGCTATTTAATTAAAATGTCCAAAGCTAACTATAACTTCCTTGATTTTAACTATCTAGATGTTGGGCCAACATCCCATATTGCTCTCAAGTTTGGATGTATTTGCACAAGTGGATATAAAGTAATCGTTAATATATTGGATTTGTGATATTCCAATCATTGTGTTGCTTTTCAATGAATCTTTGTAATAACTTTTTATGGCCTAGGCTTAGTTCAAAACTTGACAAAATCACTTTAGAAAGGGATAATATAAATATTTTAGACATTAACATCCCATTAAATGAGAGAGTGCATCAATAATTAACAAATGGCACATCATATAAAATGCTAATAATAAAGCTAAAAATTGATTTGGTAATCAATGATTGAACACAATAGAATGCTTTTTTTTTTTAAAAGGTAAAAAAAATTATATTGATAGAACAAGAATCAAATTACAGTCATAGGTCTGCCACTTTTGGCAAGCCCTAAAATCCAAATAAAACTCGGATTAACATCTCCAAAAATAACAAAAAATTGAGTACCATCTAAAGAGCAGAAACTCTTAACCTGGTCCCATTTCTGCTTTACGCTGATCCTAAGTAACCTAGCAGGCTTGACAGTCCTGCAAACACTACCAGTGCTATCCCAAAAAGGGCCAAAGAGTGCTGCAAGAGGCAGCAAAAAACCCAACAAATAACTGTTCATCCTCCATTGATCCACAAGGCTCAATGGACTCTAGACCTGTCCTCATCCTTACCTAAGTCTTTGCTGGCCAAACTAAGAACCATTTGGTTCACCTCCAACCATTCAAAAGTGTCCCTATCCTGATTAGAATTCAGCATGTATCCAACCGGACTTTCACTACCATGTTTAGCCAAAAAGTCAGCCATTGCATTATTTTATCTATCAACATAGACCGGGATGGCATCCTCGAACTGTTGCCAAATGGACTTAATTTGGCTCACAATGTTTCTTATCCTCCAAGCCTTTGGTCTAAAATTTCTAATAACATCCAGAAGCCCCACCATAATTTGTGAGTCAGACTCAACTATGATCTTTCTAACCCCATTCTCCCAAGCATTGAGAGAACCTTGTCTGATAGCCAGTCCTTCAACTTCATTGTTAGTAGCCCTTCCAAGACCCTCTAGCTCCCAATGGAGGATCTTCCCCTTGAAATCTCTTCTGAGAAAACCAATGCCTGCAGCCCTCGGGTTATCCTTAGCTGCACCATCAGAATTAATCTTTTCCCAACCCGGGGGAGGGGGCTGCCATGGTCCCAACTTTTGTGGCTTGGGAGTCCCCTCATTCTCCTGAGTTTTCTTGTCCCTAAGGTGAGCTCTGACAGTTTTAGAAACCTTGGTAACAATTTTATGCCAAACCAACTCCATTGGACTGAACTCCTCTCTAAAAATTCTGGAATTTCTTTCCAGCCAAATGTGCCACCAGATGAAACTCGGGCCTAGGGACCAACCTAGCTGAATGGAGGTATTCTTGAATTTTCTTCGTTTCCAAATCTCCCAGATATTAGAAAGAGTCACTTGAAAGTTTAGGTGAGCCTTAAAGAGGTCTAACCACCTTTTCCACAACTCTCTTGCAAATGCACACTGGAAAAGCAGATGATCAAGTGTCTCCTCCTGGGAGTTACACATGATGCAGTTGGAAGGGCCATAAAAACCTCTCTTCATAAGGTTATCATAGGTGAGACAACTCCTATGCATCACTTCCCAAGCAAAGAAATTAATTTTAGGCCAGCCCTTAGCCACCCAAACTCTATCCCATGGGGCATCCTGCAGGATCAACGGAGGAGGGAGCAAAGCATTATAACCATCACGAACAATGAAGACACCTAGAGTGCCAAGGCCCCAGGCGATCCTATCCTCTTCCTCTTTCCTTGTAAGGCACCTTTGCTTGAGGATCTTATCAATAAGAAGCTTTTGATGAAGAGGGATAGGAATAGGCCATTCTTCTAACCTCTTCCACTGAAAGAAAGAGAAATCTCCAATTTTCTTGGAAGTAATGTATGAAGCCATATTTATCCATCCTCTACCTTCGAGGCTTTGTTGCAAGGGCTGCAACTCTAGAAACTCATAGATTAAGGGGGGATGTTGGTCCCAAGAATCACTCCAAAAGTTAGCTTTGTCTCCTGTACCTACTTTCCAAAAAAGTCTAGATTTAACCAATTGTTCACCAGCTTTCAGGACCTTCCAAATAATGGAGCCAGGGCCCCTTAGAGGAATGCGGCCAGCTTCTTGATGAGGGATAGAACCCAAATACTTACTAGTGATGACTCTACTGAAGAAAGCCTCCTTGTTGGAGATCCATCTCCAATAAAGCTTCCCAGCAAGAGCTTGATTGTTTAAAGTTGCTTTACAAAAACCAAGACCCCCTCGAGCTTTAGGCTGACATATTTTATCCCAACTAACAAGAGCCCACTTCTTACCCATCCTTGGGCCATCCCACAAAAAATTTCTCATAAGCGAATCCAACTCTCTGAGGACTCTCATAGGGGCAGCTAGGATGGAGAATTTATAAACAAGCATGGCTTGGATCACCGATTGGATGAGAGCCATTCTTCCTCCAAAGGTAAGCCAACGGTGAGTCCAATGATTAACTTTAGCAACGATTCTATCCATTAAAGCTTTCCAATCAGCCACCCTTAGGCTCTTAAAATGAAGGGGAATCCCTAGGTAATCAAGCGGAAGGGTACCCTGGGCAAAGCTCAAAATGGATAGAATCTGATCTTGGATTCTTCTATCCGTATTGAAGAAAACAACCTTGGATTTGGCCGCATTCACCTGTTGACCAATAGCATCCATGTAGGTTTTTAATATGGCTTTGAGCGTTCTAGCCTCCCAAATGCTGGCCTCCCCAAAGAGACATGTATCATCCACAAATTGAAGATGAGTTAACATCTCCTCACCTAGTTGCACACCTTCCAAAAGACCTTGTTGCTTATTTCTTCGAAGGAATCTGCCCAATCCTTCTGCTAGAATAATAAAAAGAAATGGGGAAATAGGATCTCCTTGATGAATACCCCTAGAAGCAAGGAAAGGGGTCGAGGGGGAGCCGTTGATGAGAACAGAGAAGGAAACCGTCGAGACACAACTCATGATCCACTCTCTCCACTCTTGAGAGAAGCCAAATTTCTCAAGCATTTGATCCAAAAACTGCCAGGGGACTCTATCATAAGCCTTAGACATGTCTAGTTTAATAAACATGCCTCTTCGACTAGAATGTTGCATTGAGTGGATAGCCTCCTGGGCTAGAATAACTCCATCCAGAATTTGATGCCCCTCCACAAATCCTCCTTGTTCCTGGGAGATTATGTTGTCCATAATCTTCTTAAGCCTTTCAACCATCAACTTAGTGATTATCTTGTAGGTCACATTGCAGAGAGCAATCGGGCAAAAATCTCCAAGGCTGGAGGCTTGTCCCACTTTAGGAATCAAAGTGAGGAAAGTATGATTTAGAGCCCGAAGCATAGTTCTGTTTGAATGAGATTCTTCAACAGCCTTGGTTAAATCCTCTCCTATGACATCCCAGAAAGCCTTAAAGAACTCAATTGGGAAACCATCAGGCCCTGGAGATTTCCTTGATTTCATGCTGAAAACTATGCTCCTCACCTCATCTTTATCCACCGGACTGAAAAGGGCTTGGTTTTGCTCGACTGAAATAATCTGGGGATACAATTAAGTATCTCTTGTTGCACTGCAAGATTAGGGATAGCAGGGGCAGTAAAAATATTTTGAAAGAAATTATTTGCTGCATGTTGCATACCTGGTATGGTGTCCATCACCTGTCCATTGGAGTCCTGAAGGCAAGTCAAAGAATTCCTTTGTCTACTTGTCGATGCAGAGCGATGAAAGAAACTTGTGTTTCGATCCCCCTCCAACAACCAAGCAGTTCTCGCTCTTTGTTTCCAATAAATTTCCTCCTGATTGTCTATGGACTCTAATTCTTTTCTGACCAATTCATCTTCATATTTCAGGTCCTTTGTGATTGCTCCAGTCCTGAAGCGGGTGGCCAGCTCCTCCATCTTTGCCAACAAAGGAGCCTTTTGGGACTGAAAATCAGATTTGCTACTTCTTTTCCAGAATTTGAGATGATATTTGACATGTTGGATTTGTTTGGAAAAAAATATACATAGCTCTCCCATGGGAAGGACGACCCTCCTCCCACCAGAAGGGGATTTTTTCCTTCAGATCCTCCTTTTCCAGCCAACAATTCTCAAAACAAAAAGGTCTTGGGGGGATTGTGGCCCAACTTCCATTCCAAAAGAATCGAAAAGTGATCAGAGTCAGTGCGATTAAGAATCTCCATCCTAAAAGACCAACGAAGAAAGGCCTCTTCAGAAACCAAAAATCTGTCAAGCTTGACTTTCCTACTTGCCGATCCTACTTGTTTGTTTGTCCACGTATACGAGACCCCGCATGCTTGAACATCAATTAAATTGAGCTGATTAATTTTGGACATCATAAATCTATCCCCCTGGTCCAAAGAAGGATTTCCTCCTTGATCCCTAAGAGCAAGTTTAGCATTGAAATCCCCTACCACTATCCAATTCACTTCCTCTTTTTCGGTTCTACTATCCTATAAAACTGACCATTGGTGTTGTTGCTCCACAAAATTTGTAGCACCGTAGAAATTGGAAACCAATAAAAGCTCCCCGGAGTTCTTGCTCTTGAAGAGAGAAGTGAGGATACCCCGACCAACAGAGTGATCTAAAGCCATCCAGAGAAGAGGATTCCATAAAGTCACCACTCCCCTTGAAGCCCCTTGGGATCCAACCACCATGTACTCAACTTGTCTCCAAATTTTCTTAACAATGATATCCATCTTCTGAATGGAAGCTTTAGTCTCTTGAAGGAGAATAAAGTTAGAATGATGATTTTTAATTAAACTCTGAATAACAATTTTATGAGGTCTATTGTTTAGACCTCTTATATTCCAAGATTGGACAATCATTGGGAACTTGGATTCTAGTAAGTGTCAATCTGCTTGACCTTTCTCTGGATGACTAGTTGGTCTCCCTCATTAGCCAACTTCTCCTAGTTCGATTTTCTTCCTACACTCTTGGCTTGAGAGTTTTTTAACCTTTTCTCCACTTGTTGGATCCCAAGGTCAGATTTCCTCTGTCCTTTTTTCTTTCATTGAAACATTACTATCCACCACATCCCTTGGATCTATCAGCGATAAGTGATCATCCCCTAAATATGAATTCAAAGAAACATGATGGGCAGTTTCCTCAACCCTTATAAGGGGAAGGTTATCCTTCTAAGGTTCATCTATTATGGTGGTCTCCTCCTCCATATCTAGGAGAGAGTTAAGAATTTTATACCTATTGAAATTTCTCTCTATCGACTGGTTGGAGCGTGTTGTCTTGCTATTTTTCTTCTTCTTTCTCTTTGGAGCTTCAAAACCCTCCTCAGGGGATTAACATTCAAAGTTGTGGGCTGATCCTCTTCTTTCTTCTCAATAAACTTGCTATTGGTGATAGTTTCCTTTGGAGAGATGGGACTCTTCGTGATGCCCTTTGGGCAGAAGTGGGCTAGATGATCGTGTTTATGGCAGATCTTACACCGAAATGGGATTGCCTCATAATCTACCTACTAGATCCATGATAAGTCCCCCATGTTAATTTCTATTTCAGCTCAGAGAGGTTGGTTGAGATCCATATCCACACAAATCCGAGCATAAATAGCAGAATTTCCCCTCATCGTGTCCCCAACAACTTCTAAATAGCTCCCTAAGAAGTTGCCCAATTTCTCAAAAACCGGTTCACACCAATATTTCTTAGGCAAGGCATAAGGACGAACCCAAACAACCACCACAAAGGGTTCCATTCGAGGGTCAAATCCCAACTTCCACGACTGAACAAAAAGGCTCACAACACCATATGTTCTCCTCCCAAACTCAAAGGCTTTACCTCTATCTGCTTGAGAAGAAAAACTCACAATATGAGGGTCAAATCCCAACTTCCACGACTGAACAAAAAGACTCACAACACCATATGTTCTCCTCCCAGACTCAAAGGCTTTACCTCTATCTGCTTGAGAAGAAAAACTCACAATATAATAGCCATTGCTAATAAGAGAGATTGAGGTATCCCCAAGGGGCTCCCAATTTTTTCGGATCCAAGAGGACATGAATCCTAAAGATGATCTTATGCCAATGAACTTACAAATTAGGTCATGCTTGCTTCTATAGAGAATATTATTTGCCACCAGGGCTTGGTCTATTATCAGTTTAGGATGGAGGGTCGCTTGGGAGAGACAACCATTAACCCTTGCCTAGAAAGATTGCTGCTCTGACTTCTTGGCTGCTGTTGAGAAAATAGAATGAAGGGCTGAGTCTCTAAACAAGACATCCTCCATGTCTTGTGTCCCTTTAACCGTATCTGCAAATGATCTCTTGGGGGAGGGGGGCCAAGGAGGAGGATCAGAAGGGCCCTCATCAACATCCATAGGCCGCTCCACAACCTACACAACACTTCGCTCGAAGGGATACTTGCAAAAACTGAAAAACCTTCCTGTGCATAACACGTGCATACGTTGGTTAGAACACAATAGAATTTTTTTTTTTTTGAGTTTACATGGTGGAATTGGTAGCCGCCACGATGATCCGGGCAAGCTGTTCGTCATTTCTGCATTGTTCGCCTCAGAAGCCGCCACACAGTACTCACGAACACAGTAGAATGTTAAACATGTTTCCTGCCCTATTATTTTTCCACACTTTGCCTTGATTTCTAAATGAAAAATTGAAAAATTAGTTTTATATTGGTATCATTATTATTATGTTTGCAGTCATATTGATTCCCTATTAGGATGTTTGTTAGAATATTGCTAATATGGGATTTGGTTTCTTATATCAATTAAGGATGTCTTAAAATAAGATTATAGAACAATATGTTTAAGATGTCTTAAAATAAGATTATAGAACAATATGTTTAAGATTTGTGCTTATCATGCGGAATCTTAACATTAGGATGTACTACTCTTACTCTAATTATGAAATACATCGTATGGTTTTTGTTAGAACTTAAATATTATATGCTACTAGAGCTAGAGCCAAATAATCTAATGATTTGGTCCATCAGAGCATGTCGTCGTTATTCTTATTGGCCTGTAGTATGGACGTAATTAGATTTGTAGAGGAAGAAATGTTAGTGTTAATATTGAGGGGATGGTATTTGCTGCCATTGTGAGGTGCCTTTATGAGTTTGTTGCGATATTTTATATTTGTTGCATTTTAGATTAGTTTGCACTCATAGCAAGCTACTTGAGAATGTGAGATGTCGCTAGCCAAAGGAGATTACTCTATTGCTATTATGCATAGCAAAGACCTTCAACGCATTTGAAAAAAGTGTTAGAATGGTCCAACAAGTTTCGTGCTACTTTTGAAAGGGAGGTTGGCTTGACACATGTTGGTTTAAAACAAGGTTTTATAGGGAGAATTGTGATAGATATGAACAAATTGTCACAATTTTTAAGTTCTTTTGCAAAATTTCAAGGGTTCCCAATTTGACAACCCAAGGTCTCCTTTTTCCAGGTGAAAGGTTTCTCTTATTCCCTCTATTTTTCAAATTTAGAATTAGCAATATTCAATGGCATATTTTTCTTGGTGATGGGAGGCACACGTTTGTGTTGAAGGTCATGTGAGATAATACGGTTGGATCGTTGGTGCAACAAGTGACAAGTTGTGTATTGGGAAGTGTAAAATGAAGGATGTGATCGACTCTCCTCTCTAGTAGCTTATACCTACACCATTTATTATGTAAAGGGCTATCCCACATGGAAAGACGTCCTGGATGGACAATGGAGATGGCATGGGGTTGTTTGTTTGGAGATGGCCTATCTTTAAGCCTTGTGGGCAACATATTATTTATAGTTGTCTATTGTTGTAGGTCTATATTTGACCCTTCTTTTCACTATTTTCTTCCCATAGTTTTGAACCTAGTGATGGTGTGGCCCATGTGGTCACCATGTGGCATGTAAAGGGTTTGGAGACAACATGACATTGTTTGAAACTTCCTAGGCACATTTTATATGAAGGCAAAGGGAGCATTGTGTTGGAGGTGTTGAATTGCCCCTATTTTCCAGTGGAAATAAAGTGCAAAAAATAGTTTGATGGCTTCCCTTGTTTCTTAATCGACCTATGGACCATTTGGCTAGGTGGAGGTTCTTGGACATGTGCCCAAGAGGTCTTGGGTTCAACACCCACCCAACACCCTTTGCTATGTTTTAGTTGATGTGGCACATGTTGTGGCCGATGTGGCAAACAGAGGATTCATGTGTTATCCACAACCAACTAAAACCATTTTTCCCTATATATAGGAGTTTACACTTTGCATTCAAACATTCTTTATTTGTTCAGTCACCCACACAATTATCAGTAGATTGGGCAAATAGGTGGCACCCCCTTATTTCACCAGTTCAACATTTGCTAGAGGTAATTTAAAATTTTTACTGCTTTTAAAAAATTTTGGGAGCATATTGTGTGATTTGAAGGTCAAACTTCTAAAGGACATAACTTCATATTGAAACATTATAATTGAGTCCATTTTTCCAAATTGTATAATTTTTTAAGTTCTTTATTGTGGTAATTGTGTTCTTGGCTACTTTTGCATGTAGGGGACTATTTTTTTGTATAAATTCAACGGATAATTCAATATAAGTGCCCACTCCTAGGGGGTACTATTTTACCTCATTGAAGATCAAGATAGAAGCCTGTTTGTGCAACAAGGGACTATTGAGGTGCATTAATGAAGTCCTAGAAAATGCTTATTTTGATGAGAAATATCAAGGAAAGAATGAAGCACATGGTATGATTTCTCTCTATGTGGACAAGATGCTTGACAATTACATTACTAGTTATTTTGAACCCAAGGCACTTTTGGATGCCTTTGGCAGTGTTTGATCAACTGGACTCTACTAAGATCAATGACTTAGAAGTAAAGCTTGGTACCTTTAGTATGGGTACTTTTGGGATGGTTGAATAGTACATAAATCATTTCAAGAAATTGCTTACCACAAAGACAAAGGACAATCTTTACTATTTCAATATGGTCTTCAACAATGTTTCATTGAGCTATGATTAGGTAGCTACTTTCTTTGAGATGCTTCCTTTTGTCTTTTTTGACCAAGATGCTCCTTGTCTCGATCTTGTGTTTTCATACCTCCTACTCCAAATCCTAGAAGATGCACAAAGGGGTAACTTTTTCTCTATTTAGGATTGTCCAAAAGAAGTGTTGAAGCTAGATAGATTCTAAAAGGATTGAAAAAATGTTGAAACAAGGGGATAAGAAAATTTTCAAGGAGCCATTCAAGAAATAATGTGTGGATTTTGCAAGAAGGAAAGTTAGAAGGATGAATTTTGTCGTCGATAGATAAAGTAGCTTGAGGCAACCACAAAGGCCAAGTGATGATGAGTATGAGGGACAAACATCACGCGTACATGTTGCCATTCATTCAACCTCTTGGATCTCCACATTTTCGTAGGAATTGATTATAGATTTAGGGGTAACAACACATGACAAATCATCACCACCTTTTAACTAACTATAATGGACGTCATCATGGTGAGCATGTGGTTATTAGTGATGTTTCCTCTTTGCAAGTATTTGGATGTGGTGATGCGAGTCTTGGATCCTCATCCTTTGGAGAACTTATGTTCAAGGTGTGGGCCACAATATTCTCTCTATCTATTGCATCACTCACACTAAAAACATAGTGGAATGTCGACCTTATAGATGGGTCATTAAAGATTGGTGCCTTTAGGATATTGTGGTGAGTGTGATTAGATGTATAGGATTTTTAAGCACCCTTCCTCCTTTTCTTCCTTGAAAACGGAAGACTATGCTACTCTGGTTTCTAAGGTAGACGACATTAATAGGCAGTGGCATCATAGGCTTGGCACATTAATTATGGTTCCATGGGAAAAATGAATCAACTTTAGATGACAATAAGTCTTCCGCCCATTATTCATCCTAGTGTTTGTGAGGGATGTTTCTTGGGGAAGTACCATCAATATCTCTTTTTGAAAGCGAAAGCTAGATGTCCTATACAACCTTTAAAGGTTATTCACAATTATATTTGTTGTCCTATTTTTGGTTGTTATCTCTTTAGGAATACATATTTTATCAAATTTATTGACAATTTCTTAAGCGACTTGTGGATTTACACTATTTAGACCAAGGATGAGGTCTTTAGAAGTTTTAAGACCTTCGTAAATATGGTGAAAAATCAATTTAAGAGGAAAATCAAGTGCCATTGGATTGTCGATGATGGTGAGTTTTCCAATCATGCTGTTGGTTATTTTTGGCTCTTAATAACATTGCTTTTCATGGGACTATTCATTACACTTCTCAGCATAATGGGGTGTCCAAGCAAAAGAATAGGGTTATTTTGGAGATGGCTAGATGTATATTACATGCCAAACATGTGGAGATCAAGTTTTGGGCCAAAGTTGTGATTTATATTGCACATATTTGTTGTAATCACAATGACACTGAGAGGGGGGGTGAATCAGTGTGTTCTTTAAAAACTTCTAAAACAATTAGATTATAAAACCAGCGAGCTAGCTTAAAGCGAGATAAAAGAGATACTAAATGCATCAATAAAGCATCACACATAACACAACATTTTAACGAGGTTCACCAATGTGGCTACTCCTCAAAAATACTGCTTGGACTACCATCCAAATCCAGTCAATGCAAAGCTACAACTTTACATAATCCTTTACCAACACCAACTGGAAGGAGCACCAACCCCTTAACTTTATCTGCTTCAACATAATGGAGCACCAACTCCTATTTTACCAAGCACCTCACCGGAAAGAGGCACCAACCCCTTAATTTGCCAAAGACTAATTGGACAAATTGTTTACCAAGCACCAACTGGAAAGAGGCACCAACCCCTTAATTTGCCAAGCACCAACTGGACTTCAATATTGAATAAAAAAATGTTTGACATGTACCTTTGTTATTGCAAGACTCTAACCGGTCTACATCACCTTTGCAATCTCTCGTGCACTCGCTCTCTCTTGCACAATCACTTCACACGCTTTGTCTGCACCGCTACAGACTGGACTTTGCAATCAACTTTGCCCTTCGCGCTTCTCTCGCACACTCGCTTTCTACGCACACGCTTCGCACACTCTGTGTCGTTTCACATTCTGCTCTCTGCTCAACACGAACTTCACTTTCACAAAAACTATGCTCGCATTCGCACTTTATCTTTACACTCCACACTTCAAACTCGAAGTACCCTTGCTTTAATAGAAGAATTTTTAGGAACAAACCCTAAAAGAATGTCGGTTGAGAAACCCTAGAATTTGTCAGCTGCCAAACCCTAAAATCCGTCGGCTGTAACCCTAAGAATGTCGGTTGCAAAACCCTTCTACCACCTTCGTCACCTTCCTGTAGCTTATTGCCGTGAAATAGTAACACGTCGGCCCTTTTTAATTTAATTTAATATTTTAATTTAAATTTTAAATAAAATAAAATTTAAACTAAATATTTAAAATTAAATATCTTCATCACCGGGGCATCTTTTTCAACGAAACGAAGAGCCAACTTGGGTTTTAGGAAAAACCCATTTCAAATATGTTATCCATGGTTTTAAATAAACCTTTTATTTTGACTGCCTTGGTTTTCACAAAAAAACCTTTAAAATTTAAACCAAATATTTAAAATTAAATATCTTCATCACCGGGGCATCTTTTTCAACAAAACGAAGAGCCAACTTGGGTTTTAAGAAAAAGGTTTTCACAAAAATCTTTTCCGCTTCTTGTTTGAACTGCCTGTCCATTGCATCATTAGATCTAACTGACTGTATTGACAACAATGACAATCCTCCTGCAACACCTTGCTCAACACTGAACCCTATCAATTGTACTTTGGCTGCACCTTGCTGTTAAATAAACTCTTGTCCATTGCATCAATAAATCTGTCTGAATGTGTTGACAACAATGACAATACTGTTTGCTGCACTTTGCTCAATAATATTGTCCATAGAATATCGACTCAAGCAATCCAAGATATGACACTTGTTAAGAGATTAACATAATTTAAACCCCATGTTTCTTAGGTATTTATCTTACGTCTGTTGCATGGGCTTATATCCCTTAGACTAAGCACAAAGTTAAGAGTCATCAATGCTTTCATATGGGGCTATTGTGATGCTTTTAAGGCTTATCGCCTTTAGGACTCAATAAGTTATGATATTATTATTCAATGTGATGTGGTATTTGATGATGTTCTTCCATCAACTCTTGATCGACTTCCATTCCTCTTGATAGACGATTTCACCCTCCTATTGCTTTTACTCCCTTCTAAATATTTTCGTTGATTTCTCTCCATAGATTCAATATTCTCAACTATCAGTTTGAGTCTTGTAGTGGGTCTTAGTGATATGAATTTTACCACTCTAGATTATCCATTAACATCTTTTTAGCATATGGACCCAACTTCAGATGAGATTGGTTTGACTATGCATTGTGTAATGGTGTTGGATGATGTAAAACATAGTAAGCATGTGATGAATTCTTAAGTTTGTTCTTTTGGTGTTGTCTCTATATAGGATGTACTACATTTTTATTTGGATCACTCGATCCCTAAGTGGGCCTAGCCCTCTCCATCATGATGCACATTGTATTCTTGCTTAGGAGCATCATTGGAAGACAAACCTTCCTAATCCTTGGTCTTGATGTTGATGATTATGAAATTCCTTAAACCTAATCCCAAGCCAAAGGATGTCCTAAGTGGAAAGATGTTATGTTGGCAGAATATGAGTCTTTGATGAAGAATCATACTTGGGAGCTTATTCCTTTGCCCGAGGGCAAGAACATGGTTGGTTATAAGTGGATCTCCAAGACCAAGTACACGAGATGGTCAAGTTGAGAAGTACAATGCAGTACTTGTTGCTAGGGGATTCTTTCATAAGGAGGGAGTTGATTACTCAAAGGCCTTTTTCCATTGTTGTTTTGATGGATTCTATGTTGACGATTCTCTCTTTTATTGCTTTCTAAGGATGGGAGTTTCATCAAATGTATGTGAGGAGCATTTTTTTGTATAGGGAAATTTATGAAGAAATTTATATGCAATAGCCATCCTTATTTGAGCTTGATGAGCCAACTCCTTTGGTTTATCGTCTTGAAGTCCTTGTACAGGCTTAAATAGACTCCTTGCATCCACTATGAGAAGGTTCATTCTGTATTCCTTAGTTGTGGCTTTTGACAATGTGAGGGTAAGTTTTATGTTTACATCAAACATTGGGATGGATACATTTTGGTTATTATGTTGTATTTTGGCTACCTTCTCATCAGGAGAAGCCTAACATCCTTGATCTAAGAAATGAAGTTATTGCTTCATGATACCTTTGAGATGACATATTTTGGTTTTCCACTAGTTCTTAGGGATCCAACTTGATTAGTCATCTTTTAGGATCAGTATCTCATAGCCTAAGTATTTCTTCGATCTTCTACAATGATTTAGGATGGATAAGTGCAAGCTTGCTCAAAGTCCATTTGCATCAATTCTAAAGTTTTGAGCGGATTGTAATAATCCATTGTTGGATGCTGCCTTATATTGGTGTCTTGTTGGAGGTCTTCTCTACCTCACACACACAAGGCTAGACATTTTCTTCACTATTAGCTATTGCTTGAGATACATGTAGATCCCTTGTGAGCTTCATTGGACAATGGCTAAGTAGATCCTATAGTACATGATAGGTACCTACCAAATGGAAATTCAATATTTAGATGGGGATTGTCTTATACTTACAGGTTTCTTTAATGCAAATTGAGCAGGTGATCATGACTAGTGGTATTCTATCTCTATTTTTTTTGCTTTGTCTTGGGTTCAAACAAGTTTGTTTGTGTTGTCAAGGAAAATCTACCATATCTCAGGCAAGTGGAGTATTATACTGCTAATGAGGGCACTAAACATCTTTAATGGATGTTGATGATTCTCAAGCAGTTGGACCTATGTCAGTAGTTTCCCATGACGCTGTACTATGTTAAGTAAAGGTTCATCAAGCTGATTTGCTATCATGATTTTCATCAGCATACAAAGCACATTGAGGTGTGGATCCACTATATTTGTTGGCTTCATGCCCATGGGATGCTTGATCTAGTCTATGAGCCTTTAATGAAGCAAAAGTGAATGTCCTAACCAAGGTCATGCTCAAGGTGCCTTTTGTGTGATTATAACATCTTGGAGTAGGAAAAGTTCCTTCAGAGGGATAACTAATAAGGGTCTCTCTTTGTGTTCCTCTTTCAACTTAAGGGGGATTTTAAAACATGGTGTTATTCTTCACTTGAGGCCATGGCTGCTTTGTATTGTATTTACTTATGTATTGCCCTAGAATCCATTGTGCACCTTTTATACATGACTTTATTGTAACGCAGTATTATTAACCTTAAGGTCAATTCTTTAACTTTGACCTAGGGTAACCTGTAATTTGGGTATTTATATCCCCTTGAGTCCAACCATTTTCTCATTGTTTGGAGATAATTATTTATTTGTTATTATGATTATTTGTTGTCTAAGGGAACCTTTCTATAGCATATTATGTTTGTGGGAGATTCAATTTTCGTTGTTTGAGTAGTGTGTTGATTTTGTTCATGATAAATTTGATATTATACCTAAGTAACTTGTCCTCTAACTAGTTTGTGAAGAGCCTTATTCTAGTTGCATTTTATATATGTTGATTTATACCTTTTGAGAAGATACACAAGCATATGATTAATGACCTCTATTTAGTGAGAGTCTATGAATGAAGGATAATTGTTCTAATTGTTTTTTATGTCCATCATCTCCCAAAGACTCGACCAAAAGTTTTTAAGAAATATCTCACTTTTTATTGATGCAACGATTTACAATTAAATAAAGGGGATTCTCACACACTTAAGAAATGCTTATTATAGTGTAATGTATTTGTTGGTCGCCAATCCGGCACCGCACGCCTGGGCAGGGTGCGGGTGGATCAACGATTAAGCGTAGAACGACTGCCACGTCGGGATGGGGTGGATGATCTCCGGAGGAGGCCGGTTCGTCGGGGTTGTTCCAGCTATCTACGTCGCAGAGCAGGGAAAGGGAAAAAGAGAAAAGAAGGGAAATAAATGGAAAAATGGTCATAGCCAAAACTCACAAGGACGGGTATAGCTGCATCAAGACCTATGCAGGCGACATACCACGTATGAAACACAAACCCCACACCTAACAGATCACCCGACAATACCTTTGTTTCGACTCCTATCAGTGGTGGGCGGGGCGCGAATTTCAGAACCAACGAACATGTGCATGAGATCCAGGATTTAGAATCAGAGCGCTCCTGTCCAACTGGCTTTAGCAGAAATAAACCCTCAACCCATGTTTATGAATTCGCACTCTTGAGTCACTCAAGTAAACCCCATGAAATCTAGATAGCAGAATATCATGGGATAACTTAGACAACCAAACATAAATAAGCATTCATACAATCAATAAAGAACAAGGAGACGAAGTTAGAGACCAAACAATGCAAAATTTGTATTTACATAGAGGTAAACCTTACATATGAATTGTAATGGCTAAAGAGTCGCCCTTAGGAATGACCAACATTCCACTATTTATAGGCATATTTACATCAATTTCAAAATTGAACATTAATGGCAGTAGGCAGGAAGACAATCCTTGCAGCAAACAAGTACCGTACTAGTACAATGTTTCTTTGGATAGCGTCGATCTTATAGAAGGAGGCAGATGCATATGGTTGAATCTGGGCCTTTGGATCTTTTGACATTTCTGCCCAGTTCATTAATTCTCAGCTACCTCGTCGTTCTCCTAGATTGGCGATCCTCTGGTTGGGCGACAAGTGATATGTATTGAAGTGCCTTGGGAGCAACGCGCCTCAAATCAGTCACTTCCGCATACATTGTCAAGTACCTGAAGTGCTGGAGAAACAAAAAAGTCTTCTATTTGAATTTTGTTAGCATATATTACATTTTGATAAAATAAGAGCACAACGCTTCTCCAATTAGGTGGGTGGTTGATAATCGGTTGGGTAGTTTATTAACTACCTTAGAACCACTTTGTCATTGTATATATTCCAATATCAAACTCAATGCAAATGCTACATGTTTTGTAACGTGGTATCAGAGCAGGGCGTGTAACAGCTTGCAGTTAAGACATTGCACGCGGGTTTCATCGAGACACTGCACGTTGGAGGGGGAAGAACTGGCGAGGAGGGCAGACGTTTCCCAACATGCAGTTTCCTGGATATCATGACACAGATCGCACGTTGATCGGCACAGAATCACTTTGCAAAATAATCAATTTTTTTTATTTGCGATGACGTTGAGCGCCTGCAACACGAAGCAGACACAATTGGTGGCGCAGACAAGGCTGTTTTATACGTAAGACAATCTGACACGCACAAAATAGTGCAAAATTGGTTGTGGAGTCAATTTTTGTTGAAGACGCCAGAGAATTGTTCTGTTGACGTGAAGCAACGTCATCCGATCGTTCGAATGGAATGCACAGTGGAGCGGCGTCGTTAGAGGCAGATGGTATAAAGTTTTAAAAATAAAAAATAAAAGTTTTAAACCTTCGGTTTCTGACGAAATACCTACAGTGAAAATTCTGCCCGGTGAGGTGCAAAGGTGTAGTGAAATTTCATTTTAAATTTGTCGGTTGCGTCGATAAAAGGCCAATTGTTGTTTCTTAATTTCATCCGCTCGTGTGCCGGAGTTGGTTTGACGTCCCATTGCTAGGGCGCTCGGGAAGGAGGCGCAGGTTCAAACCGCGCTGAGTGCGGTGACCAGAAGTTTTAATTTTTTTTTTACTCACGCACAGGTAAAAGGCACGTCGTGCCTACGTTTTTTCATTCGCCGGTCTAGCGGAGTTGGTCACACGGGGTGTGCGAGGATGTTAGGGAGGCAGAACGCCGGGGGTTCAAACCCCACTGACTCCACCCACATTCTTTTGGCAACAGACATAAAAGGTATTTCTTTCTAATACCTTATATTATTTTTTAATTGCAAATTGTTTTTGCAATTTAAAAAAAACACAAACAAGTTAGTGCCGAATTAAAAAAAAAAAACAATGCAAACAAAGACAAGTTTTTTTTGGAGGGATAAGGCATTTTTTTGGTGTTTTTCCTTCAAAGCATATTTTTGTTACCACTCAAACAATGCAAGAAAAGAAACTAGTGAATTTTTCCATGGAGGGATAAGAAAATTTGGTTTCTTTTGCAATTTCAAAGGGTATTTCACATTTTTTTCTTCCTAGTTTATTTTGCAACATCAAGGGGGGAATACAAGCATTTTCTCTTGCAAAATTCTAAGACAAGTGGGGAAGAAAAATTTGGTTTTGAATATCATTTTTGCAAACAAAATTTTCAAAAATTATTGTAAACAAAAGATGCATTTTCGGTGGTAACCGACATCTTGAAAAACTAGCATTGTAAGTAGGTGCATTTTTTATGCACTAAGGAGGGAAAGTTTTTTTTTTTTTAATAATTTTCTCCATCCCAAAAAATTTTGCAACAAGGGGGGAGACTTGTAAGGGTGCATCGACACCTTAGTCAAACTTCTTGCAAAATTCTATTGTAAAAGGTGCATTTTCGACAGAGACCGACACCTTAAAAATGGGCAGATCAAAGAAGAAAAATGCCACAAAACCAATTGATGATGTTGCAAAATCAGTTAAAGATCCTTACTTTCCAGCAGGATGGGAAGGAATGGATTTTTTTGAAGATGGAAAATATCTTACACTACGTAGTGGTGTAAAATCCATTCTCAGAGATTCTGAAGTTTCTGAAGACCTTCAGATAAATGGTGCTCAAATACCTATAGGCGTTGTAAGGGCATTCTACATGACATTGGTTTCACTTGACATTGCTCAGCGTCAAAAGAAAAGGGACATCAGTGAGGAATCAGAGGTCATGATTCTAACGGTCGATGCTTCTTGTGACACAAGTGATCTTCAGCCCATGATGGTGAATACTTGTTGTAGCACAAGTGACCTAAAGCCCATTGTGGCCAATGCTTGTTGTGATACATGCGACCTCCTGCCTACAAGGGCAGATATCAGTTGTAGCACAGGTGATCTCATCACAAGAGCAGATTTTGCTTGCGACACCAGTGACTTAACAATTGAACCTCCTAAAAATGAGCTCCATAATCTCATCAATAGTAACAAATGCCATATTGTTAAAAACATTGATGAAGATGAAAAACTTGGGTGTTTTGAAAAACACACCAAAGGCTATGGATCCAAAATGATGAACAAAATGGGATTCAATGGTGAAATATTAGGTAAACATGGACAAGGCATTAAAACTCCTATAATGCTAATAGTTAGGCCAAAGAATGAAGGCCTTGGCTATTTTGGACAAGCAAGTACTAGTAAAACCATGTTTGAAAAACCTAAATCTCCTTCAACTCCTACAAAGCATTGTTGCAGTCATTGTGGAAGAACATGACATGTAGCAACTAGGTGTTGGAAACTACATCCTTGTGACTCATGTGGATGTACAAATCACTCCTCTTCAAATTGTTGGTACAAAGTGAAAATGGCCAACAAGGTTCATATTGATTGTGGATGGACAGATCTCACACAATGGACCATGATGAAAGAAATGTTGTTTGGCTTCTACAGAAAAGGTAAAACCTATGGTAGACCAAGAGGCAGATCCAATGACAGACCGAGTGAAAGTCCCAAAGGAAATGACCCAGAGACAAACCTAAAGGCAGACCCAACGATAATGATCCAGAGGTAGACCTACAGATAGCTCCAGAGGCAATGATCCAGAGGCAGATCCACATGTATATCGAGAGATAGACCCAGAGGTCCTATTCCAACGGTAACCTTAGAGCCAGAGCCATGATAGAGCCAGTGCAAACACATCTCTCATTTTCTTTCCTTCAAGATTAAGGGGGGATTCTCTATTTTATCCCTAATAATGGAATAAGGGGGGTGTTAGAGAATATTCCATCATTGGGATATTGTTTAACATACTAAGGGGGGTAACTCGCATGTATGTATATGTTATCGAGCACATATTAAAGTGGTTAGAGGAGTTGGTAGAGGCTAACAATAATGTAATATAGAAACCTATAATTGCTAACATCCTCCCTTATTACATTATTAGCAAATAAAATGAGCATTGCAAAACAATTCAAATTTGACATGTGCAAGTGCCTTGGTGAAAATGTCTGCAACTTGCTCATCAATCGGAATGTACTGGAGCTGTATGTGATGCTTTGGAACTTCTTTGCGAATGAAATGACATTGAGTGTCGATGTGTCTGGTGCGATCATGAAAGATGAGATTCTTAACAAAATTCAAAACACCTTAAAATAAATGAAGTGGAAGATTCTTTGGAAGACCCATGTTTGTAAGAATGCGACATAACCATATTATCTTGCTCCACTTGTTGCGTGATATTCTGCCTCTATAGATGATATAGCAACCACCTGCTGCTTCTTACTGTGCCACGAGACATGACCAGATCCAAGATGGAAAATGTATCTACAAGTCGACTTGCGATCATCAATGGATCCGAAATAGAACTTGCTATTCTTCTTGTACTCCAAGCCAAAATCTGTAGTACCACGAACATAATGAAGAAATCTCTTTGTTGCTTTTCAATGACTCACCTTAGGTTCTTGCATGAACCTTGAAAGATAACCCACAACAAAACTGAGATCTGGATTGGTATTCGTTAGATATATGATACTCCCAATCAATTGGCGATAGAGAGTACCATCTACCTGTGGTGATTTATCATATCACGATAGCTTAAGTCCATGCTCCATTGGAGTTGCATTAGACTTAGAATCAGTCATGCGATATTTATCAACCAATTTCTTGGCATACTTCTTTTGTGTTACTTTGATATGATTCTTTTGCTGAGTCACTTCCAAACCAAGATAATAGTGAAGAAGTCCTAGATCTGTCATTTCAAAATATTGTTTCAAATAAGCTTTTATTCCATCAATCATACTCTCTAAACTCCCTGTTATGATCATATCATCTACATACATCACCAAATTCACTATGTCAGAACTATTGTTCTTGATATAGATATTTGCATCTGAAGGACTTCTTTTGATTCCATGCTACATCAGGTGATTGTCTATTTTGATGTACTAAGCTCGTGGAGCTTGTTTTAGCCCATACAAGGATTTGATCAACTTGCAAACTTTCTGTTCTTGCCCTTCAAAAACAAATCCTTTTGGTTGGGTCATGTACACTTCTTGTAGGTCACCATTCAAGAAAGCACTCTTTACATCCATTTGATGTAACTTCCACCCAAAATGAGCTGCCATGGCACAAAGTACTCGAATGGTAGTCATTTTTGCAATAGGGGCAAACGTCTATTCATAATCTATGCCTTCTTTCTATAGCATAGCCATTTGCAACAAGACGAGCTTTATGCTTATCAATAGTACCATCTGCCTTATACTTCACTTTGAACACCCATTTACAGCCAATGGGATTTTTTCCTGAAGACAAGTTTACTAGCTTCCATGTATTATTTACATGAGAGATGTATGTTCTGCTTCCATAGAAGCCTTCCACTAAGGCTGACTAAGTGCATCCTGAACAATTGTGGGTTCATTTTCATCCAATGTTGACATATAAACCCTCTCATCCATATCTGTTTCTTTGTCTTCCTCTACGTCTACAGATAGTTCATCAATTTGTTGGCAAAGCTCGTCAACCTTTGAAGTTGATGCCTTTGCTCTCATATTTTGAGTCATACTGCTAGTACAAGGTCGATCTAGAGTTAGATCTGAAAGTGATTGATGAGTGTCGTTAAATCTCATCATTTAATCTCAATGATTTATCAATCCGGGGTGGTGTCCAAGGCTGTCTACGATAGAAGGCTAGGGCAAAGTACAATTCAGGCATTCAGATTTCAAGCATTTATTGGTGAAGCAGATTTTGGTTTAGCCTTTTGGTGTCACACTAAACCTAGTCCGAAGAATGGAAACTAAAATAAAGTACAAGAATTGAAAACTAAATCTAAGTTTGCAAGAATTGAAATCTAACTACAATTGCATGAATTGAAATTGCTAAATTGAAATCCTAAGTTACTTTTGCAGAATTGAAATCTAGTTACTCTTGCATAATTGAAATTGCTAAATTGAAATCTAATCTACTTTTGCAGAATTGAAATCTAATCTACTTTTGCATAATTGAAACTTATTCTAAAACACCTGTCAATGCCCTGCCACAAAAGGTCGTCAAGCTTCTGCTATAGGAATTGACAAACAAAATGAAATATGCTGAAAATGGAAAGTTGCTAAAATAGAAAGCAGGGAAAACATAAAGGAAAATGCTTAATATAATTTGTCAGCTGACATACACACAAATTCTGTACACAAACATAATAGGAAACATAAATCACACAATACAAAATAAAAACAATAAAATGAAATCTGCAAGCAATCTATTAATTCTCATGCAAAAAAATTATAGATTAAAACCTGCCATAAAATCCCTCCTTCTAGATCTGAAAGTGGGCCCATACTTCCTGATCTAGAAGGAGGTGAAAAGCACTCCTTAACTAATTAACACTCGTAACATAAAATGATAAAATACCGCACTTTTATTGATGATAAAACATGCTGAAAACTCATTACATAAAAATCACTGTACAATCCTAATTGCTGCTACTAAAAACTCTCCTCTATTCTAATTCCTAACTGGCTCAACCAAGGAGGGAGCTATGTTATTTATATAAATATTTACAATATATCCCATGCTCAAATCAGCCTATGTGCTATTTTACACTCATTTGCCAATAATTCTGGATCTGGAAATAAATGCAAATCTGGACAGCTTTGTGTTGCCAGCAGTAGTCATTGGCCCTTAGAAAGCATCTTCAGTGGTGGAAGTACGTGGGAGGAGTCTAGAAATATCTCACACATAATTCTCCACTTCAGAATATGCCATTCCTATCTTGCAAACAACTTTCTATTATGCTGCAGTTTTTCTGGGTTTATCCTGGAAGAGGATCAAATTGATCTTTTCAATGCATGGTGGCTTTGGACGGCAAGGACAACAAAATTAGATGGAAGATATTTTCCTTTAACTTTATCAACCTTCTTATCCCATTTTCCACCGCCAAAAGTCAGTCAACAAGTCAAAAAGTACATTATGTTTTCATTCCGAAGATAAGTGGCTCATTCTGAAGATACTGCAATTCTCATTCCGAAGACATTGTGTTCATTCCGAAGATCTTTAGAATGACCAACTGTGTTGACTCCAAATGGTTTTGGCTGCATTTCTAAGGTGGATTAGCCTTCAGGATCAGATTGCAATAGTCTTCATTCTTCCTTGGATGTGAATTTCATGCCTTGCCATTCATTGGTAGCTTGCTGGAATTTACATGGTAAATTACTGCATTTTCCAGTTCTACTGCACAGTTGTAGAATATTGGCATTTCTTGCAAATTCAATCAAATTAGAACATGGAAAACTTATTAAAATATCAACATGAAGGAGTACATCAAGCTGCTACTAAATTTATACACTTCATTCACCAAGTAACCATGCTGAAATAGTGCAACAGTGCTGCACAATTGCCCCCGCTCTGTTATACCCTATTGCTGCCTATTTAGACCATGTGGGAATGCTTCTAAATAGGTCAGATGTCTTCTGTAGTCCTTCTGAACTCATTCCATCCATATCCTCATGCTTTGCTTGACAACTTCAAGGTGTTCCTATAAAGTGACAGCTTGCTGATTTTTATATGGTTGTTTTTTCCAGATTTTCAGATTTATGACAATCCTAAACTTTTGTCTTCAATGTGGATTTGAAACAAGTTGAAGGGCAGGAAAACATTCAAAAACCATTGAGAAGTTAATGGATATCAGCATACCACATTTGGTTAATTGAAATGCATGTTATTACTTGCTACTTAATCACGCAAAATCAGTCATAAAATGCTGAAAATAGTCAAAAATAGAGATATAGTATTCCTAACATAAAATCATGCAAACACTTAACAAATAGTATATTCTAGTCAACTATTTGGCAATTAACTTATCATATGGTAGTCAAACATTATGCAATAATGAGTCAAACATTGTGCAATAATGAGGCATTTTTGGGCCTCATCATACCCCCCAACTTGAACTGATGCATGCCCTCATGCATCTTAGTAGGCCATAGTAATATGCAGGTTTTATTCTTATGAACAACATCTTTTGCTACCTGCTAACTGAGAAATTCCTCCTTGCTGCACTATATCAAGTATTTTGCAATTAAGCACATGTATGACTTTTTTTTTCTATTTTTCTACAAGTTTTAGTGCTGCAAGGTACCTCTTAAAGGCTTGATATCATATGATTCATCTTGCAATAGTCTTATTGTGGAACCGTATTTGGAAGATGCAGTACTACTGATGGAATTTTCTGTTCTTAACAACATTTCAGCCTAAATGCTTATTTTTGTTGTTTGCACCTTTTGAACAAAATTGAATTTTTTTTTTTTATTTGAAATGCTTGAGGGATGTACTTACTTGTGGTAGAGCCTTATAAACCTCAATATTTGATGTACCCTACTCTTTTTGCTATTCTGTAGCATTTTCAACAATTCTGGTATAGTTTCTGCTCATTCCGAAGATATCCTGCTCATTCCGAAGATACTGCAATTCTCATTCCGAAGATCCGCTCATTTCGAAGATACTGCAATTCTCATTCCGAAGATCCGCTCATTTCGAAGATACTGCAATTCTCATTCCGAAGATCCGCTCATTTCGAAGATACTGCAATTCTCATTCCGAAGATCCGCTCATTCCGAAGATACTGCAATTCTCATTCCGAAGATGTCTGTTCATTCTGAAGAGACTGCATTTCTCATTCTGAAGATCTTCAAAAAATGCAAAAATGACCTCCTATGCAAAAGTTAGCTACAGATTCTATTGTGGGTCCATATCTAGAGTGTATAAGCCTACCATAACATCAAAAAAATCCCTTCTTCATCCTTTTTTTTTTTAGATGCTATTCTTTGTTTTGTATGTTGCTGTTTTATTCCAGTAGTACTAAAATAGAACCTTCAGGTGCATTTTGTTGATTATCCTCCTTCAATTTATCAAACAATTATGAGATATAAACTTGTAGTTCTCCTTCTAAAATTTGCCCTACAAATTGAAATAGAATTGCTGCCATGTCTGTCCCAAAATCAGGTTTTTGCATAGTTTTGGAATTTCCATGCAATTAAGGGCATAAGGGGGTGTTTCTTGACATCTTGAACATGTTCCTTTTTCAACTTGTCACTATTGTATGAATAGTTTATGCCAAATACCGACTATCATACACTAAATGCTAAATGTTTACTATGAATTAAATGCAAGAAACACATACCTTATTGTCCTGAAAATTGGTCATGCACCTTACAAGCTGCTTTTGATGATTGTTAGCAGATTATCTGAAAACATAAACATAACACATGTGCAGTGTGAGATTTGTACAATGATGGAACAATGATGGGTAGATCAACAAGGCAATGCATGCCGAAAAATCGGTTTTCATGCAAGCCAACTCAGTAGCGCCTCCAAGAAGGTTTTCACTACCGAATTATTCATTTTTTTTTTTTCATCTTTTTTTCATTTTTTCATCATAAGAGGTCGCCATTTCTGGTTTTCAACCAACTTCTGTCCCCTTTTTTTTTTTTCTTTCTTTAAGTGCTTCAATGAGAGAACATATCTCTCTCTTATTTGGATAAGACCAATCCTTATTCTACAAAAACATGTCAATTGTTGTATGAAAACACCATCTCTTTCTCGTTGAAACCCCGCAACATTGATGCAACCTTCCTTACTAGATGACCAATAAGAATCTTCTTACATCATCATTGCCTCCTTATTGCTGGAAATGAAGTATTGGCTCCATTGTTCCTCTTTCTTGCTGAAATTGATGCTTGTCCTCATGTATCCCCATTTTGTGGGACATGCCTTTGCTGCAAATTTTTTTTTTTTTTTTTTTTTTTCAAATTTTCTTGTCTTGCTTGTACCCAAAAAGGAAGTTCACAAACAAGACTATTCTTCTTTTTTCTTTTCTTGTATTTTTTTCTTTTTTTTTTTTTGTCGACTTTTTATCATCACTCGAATCTGATATTGAAGAGAAATTCTCTTCCATTATGTGTACATCCAATGGAATCTCCTTCAAGAACTCCCCCTTAGTTAATGGTGCATGGTATACCCGAAGGCAATGTCCATTCACCACTAACATCCTCCATGAATTACCAATGGGAGAAAGAAGCACTGCTCCATATCTGAAAACTTCTTCAATCAAGTGTTGTCCATGGCTCCTAGTCTGCAAAATCTTGTCAATCTATTCTTGAAACAATTAAATACCAATTCCCAAAATATGTTAAGTGCTTACATCAAGATAAAATCTTGATATACCCTTGTAATTCCATGTAAAGAGATTGAAATATTGTTTCAAAATAGCAACAATTTTGCTTTTTGTTTATAAGTCAGCAGCTAATAATGTTCAAGAATTTTCTTGGCTGCACTTCAATTTGTTTCATTCCTAGGAGGACATAATTTACCCCTTTGTAAAATGGAAGTAAATTTTCTATGTGCGCTTTTTCTAGTTTTTCTCCTTTATCCAAGGCTAATTTCTGTGTGTTTGGACTAAAGGTTTTCTGTGTATCTCCATTGATTTTTGTCTCTTCAAGCTCGGGTAAGTTCTTATTTTAGCACAGTTGGATGTTGCTACAATCAATAACATTTCCTGCAGTTTTTTTTTTTTTTATACCAGATTCAGCTACATAGACAGGGGTTGCCTATCCTGTATTATTCAGATCGATCACAAGTTGGGCTAAAAAAATATTTTTGGTTTGCACAATAAGACAAGAAGTGTACAACTTTAGCAGATCAACTACTTGTCAAGTAGGATCACCTCTAATGAGATCAACTATTGTCTGTGTAGGCTAAGAATTGCTAGGTTGCGGTTTAGCACGGTAAAATCCAAACAATCTTTAAGTAATAATGGAAAACTCTAGGATCATCATTAAGTTGTAAACTCCTATTTTGATTGTGCAAAAGTTTTTGTGATTTTTTTTTTTTAATAGATTCAGCTTACATAGACAGGGGTTGTCTGTCCAGGTTGGGTTGAAGGTGGTGGTTGCTTGTTTTCTAAATGGACTGAAATGCAACTATCAATAATTATTATTTATACCAGCTATTACATTCAGATTTAACTCTAAACTTCATAACTTAGCACAATAATAATTATTTGACTGCTTTTACCCTCTAACAACACCATGTTCCCCGACAACGGCGCCAAAATGATGAGTGTCGTTAAATCTCATCATTTAATCTCAATGATTTATCAATCCGGGGTGGTGTCCAAGGCTGTCTACGATAGAAGGCTAGGGCAAAGTACAATTCAGGCATTCAGATTTCAAGCATTTATTGGTGAAGCAGATTTTGGTTTAGCCTTTTGGTGTCACACTAAACCTAGTCTGAAGAATGGAAACTAAAATAAAGTACAAGAATTGAAAACTAAATCTAAGTTTGCAAGAATTGAAATCTAACTACAATTGCATGAATTGAAATTGCTAAATTGAAATCCTAAGTTACTTTTGCAGAATTGAAATCTAGTTACTCTTGCATAATTGAAATTGCTAAATTGAAATCTAATCTACTTTTGCAGAATTGAAATCTAATCTACTTTTGCATAATTGAAACTTATTCTAAAAACACCCGCCAATGCCCTCGCCACAAAAGGTCGTCAAGCTTCTACATAGGAATTGACAGAGAAATGAAATATGCTAAAAATGGAAAGTTGCTAAAATAGAAAGCAGGGAAAACATAAAGAAAAATGCTTAATATAATTTGTCAGCTGACATACACACAAATTCTGTACACAAACATAATAGGAAACATAAATCACACAATACAAAATAAAAACAATAAAATGAAATCTGGCAAGCAATCTATTAATTCTGATTGCAAAGAAAATTATAGATTAAAACCTGCCATAAAATCCCTCCTTCTAGATCTGAAAGTGGGCCCATACTTCCTGATCTAGAAGGAGGTGAAAAGCACTCCTTAACTAATTAACACTCGGAACATAAAATGATAAAATACCGCACTTTTATTGATGACAAAACATGCTGAAAACTCGTTACATAAAATCACTGTACAGTCCTAATTGCTGCTACTAAAAACTCTCCTCTATTCTAATTCCTAACTGGCTCAACCAAGGAGGGAGCTATGTTATTTATATAAATATTTACAATATATCCCATGCTCAAATCAGCCTATGTGCTATTTTACACTCATTTGCCAATAATTCTGGATCTGAAATAAATGCAAATCTGGACACTTTGTGTTGCAGCAGTAGTCATTGGCCCTTAGAAAGCATCTTCAGTGGTGGAAGTACGTGGGAGGAGTCTAGAAATATCTCACACATAATTCTCCACTTCAGAATATGCCATTCCTATCTTGCAAACAACTTTCTATTATGCTGCAGTTTTTCTGGGGTTTATCCTGGAAGAGGATCAAATTGATCTTTTCAATGCATGGTGGCTTTGGACGGCAAGGACAGCAAAATTAGATGGAAGATATTTTCCTTTAACTTTATCAACCTTCTTATCCCATTTTCCACCGCCAAAATTCAGTCAACAAGTCAAAAAGTACATTATGTTTTCATTCCGAAGATAAGTGGCTCATTCTAAAGATACTGCAATTCTCATTCCGAAGACATTGTGTTCATTCCGAAGATCTTTAGAATGACCAACTGTGTTGACTCCAAATGGTTTTGGCTGCATTTCTAAGGTGGATTAGCCTTCAGGATCAGATTGCAATAGTCTTCATTCTTCCTTGGATGTGAATTTCATGCCTTGCCATTCATTGGTAGCTTGCTGGAATTTACATGGTAAATTACTGCATTTTCCAGTTCTACTGCACAATTGTAGAATATTGGCATTTCTTGCAAATTCAATCAAATTAGAACATGGAAAACTTATTAAAATATCAACATGAAGGAGTACATCAAGCTGCTACTAAATTTATACACTTCATTCACCAAGTAACCATGTCTGAAATAGTGCAACAATGGCTGCACAATTGCCCCTGCTTTGTTATACCCTATTGCTGCCTATTTAGACCATGTGGGAATGCTTCTAAATAGGTCAGATGTCTTATGTAGTCCTTCTGAACTCATTCCATCCATATCCTCATGCTTTGCTTGACAACTTCAAGGTGTTCCTATAAAGTGACAACTTGCTGATTTTTATATGGTTGTTTTTTCCAGATTTTCAGATTTATGACAAGTCCTAAACTTTTGTCTTCAATGTGGATTTGAAACAAGTTGAAGGGCAGGAAAACATTCAAAAACCATTGAGAAGTTAATGGATATCAGCATACCACATTTGGTTAATTGAAATGCATGTTATTACTTGCTACTTAATCACGCAAAATCAGTCATAAAATGCTGAAAATAGTCAAAAACAGAGATATAGTATTCCTAACATAAAATCATGCAAACACTTAACAAATAGTATATTCTAGTCAACTATTTGGCAATTAACTTATCATATGGTAGTCAAACATTGTGCAATAATAAGTCAAACATTGTGCAATAATGAGGCATTTTTGGGCCTCATCAGTGATGTCAACTTGGAATCTATCAATGTACTAGTATACCATTTTGGAATCTTGTTATGTGGGGGTGGAGCCTCTTTCTTAGGCTCATATTCCTCAAGGTATACAATTGTAGAAGTGTTATTTGATGTGAAAGCTTCATCAAATACCACATCTCGACTTATGTGTGTCTTCTTGGTCATAGGATCTATCAATCGATATCCCTTGGGATGCTCATCATAACCAAAAAAGATACATTGTAGGGCTTCTCATCTAACTTCTTCCTTTTCTTTTTTAGTATGTGCATGAATGCCTTACATCCAACAACCCTTAGATGAGAAATGGAGGGTTTCTTACCACTCCATGCTTCTTGTGGAATTTTACGCTGTAGAGCTCTTGTGGGTTCTCTATTCAGGAGGTATGATGTTGTCTGGCCAATAATGCTCAAGATGTGCTCCCTTTAGCATACATCGAACCATTTCCACAATGGAACGATTTCTCCTCTCTGCAACTCCATTTTACTGTGGAGTATAAGATGTAGTCAGTTGTCTCTTAATCCCATGTGCATTCAAAAATGATGAAAATTCCTTGGAGGTATATTCCCCCCCTCGATATGAGCGGAGGGTTTTGATAGAACATCCTGACTCCTTCTCAACAAGCTTCTTGAAGTGTTAAAAGTACAAAAATACCTCTGACTTCAATTGAAGAAAGAAAACCCACATCTTTAGTGAGTAATCATCAACAAACAATTGAAAATACCTCTTTCCATCATAGCTGGTTGGCATAGGACCACACAGATCGGTGTGCACCAATTTCAAAGGTTTTTTAGCTCTCGAAGAGCTAACTTCAAATGATACCCGGTGTTGCTTCCCTGTTAAGCAATCCGAACAGACTGACAATGTGGATGAAATATTGGGAAGACCTCTCACCATCTCATATTTTCTCAACTCGAGCAAATATCCTGAACTTAGATTCCCATATCTCTTGTGCCATAGAGAAGTAGCCTCCTTTGTAGTTGCTGCCAGGGCAACATGAGGCGTTGAAACAAAATCTAAAATAAACGAGCCATGCTTGTATGATCCTGTTGCTACATGTTTTCATTTTTGGGTGATAAAACACCTCTTTTTCCCTTTCTCAACACTGAACACAACATCCATTTCTCAATCCAAGATCTGAGGGATTGACAACATATTGTTAGCCAATCCAGGAACATAGAGCACTTGCTCAATCTGACATTTGCCATCTGGAAGAGTGACAAAAACATCACCTTCACCCTGCAATTGATAGGTCTGATTGTTTGCAATTGTTACTGGCTTTCCTTCCTTTTCCTCAAATGTCTCAAACCACGATTTATCTCCAGTCATGTGTTTACTGACACCTGAATCGATATACTGCATTGCATATTTCTGCTGAGATGAAGTATGAGTCATAAGCACCTTGTGTGCTTGATCAAAATTTGAGTCCGAGTCTGATTCGGCATAAGCAACATTCCCTTTGGGTCGCGTATTCTTCTTTTGTGGTTTGTTTTTCCCTTTACCCTTCTTGTGATATTTGTCATTCTGTTGTTTGTTCTTAAACCAACACATGTTGTCATGGTTATTCATATCAAAAATCTTGCAATATTGTTTGTCTTTCTACTGATGTTGTTTCCCTTTTCCTTTTGATGAAGATCCTCCCTTTTAAAAATGACCTTGTTTCTTACCCCCTTGTTTTGTGTAGAGGGCATTATCTGACAAAACTGATTTGCCTCTTCAGTTTGAAGCAAATTCACCAATTCCACAAATGAAACTTGTCTACCAGATACGTTAAGAGAGGTAATCAACACCTTGTAGGATTCTGGCAAGGTTCTCATGATGATTGAGGTCAAAAGAGCATCTTCCACTGTCTGTCCATAGCATTCAATTTGGCTTTCAATTCCGCCACTCTGCATAGGAATAGATCAAATGTCTCACCAGATTTCATACTGAGTGTATGTAGTTGAGTTTGAAGGTTTAGAATAGTGGACTGATTCTTACCTTCATAAATGGTAATCAAAGCATCTCAAGATTCCTTACCAGTTTTGGCATCACAGATATGAGGCTGGACCACATCTGTAGTAGCAAGAAGAATGAAAATGAGACATCTTTTGTCCTTATCAAAAGCTTCTTGATCTGCCCCTCCTGTTGTAGGACGTTTTGTAGTGCCAGTCACTACATCCCATGAATCTTCCACTTGAAGGATAACACATCTTTGTATTCAATGGTGTGAAGTTAGAACCTTTCAGCAGCTGTGAATTTGAGAGATATTTGTGAACAGTGACCATTGTGAAGGTTCCTTATAACACCAAATGGTCCCCTTTTCGTTATACTTACAAGGCCTTTATACCGAAATTTCTCTATATATACACGCCCTTACGTGAGGGAGACTATAAGTATATAAGAGTAGAACGATACGTGGAACTTAGGCGATACTGAAAGGGAATCGTTTTGTTTATGAAACCTACCATAGAAGGTCTTTCCTCATGCGTGGGGCGTAACTTCCCCTAAACACTTCAGAAATCACTTCGTTAGGATTTACGTCTAACAACAATAACTATTAGGGTATAAATGGAGGGAATATCATAACTGGTTTGCCTTATGTCTCCTCTGGCTTGTGATAGAAAAAAATGTTCCTGTGCCCTCCTTTGAAAAAAAAATTGACCCTCCATGGTCAAAAATAGGTTAGAAAAAAGTTGTCAAAAAATTGTCAAAAATTGCTTGACAAAAAAAATTGCTACAACAACGACATTTGAGCTATTGTTTTCTATCAATTGTCGGGGAGAAATAAGGCAAACTAGTTCTGATATTCACTCCATTTATACCCTAATCATTATTTTTGTTAGATGTAAATCCTGACGAAGTGATTTTCGAAGTGTTTAGGGGAAGTTACGCCCCACGCATGAGGAAAGACCTTCTATGGTAGGTGTCATAAAAAAAACGATTCCCTTTCAGTATCGCCTAAGTTCCATGTATCGTCTGATCTTATATACTTATAGTCTCCCTCACATAAGTGCGGGTATATATAGAGAAGTTTCAATATAAAGGCCTGACAGGTATAACGAAAGGGGGACCATTTGGTGTTATAAGGAACCTTCACAATGACCATTGTTCACAAGTATATCTCAGATTCACAGTTGCTGAAAGGTTCTAACTTCTCACCATGGAAGACAAAGATGCGTTGCTATCCTTCAAGTGGAAGATTTGTGGGATGTAGTGACTGGCGCTACAAAACGTCCTACAACAGCAGGGGTATATCAAGAAGCTTTGGATAATAAGGACAAAAGATGTCTCATGTTCATTCTTCTTGCTACTACAGATGAGGTCCAACCTCATAGCTGTGATGCCAAAACTGGTAAGGAAACTTGGGATGCTTTGATTACCATTTATGAAGGTAAGAATCAGTCCACTATTCTAAACCTTCAAACTCAACTACATACACTCAGTATGAAATCTGGTGAGACATTTGATCTATTCCTATGTAGAGTGGCAGAATTGAAAGCCAAATTGAATGCTATGGATAGACAGTGGAAGATGTTATTTTGACCTCAGTCATCATGAGAACCTTGCCAGAATCCTACAAGGTGTTGATTACCTCTCTTAATGTATCTGGTAGACAAGTTTCATTTGTGGAATTGGTGAATTTGCTTCAAACTGAAGAGGCAAATCAGTTTCAAAAAGATGAAGTGCCAGATAATGCCCTCTACACAAAACAAGGGGGTAAGAAACAAGGTCATTTTCAAATGGGAGGATCTTCATAAAAAAGAAAAGGGAAACAACATCAGTAGAAAGACAAACAATATTGCAAGATTTATGATATGCATAACCATGACAAAAACATGTGTTGGTTTAAGAACAAACAACAGAATGACCAATATCACAAGAAGAAGGGTAAAGGGAAAAACAAACCACAAAAGAATAATAAGCGACCCAAAGGGAATGTTGCTTATGCCGAATCAGACTCGGACTCAGATTCTGATCGAGCACACAAGGTGCTTATGACTCATACTTCATCTCAGCAGAAAGATGCAGTGGGGTATATTGATTCAGGTGTCAGTAAACACATGACTGGAGATAAATCGTGGTTTGAGACATTTGAGGAAAAGGAAGGAAAGCCAGTAACAATTGCAGACAATCAAACCTATCAATTGCAGGGTGAAGGCGATGTTTCTGTCACTCTTCCAGATGGCAAATGTCAGATTGAACAGGTGCTCTATGTTCTTGGATTGACTAACAAGCTATTTTCAGTCCCTTAGATCTTGGATCGAGAAATGGATGTTGTTTTAGGTATTGAGAAAGTGAAAAATAGGTATTTTATCACTCGAAAAGGAAAACATGTAGCAACAGGATCATACAAGCATGGCTTGTTCATTTTAGATGTCGTTTCAACGCCTCATGTTGCCCTGGCAACAACTACAAAGGAGACTACTTCTCTATGGCACAAGAGATATGGACACCTAAGTTTAGGATATTTGCTCGAGTTGAGCAAATATGAGATGCTTATATGTCTTCCCAATATTTCATTCACATTGCCAGTTTGTTCGGATTGCTTAGCAGGGAAGCAACATCGAGTACCTGTTGAAGTTAGCTCTTCGAGAGCTAAGAAACCTTTAGAGTTGGTACACATCGATCTGTGTGGTCCTATGCCAACCAACTATGGTGGAAAGAGGTATTTTCAATTGGTTGTTGATGATTACTCACAAAAGATGTGGGTTTTCTTTCTTCAATTGAAGTGAAAGACATTTCTGTACTTTCAGTAATTCAAGAAGCTTGTTGAGGAGTCAAGATGTTCTATCAAAACCCTCCACTTAGATCAAGGGGGAATATACCTCCAAGGAATTTTCATCATTTTTGAATGCACATGGGATTAAGAGACAAATGACTACAACCTACACTCCATAACAAAATGGAGTTGCAGAGAAGAAATCGTTCCATTGTGGAAATTGTTCGATGTATGCTAAAGGGAACACATCTTGAGCATGAGTATTGGGCAGAAGCAGTAAACACAACATACCTCCTGAATAGAGCACCCACAAGATGTCTACAGGGTAAAACTCCACAAGAAGCATGGAGTGGTAAGAAACCCTCCATTTCTTATGTAAGGGTTTTTGGATGTAAGGCATTCATGCACATACCAAAACAGAAAAGGAAGAAGTTAGATGAGAAAACCCTGCAATGTATCTTTCTTGGTTATGATGAGCATTCAAAGGGATATCGATTGATAGATCCTATGAACAAGAAGACACACATAAGTCGAGATATGGTATTTGATGAAGCTTTCACATCAAATAACACTTCTACAACTGTATACCTTGAGGAAGATGAGCTTAAGAAAGAGGCTCCACCCCCACATAACAAGATTCCAAAATGGTATACTAGTACATTGAGAGGTTCCAAGTTGACATCACTTACATATCTAACTCTAGATCGACCTTGTACTTGCAGTATGACTCAACAGATGAGAGCAGAGGCATCAATTTCAGAGGTTGACGAGCTTTGCCAACAATTTGATGTACTATTTGTAGACGCAGGGGAAGACAAAGAAATATATATGGATGATGAGAGAGTTTATATGTTAGCATTGGATAAAAATGAACCCACAATTGTTGAGGATGCTCTTAGTGAGCCTTAGTGGAAGGCTGCTATGGAAGCATAACATACATCTCTCATGAAAAATCATACATGGAAGCTAGTAAATCTACCTTCAGGAAAGAAGCCCATTGGCTGCAAATGGGTGTTCAAAGTGAAGTATAAGGCATATGGTACTATGGATAAGCATAAATCCTGTATTGTTGCAAAGGGCTATGCTCATAAAAAAGGCATAGATTATGAAGATACTTTTGCCCCTACTGCAAAAATGACTACCATTCGGGTACTTTTTGCAATTTCAGCTCAGTTTGGGTGGAAGTTACATCATATGGATGTAAATATTGCTTTCTTGAATGGTGACCTACAAGAAGTGTACATGACCCAACCGAAAGGATTTGTTGTTGAAGGGCAAGAACAGAAAGTTTGCAAGTTGATCAAATCCTTGTATGGGCTAAAACAAGCTCCACGAGCTTGGTACATCAAAATAGACAGTCACCTGATGCAACATGGATTCAAAAGAAGTCCTTTAGATGCAAATATCTATATCAAGAACAATTATTCTGACATAGTGATTTTGGTGCTGTATGTAGATGATCTGATCATAACAGGGAGTTCAAAGAGTATGATTGATGGAATAAAAGCTTATTTGAAACAATCTTTTGAAATGATAGATCTAGGACTTCTTCACTATTGTCTTGGTTTGGAAGTGACTCAACAAAAGAATCATATCAGAGTAACACAAAAGAAGTATGCCAAGACATTGGTTGAGAAACATCGCAATGACTGATTGTAAGTCTAACGCAACTACAATGGAGCCTGGACTTAACCTATCGCGATATGATAAATCACCATAGGTAGATGGTACTCTCTATCGCCAATTGATTGGGAGTCTCATATATCTGACGAATACCATGCCAGATCTCAATTTTGTTGTGGGTTATCTTTCAAGGTTCATGCAAGAATCGAAGTTGGGTCATTGGAAAGCAACAAAGAGAGTTCATTATGTCCGTGGTACTATAGATTTTTGCTTGGAGTACAAAAAGAATAGCAAGTTCTATTTACAGGGATACATGGAATTAGACTATGTTGGATCCATTGATGATCTCAAGTCGACTTGTAGATACATTTTCCATATTGGATCTGGTCCTGTCTCTTGGCACAATAAGAAGCAACATGTGGTTTCTATATCATCTACAGAGACAGAATATCACGCAAAAAGTGTAGCAGTCTGCGAGATAATATGGTTAAGTCACATTCTTACAAACATGGATCTTCCAAAGAATCTTCCACTACATTTGTTTTGCGACAATCAAGGTGTTTTGAATCTTGTCAAGAATCCAATATTTCATTATCATACCAAACAAATCGACACTTGATGTCATTTCATTCGTGATGAAGTTCTAAAACATCACATACAACTCCAGTACATTCCCACTGATGAGCAAGTTGCAGACATTTTCACCAAGGCACTTGTACATGTCAAATTTGAATTGTTTCATAATGCTCTTTGTATTTACCAATAATGTAATAAGGGGGGATGTTAGCATATATTACATTTTGATAAAATAAGCGCATAGCGCTTCTCCAATTAGGTGGGTGGTTGATAATCGGTTGGGTAGTTTATTAACTACCTTAGAACCACTTTGTGATTGTATATATTCCAATATCAAACTCAATGCAAGTGCTTCGTGTTTTGTAACAAATTTCGGGTAATGGCGGGAGCATTGAATGTCGGGCGGGTGCTTCCCTTGTTCTTATTTTCACTCAGGAGGCATTGGGGAGAGAGGATGGGTATTTCTTCGAGGTTTCCCCCAATTCGTGCTCGTATTTCCCGCCCAAGATGGGCGAGGGTCCTTCTCATCCCCAAGGGTAGGGTCGCACAATTCTTTCGCCCTTGCTAGCCACTTTGGAAGCCCACCCAAAGAATTGGTCAAGTCTTATAGAAATTTTTGCCCAAGGCCAAGGGTGGAATGTTCACCCTCTTTATCACCCACCCTGCTTCTTTTCGTCATTTGCTCGATGTTTTGGTCCGCCCGTGACTGCTGCCACCACCATTTGATATCTTTCGCTCATCCGTTAAAGTCTTCAAAACTTTTAGAACTATTTTATTGAGAGGTCATATTTGCAAAAAGGATGGGGGTGCAAAACTGCATCCATGGTACTATGGTCATTTTTGGTAAGGTGCAAAACTTTTGTTAGGACCCCATCCTAACACTATTTTTGTAATTCTCATATGATTATGTAATGACCCCCTTCCAACGTGGGGACCCCTTTATAATGTTATTTTGTAATACTTTGTAATGGTATGTGGCACGTAAGGCGCCTAGACAAGTGGGGCCATTTCATGTAACCATTATCAAGAATGTAATCGATGTTTGGTAGAATATTCTAGCTCGAGTGGCATTTTGCATGTAAGCCAACTCTTGAGCATTAGGTTAGGGTTGCATGAAGTGTATCTTTAAAAGACATGGATCCATGAACGAATGTATCTTTTTGCAAATTAATGAAAGTATTGAAGGAGGTTGCCCCCTCGAAGAGGCCTATGATTTTGTGTTGTTTTGTGAGATTGCTTTAATTTTGCATTTACATTTTGTATTGCAATATATTGTTATTTCATGAAATTTTGTTTTAATTGCAATATTTATGTGAATGAGTTTATTTTTAATAGAAGGTTCCTAACAAGTGGTATCAGAGCGCTTTCTAGGGCTGAGTTCCACTACGACTATGATAGTTCTTGCCCTTCCATTACGATTGTTAGGTATAATTTTTTGTGTTTTCCATTTTTTGCTTGTCTTTTTACTAAAAAAAAACCAACAAAAACATAATTTTTTTGCAATAGTTTATTAGGTTAGAAACCCTATGTCAAGGGTTTTAAAATATCATGGAGGAGTTATCATTATTGGCTAAGCTAGATTGCTTATAAAGCATCTAGTGAAGTGAGGGGTGATCATGCTCCAATACCTAGGCCTCAAACAACACCCATCTATGGAATTGAGCTCCCATGTATCTTTGGGTATATCGGGAGACCACCTAGGATTAGGAGAAACCTTTAGCCCTAGGAAGATTTTTTGACCTTGTATTATCCATAGTACACTAAACACAACATCCAAAAATATCACCCTCATTAGAGAGGTAGGTAGTGTGCTCAAGGGTATGCATGGAATCCTCCTTGAGTAGTGGCCTAAAATATTGGTCTGAGCACTATCATTCATCACTACGGTATAATAGAGGGCCTATGGGTATTACATACACCTTGGCTTAGCATACCTTGGTTCTATTAAAAGTTTAACCTACAAAAAACTTTCTATTTTGTGAATGTTTAACCTACAACCAAAAATCCTACCATAAAAATTGAGCATATGGAGGAGACTTCCCTATCACAAAAATATTGCATGAAATGGATGAAAGAGTTGGAGAACATAACAAAAATAGTTATTAGGATAGAGTTTCATGTTAGTAATATATGGGTATCACTTTAGTTTGAGAATAGTAATAGTTAGGTCAGAATTATCAGTGTCAGTAATAGTCATTTTGTGATAGTCAAAATTTATAACAAAGAATTGTCAGTGATAGAGTTATAATATATAGTCATTAGTGTAGGGAACCATAGTGTTAGTGATCAAATATCAATAATATATAGTGTAGAGACAATGTTAGTAATCGACAAAGATAATGTCATAAGAGGTTGGTCGACAAAAAACCTATTTTTTGAACCAAGCCTCTAGGAGGAAAATTGACAACACTAACAACCTCGATAACAAAATAATATAAAAAGTCTAGGGTGCCCAAAACTAGTGTTGTGGTATATAGCTCATTGTGATCATCTTTTCGAGCTGATCATTTTGATATATAGCACCCAAGCACTTTTTCTGGCTCCTTACTAAAAATAGTAACTCCTGGAACCATACTTCTATTTTTAGTAAGTCAGTAGTAGTGGTTCAAATCACACCAAAATGGCTAGTGGCACTCGAGGACACCACAAAGAGGTAGAACAAGCCAACTTTTTGGAGAAAATACAAACCACACTTAGTACCCTTCTCAATGACACTAACCTAATGAGGGATGAAATACAATATTTGAGAAGTGACTACATAAGCTCCAAAGCCACCTTTGAAGAACACTTCCTTGAGGTCAAGGAAAAACTCAAGGATGGCACAATGGTGTTTGAGCATCATGACACTGACCACGTCGATCGAGGAAAAGGAATCCATAGGGACAAGGAAGGCTCTCACACTCTTTTTGACCATGATGCTCCCTTTAAGATGCCTAAATTGGACTTTCCTAAGTTCAATGAAAAGGATGTAGATGGGTGGTTATGTCGTGTAGATCAATTTTTCAAACTTCACAATGTCCCTAAATATTTGTGGATCACTATGGCATCTTTCAACTTTGAATCTGAAGCTTTATAGTGGTATCAATGGTTACAACACATAGTTCTTGACCCTTCTTGGGAAGTTTTTGAGTCCCAATTACTCACTCATTTTGGCCCTAGTGAGTATGAGGACTTCATAGGAGCATTAACCAAATTAAGATAAACCTCTATAGTTCATGACTACTAGACCCAATTTGAGAAACTGGCTAATAGGACCAAGGGGTTGAATGAAGGATTTTTTTTGAGTTGTTTCATTAGTGGCTTGAAAGATGATCTCAAGGTTGAGGTCAAGATGTTCAAACTATAAACTATGATGCAGGCCATAAGATTGGCATGGTTGGTCAAAGAAAAATTTTTAGCTCAAAGGAGGACACCTAAATTTCCATAGGCCAAACCCTCCTTTCCTTCCAAGTTCACACCCAATACTAAAAATAAATCTACCCCCTACAAGCGCTTGACTACCGAAGAGATGGATGCTTGATGCACACAAGGTTTATGTTATAATTGTGATGAAAAATATTCATGAGGGCATAAGTGCATCCAAAAGAAGTTATTTTTGATAGATGTAGAGGAGTCAATAAGTAGTGAACAACTTGATGATGAAGCAAAACCATTAGAGGAACCACCTCAAGATGAGGGTGAAACACAAGAAGAGCCACAACCAAAAATTTTTGTCCATGCCCTTGCGAGGATTACTACCCCACAAACAATGAAAGTAGTAGGCTTTTTCAAAGGCCAACATCTTACAATTCTCATTGATTCAGGAAGCACACACAACTTTATTGATCCTCGAGTCACCAAGCAAGCCAATTGTTACATACATACATGCAACTCCTTTGAGGTTATGGTGGCAAATGGTAGAACTTTGCCTTGTAAAGGCAAATGCCATAATATTAAGTTGAAGATAGGGGATTATGAGCTCAAAATGGATATGTTTTCTCTTCAACTAGGGGGATGTGATATTGTGCTAGGAGCTCAATGGTTAGGTACTTTGGGAACCATCACCTAGAACTTTGTAGAGTTATGGATGCAATTTTCATAGAATGGTAGGTCCTACACTCTTCGTGGTTCACAAGTAGGATCTCCTCAGATTATCAGTTCAAACCATATGGAGAAGTTGTTAAAAAAATCTTCTCATGGGGTAATCACTCAGATATTTGCCATACAACCACCCACTTCAATAGAGGATAAACTTCTAATAGATTTGCAACTCGTTCTGACTAAGCATGATGCAGTTTTTGTAGAATCGATAGAATTACCACCTTATCACTCCCATGATCATGCAATTCCATTGGTACCTAGTAGTGTGCCACCTAACATCAGACCTTACCGATACCCCCATGCACTTAAGTCAAAAATAGAGAAATTAGTACAAGAATTGTTAAAATTTGGAGTCATTCAGCCTAGTAACAATCCTTATTCTTCTCCAGTCTTATTGGTTCGCAAGAAATATGGGTCTTAGCGGTTGTGTATAGATTTTTGTGAGCTCAATAAGCTCACCATTAAGGATAAATTTCCTATTCCCATGGTAGATGAATTATTGGATGAGTTGCATGGTGCTATGTTTTTCTCCAAGTTAGATCTTCGCTCGAGTTACCATCAGATACGACTTAAGGAGGAGGATATTCCCAAAATAACATTCCACACTCATGAGGGCCATTATGAATTTTTGGTTATGCCATTTGGCTTGACAAATGCCCCTTCCACATTTTAGAGCCTCATGAACAACATTTTCCACCCTTTCCTTCGTAAATTCATTTTAGTTTTCTTTGATGATATTTTGGTTTATAGTCACTCTTGGGAAGAGCATCTCATCCATGTGGATCAGACTTTGCAACTTTTGGCTCAACATCAACTTTATGCTAAGCGGTCCAAGTGTTCTTTTGGGTTGACCAAAGTAGAGTATTTGGGACACATTATCACCAAATATGGAGTTAAAGTTGACCCTAAGAAGATTCAAGCCATTCAAGATTGGTTGAAGCCTCACACTCTTAAGGGCCTTCATGGATTTTTGGGACTCAGGCTATTACCACAAATTTATCTACAACTATGGCAAGATCGTTGCTCCTTTAATGACCATGTTAAAAAGAATTATTTTACTTGGATAGGCCTAATTGAATAGACTTTCCTTGATCTAAAGCATGCTATGACAACCACTCCAGTCTTAGCAATGCTTGATTTCTCCAAACCATTTGTAATTGAAAGTGATGCTTCTGGCAATGGCATTGGAGCCATGTTGATGTAGGAAGGATGACCCTTGGCCTTCACTAGCAAAGCACTTTCAAGTCAAAATCTGGGCAAATCAACTTATGCAAAGGAGATGCTCACAATACTACATGTGGTTACTCATTGGCGACCCTATCTCATTGGGCATCATTTCTCCATCAAAATAGACCACCAAAGTCTCAAGTACTTCCTAGAGCAATGGGTCGCCACCCTAGAACAACAAAAGTGGGTCTCTAAACTCATGGGCTATGATTATGAGATTACCTATAAAAAAGCAAGGAGAACATTGTGGTGGATGCACTCTCTCACCAATTTGAGGCTCAAAGTATGTTATGTGCCATCTCTTCACCCATACCTCAGTGGATAAATTCTCTCCATGAGGACATGCTCAAGGACTCAGGATTGCAAACTTTGATTGCCACACTTCAAACAATGCCTACCTCATGTCCAGGCTACACTTGGGATGGACAAGATTTGAGATATCTCCAATGCCTTGTTATTCCCCACACTTCTCAACTACAGGAACTCATCTTGAAGGAGATGCATGCTTCACCCACTATAGGCCATTCTGGGTTCCTCAAGACCTATGAACGGATTAAGTATACTTTCTTCTGGAAGGGTATGAAGAAGGACATTCAAACTTTTGTGGTAGAGTGTGACATATGCTAGAGGATGAAGGGAGAAATGATGCATTCCCTAGGAACTCTTCAGCCCTTGCCTATTCTAGAACAAATCTGGATAGATATTTCCATGGACTTTATTGAAGGGTTACCTAAGTCTAGAGGCAAATCAATTATTTTGGTGGTAGTGGATCATCTCATGAAGTATGCTCATTTTTTTCCCCTCTCCCATCCTTACATGACCTCAGTCATTACCCAAATTTTTCTAGATTCTATTTTTTACCTTCATGGCATGCTCACATCCATTGTGTCCGATCGAGACCCTACCTTCACTAGTAATTTTTGGCAAGAATTGTTTAAGTTATAGGGAACTCAACTCAAAATGAGTTCAGCCTATCATCCACAAATGGATGGTCAAACAAAGATTGTCAACAAATGTTTGGAGACCTACCTTCGTTGCTTTACCTCTGATCATCCTACATAGTGGGCGAAGTGGCTTCCCTTGGCCGAATGGTGGTATAACACTTCCTATCACACTACGACCAAGGTTACCCCTTTTGAAGTAGTTTATGGATGACCTCCATCAACACCCTCCTCCTACATTCCAGGTAGCTCCAAGGTCCATGTTGTTGACACTACACTCTACCAACATGTCATAGTCCTCCATCAACTGAAGATGAATCTGGAATTGGCCTAGAACTGGATGCACCAACAAGCTGATCAACACTATTCTAAGCATAGCTTTGAAGTCAATGATATGGTTTTCCTCTGCTTGCAGCCATATAAACAATCATCACTCTAGCTTCGTAGGTGCCAAAAACTCATTGCCAAATACTATGGCCCCTACCAGGTCTTACAATGGATTGGTGCAACGGCCTACAAATTGGCCCTCCCATCGACATCCAAGCTCCATCCTGTCTTTCATGTCTCCTCTCTCAAGAAGGTTGTGGGCAATCAGGTATAGGTTCAATCTATTTTACCCAAACTGGATGAAGAGGGTTCTATCTTGCTCGAGCCAGAACAATTGTTGGACCACAGATCACGCACTCTTCGGAACCATGTAATCACTGAGGTTCTTGTTCAATGGCATGGACTACAACCAGAAGATGCCACTTGGGAGTCTCTCCAACAGCTACAACACCAGTTTCCTCATCTACAACTTTGAGGACAAAGCTTTTTGAAGGGGAAGGGCATGTTAGGACCCCATCCTAACACTATTTTTGTAATTCTCATATGATTATGTAATGACCCCCTTCCAACGTGGGGACCCCTTTATAATGTTATTTTGTAATACTTTGTAATGGTATGTGGCAAGTAAGGCGCCTAGACAAGTGGGGCCATTTCATGTAACCGTTATCAAGAATGTAACCGATGTTTGGTAGAAGATTCTAGCTCGAGTGGCATTTTGCATGTAAGCCAACTCTTGAGCATTAGGTTAGGGTTGCATGAAGTGTATCTTTAAAAGACATGGATCCATGAACGAATGTATCTTTTTGCAAATTAATGAAAGTATTGAAGGAGGTTGCCCCCTCGAAGAGGCCTATGATTTTGTGTTGTTTTGTGAGATTGCTTTAATTTTACATTTTGTATTGCAATATACTGTTATTTCATGAAATTATGTTTTAATTGCAATATTTATGTGAATGAGTTTATTTTTAATAGAAGGTTCCTAACAACTTTCCATCATGTTAAATTGATCCACCACTATATAGAAAAAGTAGAGGTCATATGTAATAATGAAAATTTCTAATATGAAGCTTATGGAAATTAACTTTCAATTTTTTGGGAGGAGTTCGTAGTGGACTGTACAATCTGTTTTTCTTAATGAAACACTTGGTAATGATACTCATGAAACATGATATCATTTACCTATTCTAATCATTATTAATATTGATGAATATAAATATCTTTGTGAAAGTACTAGGTTTTCATATCCAAATTTCGTACTAATTGGCAAGACTATTAGTTCGAGTTTCTTCCTTATTTTTATGTAAATATTTCATATATGGAACATAATTCATTCTACAAATGATAGTCAAACATTTGATTTTCTAGAAGTATTGTTTGATATATATATCTACAACTTTAAGTTTGATCTTGTGTAACTAGGGATTAATGAATGTATCATGTTCATAAAAGTCAATGATGTCGTTTGATTCTATAATGGGAGATCAACTCAAACAATTATCTTTTTATTTGATGTATCCCTTTTTATTGGATATTTAAGTAGAGATATTATAAATATATTAACCATTTCTTATGGTCTTCTTCATTAAATTATTTTATATGTGGATGAATTGTAGTATTCTATGATAAATAAGGACAATCCTTTTTTTTCAAAAATATAATTCTTTAACTAGTGATAATGTGTAGCATGATGATGGTATTGCTTGTTGTTTCCTCTACTGGGTAGGTGTTTTTGAAGGCTTCCTTTTCTGCATAAGGACCCTGTGGCCTGGGGTGTTCCTTTGCTGTTGAACCACTACAGTTCCACATTTCAGGCTTTTGGTCCATATTTGCTTCTGTTCGGGCTCCCCTGCATGGGATGCTTCTTTTCCTTCAGTTCTCTGTTTCCCAAGGGTGGTTTCTAGTTTTCCCGCCCTTGGGATGTTTCAAATTTAAATTTTTTGGCTTTGTTTATTTTCTCGCCTGTGGGAAAGGTTCAAATTGATTTTTAGTGGTTGGGGCGGTCTGGCGCTTTCTCCCGCCCTTTGTTTGCTTCAAATTCTTGTTTGGCGCATTTTGATTCAAATTTGGTTTCTGGTGGGCCTTCCCTTCCTGCCCATTTTTCCTTTGGCGCAAAGGAAGTCGTATTCCTCTGGCGCAAAGGAAAGTGCCTTCCCCTGGTGCAAAGGATGGCGCCTTCCTTTTCTGGTCCTCTAGCGTGTTCCTTTTTTGTTCCTTTTGGCTGTCCTTGCCTTGATTTAATCTGATGTATTATGTTGCAATCTGATCCATTGTAATCAGGTTTTGGGATCCTTGACAAAAGCCCACTTTTAATCTACCAAAAAAAAATAATGTGTAGCATGATGGTGGTATTCCATATTTAAAGGAACAAAGAAGGAATGACAAAGTAAATCAACAACAAAATTCATCAACATGCAATCAAACAATACACATATAGTCGAGTATCTCACTCTAGATGGCATGTCTACACATTCATATTTTCCCTTCATGGCCTTGCACAATACAAGTTAGATGTCCCCGTTTGCTATTCAAGCAACTTGTCTTCATGTTCAAGAGACCTTAGATTTGCATGGGATGACCTTTGGCAACATTCTAGGTGGCCTAGTCTATATGTCTACAAAAAAAATAAGTGGAAACAATTTAGACAATCTATCTATAACAATAACAATAAACTACAATCACATGCACGATTCTTACAGAGTTTGCATAACAATGGTTGAATTGAAATATTATTATCAACAAGAATACCTATATGGTATACAATGCAAGTATCTCCCGATACAATCCTATATTCTTACGTATCCCCTCTTGTATATATGTACCATCTACTTATGTGATCTATCGAATGAATGAGGGGTCCTATTTATACATTTGGGAGGTAGTTACTCCCTCAACTACCTACCCGACACCTCATCATCTCTTTCATTACATTTGTCATGCATGTATCTTACATTTCATTTCATTTCATGACTAACTACATGACTTATTAATTATACATATGTTCTTAAACACTATCATATGCATAACAAAATATTAACAAAGCACAATACTATATTCAAAATTGTATGTACTTGACTTATGATGCACTAGATACTGTATAAGGTGGTGCTTGGGATGGTGACACATAAGAACTAGCATCAACATCTCTCCTTCCCTCTATATTTATCAACACCCTTGTTAAGCACTGTTGCTGCTCCATAGGACTTTGAATTTGTTGTGGATGAGGTGTTGGCATAGGTACTCCATCTAATTTCTAAAATTGTCACTTCAATTCTTTAGTCTTTCATTTCAACCTCTTCGCATAGGCTTGGTAAATAGTCCACTGGAATCCATAATGATGTGACTTCTACTCATATTATGCCAGTATAGCCTTCAACTTGACCTTTATATTTGCTTCAAATTACTTCTTTGTAAGCTTCTGCAAGATGCTCATCACGTTTCGTGATTAGCTAGTCCTGGTGAGGAATCTTTGACATCTTCATTTCAAGGGCTTGTTCTCTCATCGCGCACTCCCATTTCAACTGGCCAATCAACTAATCTTGTTGTTCTTGCACTTTCCTCATATTCTCTATTTTTGTTCTCATCCTTGTTAGTTCTACTTCAACTTCCTACTACACTTGTCGAAGCTATCCTCCCACAATTTGCAACTGGTTAGCTTGCTCTTCTTCCTTTAACTTTAGTCTATTGATCATCTATTGAAATGTATCTAGGTTTGTTGCCAACCACTGAATCTGATATGCCAAGAAGTTTATTCTAACACATGATTTCATCAAATTTGGTGTCGGTTTAACCTTTTTGATACCTATTTTTTTTGGAAATTCATATGACTCCTTCGCCAATGTACACATGGATGTCGATGCCAAGTTAAATTTCCTTGTGGAAGCTCCCTTACTTCCAAAATTGACTGAATGCTGTTGTTGCCAACACCAAGCTCCCATGACTGTATTTGATGGATATCTGCGAATTTCTTCATTCACTCTTTGTCTTGGGTCCAATTCATCAAATTGCCCAATTATGTTTCCATTTTCAATTGCCATAGTCACAAATAACTAACACATCCAACTTGGAACTCACTCTAGACCTTGTCAAACAATCCACTTACATTTTCAAAAAATGCATAAACTTTTTCATTTGATTTGTTCACCATGAACTAGAGGGTGCCTCAAGTTAGGAACTTTGATAAGAAAATGCTCACTGGTTTCACCATGCTTCAACTCATCCTTTATGGTATTCTTAGTGGTTGTATTTTGAATGTCTTCTCTATCTTGATCTTTCAGGTTGATTTTCTTAGATATTTTTCCTTGATTTTTTGGTTCTTTTTCTCCTTTTATATCAACTCGTTTTTTAGCAATATTTGCCATCTCTTTACCCTTGTCTAGATCAACCTTAGGTGGTTGGTTTTTCTAGCTCTTTTTTTCACCTTATATGCTCTGATGCAATATGTTTTCCCCTTTCTCCTTGACTTACTACCGACACTATGAGGTCAGTGCTATAGTTTGGGTTGCAATAGATGCAATCTCCATTGGTGGTCCCTCATCCATAGGAGGTGAACCACACCTTTCCACTCCATGTATAAAGTACAACAATGTAGTGGCATAGCATTTTGGCATATGCACATTCATCAATATTATAATATCACTCAAATATTCTTCTCCATAAATCACGAGTGCTTTCTTGAATGGTGGTGATGCCTCCATTGCATCAACTACAACCTGCATGTCCTATCCACATCTATGATCACTGGTGTCTCTTGTGCCTACTCCTATATAGTTTATTTTTTGGCTACTATGCTTCTTCTACATGTCAAAATCCTTGTGCAACAAATTTTGATTGATTTGACTACTATCCTCCCTTGGAAGCCTATGTTAAAGCCACTTTCCCATTATCATAAATGGGACCTAAATGCCTTCTTGCATAGTCTAGCCTCTTAATTGTGAAGGAGTACCCAATGGCACTACGACATAAGTCATTCCACGTAGCTTATAATTCTAACCCACCATAATTCCTTGCAGATTACCACCACTTATCCCAACCACAATGGCATATTGTGGGGGTCTCAAAGATGAAAACATTGAAACTTTGACTCATTGGTTAACACTGTTGCTGTTGTTGTTGTCAGGGCTATTTTTGATACAGTTGCTCTCCCATATACTTCCACTACTTCTCCAATTGCTTCCATCTCTTCTCCTCTCTAACCAACTCCTTAGCACTTAACATCTATTTCTCTACTCTATTAGAATTTGCATTCTCCTCAACTAGTGTATTGATATCTCATCCTTTATCTTCTTCCAATGACTCCAATAACAAAATTTTTGTTGCCTTCCCATTCTTTGTTGTTGCCTTCTTCCCTATTGTTGTATTTTTATTGGTCCAATCTTCTTTAATGGGGCTACATGTATCCAATGAAAAATAATAGGCACTCCTTTTGGTATCATTTATGGAGGATATGGTCTAGAAAATTGAATATTTTCATATGTTGTGGCAAACATAAGTAACACAGTGGCATGAAATTGAATTGAAAAGTTTTTTATATACAACATTAGAAAATTTTGTATGTAGTTTGACAAGAAAGCTTCCCAATCATATTTTTCTCTAGTTATCACTCCTTCCATGTATGCTATGATCCAAGTATGTATATTCAAGGCTCTTTGTTCATCGGATAACCTAGACATGATTATATTCATCAAACATCTCAATTTATCTAACTTTTGTTATTGCATCTTTAGTTTGCAACTTCCATGCTTGGTCATATTTGCAACTTCTATTGGATTGAGATTTTTGACATTGTCAACAAAGTTTTTCAATCGTTAGGGCTCCACTCAAGGTAATCTAGATACCCTTTGAAAACTATTCAAGGAGAATGATACCTGCACCTCCTTGTCACCCAAAATCACCCTACTTTGCTTTTAATCCACATCATACATCTGTAGCATCTCCAAAAAGTATGTCTTGAAACATTCTTATTGAAGTTGAGAACTTGCAAAATAAACTAGACTCCCATGCTTTGAAATGCTTCCTTAAAATGGTGGTCGTATGGATGCTCCAACCACCATGTCCTCCAAAATTCACTTGTATGCATTGCCTAAGTAAATTTTTTTTAAGGGAATTTGCATGCACTCCTTTCCTTTACTCCTCTGCTATAATGAAACTGCTGGTTCCTTCCCTTTAGCTCGTTTGTCTTCCATAGTTTCAGTTCTAAACCTTGATCTCGACTGAAATTCTCCATGTTGTTGCATTTTACTTGTTCTATGTCTATTTTATGCTCAATCTCCCTTCCTTTTGTGTGCTCCTCCTAGGTTCTCACAAGGCCAACTTTGATACCTTTACGAGTATGGAGTCCTTGTTGCAACATAAATTTGAACACAAATCTTGGAGGATGGCTTTGCAACACTACTTGTTCTATCCTCTATATAATTCTTGGCCTTCTATGTATTCCTTCTATAATAAACTTCCTTAGACTCATATTTTTAAATCCTTCGACAAGATTTAATTCAATTTTTCCCAACTGTTTATCGATCGATTTGGATTCAATGTACGCATGCTTGCACTTCATATTCTTTGTTGCCTTGTTTCACATGCCTTAACTTGCAACTATTCGTAAGACTAATGATTTGTATGATTTGACTTTAGATGACATGAATTTAGATGACTCGATATTGGATGGCTCAACTCCAGATAATTTGGTCTAGGATGACCCAAGTTTAGATGACCCTGTTTATGATGATCGATTCTTGGACGACCTGATCTCGGATGTCCTCGAATTGAATGACCCGATTCTAGATGATCGTCTTGTGATTTTTACTTTATCCATACAATATTTTGTCAAACAATTTAGATGATCAATACACATCCATGCATCAATACTCTTGCTTGAATGATGTGTCATATGGTTGTTGAAGAAATTATGTAACAATTGTACGACCATCACCCTTGCTTCTTTGGAATCTTTTTTTGTATAAGTTTGTTTGTTCCTTCCTCTCTTTTATCTCCAACCCCTTGTTGTTGCTTCTTAATGTTTTCCACTTGCATAAGAAAATTAGATTTTGTTGACAATAAGGAGGAATTTTTAGCAAAATGCTTTTTGGCATGTCTTCTCCTTCTGTAATGTAACTTCTTAATGGAAAAACACTTTTTCCTCTGCTGCTTATACACAATGGGATGATTTTTGTCCTTAATTCAAATATTTTTTGAAGCCTCATGCACCTTGTAGAACTCTTCACCAAGAACACCTTTCGAGTGCTCATTTTCCTTGGAATTGAGTGTTTTAATGAGCAAATGCAAGTTTCTTGCACCTATTCACAAGTTGAAAGAAATGGATAGTTGGTCTAAATGCAACAACTATCGTTTCACCTTCCATAACTGATTCACATGCTACTAACTATTTTGCGTGTCATTTCTTATCTATTTGATTTATGCCACCTTGCACATGGTGGGCCTGTTGTAGTGCCATAAACTTTGTGCATGTGATTTCTTCCATTTCCTGCCCATACGACCCAGGCAACTAGATGAATTGCTTAACTGTCCAAATGACCCTTACAATTGCTCATTTGGGTAGATCATAGGTCTAGAAATTCTCCTCTATAGACTTGGATGATTGGTTCTGTCTGAATGCCTCCTTGGTCATCTTGACGACCTGTTATTATTATGTTTTGTATGGCTCAAGTGGCTAGACAACCCACCTTCTTGTCTTGATTATATTCTCTTACATGTACTTCATCATGACTGCCTCTTGGATTTTGCTTCATTTTCATTAGCATGTTAGTATTTTGACAACTCGTCCTCCACTTTGGATGACCTGCCATCTCTGTCTAGTTCCATGCAACTTCCAAATTACCCATCTCTTGTTGCTAGTTGGACTGAGTACTGTGATGACCTAGGGATAATTTGTGCTTCAAGCAATCTCCTCGGATGACCTTCAAAGAATTTTGTTGGTTTGATCCTTGGTCTTGACAACCCACCCAACTAGCTAGATGGGCTATAGGGAATTTAGGGCATACTAATCCCCTGTAGATGACCAAAAAAGAGGCTATATTACCTCACCCCAAGGCCAAACCGATCTAGATGACTTGGGGTACTTGATGGCCCACCCAGACTACCTAAATAGTCTCGATAAAATGCTTACCTTGACAAGTCAAGTGGCCATTGTAGGCCACTTTGGTTCTCCAAGGAATTGGCCAAGTTGCTTGGTAGATTTTTCCTTATCCTTTCCATCCACCTCTTTACTTCTTCATCCTTAAAAGTGTTCTAAACTTCTTTTTGAGGTACATGCAACACAATGTTTGATAGTAAGTTCACATTACTTGTTGGTTGGGCAACTCGTTACCTCCTTCGTGTTCCCCACCTTACTCTTTTAAATTTCAAACCTGAACTAACACTGCTTTAGTCTCCCCATTTACTACTTGAAATTGTCAGGGAGACACTTGGATTTGTTTTCCAAGTTAACAACACCTATCTCTTCACTTGGAATGTCTACTGAGGTACTCCATAAATATCATGCCATTCAATTCCTCTTAATGAGGTTCTACTAGCTAAACTAGTAGTTTTCTTCTAGAAACTTAACTTCCTATACACAATAATCAACAATTACCAATATTTACTTGTCTACTGTGCAATTATAGGGGTCTTTTCTAATCTTACCCCTTCTCCAAAAAAGCTTCTACTATATGCTTGTATATTTTGTTGCATCCTCAATAACTCCCATGCACATTGAATTTGCAATTCAACTATTCTAATATTTATTTGCTCACTATGTTCATGCAACTGTTGTGTTTCATTACACATTATTTCCAATGCATGTCCAATGGATGCTAGCAAACTCATTCGCTTATATTTGCTTCCAGCACTTCGAGGCTCATGTTGTGGTGATTCCTTCTATTTGATATACATTTCCACCATTCACTATATGATTTCAGCATTAAGTGACACCAATATTAGTTCCACAACATTCAAGAATATGTAATACACATGAATTCTTCTATGTTTTTTAGATCTAGGCTGCAACTCCTACTTCACTTTTGCTTGCATGTCTATTTCTTGTTTACTTGTATTTTCATCATAAAGCCATAGCAATTGTTTTAGAAATTTGCTATGATCTAAGTCACTTATATTTACTACATCTTATTTTGTATGGCTTGACTCTCCAACTTCTTGTATTGAGATTCCTTTAAAGGATCCTAAAGACTAACTCGATGCAATTATCAGTTTTCTTGTACTCGTACTTTCATCTTGCAGTTCAAAATTTACAAAGTTCACTTGCACCCTTACTTTGTGCGACTTCAACTTTGAATTGTTAATTATCTTAGGATATTGTGTCCTGTTCAATATCATTAACCTCATTGTATTATTATTCATCACCTTATCTACTTAGAAAGGTCCAATCCATTAGGTCTTTAACTTCCTTGGATTGATTTCTCTTTTGCAATTAAACTTCAACACTAAGCCACCTGCATTAAGATTCATCTTATTCAAGTACTCATTGTGTGATAACTTTCAATGATGTTAGGAAACCTTTGTGGCTGATTGTGCCATCACCCTATTCTTATCCAAACTGATGAATGTTGTTACCCTCTTCTCTAGGCTCTCCAAGTCACCAAGATAATTTAGTATCACCACTTTCAGACTTGGTACCAAATACTCCAACACAATTGTCTCTTGTTCATACATTAATTGGAATGGTGTATGATTTTTCTTTGGTTCATACATAGTGCTCTATGCCCATAGGATCGTTGGCAACTTCTCCTCCGAGTCAACATCTTCAATTCTAGGTGTTTTGTACATTATGGATAATACAAAATTATTTGTTGCCTCTGCTTATCCATTTACTTTGGGGTGATATAGACTTGACATCAATGTAAGATCTTGAACTTTATTGTAATATTTTGAATGATTTAATTAACAATGTGTCCTCTGCGATCACTTGTCAATTGAAGAGATAATATGTATCTCATGTTGACTTGTTTGTACAAGAATCATATAGTATTATTTGTAGAATTATCAGGTAATAATTGCCTCTACCCACTCAGTTAAGTATTTAGTTGCTACCATATTGTTGGAAATTTTGAGTAATTATGTTGTCATTGATCTCATGTGTTTGATGCAAGGCAAAGTTCATTTTGATACAAGAAAATTGATAAAAAGAAATGGTTATAATATTTTATATTATAAGCTAAAGTGGTTGGTCAAAAGGTTGAAGACAAACGTTTACGCTAAGGTTTTAAAATAAAAAAAGGAAATATTATAATAATTAATCCAAAAGGGATTATTAATAAGAAAAATAAAAATTGACGAAGAACCCCATGCAAAAGTATTGTTTAAATACTAAAGTTAAATTATATAATATTTAAACAAAGTTAAATATTATATTAAATATAAAATTAAATTTGAAATTGGAAAAGGATGCCAAAATTCAAATTTAAATGAAGGCAAATAAGGGTTTTGCCGATGTCATGAAAATGCTTTGAAAGCATATAAAAGGGAGAAGCAAAATTATTTTAATTGAATCAAAAGTTAATGTGCATGAAAAATCGATCGATGAATATAGTGAAGCGTATTAGAAACCTGTCCGTCGAACGAGTGAAAACAGATAAGGACCAAGTGACGAACATTTTGCTTTAGCGAGGGCTGGTAGCCCAAGTGGCAAGCGGGTCCTATGTAAGTTGTTGGCAGAGGAAAGGTTTGGGGTTCGATTTCCCTTGCGCCGTTTGAAGTGTTTTGCTTCAGTTTTTCGTTGGAGGCAGCAATGTAATAAAACGTGGGCGCCAAGGGTTAGGTATCAACCGCTTGGCTAGCGCAAGCAGTCGAGTGCTGTGCTTGGAAGGTAGAGGTCGAAGGGTCGATCCCATCTGTGTCAACAAGGAATAATTTTTATAAGGTATGTTTTAAAATTAATTAAATGTTGGCTATAGTGTATGTTTGGTGGATGTGATTTGGTGTATAGTTTGGCATATAGGAGGTATAAGGAGAAATAAAATTTTGCATAATATTTAAATATTATTGTTGCTAGTTATCTTAAATGCAAATATTGGAGTGATAAGTTTGTAAATGGTTTATTTAGAATTGTAATTCTTGGTTCTTGGACATTAAAATAAATTGGAAATTATTTTATGATAGAGGGAGATAAAAGGTGTAAAGGGTGATGTTATTGTTTGTAATTCTTGCTTTATAAAAGGGAAATTGTTGAGAGAATTTTGTTGAGGTTTAATGCATTGTCTTTGAGAACAAAAGAAGAGTCCTAGAGCATTATTTTTAGAATTCATTGAGCACCTAATTGAGGGAAAATTCATTTGGATATTTTTGAGATAGAATTTTGCTATCTAACCCTTGAAGTGGCACAAAAGGATTTGGTTGTTGGTGAGACAGATTTTGAAGACATACCCCCATAAAAGAAAATAAAGAGGTATGGACACATCAGTCCTTGTTTAAAGTGTTTTGTTGAAGTGAATGTTTTGGAATATAAGGTGGAGAGAAAAGGATTGTTTGATAAGCATTGTTGGAAATATTTGAGTATTGGTTTGAGTGTTTTTGAATGTGAATGAGCAAGTATTTTGAGAAGGCTTGAGGACAGATTTGAGCAAGTATTTGAGAAGACTTGAGAGCAGTTTCATGAGCAGAGTTAGAGTAGATTTGAGATAGAGTTTGGTGCAGATTTATGAGTAGATTTACAGTAGATTTGTGCTAGAATTGGGACAGAGTGTGTGCAGATTTGAGACAGAATTGAGAGTAGGCTTTGAAGGTGATAGAGCAGAGAGGACAATAGTCTCTAGTGGATAGAGATCCATCAGCCAGTGTAGTGGGGATAGAGGTATCATGTGGAGAGAGATCCACAAGCCAGAGTAGTGGGGGTAGAAGTTTTCCAGTAGATCACCAACCAGAGCAGAGGAGATAAAGTTCTCCAGTGGAGAGAGATCCACAAACTAGAATAGTGGGGACAAAGGTCTCCTATGGAGAGAGATCCACAAACCAAAGCATAGAATATTGGTGTCTCCTTTGGACAAAGGTCCATAAACATTGTAATAGGGATTTGATTCCCAAAGATTCATTGAGAAAATTTTATAAGAAATATTTTCTCCGTGGAGTAGCCCACATTGGGTGAACCACGTTAAATCATGTCTCTCATGTGTGTGATGATGTGTACATTTTTTACTGTTTTGATATTATTTCTATTATCATTTGGATTGAGAAGTAAATTTTTTTATCTTATACTATTCATCCCCCTCTTAGTATAAGCTTATGTTCTTAAAATGTACCAATATATCTTACTAGTTTTAGTGGTCCAACAAATCTAGACCTCATCTCTCAAACAACTCCTATGACTAAGATGGATGTAATGCCATGAATCCCTCCATAGTGGATTCCTAGATCTAGTAGGTATTGCATACTTCTTTGCATTACGATAGAGGGTAGGACAACACAACCCTGCTAGAAGCACCTTCTTTATAGTTACATCCACATTGTATGTCCTTTTGCTAGTCCTTCATGAGTTTCACTTCTGAGTTCACTTACTCGTCCGTAACACATCTTTGTAGAACTCCTTTAGGTCCAATTTTTTTATAATAAACCAACCATCAAGTGAAAGAATGCTTATTTGATGATGATTTTCTTTCTTTCTAGTGCCATCAAATTCTTTGGAAGCTTCCTTATCAACAATTGTTTGCCCAAGTACTTGTACCACGATGGTAGCACATTGAAAATAAATATCCAAAAATTTGTAGAAAATGCAACGAACTAGTTTATTATTCTCAGCAGCCTGTTAAATAACATTTACACTGCCGGGAATAGCACACCGGCGAACGGAACTGTTACATGGTTGTAACAGTTCATCTAATAATGCAATACAACCAAAGAAGGTTAAGTACGCTAACATCCCCCTTTATTACATTATTTGGGTAATGTAATAACTAATAGCTATACTAACATCCCATTACATTATTTTGCAATACAAAGTGAGTCGCGAAACAATTCAAATTTGACACGTCCAAGTGCCTTAGTGAAAATGTCTCGCAACTTGAGCATCTGTGGGAATGTCTCTGAAGCTGAATTCGGTGCTTTGGAACTTCCTCTCGAATGAAATGACATTGTGTGTCAATGTGCTTTGTTTTTTCATGATGGACTGGATTCTTGACGAGGTTCAAAACACCCTGATTGTCACAGAACAAGTGTATTGGAGATTTTGATGGATGGCCCATACTTGTCAGAATGCGACGTAACCATATCACTTCGCACACAGCTTCACGTGCGGCACGATATTCTACCTCTGTTGAAGAAATATCAACCACCTGTTGCTTCTTGCTGTGCCAAGAGACAGGACCGGATCCCAGATGAAAAATGTATCCAGAAGTTGACTTGTGATCATCAAATGATCCGGCATAGTCGGAGTCCGTGTATCCTTGCAAGAAGAATTTGTTGTTCCTCTTGTATTCTAGGCCATATTCCATAGTACCACGGACATAGTGAAGAACACGTTTTGCTGCTTTCCAATGAGTGGTCTTAGGCTCCCGCATGAACCTCGAAAGATAGTTTACGAAGAAATACGAGATCTGGCCTAGTATTGGTCAGATATATGAGACTCCCAATCAACTGTCGATAGAGAGTGCCATCTACCTGAGGTGAGTCATCATATCGTGATAACTGAAGTCCATTCTCCATAGGAGTTGCCATTGGCTTGCAGTCAGTCATGCGATATTTATCGAGCAATGTCTTGGCATACTTTTTCTGAGACACTTTGATGGAGTGCTCCTTCTGGCTGAATTCCAGACCAAGACAGTAATGGAGAAGTCCGAGATCTGTCATCTCAAAATATTTGCACAAGTTTCTTTTGACAAGAGAGATCATATCTTCTGAACTCCCTGTAATGAGTAGATCATCCACATAGAGTACAAGCAACACTATCTCAGAACCCTGTTTCTTGAAATAGAGGTTTGCATCTGACGGACATCTCTTAAATCCATGTTGCATTAGGTGATTGTCCATTTTTATATACCAAGCTCGAGGAGCTTGTTTCAGACCATACAAGGATTTGACCAATTTGCAAACTTTCTGCTGTTGGCCTTCCACTTCAAATCCTTCGAGCTGAGTCATATAGACTTCTTATTGGAGATCACCATTAAGAAAGGCACTTTTGACATCCATCTGGTGAACTTTCCACCCATATTGTGCTGCCATAGCACACATAACCCGAATTGTGGTCATCCGAGCAGTAGGTGCAAAATTTTCTTCATAGTCGATGCCTTCCTTTTGAGCATAGCCCTTTGCAACAAGTCGGGCCTTATGCTTATCAATTGTTCCATCCGCCTTGTACTTGACTTTGTATACCCATTTGCAGCCAATAGGTTTCTTTCCATTCGGCAGATCAACAAGCTTCCAAGTTTTATTCTTCATCAGAGACTCATACTCTGTATCCATAGCGGCCTTCCACTGAGGCTCACTAAGAGCATCTTGCACTGATGCAGGTTCAAGACTATCTATGGTAGACATGAATGCCCTGTCATCATCAATATCCATATCCTCAACTTCTCTACTTGGAGTCACAGAAAGTTCCTCAAAATATTGACAAAGATCATCAACCTCACCAGTTTCTCTGGCTTCTCTTTCCTTTTGAGCCATACTGCGTGTACGAGGTCTATCCAAATTCAAATTGGGAGGAGTGGATAAATTTGCATCTCTGATTGTATTTGTACACCATTTAGGATTCCGCTTCGGTGGTGGTGAAGAAGATGTAGAAGGACCTCCTGTCTCGTGTTGACGAAGGAATCTCCTCTTCCTTAGGTTCCACAATATCCTCGGTGTACTCGTAGATGTGCTCTCGTGATGTGAAAGCTTCATCAAAGACAACATCTCTGCTGATATGAATTTTCTTGGTCAAAGGATCTATCAACCGATATCCTTTAGAGTGCTCAGAATATCCAAGAAAAATACATCTCAGTGTTTTCTCATCTAGCTTCTTCCTTTTCTCTTTCGGTATGTGCATGAAAGCTTGACACCCGAAAATACGTAGATGAGATATGGAGGGTTTTTGACCACTCCATGCTTCCTGTGGAGTCATTCCTTTTAGGGCCTTTGTGGGTGCCCTATTCAAAAGATACACTGCAGTGGTGACAGCTTTTGCCCAATATTGTTGCCCAAGAGTAGCTCCTGTGAGCATACAACGAACCATTTCCATGATAGAATGGTTCCTTCTCTCAGCAACTCCATTTTGCTGAGGAGTATAGGCAGTTGTTACCTGTCTCTTGATCCCATGCTTATCTAGGAATGCAGAAAATTCATTAGAGGTAAACTCTCCCCCTCGATCCGAGCGGAGGGTTTTGATAGAAGCCCCCGACTCCTTCTCTCGGATTTCTTGAACTCGCTGGAAGAATGCAAAAGCTTCGGATTTCGGTTTGAGAAAGAAAACCCACATCTTTCGTGAGTAGTCATCTACGAATAACTGAAAGTACCTCTTCCCTCCAACACTGTTGGGTGTGAAAGGACCGCATAGATCGGTGTGAATTAGCTCTAGATGTTTTCTTGCTCTTGTAAAGCTCTTCTCAAATGGTACTCTATGCTGCTTTCCTGCCAAGCAGTCAGAGCACACTGGCAATGTGGCAGAAAGGGAAGAAAGACCCTTTACCATCTCATACTTGCTGAGCTCAAGTAAGTAGCGTAACTAAGATGCCCATATCTCTTGTGCCATAGGGAAGTTGCCTCCTTGGTAGAGAAAGTCATGGCAACATGTGGAGTAGAGATAGCATCTAGTGCAAATAAGCCATGCTTATATGAAGCCATTGCAATCTGCTTACCCTTCCTGGTAATTGTACAACACTTATTTCCATTCTCAACACGAAAGTTGACAACCATATTTCTATCCAGGATTTGTGTCACTGACAACAAATTGTTGGCCAATCCCGGAACATAGAGGACCTTGTCAATATGACACTTGCCATCAGGAAGAGTGACTGAAACTGTACCCTCTCCCTGAACCCTGTAGGTTTTATCATCAACAATGGTGACAGGTTTGCCCTCCTTGGCCACAAATGATTCAAACCACGATCTATCGCCAGTCATATGTTTACTAGCTCCAGAATCGACATACCAAATAGGATCCCTCTGAGTGGAATCTGTGGTAGTCATGAGCACCTTGTGTGCCCATTCAAAATCTGAGTCAGATTCTTCAACAACAACATTCACCTGGGGTTGCTTGTTCTTATTTTGTGGTTTGTTTTGGCATTTTTGCTTGTTCTTATGCCAACACCTGTTGGTGTCATGGTTGTCTTTCTCACAGATCTTGCACCACCTCTTCTTCTATTGAGGTTGCTTGCCTTTTCCTTTCGTATCTTGTTGAGAATTTCCTCCTTTCTGAAAGTTGCCTCTTTTTTGCCCATTACCTTTCTTCCTAGAACCCCCGCCTCGTTGGTGTATAGGGCTGTATTGGAAGAATCATCCTTGTGAAGTTGGCGTGACTCCTGTTGTTGAAGCAGATTGACCAACTCGATGTAGGTAATTTGTCGTTGGGACACCTAGATGGAGGTTATCAACATATCAAATGAAGAAGGTAAAGCTCTCATCACAAGTGAAATGAGAAGCTTTTCGTCCACAGTATCTCCTAGAGAACTCAATTTCTCTTTCAACTCAGACACTCTGCACAGAAAGAGTTCAACTGCTTTCACCTCGTCTCAAACTCAGGTTATGAAGTTGTTGAAGATGAAGAATGGTGGATTCATTCTTCCCCTCATAGATGGTTCTAAGGGCATCCCATGCCTCTTTACCACTTGCTTTGTCAGCTATATGAGGTTGCACTTCATCTGAAACAACAAACAAAATGAGCACCTTTGCTCTACTGTCTTTCTTGTCAAAAGCAATCTGATCTGCTGAAGGACCTGTGGATCCTACTGTTGGTGAAGGCCTGGTTGCTACTCCAGTAACAATATCCCACAAATCTTCCATTTGGAGAATAGCATTCATCTTATGTTTCCATGGTGTATAATTTGGACCTTTCAATAACTGATGCGGATCAGTCATCAATTTTGCAACAACGGCCATAGTGAAGGTTCCTTATATCACCAAATTGGTCCCCCTTTCGATATACCTTTTGCTAGGCCAATATACCGTACAAAATACCCGCCCTTACGTGAGGGAAACTATAGGTATTTAGAAAGATCAACAAAAATCACCCACCCTTACGTGAGGGAGACTATAGGTGAATTTTAGATATCATACGATACGTGGAACATAAGCGGTACTGAAAGGGAATCGCCTTGTTGATGGCACCTACCATAGAAGATTCTTCTCATGCGTGGGGCGTAACTTCCCCTAAACACTATGAAGAATACTTCGTCAGGATTTACGCCTAAACACAAGTGCGATAAAGGGTAGTGGATGGAGTAAAAAATGCAAAAATGGCGTACTTATTCCTCCCCGAGGATTTATAGAGAACAAGCTCAGACGTCGTTATAGCAGCTATATTAGGCGGCGGATACAGTAGCCAAATCACGACAGCTTTACCTGTAAGTGCTGGCCAGAGGTATCGCAAATACCGAACGCTGCAGTGCAAATAAATTGCACAGATGGGTTTTATATTCCGGGGACTTAGGGAGTGTTTGATTTTAATTTTTAATGTTATAGTGCAAAATTGAAATATGCAACATACAACAAAAAAATGCCCACTAGAATAACCCACAAGGTGTGGATCACGCCGAAAATGCACCTTTTACAATGCCAAATTGCTATTTCAAAAAATTACTCAACATCCCCCTTTGATTTTTTGAAAAAAAAATCCCCTTAAAAAAAATTCTTTTAACAAAGCATTTTTAATAACTATTATATAAATTAAAATTAAAATATTTAATTTTAATTTATATAATAGTTATTAAAAATGCTTTGTTAAAAGAATTTTTTTTAAGGGGGGATTTTTTTTTCAAAAAATCAAAGGGGGATGTTGAGTAATTTTTTGAAATAGCAATTTGGCATTGTAAAAGGTGCATTTTCGGCTGTGACCGACACCTTGTGGGTTATTCTAGTGGAAATTTTTTTTGTTGTATGTTGCATATTTCATTTTTGCACTATAACATTAAAAATTAAAATCAAACACTCCCTAAGTCCCCGGGATATAAAACCCATCGCGTGCAATTTATTTGCACTGCAACGTTCGGTATTTGCGATACCTCCGGCCAGCACTTACAGGTAAAGCTGTCGTGATTTGGCTACTGTATCCGCCGCCTAATATAGCTGTTATAACGACGTCTGAGTTTGTTCTCTATATATCGTCGGGGAGGAATAAGTACGCCATTTTTGCATTTTTTACTCCATCCACTACCCTTTATCGCACTTGTGTTTAGGCGTAAATCCTGACGAAGTATTCTTCATAGTGTTTAGGGGAAGTCATGCCCCACGCATGAGAATAATCTTCTATGGTAGGTGCCATCAACAAGGCGATTCCCTTTCAGTACCGCTTATGTTCCACGTATCGTATGATCTCTAAAATTCACCTATAGTCTCCCTCACGTAAGGGCGGGTGATTTTTGTTGATCTTTCTAAATACCTATAGTTTCCCTCACGTAAGGGCGAGTATTTTGTACGGTATATTGGCCTAGCGGCTCTGATGCCATGTAGAAAATGCAACGAACTAGTTTATTATTCTCAGCAGCCTGTTAAATAACATTTACACTGTCGGGAATAGCACACCGACGAACGGAACTGTTACATGGTTGTAACAGTTCATCTAATAATGCAATACAGCCAAAGAAGGTTAAGTATGCTAACAAAATTCATTTGACACTCCTGCATGTTCTCCTAAACGAATCCTTGAAAACTAATTTACTATCACGTGTTTCTTCCCAGGTCTCACCACCACTCGAAACACAAACTCATGCAACGTAACGAGCCACCTACCAAAACGCCTATGAATTGTTGGTTTGTTAATCAAATACAACGCTTGATGATCTATGTAAAAATAAAAGGGTTGACAAGCAAGCAATATCTAATTTTTGTATTGCATATACCATCCTTAAGGAATCTCATTTCATAGTGTTATAGTTCTTCTCTACTCATAAAAATAATCAACTTGAAAAACATATGGGCTAATATAACACATATTGCCGTCATAGGCATGCCCACATCCAATCAAAAAATTGGATGCATCTATGTGGACATGAAACTTCTCATAATATGGAAACACCACAATGGGTGTATAAACCAACTTTATCTTTAGCTCTTCAAAGGCCTTATGGTGCTCTTATTTCAAACTGAATGGAACACCTTTGCACATCAATGTGTTAAGAGGATGTGAAACTTGTGCAAAGTTTTCAATGAAGTGTTGATAACCTATGCTATGAAGGGGACTAGAAGGGGATCAAGAAGGGCTTCTTCACGATACTTCCCTCTCCTTCGTCGCCTTAAAGATAGGGGTAATTTGTGAGCTTAACATCTAGGTTGTTGTGAATTAGTTAGAGAACACCTATGTTTCTCCTAATATTTTCTTGATAAATCTTAACCTTAATATAACCTTAATTCACTACAAATGCATCATACAAAATAAAACAAATAAGACCATGAATAAAATGATTCTTTATTTGATGATGTAAGCAAAACACGATTCTCCTTTTATTAGCAAGGGCCCAAGAAGAAGGCAACAAACAAGCCAAAATGTAGCTACATGTAATTTGATTTTAAAGATGACAAGATTAAAGATTTAATTAGTCTCCTAAATAATTAAGTGCTAATTAGTTTCCTTTTCCCTTTCTATATTTTTTGTAGTTAAATAGAAAACATAAAACAAAAATAAATCTTAGTAGATAACAAATAAAACTAAGGGCTTAGTTCTAAAATAAAAAAAAATGTGAGTTAGAAATAACTTGGTTATAATATAGAGCAAGAAGCATTGTTTGTTCTACGAAAGCACAATTGGTGCTATTGTGTCTTGATGATGCTTTTTCTTACCTATAAGACAAACATAAAAAATAAGAGATCAATGGTAAAGGGGTTTGCTTGAGCTAGAGAAGTGTATGAAGCTCCCTTGAGCAACACCAAACCCTATCCAGATATGAGATTAAAGATGATATAATAATACAAATATAAACTAAGTGATTAGTGGAAGAAGTTCCATTGAGTAAGCAATGATGCTACTAGTGCTTTTGCTAACTAACAATGCTTTCACTATCTGTGACTATGTAAAAAATAAATAGAGATAGAACTATGAAACCTAATTTGGAAACACTTTTGCCTAAAAGTGTAGTAGAATGAAATCTAAATGCAAGATATATAATTTTATGGAAGATACAAAGAAGGTCTTTTATCAAAATATACAAGGACCCTGTTGGATGTAGAAAAAACAAGAAGATTGCTTGTTCACATTATAAATTAGTAATGACAAAGAGATGAGATACCAAGCTAAATGCAACTATGCTATCAAAAGCAAAATTAGTAAGCAATGAAATTAAAGATTAATTCTATAGAAGTAATGATAAAAGAAGAAAGGGGAAAGAGTACAACCTCAAGCAAAATTGTTCCTTCAAGATGCTAAGGTTGTTTCCTCTTGTGGAAGTTTGATTGAAGCTTTTTAGTTGCTTGAAGATTTCTTAAGAGTTGAATGCTTGGATGCTTGAGAGATTGAAAGTTTGATATCTTAACAATATTTTGGCATAATCATGCCATGCTTGAGGATGAATTCCTATGAATCTATATAAATATTAGTAGAATTTTTATACTTTCAAAAGACCATGAATTGGACTCTCCCAAGTGTTGAATTTATAAGAAGCCATGGATCCTTAGGATTGGTGAAGATAATAATTTTAGATAAGACCAAGATGCCATTAGTGGAGGAATATTAAAAATGACAATGCATCTTATGCTTTGGATTTTTGTTGTGGTTGCAAATTGGATCTTGGTGAATGGAACCATTAATGGTGGACGGTTTAGAAGGTACCAACTATCATTTTTTATTTTTTGGTGCATGATAGTCAAAAGCATTAGAGGGTAATAGAACTAATGGTGCTAATGCTCAATCACTTTTCCAAAATGACCATTGTTATTAAAGTTGGAAAAGAAAGGGTCAAAATGCCAAATTTTACAAAACTACCTCTAGTGCTTTTGCTCATGCCTCAATGTTTTTGATTTTGGAGTAATGAATACTTCCATTTTGATCTTGAGGATGATTGATTTAATTTGGATACTTGGTTGGCTAATTGATGAAGTTATTGGCAAGTTTGGAGGTTGACGATGCACTCAAAATTGAGTGGCTACATTTGTCCCTTTTTGATGCATTTATTGCATATACGCCAAAAATTGACATAGATGCCCTAATTTTGAGAGAGAAAGATTTGTTGTTTCTTAGGATTAGTGATGTAAGATGATTGATGCTTTTGATTGTTTGATTAGAGGTGACACTAAATTTTACATTTTTGATAACATTAAATATTGTTGTACATGGGTGTGCTTATTCTGTTACAAATGGAAAATCAAGTTGGACCATGGAAACTTGACTTAATTATGATCCACACTCATGCTGTGATAAATAAATGAGGATAGATTAGAGAAAATGGTCGTGAAGGCCAAAGGTAAAAGGTTTTGGAGGGTAGAAAACAATTCATTTTTACCATAGAGGAGAGAAAATAATCTCTAAAGACTTGAGCACAACTATATTTTTGATGGCTCAACACTACCAATCCAATCATGGGAGGGCACCCATAGCTATAGGAGGACCATGTGTATAGGTATGTATAAAAACTGAATCAAATCTACCTTAAAAAATGTTCCCAAAGAATTAAGCAATGCTTTCGTGGGTCAATCACACTTTCATGTCTTGGTCGTGCTTTTGTCACATGGAAGTGCTACTGCCAACCAACCAATGCTTTTGCTATCCTATGGCATGATTTCCACTCGATGATGCTTTTGCTTCCAAGGTGACACTTTTGCTATGTGCATTGGTATTCATAGTCCTGATTGGGAACACTAACATGCGAGTGGTTCACTAGGGCTAGGGATAGATAATGATTGACATGTATGAGCACTAGAGAGTGTTTACTTGGGGGCCTATGGTGTTGGCACAAATCTACCATTTATTGCATTGAGTGGTCTATAGAGGTGAGAGGAGCTTGACATGTTGCATTTTACCCTAGGTATGGGTTTAAGAACATATAATAATGATGAGGCCACCATAGTTTCTAGGCTAGGTGGTAGATCTTGAGGTACCAATGACCTATTTATGGGGTGCCATTTTGAGGTAGGGTAGAGCAGACCCCATAGGGATGTTTTGAGCATTTATAGGAGAGTGATGAATGACCTATAACTAGAGTAGATAATATAGCGGATGTATAGATAATATCCTGACTAGCATGATGATGCTTATCATCTAGTTGGTGTTAGATGAGTTAGATGGATGGTAGGACCACAAGGAGAGTGAGAGCTATTCTATTTTTATTGCATGACATGCTAGTTTGACACATGATAGGGTTTACTAGGAGGGACAATGTGGTACCACTAGTTTACATTAGAGAGGGCTCAAGCCACATCTAAATCTAGACTCATCCATAGAGCTGGATATATCTAGTCATTATAGACCTAGGCAATGATGCTCCTAGGACCAATGACATTATAAGTGGTACTATATATTTTGGCTATAAAAGTATACCATCATTGAAATACAACCAAGGATCAATAGAGATAAATTAAGCCACAATAGGCAGTGCTAATTTTGGTTAGGAGGTGCAAAGAGTACAATAGAGAGATAGGTAGCAATGATAATGATAGTAGCCGTGACAACACCATCATTAGAACTTTCAATGAACACAATAAGACCAAGTAGGAATTGTAGAGATAAATCAAGATGCCCTAGCCATCTAAATGACTAGCCTATAAGTGACACTAATGACAAGGATGACAAAGGAATAACTAGTGAGAATTTTCCATGATGCAACAAACCATTCAAATTTTGACTTCTAAGTGAGATGTAGTGATAGAAAGGTCTACAATAAAAGGGGAAACTATTAGCAACTAGGTAGTTGAGACCTTGTTAGACCAAATAGCTCAGGTGTAGAAGGATATATAGGCAGAGATCAAGTGAGAGATATATTATAGAGCAGCTTCCCACATAGTCATCCTAACAGACATGCACTTATTGCCATCAATATAGACATGGTCATGAAAACATTCATAGTTTGACCTAATAGTTATACCATAACCAATTGGAGGGGGAGGAGAAGGGGTTGCAGGAGTATCAGACATGGTATTTCAAAGCTAGCTGATTTTTGGTTGCTATCCTACATTTTTAAGGTTAACATCGTATTATATGAGAATTAGTGAATGTTTGATGATATGATATTGTATTTTATGATGATATGTATATACATTTTATTGATATATATATATATATATATATAGCCTATAGGTGACACTAACTATGAGGACAATGAAGAGGGACCAAATAGTAGGATAATTTTCCATGATGCAACAAGCCATTCATAGTATGACTACTAGGTGAGATGCAGTGATAGAAAGAGCTATAGTAGTAGGGTGAACTAGTAGCAACTGTTAGTCTCACAATGAAACTGAGATGGGGGGTGAATCAGTGTAGCTCGTTAAAACTTAAATCTTCAACACTCAGCCAAAATAATGAAAACATAAAACCAAATAAAGCAAGTATAACAAGAGAACATCACATAACACAAGATGTACCGAGGTTAACCGATTTGGCTACATCCCCGAAAATGACTGTTTGGACTCCCATCCAAATCCAGCCTTTGCAAAGCACCAAATTTACAATCAATTTACCAGCACCCACTAGAAGGAGCACCAACCCCTGATTTATCTGCACCAACATAAAGGAGCACCAACCCCTGATTTATTTGCACCAATAGAAAGGAGAACCAACCCCTCTACCAAGCACCCACTTGATTTTGATATTGATAATAAAATGACATATATGAATGTTTTCACTAAAACCAAAACCCTCTATGGTATGTAAGCTCAAAATCTAAAACTTTCTATTTCACCCAGTATAACATTCCTCTCTCTGCATTACTCAGAATTTGAATCTTCTCTTCTCACAAAAAAAATGATTGTTATCTTACCTCGTTCTACCAATTGCTAAACACTTTCTGGGTATTGTGTAGAACTTTATCTGCAAACTCCTCTCAAAATTTCAGTTAAAATGGATATCATATGAGAAAGTTATGCCCAAAATACTGAAGTGACGTTTTTCACCTCTCTCCAAAAATCACAGATTTTCACTCTTTATTTTTCTCCACACACACTTCTCTCTTCACAAAATAAAGTCCCCACTTTTCAATAAAATCCCTTGTCACTTAAAAAGCACACACTTGCATTCTTTTTCCCTTTTCAAATTTTAAAATATTTTCTTTAATAAAGCTTCTTAAAACAATATAACTTCCTTTTTTTAATTTTGAGAAGGCATTTCGTCAACCACGTCACATGCAAAGAATTGACACCTTACTCGTTATCTTACTTCAGAGCCACATGACACCTCAAAACAAAAACTAAATATGCTCTATTTGATGCCTTGAAGGTGTAACAACACTAAAACCAAAACTCTGGTGACTCTGCAAGGTCGAAACGACCAACTGAAGGATTTTGCACAAGTGGAACAAATTGACATAAAAGTGACCTGTACCGTTTTTGCAACAATCATAAATCTCACCTCCTAACTCTTTTTTCTCTGAAATTTGAAACGTAGAATCTCTGCAATGCTGACTACATCCAATCCGAATATTTCTGCATAACTTCTTACGGTTTACCTGTACCACTCCACGAAAACTGCTGCTGACACACTTTTTCCAAAAAGAGCATTTTTGTGACAGTATTGCAACACTTGTAACATTCACCTCATTTCTCCGTTTTGGTGGAAATTTGTAACACATGTTCTTGAAGATAACGACCACCTCTAGTTCAAATTTTGCTATCAAATTATTCTTGGTTTTCTCGCCGTGCTTCTGAAAAAATTACCATTTTTTTGGCCTGTACAACCACTTGCCAAATCATCCGCCTAGATACCGAAAACATCACCGATCAATCCAAACACTGTGATGACACCTCCAATGTTGTTTTGGACTATTTCCTGAAATGTCATGTTCCAAACCGATCCATCCTGTCCAATTGCGCCCGTGACGACTTTTGTAATTTTTTGACAACTTCCTAACGATTTTTTCAACTTTACAAATTTGCACAAACAACCTGTAACAACTTCACCCGAACATCAAAAACATCCTCATAAGCATTGAACATCACTATACATACTCTGAAAACCTCCGAACAACTGTCCACTGCATCAACCTTTCCATCTGAGTGTGTTGACAACAATGACAATATTGTCGCTGTACCTTGCTCAACAGCAACCAGGTAGTCCAGACCTTGTTAGAAAAATTGACACAAATATAGAGGAACCTACAGGAAAATATTGAGTAAAAGGTATATTATAGAGCAACTTACCACATAGCCATCCTGACAGACAAACACTTATTGTCACCAATGTAGACACAGTCATAAACATATTCTTAGTTTGACATGATAATTGTAGAGGCTAGTTAGGATTCCATTGCCATATGAAGGGGAGGATGAGGGGTTGTAGGAGTGTTAGACATGGGATTCCAAAGCTAGCTAATTTTTGGCTAATGTCCTAGATTTTTAAGGTTGACATTGTATTATATGAGACTTGATGATGGATATTTGATGCAATGATCTTGTATTTTATGATGCGATGTATATGCATTTTGTTGGAGTATATTATATTATTTGGTACATGCTAATATGCTAACTTGGGTACATAATTAGAGTAAGAGTTTACCTTAGAGTAATGTTTGAGTAGTTACTTCATGCAATGTAATAAATACACATGTTAGAATGTGTAATGATGTAAATATGCATGTAGTCCACATGTACATGAGTCATAGGTTAAGTAGATAAAGAGTCATGGGTAGATGAAAGGCCAAGGGACTTACCTCATTATATATATGTTGCTGAGAGAGTGAAGCAAAAATTGAGAGAGAAAAATGAAGTAGCATTAGTAGCTTGTTAGTATAGTGAGTACCATGTAGATCCTTCATGTATTTTTGGAGTGTTCATGTCCTCCATTATATTACATTGTACTATTTTTGTGAGCTTTCATTAATGGTATATTTTTGAGTTGATGTAGGAGTTTATTATATATTTTTTCTACATATTATAGTGCTATTATTATATAGTTATCATTGGTTGGTTATTTTACATCTCGTGGTTGCATTTCCTTTAATATATCATCAAAAGCTAACAATGGTATCGAAGCACATGGTAGAACAATAGAAAATAGGGAGAGCCACAAGAGAGGTTGAGAGGAGATAAGAAATGTCATTTTTAGAACTTTTGAAATTGCATTTAGCTAGAGTATTTCCATAGATTTGCAGAAAAAATTGTGAAGACTAGGAATCAACATTGATTCCACTAGATTGACAAGTCAACTAGTGAAGATTCATTATCTCAATATTTAGAGTTTTTCCATTATAGTTTCTCTAATTATTTGTTGCAGAAAAGGAGTTTCAAATAAATTTGAGAAGTTTCCTACAAAAGCTAGGAAGAATATTTTCTTTAGAATCAATCTAGTACATGAAACAAGTTGGAGATTGAAGATTTGGAGGTATAAAGAAAAGGTCTCATTGCAGGATTTGTATTTTGAAGACTCCATAGTTAAAGATTGAGAAGAAAGGAGGAGGCCAAAGAAGCCACGTTGAAGACTATAGATCAAGAAAACGGTCCTAGATAGAAGACCCCATTGAAGGAAGAAGAGACTCAAGGAAAATATTCTCGAAGAATACTGGATATTGGAGATCTCCATTGAATATTGAAAACTTTGCATTGAAGAAGTTGAAAAGACCCACAGATGGTCCCATTGAAAAACTTCTAAATTTGGAAGATTGAAGATTGAGAAGGACTAGCAAAGGTCTTGTTACAAATTTTAGAAGTTGCAGATTTTAGCGATCCAAGAAGGAGATCTCATTGCAAAACTTCCATAGTTGAGTAGTTGAGATATCAAGGAAGGTCTCATTGAATTTTTAATAATACTAGAGGTTGCAAAAATCGAAGGCCCAAGAGAAGAGGTCTCAAGGAAGAATTGAAAGGATAAATAAGGAGAAGGCTAGGAAAGCCTCATTTTAAATTTTAGAGAAGGCCATTGAAGGATATTTGGAGAAGGTCATTAGAGGAGAATTTTAGGAGAACTCATTGGAGAAATTTACTAGCAAGGAAAAGTTCCTGATAAAGGAAGTTTTGGGAAAATTGTCACCATTCGACAACAAGATAAAAATGAGAAGGATTTGGCAAGGAGTTTGCCAAATTTTTGAGGAGATAGTGAAGACCTCAAGACATTCAGATTCTTAAGAAGAAAGCCAGAAAAAAGGCCAATATTGAAGCCAAATTTCGACAAGGAGGTTGAAGGAGAAATGAGTTAAAAGAAATCACTAAACCTGAGATATTTGAAGATTTCCCTTGAAGGCTAATTTGGAGAAAGGAGTTTGCTTATTTTACAACAGAAAATTGAAATTCTCTAGGAGACAAGTCTTAGTTGTGATTTGGAAGAGTTTCCTACCAAATTTGGGAGATTCAAGGACAACATATTAGAGAAAACATTGAATGCATTAAAATCTAAAAATTTCAGATTTGAGGACAACATAAGGGCAACAATTTGGGCAACATTAATAGCTACTAAGTTTCAGATTTTCAAAGTGCATTCTGAAGGAGAGAAGAATCTACCAAACTACATTTTTGAGTAGCAAGTTAGAGGAGTTTCAAAGCTGAAAATTGATGAGTTAAAGAGCTATTTTTAATAGCAAATAAAGAGTTGTGATTTCATCTAACACATGGCAACAATTAGGTGATCAAAATCACCTAGAAATACATCATATACGGAGGATAAAAAAGTATGTATCTTACGTGCAAAAGGTTCATTATTTGAACACTTATATTAAGTTCATTATTAAGTTTCATTAAGCACCACATTAGAGTTTAAAGTTGCAAAGAAGAAAGTTTCAAAGTTTAAAGTCTTCAAGGAAGTGCAAAAGATAGTTTCTACAAGGGTCAACTTCCTACCTTCTATTGAAAGCAAAAAAGACTCTATTCTAAAGCATAGAGTATAGTGCAAAGTAAAGTCATGCAAAAGGGCATATTATTTACATGATTGAAAAGCTTGGAATTATCATTGTAAAGTTAACCAAGAAAAGGAGTTAGAGGAGAGAGTTGCCTAGTACAAGAAGGCAACATTAAATCACTATTTACCATTAAGGGATAGAGAATAAGCCACCATACTAAAGTAAGAAAGATAGCTTCAAAAAGGAGACCAAAAAGTATCAAAAATTTCGATGCAAATTAAGGTATTTTATCTTAATTATTGCAAATTTATTTACATTACATAATTACACCATACTTGTCTTGTCCAACATAGCAAAAGGAGGATAAAAGTTAGAGGGTTTTAAGGTATTAAAACATCAAGTAAATTACAGTCATCAAGCATTCGTATCATCAAGGTTGAAGATCAAACTTTGAAGCAAAGGGAAGAGAGCTAACCAAGGGCTCAAAAGCATAGTATTCAAGGTGTTTAAAGACACCAAATTTAGTGTCATCGGTCTCATGAAAGCAGTGCTCACAGTGCAAGAATAACTTGCAACTAAAAAGAGACCAAGTATTGACCACATAACAACATAAGCAAGGATAGTATAACACAACAAAAGTGGAATTTGTAAGGAGTACAACATAAAGAAATAACATAAGTAGCAACAATCAAGGTGCATTACCCAAGCGTATAAGGATAAAATATTGTATGAAAAACCACCTAGAAGATAGCGTTGGAGCACCTTAGAGCCACCTTTGTTGGAGTACATCCAACTTTTTTGAAGAGGAGCCACCATTTGTTGGAGAGGAGCCACCATACGTTGGAGAAAGCTTGCTGAACGAAACAACTAGTAGAAGTTGACAAGAACTAATGATAAGGAGCACTGAAGAGATTGGTTGCATGCAAGGGAAGGAGCCTCCACTTGCCACACAAACGAAAGGAATCTTGTGCCACTTGGCACAAAGGAAGAAGGACACCCCAATTACATAATGCTTGCACAAAGGTAAGGAGCACACAAGTTTGGAGTAATGCTCCATTCAAAGCCAAGAAGGAATATTAATCGTTAATTCAATGCTCAAAGACCTACACCATCTAAAATAACATTTGCAAATAGTTGTAACCTCTAAATTCCACTTAGCAAGTGATCCTACATTCTAGTGGAATGTAAAGCTCTATGTGTCATGCATTTCAAGGAAGAATAGTGTATTAATAGCCCAGTCTAAAGAAGAGCACGCCCATATAGCTTACACAATGGTCAGAGTGCATTGAAGGAGGAGAAAAATATCATAAGGGACCCATTGAACATAAGAGCATTCAATGGTCACTGTCATATGTTGAAGATAAGCAAATACAATGCCTAAAGCTTGGATAGAGGAGTCAAAATAGGAGCCAATCATCTAGCAATCGACAACATTACAAGGAAGTTACATGAATTTAATATTTGCCTTCTATTAAATGCAAGGAGATATAAGGTGCATTTTATAAGGTCAAGTTTATTTATTATTGCATTGGAGATATAATCAAATAACAACCTTAGAGAATTAGAAAGAAAATCAAAACAAGGAGTTTATATCCTTAAGTGATATTTCAAAAGTGCATTAATTGAAATACAAATATCATAATATTTGCAAATAACTAAAATATGAGATACAAGGTTTTTTACCTTGGAAAAATTAAAGCATTATTCTTTTGCAAATACTATAATTTTCTAAATTTTCAAATTAGGGAGATACAAAGAGTAGTACATCAAACTTTAGATTATTGGAATTTAGAAAATTAAACCATTGAAAATCAAGGATAAAGGAAGCAAAAAAACTGAATTGCTTAAAGAGTTGGAAATTATTGCTTATACTTGTCTCATATACAAATTAAAGGGATAAAATGAATCCAACCATAGAGAACTTCATCAAATTGAAAAGTGCATATACCAATAGGGAGAAATAAGGTGAAATAGGAGTTGATTATTATATTAACATTATCTTCAAAACATTAGGAATCAACTCAAAAGGAAATATAATAGTTTCTAAGCACTTTATAAAGACCATAGAATACTCTTAACACTTGGGAGATATAAGGGATTCTACAAAACCTAAGATTTGATAAGGTTTTATCGAGCTTGATCAAATACTCTAAACTAGGGAGTCATAAGGTAGACAACTTAAAAGGTTTTGAAATACAAAATTTCCATCAAAATTGTCCTAAATACTTGGGAATTAAAAGGTATTCTAACTAGAGATTTGGGAAAAGTAAAGTCTTATCAAAACCATACATTGAACATTAAGATTCTCAAAGCATTCTAAAAAATACTAGGGAGCTATAAGGATTCCCACTTCAAAGAATTATTTAGAAGAATCATGGATGAAATATTAAGGAATGCATTAAATAATGAGGAACTATTTCATGAGTTAGAATTTTATTCTCAAAATTTAATAGATACCTTTGATGGGTACAAATACTTGTCCACTAGTAAAAAAAAAAGATTCCTAATGTTTCTTAAGGAAGCAAAGGAAGGAAATTTTATGACATTAATTGGTTATCTTCATGAAGTACTTTTTAGAGCTTGGTGGAATACTCAAAATATAATTATATTTAATTCGAAATAATGTTTAATGATATATCTATCATTGATTGTTTTTTAATTCTTTCAAAACAAGAAGTGAAATAACAATCGTAGTCAATACTCTTGTGATGACATACTAACTCAACAAGAAGATATATCATTAAAAAAATTGCAGAAACAAATAAGAAGAAGGAAAAGGAAGCGTGATAGAAAAGAAAATATGAAGATGAAAGAATGTACTTTCAAGCTGAATCCAGATCAGAGTGAGCTAAAGAAACAAGAGGAATATATTCATCATGATACTTGCAAAGGGTACAATGAAGAAAGCAAGAAAGAAGAACTCAAATTCCAAAATCAAGAGAGAAACCTTATTGAATACAAATATGAAGATCCATATTGAAGACTAAAGTCTTCAATACCCAAATAATGTAATACATGGGTGATATGAAAAACTCAAATGTGAAGCTGATTATTCATTATTGGCAATAGAATATATAGAAGCTACAAAGAATCATGTAGGTTACAATGGTTGTAACAATTTTCCATGCAAGGCCAACCACTTGTAACTAAAAGATATGCAGGGATAACCACCTACCAAACATGGATGCTAACAACCAACTAATTGCTAGAAGATAAAACATATCTCTAACAGTCTAACTATGCATCCTAACAAATAACAAATCCAATCCAATGTGGGCATACTATGCCTCACGTATTACAATGCAAGAAATAAGAAATATAATATCTTATGTGGGCATACTATGCCACACATAATACAATGCAATAATATAACTTAGGCTTATAAATAAACCTAAGGTAATATAATATCCTCAACACTCCTCCCAACCATAGAAGAATTGTACTCCAATGCTCTCAAAAAATTTAGAAAGTCATAGGCCATATGACGGTGAGGAATCTAGCGAGCCATATGTGGAAAGTGACCACAATATACGACAAGGTAAGAAGTGGAAGAACCCTGTTGAGTGTGATGAGTCTTCATGTCAAAAAATCTATCTGTAATGAGCAGAAGTTGAGGGTTAGATGCCATTGCTGTTGTAGGGCTGATGACAGGTTTAGGTACCAAAGGAGGATTATGATATGGTGTCTCTGAAAAGCGTCGATTATCCAAAGAAAGCCAAAATCTATCTCCAACCTGTAATGGATGAGGACTGCGATGCTTGCGCATCGCTCTCTACTACTCCTATTGAGTCTTTTGCAAGTCCTGTGTTATCTTGCCCTGAAGGCTTTGTCGATGCTGAATGAAGGACGCTACCTTAGTTTGATTCTTCTCCATATGTGCAATGGTGGAAGAGGGCAATGCTAAAGGTAACTTCTGTGGAGCAAGTGATTGTGTTTTTATAGGTGTACCTGAAATGATGCCAATAGAATGGTTGAAATATTTCTCATGAGTGAGAGTGATGGGTTCCTTAACCATGAGCTGTTGTGATTGTTCAATTTTTGGAAGTGAGGCTTCTTTTTTATCATGAGTCTTTGGAGGTGCTTTTTCTTTATCTTGTGTGGGACTTATGCAAGTAGGAGCCAATACAAGTGTTTGAATTAATGGCTTGCGAGCTTGCCTACAACTTAGCATAAAATTTGATGTGGGTCTAGTGCTTTGTATCAAATATGTTTTATAATTCAAGTCCATGGTGTATGTGTTATTTTTAGCATGATACACTGCATTCCTATAAAATTTATAGGGCTTACCAAGCAATAGTCCACAACAATCCATATCAGTGACATTGCACCATACCTTATCCATAAACTTATCACCAAAAGCAAAATATAAGGTGCAAGTGTGTGTGATGTTGGATGTAGAGTCTACATCCTTCCACCCAAGTGCATAGGGTTGAGGATGTGGCTTTGTAGGAAGCTTCAACTTCTCGACAATGGTCCTTGCAATAAGATTCTTTTGCGATCCATTATCTATGATACAATCCACATAAAAAATCATGAGTAAGGTGGGCTCTAGTGACAAAAAATGATCACGACCCCCTTCTGCAAAAACATTCGACACGAGGGTAACTTTTTTTAGTTTACCCTTCAAAGCTAGATATTCTTCTTCTGTCCCTGTAGTCACAATGAGACCATCTTGTGGTTCCTCATTTGTAGGCTATACAATTAGGGACTTTTTATTCTTCATTATTTCAAATGTAAAACATCTAGATTTTGTATGACCATGCTTTTTACAAAAATCACAATACAATGTTGAAGAAGAAGAATATTTAGAGTGAGAAGAAGAAGAATGTGCTTTAGGAGAAGTGGGAGGAGAAGAAGAATTATGGAAGAATGATAAGTGTTTTTTGCATTTTGTTGATGCTGATTTGTGCCTTTGGAATTGCTTTCCTGTGAAGGCTGAGATCTGTGAGAGGCACCAAATTTCTCCTCTGCTATAATGACATGCTTGAATGCCACATCCAAAGTGAGAAAATCATTGAATTTGATTTCCCTAAAAATATGATCTTGCAATCCATGAGTGAACTTGTTAATCAAATCCTCTTATGAATATTTCACACCAAGAAGAACCCTTAGCCTATTGAATTGAAAAATGTAGTCTACAACTGACATACTATAGGTTTGTCTCAACCTATACCACTTGTTTGTGAGGTGACTTTCATAGTTTGGTGGGAAAAAGGTGTTCTTCAGAATTTGGATCAATTCTTTCCAAGTCATGGCAGAATTGTGGGTTTGTATTTCTACAATCAAAACTTTTTCTAAGCTTGTGAGTTTGACTGTGGCAAAAACAACTTTTTATAACCAAGTTTGCATATCTAAAATCCAAGTAGACAAGACATCAGGATCTCTTGATCCGTCATACAATTTGACCTCACATTTTGCCTTGTTGGCAAATTTGTTATAAATTTTAACATCACTAGGAGTCAATTGGATAGTAATATCTTTCACTTCCAAAATATCGTCTACAACAGTAGGATTTTCTATATTTTTTTGAGGTCAGTAACCATTTGATGACGTGTATATGCCAGAATAGAAGAAATCTAATGTGTTTGCAAGAACTATCTAGGTAATTGCTTAGGACAATTTTTGAAATTCCTAAAGCAAAAATTAACCTAGATTTACAAAATTTGCCTTCCAAATTACAAAATGGGCTAAGTTTTAGTGCTTAACAAAAGTGACAAGGTATGAGGTGTAGACCAATTGGTTCGACCAAACCCCATAAGAGGGGAAAAGATCAAATCTCGAGCCTCATTGAACTGAACGCTTACCCCTTTTCTGGTGCTTTTAGCAGCGTAAAAGGTTTAAAATGATTGTGGCATGGTGGTTATAGGGGTGAACTATGCGAAGATCTATGTGGCGACTTCCATGGCAGACAATGCAAAATACTATGGCGGCCATAAAATCCGGATAGCCTGCCCGGATTCCTGGCGGCTACCAATTCCACCATGTAAATTCAAAAAGAAAAACAAAACTGGCATCAATTTTACAATTACAAAAATTACCCTTCAATTTGAAGTGGTAAAAATAAAATTAGCACTAAATATTAGCCCTTAAAATTGCAAAAAAAAAACTTATGGAGGCAAAAAAATTAATCATTTTTGCAAAAATAGTGTTGAAAACTCTGCAAAAATTGAAGAAAAATGTTTTTCACGTTAGTTTTGTTGTTTAGTGGCAAAAATTCGAATTTGAATTTTTGAAAATTGATATATATATTTTTTGTCAACAATGCGGTCTGAACAAAATTTTGAACTGCAACAGTCACAGTCACGAAGTCAAATTACCAACGATCAGCAATTGGAGTAAAACCGCCAATGGTCAACACGAAATGAGCCCTCTACTTGGCGCAAAGCGCACCTACGCCCACAACTGGTATGACCACCAAGAGGTGGTCACCTTCTGTAGTGCGTGGGGGCGATTATAAACCCTCCACTACCCCCCACACTATGGACGTGGGACTAAAAATTGCTAAGAATTTTGAAGCCTTGAGGATTATTGCCTGTCAGAGGTACTAAGTCACGCCAAAAACTTAATGCGTCTGTCAGAAAATGTTAGTCCCTCCTAGAAAATAGTTTGCAGTAGTCAGAATGGAGGTTTTCCTAATCACCAAAAAATAGCTAAAATTCATCAAAAATGTAGAAATGTCACCAAGAAATATTAAAACCCACTGGGAAATCATCGAAAAGTGGTCGAAAGGGATTTTTCATCGCTGAACACTGAGAAAACAACTGAAAAATGTGGCAAATGGTCAGAAGTGCCGTAAAACTAAATTTTTATGCCAGTCATCTGGTAGCTAATGTTTTTATGCCAAAAATTATCAAAATCTACCTAGATTACGAAAATCGAGCTAGGAAATTGATTGGTCATCAAAATATAGAAATGTCCATCGAAAAATCGCATCTGAGCCGTCCAATACCAGACTCACCACATGTTCACGTTTTAGGGTTTGGCAATATTTTCCTAGATTTCCAAATTTTCCACGTGCCTCACTCTCATTGGTGGGACATATTAGGGTGGAATATCACGTGGGATTGGTTTATTTTTAAACCTTAGTGGGTTGTTTAATTTTTATACAAATTATTTCGTCTTTGCTTGCCACTGCAAAATTAATTGCGGTTTCTTCCCTTCGTCTGCGATCACCTTCATCGAGCTACGATCAATGGGAGAGGAGCTTCGATCGGCTTGTAAGGGAGGAAGGGAGGGAGGGCTCCCTAGTAGAGGTCTATTGTTGTAGGTTTCTGCTGTTGACGATCGCTAGCGACAGTTCTATTGCCATAGTGATTTTCTGGTGTCGACGCCTATTATGGAGAGGGAGATATAAGGGGATGAGGGAGAGAAGGAGGTATAAAGGGAGGGACAAAGGTGAGTCGAGGATGGATCCCGGGGAGGGTTCTGTGCCAGATCAGCACTGTGGTCGATCGAGTTTGGCATGTTGATCGGATTCGGTGAGAACTCCCCAAATAGGCAAAAGGCCTATTTTAACCATAGACTTGACTAAGGATATTAATATTAATAAAATATTAGTATTAATTTTTCCACTTTAATGCATGGAGAAATCTTAAAAAGATTGTCCAATTTTCATGCAAATTTTCTTCGGTAGCCTTGATGTTATCTCAACAAGGACTATCAATGCTTCATCTTGGCCAAAAATTGGCCTCAAACTTGTGCAACTGATCCTCAAATATGTCCTCCTAATCTTCAAAGCAGGCAAAATTTTCTTGCCTTCCTTAGGAAAAGTGTGGTTACCCTCTAATATTATGTCAAGGGTATTTGGTGCATGGGTAATTTTCACCCTCTGCCACCTCAGGAGCTTCACAAAACTGATGCTACGGGCTGGTCCAAGGCAATTCCTCACAACAACTATCCTAGGATTTGGTGCACTAGCAGCAAAACAATACTAGTCACCTAGTAATGAAGTTGGAACTTTGCTTCCCTTCTTGCAAAAACAAAAATCCCGACTCTAATTACCACTAATATGAAAAATCAAACGTGAAGCTGATTATTCATTATTGAAAATAGAATATACAGAAGCTACAAAGAATCACGTAGGTTACAGTGGTTGTAACAATTTGCCATGCAAGACCAGCCACTTGTAACTGAAAGATATTTAGGGATAACTGTTGACAATTTTGTCACATTGCACAATGGGGTAGAACTTTGTACAGTGTTCTTTGTTGTAAAGTATTTCTTTTGGTTGTTTTTTTTGAAATATTTGTAAGTTGCAGCAATTTTGGCTTTCCTTGCCACCCCTTTGTACATAATATGAAGAAGAAAGAACTTCACTGCCGAACAAGCTAGGGAAAATAGCTTCACCAAAAAAATGAAGAGAAGTATGAAAAGAACTTCGCACCCGAAGCATTTCCAGCGATTGCTTTGGGCAAAAGTTGGTGAAGCGGCGTTGCCGAAGAAGAATACAAGAAAGGCAAAAAGAGCTTCGGGCCCGAAGTTCCTCAAAAAACTACTTCGGGCGAAAAATTTGCGAAGCAGTGTTGCCGAATAAGAAATTCTAGCAAGGCGTAAAGAAGAGCTTCACACTCGAAGCATTTTCAGAAACTACTTCGGGCAAAAGTTTTGCGAAGCAAAATTCAAGTGGTATTTCGAAAGAACAGCTTCGCCGAAGAAAGACCGCGGACCAAATTAGCTAAGGCAAGAAAACTACTTCGGGCCCGAAGCATTTCAAGTAGCTACTTTGGGCGAGATTTTTGCGAAGTGGTGTTGCCGAAGGAAAAATACGAAGGAAGAAGAATGAAAACTACTTCGCACCCGAAGCATTTCAAAAGGCTACTTCGGGCAAAAGTTTTGCGAAGCGGGATTTGAAGGAGCGCAACACTGAAAACACTTCGCCGAAAAGCCACCGAAGCATCCACTTCGGTCCCCCGCACCGATGAACCATTTCTACTTCGCCGAAAGTCGTTGCAAAGCATCTACTTCGGCCATATTTCATGCGAAGTACTTTCACCCGAAGTAGTAGTGGCCATAAAGAATGCAACATCTTTTGAAGGCAATTGCTTCGGACAAAACCTTCCCGAACCACAGTTTTGAAAGAGGATCGCAGTGAAGCATTTCTCCAAGGCATCAGCGAAGCAATTTTGTCAGCGAAGCGGCGAGGAATGAAGAGGCCCATTTTGCGAAGGAGATATGCTTCGGCACTCACACCCCCCAAAGCAGTTTTGCGAAGCTCCATTTTGCGAAGTACAAATCAAGGAGGAGTTATTGCTTCGGCACAAGTCCATTGCGAAGCAAATTTGTAAACGAACATCTTGCGAAGCGCTTCAAGGGCACGCGTTCCAAGTCAAGTATTTTCCCGAGGTGATCAAGTGCCTCATAAATGCATTTTTACGTGCCCGGTAAGACCGCTGCTCATTTTTGGCAATTGGAAATGAAGTATCAGTTCCAGAAGGAGAGCCCGGCGAGCATGGCGGCCACTCGAGCACCGCACCCAAAATTCGAGGACGCTCAAGTGGCTCATTAATGCATATTTCCCCGGTTGACCCGATCGTAGCTGCTAGTTTTGGCAAAGGATATGAAAGCTCAGTCACGAGAGCCACGAAGGGCCAACTTCTCAACTTTCGAGGATGTACTCCTCCATCTTGTGTAATTATGGCTCAGAGGGTTGGGTCCTCTATAAAAACCCAGACATTGTAATGTAAAAAGGGGGGGGAATTTTTGCTAGAAAGTTGCTGTAACTTGATGTCCTGTGATTAATACTAAAGAACTTTGGGCTCAATTTCTCTCTTGTATGTTGCCTTCTATGTTTATTTATTTTGTCTTTCTTCATTTGCATACTGTAACTCTAAATCCTGAATTCGGTGTGCGATTGGGGACAGTACCCTGAAATTCGCCTGAAGGATACATAGGAGAGGAAAAATGCTATATTGGTTTTCTTTTATGCTGCATAGTGGGTTGTGGTTTCTATTATATTCGCTTGTCCTAACCGTCGTTACTTTGAACCCTAAATTTTGACGAAAGGGAGAAGGAGAATCCTGGAGCTCGCTCAGAGGATACATAGGAAAGTTAATTCAACGTTTCTTTCATTTATTCTTGGTGTTCTTTGTTGCTATTCAAGTTGTTAGTTAGTGATCGTGCTTCCTGTTCTCTCCCACTTTAAATTATCGATCTCTCTTCCCTTACCCCTTTTTTATTTCTTTCTCTAACCCTAACTCTTTTTATCTCTTTCCTGCATCCCTTATCTCAAAACACCAAAGTAGTTTAGCATAGGAGCCGGCCTTTCTCCGGATATTGGCACGAGGGGCATCTCTTCCCTTCGGCCTTTCAATGTTGGTCCAGGTCTAGGGCGCATACACTTACCCAAATCCTTTCCTAGGAAGATTTGATGACCAACAATTTTTGGCACACTCGGTGGGACCAAGGTCCCATATTTTAAGAACACGAATCTCAAACCCATCTCCACCAGGGCCAATAGTTCTAACTAGTTCCCGGTGTGACCCGATCAGTCTCACCTGATTAGTGGTAGTGAGAACCGATGCTCTCATTATCGAAAGACTCTTAGCATCTGGCGACTCTGTTTACCCGAGAATCTTTAAGTCGTAAAGACCAATACCAAAGTCTGTGCCTTCATGCAAACGAGATGGAGAGTTAGGAATAGAGGAGAGGAAACCGAGTTCTTTGAGCTAGATATTGATGCCTTTGGGGAGCGATCAAGGTTGGTCACCCCCGAGTCACTATTACGTGGAACATCCTCGCAAGAGGCTGTTATTGATGAACAAGGCCTAACTTTTGATAGCACAGCATCTAGTTTTCCTCCCAATCCTCCCAACTCACCGAAGCATCCTAGTGCCTCCATTCCTATTAGTCATCCTATTAGAAATCAAGGAGGAGCTTCGAGGATTCCTGTTTCTCAAAATCTAGGAGCAAGTATGGAACAACAACAGCAACAAGAACAATAACAAATGCAGCAGCAACCATCGCCCAGGTTGTTCCCAACATGAGATTCTTTGTCACTGCTAAATCTAGCAGGACAAGGGCAAGTGCCGCCTGCTGCTATAAATAAGATCCCAACGTTCGATGGAACAAGGAAGACTCACTCTGGAGCACATCCAGGACATAATATCTCTGGCGGAAATCCACGACATCACAGAGGAGCGAGTTATGGTAAAGCTTCTGGTTCTTTCCCTTAGAGGAAAACTCCTCTATTGGTATAGATATTTACCACCCGATACTATTACGGGATGGGACCAATTAGCCGGGCAGTTGATGGGAAACTTCAATGAGTCCTCCGACCCTACCTCTCTCCTGCATCAGTTCACTTCAATCCAGAGACATCCACAAGAAGAGATCGTAGACTTCAATGTTAGGTTCGCTCGAACCTGGCAGAGAGTACCAGTTGGACTTCGGCCAACCGACGAAGCTACAACATACTATTTCCTTTGGGCTTTCAACCCTGATATCAGTATCATGGTAAGATATTCTAACATCAATACTTTTCTCGAGTTGTATGAGTTAGCCAAGAGGGCGGAAATGGATTTGATAGCTGTGGGTAAGCTTCCCCAAAGGATGCCGATGCCAATACTTCCCGAATTCCCTCAATCTCAATATGCGAGCGCAGTCGCTTCGTAGATCTCTACAACCCCTACACTCCCGATCTCATCTTGGAACCCGAATCCTATTGTGTCTCAAATCATCGCTCCACAAATTCATTTTCCCACATTTTCAACTCCACATCCCACGGTCACTTCGGCATTCCCTGTATTTCCAGCACCATTTCAACCCCCTGCCCTACCTCCAATACCGATGATGGCTTCATTGCCACTCATTCCAAAAGTCGATGATATGCAAGCTAAAATTCTACAAGAGATGCAGTCTCTGAACTCCACAGTTCAGACGTTGTCCAATGACATGACCATTATGAAGAAGAAGCAAGCGCAACAAGAATTTCTACCGAGAAGGTCTTATCCTACGCCTGCGCTTACCAAAGACCAAGCAGTCCAGCAAGGAAAGGCTTCGGCGAGAAACGCTGCGATTGATGAAGCTCCGAGCACTTTTGATTATGTATATTGGTGCTCTACATGCAATGATCCACATGAAGAGAATACCTGCATGCTGCACCAACACTATGTACAAACGTTGGCGAGTAGTAGTCATGGCGGTCAAGTCAACGTCATCAAGCAAATGAGTCAGAACCTGGTGATTGGCGAAGAAGAGCCGATTGCAGTGCTTACCAGAGGAGGAAAGAAGGCGATAGAAGTGGATGCTACTCAGATGGCTCCCTTAAAAGTGCATGCTCGACCCAAGAAGGGACAATCATCTTCTTCGGCCTCGAACGAGGCTCCTCCACCTGCACCGATCAAAGAAAAAGCTCAAAAGGCCTCTGCTAAACCACCTCAGGCAGAAACAAAAGAGCAAGCTAGGGAAAAGCTCAAGTTTCCTTCACTGACTAAGCGACAAAGAGTTGAAGCTACGGAGCAGTATCGCACCAGGTATGAGCCAAGAAAGGAACCCGAGGTGCTCAGTTCCCTGGCATACAACATTGTAGAGGAGTTAAAGAGGATTCCAGCCAAGATCAACTTGTACGATGCACTGCAACTACCTGGACAAGTGGACTTGCTGCAAGAATCATTGAAGACGACTAAAGCAAAAAAGGCAGCATCGCTTGCTCTTGTGCAGACCCTATCCACATCCATTACGGGGAAGAATAGACCACCTCCATTCTACCTATCTCTATAGATGGAAGGGTATATTGTACATAACTGTATGATCGACTCTAGGGCCGCTACAACGATCATGCCGAAAGCGATCTGCGAAGAAATAGGGATGGAATATACGTGAAGCATCCAAGGCGTACTCCAGTTGGATGGTACCCCAGTGAAGACTATAGGAGTGATCAAGGACATTCCTATTCGACTACATAAGATACCTCAGATCACGGTCATACAAGAGGTAGTGGTCGTCGACCTGGAGCCATACTTCAGTATGTGCTTGTCAAGGGAATTTACAGCAAAGCTAGGCGGATATTTGTCTATGGATTACTCTCATCTGGAGATTCCATTCAAAGGAAAGAAGGTGAAGATCTACAATGAAAATCCTTCTTCCTTCCTTGTGCAAAAGATGTCCGAAGAAGAGAGCAACGATCCAGTGAACGCAATAATGGAGGAAGTAGAGCAGGTGGACTTGGTTGAGGAGTCTCTTGCGCAGCTAAGTTATGAAGATGAGTTCTCATTGGTAGACTTTAACGCCATGGTAGAGACCAAGATAGGATGTTATGTGATCACCAAGCCTGAGAAACACACCCAACTAGAGAATAGAACAAGTGCCCAAGAAGGACTATGGAAGTTGTTCTTCGACGGTGCCCGATGTAAAAATGATGCTGGGGTAGGGATTCTTCTAGTTTCACCATCCAAAGAGCAAAAGGAGTATTGCTACCGATTGATATGGAGCTACACCAAAAATGCAATAGAATATGAAGCATTATGCCTAGGACTCAAAAAGGCTGACAAGTTAGGCATAAAGCACCTCCAAATCTTCAGAGATTCTAAACTGGTATGCAACCAGGTCACAAACATGTGTGTTGCATTATCTCAAGTCCTACCGGAATAGGGTATGGGACTTGTTCGACCAGTTCGAATCTCTCAATCTGCAGTCTATTCCAAGAGAAAATAACCAACATGTCGATGTTCTGGCATCCATCGCAGCCAAGTACTCTCCAGCAGAAGACATGGTGCATAAGCCCAAAGCTATGAGAATGATCTACAGACCCTCTGTCCCAGATAGAGATCTGCATTGGCAAGTCTTTGACAATGATGAGAAGATTGTGAATTTCATGATTCAAGAAGCAGCCACAGTCGAAAGCAGAAGCCCTGACGGTGAGGAATATGAAGGGCTAGTTCAATTGAAGAATAACCACCTTCCTAAAGGATTGATTACTCTGGAAAGCCTCTTTGATCAGAATGATCGAGCAGTTTCGTACAACATCAAAGTTAGTGCCAAGCAGTATCAGGAGTTGGAGCTCGAGCCTGGAAAAGCAATAAAATTTGGAACAGATTGCACTTCGAAGGAGCTAGAGCAGATCCGATCTCTATGCAAAAGGTATCCCGACACAGTGGCTTGGTCTTATCAAGACCTAAGGGGATACAATCGACAACTGATCCAACATACAATTGAGTTGCAGGAGGGATTCAAGCCCTTCCGACAGAAGCAAAGGCCGGTTAACCCGAAGATCGAGGTCCTGATGAAGGCCGAACTCCTAAAAATGCTCGAGGCAAAGATAATTTATCCCATCAAACATTCTTCTTGGGTAGCAAACCTAGTCCCCGTCAAAAAAAAGAACGGAGATAGACGTTTATGCATGGAATTTCACAACTTGAACTAGGATTCTCTCAAGGACCACTATCCTCTTTCGCAAATCGATCAGATCTTGCACTCGATGGTCGGAGCTCAACGCTTCTCCCTACTCGATGGTTTCTTTGGATACAATCAGATCCGGGTCAGGAATGAAGACCAGCATAAAACAACGTTCACCACCAAGTGGGGGACATTTGCTTACCAGTGAATGCCATTTGGCCTTTCGAATGTTGGTGCCACTTTCCAGAGGGCGATGGATCTAGCTTTTGGTGAGCTTCTGAATAAGGTTATCGTCATCTATCTAGATGACATGACCATTTTCTCCCGAAGAAGGGAGGATCACCCTGTACACCTACAACAAATTTTCAAAAAATGTCGAGAGTTTGGCATTTCAATCAATCCAAAGAAGTCCATATTCGTAGTCAGCGAAGGAAAGTTGTTGGGACATGCAATATCAAAAAAAGGCCTCGCTGTAGATCCCGACAGAGCCGAGGCTCTAACAAAACTCCCACTCCCAGCAGACAAGAAAGGACTTCAATATTTCTTCGGCCAGATCAACTTCGTGAGGAAGTTTGTCCCTGATTTCGCCCAAGTCATCAAGCCGATGTCCAAACTTTTGAAGAAGGGCACCGAATTCATCTGGATAGAAGAGAGAAAGGAGGCATTTGAAGAGATTAAGGCTCGAATCGCTCAGGTGCTGGTCCTGATCAACCCTGACTACAGTCAAGATTTTATACTGTATGCCATAGGGGAACCCGAAAGCTATGCTGCGGTCCTAACACAAAAGGGGGAAGACAATGAAGAGCGTCCCATCGCATTTCTGAGCCAGGTGATCAATCCCCATGAAGAGAAATACAATTTCATAGAACTTCAGGTGCATGCGGTAATGAAATCTCTCAGGAAGTTCAAGTAGTTCATCTCCCAAAGTCGGGTTATGGTCTTTGTCATTCACCCCGACGTGAGCAATTTCATCATCCAAGGAGAATTGGGAAGCAAGAGAGCTGGTTGGGTGAACAAGATACAAGAATTTGACATTGAGATCAAGCCCACAAAACTAGTTCGCGGTCACGCATTATGTCAAGAACTGGCGAAGAGCGTAGCGGCCGAAGCTACAGAATCTCAGTGGGATGACTCACCAGTAGAAGAATGCTTCGCCAACCAAGAAGAGGACGAGAAAGATTGGGTTAGTGAAATAGTTGAATACTTCAACATCGGTAGATGTCCTTCGCATCTAAATGCTTCACAATGAAGGCATTTTAGGATGCGATCCACCCGATATACTTTGCACCTCGAAGGCCTATTTTTTAGGAACATTGATGGTGTCCTTCTTAAGTGCATAAAAGATGATGATAAAAGGAGAGTCCTGGGAGAATTTCATTCAGGACTATCTGGAGGTCACTTCGCAGGGAGAACGACACTGAAGATAATCAAGGCTGGTTATTATTGGCCCACTCTCTTCACCGATGCCTTCGTCGTTTGTCGCAGATGTGAGCAATGTCAGAAGTTCATCGGCCGAAGCAAAAATGCTTCGATGCCCCTTCGTCCGATACAAGTAGAGACACCCTTTCAACAATGGGGGTTGGATTTCATAGGGGCCATATCGTCGAACTCCTCCGTGGGACATAAGTTCATCCTGACCGCAACTGACTACTTCACCAGGTGGGCCGAAGCGATCCCTACGAAGCATGTGGATCAAGAGACTGTAATTGCCTTCCTAGAGGGTTTGATCACCAGGTTCGGTATTCCCGAAGTAATCATTACGGATAATGGTCCTGGTTTTCAAGCACCAAAATCAACGATTTCTTCTACAAACATGGGATATATCATAAAGTCTCCTCCAACTACTATCCGCAGGGCAATGGATTGGCAGAATCCACCAACAAGACCTTGTTGAGGGTGCTAAGAAAGCTCATAGAGATGAACAAAAGGACTTGGCATCTCCTTCTATATCGTGCCTTGTGGGCCGATCGAATTTCTATCAAGAAGTCAATCAAGACTTCACCTTATGCCCTGGTCTATGGCAAGGAGGCCATCTTACCCACCCATGTGGAGATCCCTATACTGCAGCTGTTAGAAGAAGAAGATGGAGTTAGCCCAATGGAAAACATATTAGCTCATCTGTTGCAGCTAGAGGAAGATCATGAGGAAGCCTACCAGAGCTTTGCTAGGCATGCTCAGATCACCCGAGATTGGTTCAAGAAAAAATCATCCGATCGCACGTTCAAAGTGGGAGATCTGGTATGGAAGTGGGACTCCTGGAAGGCCAAGCCTAGGAATCACGACAAGCTGGACGCCTTCTGGGATGGGCCATTCAAAATTGTAAAGGTAAACTCGACCAACTCTTTCATCCTCAAAGATGCAGATGGCCAGGTTTTGCCGATCTCTGTCAATGGTCTTCATCTGAAGACTTTTCACCGCTGAGGTAAAACACTATTTCTCTTGCAAAAAAAAAAAAAATGTATATGTACTTTTGTATATACATCCTGTTCCGAGATTGCAAAAGCCAAGTACTACACTTCAAAATCTCCTTCGGGGACTTTTGATGCGAAGTAGCAGTTGTAAGGAGGTTCGCTGCGAAGCACTTTACCCTCAAAAGGGCCAAACCAAAATTCAAACAAAGGCATGAAAAGAGCTTCACACCCGAAGCATTTCCAGTGGCTACTTCGGGAAGAAGTTTTGCGAAGTAGATTTTAAAAGGGGCCTTTGCGAAGCAGTTTTCAAGAACACAAGCTTTGGTAGGCGGTCCTCGCAAAGTGCGGCAAAAGAGAAGTACTTCGGGCCCAAAGTGCCGAAAAGCAGTCCGCATCAAAGGTTCACCGCGAAGCATTTTCAATACTGATTTCAATTTTTTCGAACCAACAACACGCGAGACGAAAGAAATTAAAATGTGCCTCGAAGAACGTGCTAACAACCTTGAAAAGAGTTCAAAGCGGATGAATTTAAGGAAAAAGTGCCAGAGCACATCCCGAGGCGATTCAGTTAATGTAAAAAGCCGCACCTAGGTACGAGGTGGCAGTAGTTTGCATTTCATGATTACCAAAGCGCGTGGCCTCGTGTACTATGCTGCTGTAGGGCCAATCAAAAGGCAAGGCAACTTCCTCCATCCGAAGCATTAATTTAAATTTGGTAGGTGCCATAAATTGAGGCAGTTACCTTTTTAGGCAATAAAACACGAAGCCCTAGCAAAAGGGAGTTTAGTTATCCATCAATTCGTGCAAGACTAAGAGCATTCGGTTACTCTGCCCTGCCCTTTGCATCTAAGCCCTTTGCATTGAAGCCCTCTGAACCAAGGACTCTACCGCCATCATTTTCAACATGGGGAAGAAAAACTCCAAAGAGAAGGGAAAATAACTCGAAGTTGCAGGCCCTAAAAAACAAAGAAGGGCAAGGAAGAGAAAAAGCGTACTCCAAAGAAGATAAATCTCACCCCTCGCCCTAAAAAGCAACCGATAGAAGAAGGGGACGACTCTGAGGAGGAGCAGCTTGTAGAACCACCAATTGATGGGTGGGAGAAGATTAGAGACACACAACTCTCTAAGGGTGTGTCCGACCTCCGACGCACCATAGAGTTTATGAAGAGCAGAATCACCCCAGAGAATAAGAGAGCTGCAACATATTACTCTCAAATTTACTGGTATTTGACCCCTCCTGCTCACCATTGTCTCGAACTAATCTATGCTATCGCGTAGAATTACCAACCTGCATCCAAGCAAGTGTTGGATGCTTTGGGTCACAAATTGTTTTCCATTTTGAAGGAAGATGTACAAGCAACCTTCGTGCCACAACAAGGTCCACCCAAGGGCTATTCTGTTCGCAATGTCATTTTAAGCGAACAAATGGAGAGGTTCACCTCTAACAACTACATATTGAAATTCCTACGTGAGAACCTCAAAAGTGGGCTACCTTCAAGCAAGCTGTCCCAGATGCCCTTACCCTTGGCAGCATTCAAAAACATCGATATTCAAAAACATCGATATTTTCTCCATCATTGCATGGGTGGCGGGCCTGTCGACAGATGCTTCGGTGCAACCCTAACCCTAGCAGGTGTCTTTGGCCGAATGTATTTCAAGAGGGGAATTCTATGCCCCTGACGCTTCAAGAACAAATACCAACCCAATTTTCTTTGACTGGGCAGAATGGGTGGCCTGAACCTTGCACACGAGGCTCACCAGCATGAAGAATTCGACAACGGGCCAGTACTTTGCACCCTGTTCTTTTCTTGTCTAGTTGTTTTTCTACCAGGTTCATAAGCGATTCCACCATATTGCCATTTCTCCAAGTGGCGAGGATGGAAATCCTTTGTCGGTGTACCAGTGGAATCTCCTCCTATTGAGGACAGAGTCCTATTATTATTTTAACCAAAAATTTTTTGGACCTGCAATGCATTTGTTGAAGGGTTCTTGCCCTCGGGTCCCCCTCAGTGTGAGAGATAAAGTGGTGCAGGAAAAAAGGGGAGATGTTTTCCAATTGAGACAGGGACTGGTGATTCGCCTGTTCGATTTCATAGGGAAGCCCTTCTTGTTACCAGTCTACCCCTCCGAATATCAGTTCGCATTGGAAGTCGCTCGACAGAGCGACGCTACAAATTCAGTGTACGACCATGGCCGAAAATGGGCACATATATGTGACTTCCCCTTCAGGATGGGTGTAATCAAAGTCTTTGCCTTGAAATAGAGTGTTTTCCTGGAGGAAAAGCTTGCCGATTTTGGCCTACTCTAGATCCCTCAACAATGGCTCTATGATCCCTTGGGAGTGATGAGGGATCACTTAAAATTCAAGAATTTCCACATCTGCCCCCACCTTGAAATTGTGGAACAAAGGAATAATCCCAATGGAAAGGATTTGGAGTGGCATTTGGAGAGAATGAGGACATTGCCCCCCTGGCATGAGTTCTACCCCATGGAGGTCGAGTTTGACCCTGACCAGTACCCCCTCCCAACTCCAAGATCCACGTTTTGGAGAAAGGCAAATGATGATTTAAAGGAGGAATTGAAGAATTGGAGCAAGGAAAAACTTCGGGAGTGGTGGATAATGAGAGTCCATCGCCAAAAGATGAACTCTTATGGACTCTTGGTAGCAGATAAAGACTTCGCAATTCTTTATGAAGCCAATGTTGAAACTTGGAAGTCTATATCCTTTGCGGATTTTGTTCCCCCAGCTACCCCAGGATCGGGCGAAAGCCCAAGAGGAGCTAAAGATACCTCGAAAGAAGAGGAAGAGGAAGAAGCCGAAGCTACGCCAGCGAAACTACCACATGGACCATCGAAAGGCCACGACACAAGCACCAAAGAGGTAGAGCAACCATTGGAGAGAAAGAAAAGAAAGAGGCAAGAGCAAATTCAAGTGCCTTCGAGCCACCCAAAGCGACCCCGCACAAAGCTCGCAAGTGCTCCTACTGAACAACCTGCGTCAGGCCCGACCGAAGCAAATGTTGGAGATGCAGGACCACCAAGTGCCGAGACGGTCCCAAATATAAACGTCATTGATGTGGAGGAACTCCTCCAACAAGAGGGATACCTTGAAGTAGAAGTTGTGGAGGTCGGAAGTGCCGAAGCCCAAAAGGAGCAAGAGCCTATCATGCAAGAAGTCACTGTTGATAATTTTGTCACATTTCTTAAGGGGTAGAAAAAGAAAACATATTTTGTACAGTATTGTGTAAAGTTTTGGCTTTGTCATTTTATTTTGAAAAGTTGCAGCAATTTTGGCTTCCAATGCCACCCCTTTGTATATAAAGTAAAAAAGAAAGAACTTCGCTGCAAAATAAGCTAGAGAAAAGAGCTTCGCCGAAGGAGAATAAAAACAGCTTCGCACCCGAAGTATTTCTAGCACTACTTTGGGTAAAAGTTTTGAGAAGTAGTTTTTGTCGAAGTAAAACACAAGCAAAGAGAATGAAACTACTTCGCGCCCGAAGCGCTTCCAGTAACTACTTCGGGCGAAAATTGAGCGAAGCGGTGTTCAGAGGAAAAGAGAGCTTCGCACCCGAAGCATTTTCAATATTACTTTGGGTGGAGTTTTTTGCGAAGTAATATCACCGAAGTAAAATACAAGGATGGCAATAGAAGAACTTTGGGCCCGAAGCGCTTCAAGCAGCTACTTCGAGCAAGATTTTTGCGAAGCAATGTGCTGAAGAAGAAATACAAAGGAGTCATCAAGAAAACTACTTCGCATCCGAAGTATTTCCATCAGTCACTTCGGCCAAAAAATCAGCGAAGCGAAACTCAAAGAGCATTGAAAGTACTTCGCCAGAAAGTTGCCGAAGTACTCATTTCGGGCCCCTCCATCAGCGAACCATTTTCACTTCGCCAAAAGCTCATTGCGAAGCATTTGCTTCGGCTAATTTTGTGCGAAATACTTCTACCAAAAGTAAAGGAATGCAACAATGCTTCGGCCAAAACCTTCTTGAATCACAGTTTTGAAAGAATATCGCAGCGAAGCATTTCTCCAAGACATCAACGAAGCAGCTTTGCCAACAAAGCAGCAAGGACGAAGAAGACCATTTTGCGAAGTAGATATGCTTCGGCATAAACCAACCCCAAAGCAGTTTTGCGAAGCCTAGTTTTGCAAAGTATAATCCAAGGAGAAGTTTTGCTTTGGCGTGGAACCATTGCGAAGTGAAGTGGTGAATGAAAACTTAGCGAAGTGCTTCATGGGCACGTGTTCCAAGCCGAGTATTTTCCTGAGATGATCAAGTGCCTCATAAATGCAATTTTTCGTGCCCGATAAGCCCGTTGCTCATTTTTGGCAATCGAAAACGAAGTATCAAGCCATGATGGAGAGCCCGACGAGCATGTCGACCACTCGAGCATCGCACCTAGAGACTAAGGACGTCTAGACGGCTCATCAATGCACCTTTCCATGGTTGACCCGGTTGTAATTGCCGTTTTTGGTAACGAATTTGAAAGCTCGGTCATGAGAGCCTCGGAGAGCCGATTCTCAGGGCTTGAGGGCGTACTCTTCTTCGCTATGTAATTATGATTCAGAGGCTCGGGTCCTCTATAAAAACCCAGGCATTATAATGGAAAAGCGGGGGGAACTATATGCTAGAAAGCTGCTGTAACTTGATGTCCTAAGATTAATACTAAGAGGCTTTGAGCTCAATTCTTCTCCTTTATGCTGCCTTCTGTGCTTGATTCTTTTATCTCTCCTCGTTTGTATGTTGGATGCTAAATCATGCGTCCGATGTGTGATCGGGGACTGTGTCTTGAAACTCGTTCTGAAGGATACATAGGAGTAGATAGACGTCGTATTGGATTTATTTTATGCTGCCTTATGTGTTTTCTTATTTTGTCTTTCTTTTTTCGTATGTTGGATGCTGAACTCTGCGTCTGGTGTGCGATCGGGGAAGGTACCCTGAAACTCGCCTGAAGGATACATAGGAAGGTCGATATTGCATTTCCTTCATTTTCCCTTGGTGTTCCTTGCTGTTATTCAAGTTGTCTGTTAGCGATCGTGCTTCCTGTTCTCTCCCACCTCAAATCACCGATCTCTCTTCCCTTACCCTTTTTTATTTATTTCTCTAACCGTAACTCCTTTTATCTCTTTCTTGCACTCTTGTCTTCGAACACCCAAGTAGTTTAGTATAGGAGCTGGCCTTTCTTCGGATATTGGCATGAGGGTCATCTCTTCCCTTCGGCCTTTCAATGTTGGTCTAGGTCTAGGGCGCATACATTTACCCAAAATCCTTACCTAGGCAGATTTTATGACCAACAGTTTCTAGCACGCCCGGTGGGACCGACTGTATCTGTCTTAGAAAAATCCATAACCAGTCAAGGTCCCATACTTTAAATATCAAACCCGTCTTCATCGGGGCCAATAGTACTAACCAGTTCCCGGTGTGACCCGGTCAGTCTCACCTGATTAGTGGTAGTGAGGACCGATGCCCTCATTACTGAAAGAATTTTAGCATCTGGCGACTCTGTTTACCCAAAAATCTCTAAGTCGTAAAGACCAGTACCAAAACTTGTGCCTTCATGGCAAAAGTCCCCATGTTTTAAGGAAGCCCGAGTTGGTGACTCTCTGGCTTGCCCCCATCTGTCAAAATCACCTGGCTATTCTAACTGAGCTGAAAATCTAGATTCCTTCAGTGTAGACACATTTTAAGCTAAAAGAAAATGTCCCAAAAAATCAAGGCCACTATCATAATGGAAGAAGCATGTTATCCTAGTTAGAATGCCCGTTCCCATCTGAACCTTCAGGGTTATCATAAAACTCCTAGAGGAGCCTTGCATACATTGGCAAAATACAATGGCACTAAAGGAATGGCCCAAAGGCACCTTGAAGACATTGCTGCATTGGCGAACCTCCACAACATAATCCACGAAGATGTCATGGTGAGACTTCTGGTCATGTCTCTGGAAGGAGAAGCGATGCAGTGGTTCAGATTACTCGAATATGAAAGCATCTGCTCGTGGAGCAATTTAGCAGAAGCATTGATCAAGATATTCGATGGCTCTCAAGATCCCTCCTAGCTTTTGATGGATCTGTTCGCTATCATAAGAGCACCTCTGGAGAGCATGTCTGATTTTGTAGAAGTTGGAAGAATATTCCAGTGGAGATCTAACCGACGCATGCCCAAGCTCACCTCTTATATGTTCGTGCCTTTCACCCGGACATACGCCTTCTCTTACTACAATAAGGTGAACGAAGATTTCCTCATATATTTGAGGAAGCAATACGAGCAGAACAACTCTTGTTCCTATCTGGAAAGTGGCAGTGGGGAGAAAACCCATCACTGTTCACTACTCCTGTCCATCCTGCACAGTATTCATCATGGCAGACTCCTCGTACTGAGCATAGGTTTGAGATGTAGTCATTTGGAGCTCAAGAAACAAATTTTGCCCAAGAACAACAATGGGAATATGCAAGATTTGACCCAATAATGAACAATGTGGCTGCTTGCAATCTCCATCAAGAGGAAGTCCAAGAAGAGCAGTCTCAAGTGGTAAGGCCTGAGAATGAGGAAGGCACCTTTTTGCACCCTTTTTGTATCCCAAGGGGCGAGACACAAGAACTCAACCAGAATCCATTGAATGTGTCTCAAGAAGCAGAAGAAGAGGGAGAACCAGATGCGGAAACGCTCCCGAGAGGGAGTGAGAGGAGAAGGGTCTAGAGGTGCCTCTGGCCCAATAGATCAAGGCTAAAGGTTCTCCCACCTGAACGAGTTCGTTGCCCCGCGAGCCGTCAAGAATGTTGACAAGTCTTGTCACATTACACAAGGGGTAAAAACATTAAAATTTTCAAAACAAAAAAAAATTTAGAATCTCCTTCGAGGATTTTTACCCAAAGTAGTAGTTGCGAGGAATTAAAGGATCAAACCAAAGTTCAAATAAAGGCACGAAAGAGCTTCGCACCCGAAGCATTTCCAGAAACCACTTCGGGTAGAAATTTTGCGAAGTAATTTTCAAAAGCACAAGCTTCGGTAGGTGGCCCTTGCAAAGCACGACAAAGGATAAGTACCTCGGGCCCGAAACGCAAAAGATCAGCCCGAAGAAGAAGTTCACCGCGAAGCATTTCCAAGTCCGACCCCAAACTTCGCCGAACCAATAATGTGCAGAACGAGAGCATTTAAAGCACGTCTCGAGAAATGTGCTAACTACCACCTTGAAAAGAGCTCAAAGCATATGAATTTAAGGCGAAGGTGGCGGGGCATGTCCCAAGGAAATTTAGTTAAAGCTCGGACCCGAGTACAAGATGTGCCTCCAATGCAAGGTGTAATCATTAGGGCGCGTAACCCCGCGTACGATGCCGCTAGATAGCCAATCGGATGGTGCAACAATTTCCTAGGCCACTAGCATAGGTTTAATTATGGCAAGAACCATAAATAGGGGTAGTTGCCCCTTAAGGCTATAAAGGGCAGGCTTTAGCAAAGAAAAGGTTATTTGAAAGTGCAATATTGAAATAGCATTGCTTGTCTGTGAATTCTGCTGCCACTCGCCGAAAAGCTCCCTGACGTCGAAACAGTCTGCGTTGCTGGTGTTGCTGCCATAATCATACAACATGGGAAAGAAAAGTTCTACGCAGAAAGGAAAGGAGCCAGAGATGACAGTGCCTGAAAAAATGAAAGGTTCGGAGGAGAAAAAGCAGAGACCCAAGAAGGCCAACCCAAACACCCGCCTAAAGAAGCAAGTTGTGGAAGAAAGAGAAAAATCTAAAGAGGAACAACTTGTAGAGCCACCAGTTGACAGGTGGGAGAAAATTAAAGATACAGAACTCTCAAGAAGCGTGGCCGAGCTCAGGTACACTATCAAATTTATGAGGAGCAGGCTCTCGGTTGACAACAAGAGGGCCACCGCGTATTACTCCCAAATCTATTGGTATTTGACTCCTCCTGTGCACCATTGCCCTGAGCTGATTTACGCCATCACATAGAACTATCAACCAGCTTCCAGGCAAGTGTTGAATGCCGCTGGTCACAAGTTTTTCTCTATCTTGAAGGAGGACGTGCAAGCAACTTTTGCATCGTAGCAAGGGCCTTCGAAGGGGTACACGATTCGCAATGTCATTCTGAGCAAACAAATGGAGAAGTTTACCTCGAACAACTACGTGCTGAAATTCCTTCAAAAAAATCTCAAAAGCGGGCTCCCTTTAGGCAAGCTGCCTCAAATGCCCCTACCCTTGGAGGCCTTCAAGAACATAGATATTTTTTCCATCATCACATGGGTAGCGGGCCTGTCGACCGACGCTTCGATGCACCCTTGGCAGGTGTCCCTGGCCGAATGTATTTCCAGAGGGGAGTTTTATGCCCCCGATGCTTCTAGGCCGAACACCAACCCAGTCTTCTTCGACTGGGCAGAATGGGTAGCCCGAAACCTGCACACGTGGCTTACCGCTATGAAGAACTCTGGAGCAGAGCAGCAGCACTTCAGTCCATGCTCTTTTCTTGTCTGGCTTTTCTTATACCATACACATAAGAATCTTCCTCATGTTGCAATTACATCGAGAGGCAAGGATGGAAATCATTTGCTCGTATATCAGTGGACTCGCCTCCTATTAAGGTCGGAGTCCTATTATTCTTTCAATCAATAATTTTTGGGACCCGCCATGCAATTGTTAATAGGGTCCAGCCCTCGGGTTCGCCTCAGTTTGAGAGACATGGTGGTATAGGCGAGGAAAGGAGATGTATTCCAGCTAACACAGGGGCTCGTGATACGCCTGTTCGGCTTCGTGGGGAAGCCCTTCCTGCTGCCTCTTTTCCCATCCGAGTACCAATTCATGTTGGAGGTCACTCGATAGAGTGACGCAACCAATGAAATCTACGGCCATGGCCAGAAGTGGGCCCCCATCTGCGATTTCCCCTTTAGGATGGGGGTGATTGAAGTTTTCGCCTTAAAGCAGAACATTTTCTTGGAGGAAAAACTGGCTAATTTTTTCCTGCTCCAGATTCCTCAAAGATGGCTTTATGATCCCATAGGGGTGATGAAAGATCACTTGAAATGTAAAAATTTTCATGTCTGCCCCCATCCCAAAATAATGAAGCAGAGAAACAATCCCAACGGGAGAGATCTAGAGTGGCATTTAGAAAAAATGAGGACGTTACCTCCCTGGCATGACTTTTATCCCATGGAAATAGAGTTTGATCCTGATCAATACCCATTTCCAACCCCAGACTCCACATTTTGGAGGAAGGCGAAGGACGATCTGAAGGAAGAATTGAAGAACTGGGATGAGGACCAACTGAGGGAATGGTGGATAATGAGAGTCCATCGTCGAAAGATGAATTCCTACGGACTCTTGACAACGGATAGGGACTTCATGATCATCTACGAAACTAAGGTTGGATCTTGGAAGCCCATATCCTTCATTGATTTCGTCCCTCCAGCTACCCCAAGATCTGGCAAAAGTCCAGGGAAGATTGACGATGCCTCAGGAGTACAGGAGAAAGCTGAAGCTGCACCAAGGGTAATAACGCAAGTACCATCTGAGGATACAAGTGTCGAAGAATCAGAGCAGCCATTGGAAAGGAAGAAGAGGAGAAGGCCAAAGCAAATACAAGCACCCTCGACCCATCCAAAGTGATCCCGTACAGGGCATCCGAGTTTTCCTGCCAAACAGCCTGCACCAGTCTCGACCGAAGCAAATAATGAAGACCACCAAATGCCGAGACAGTCCCAGAAATAGACGTTATCAATGTGGAGGAACTCCTCCAACAGGAAGGGGATCTTGAAGTAGAAATCTTGGAGGTCGAAGGTGCCGAGGCCCAAAAATGCCAAGAGTCTATCACGCAAGAAGTTACCATGGCCGCATTGCCAGGAGGGCACGTAGGTACGCACTCTCTCCCTTTCGCCTCGATCTATGACACGTCCACCATGGTCCCGGTTGAGGGTCAACATCAACCCTTTCCCCCCATACAAGGCCAATCATCTCTCCAAGCATTGCCTATTTCTTTGCCTAACCCCATTCCACCCGAGTCATCCGACAAAGACAAACCTGTTAAAACACCTTCGCCTACCCATGCCATCGACCCTGCCATTCTCAGCCAGGGCGAAGTCAATATCTCAACACCGAAACCCGAGACCCAGGTTCCCATCATACACGGTGCTGTACCGCTAGCCGAGGCCCCCGCTACACCTGTCGTCGAACCTTCTAGTGAGGCATTCCCCGTCAACCCTTTATATTTGTTTATCCCTTCGACTGGAAATCCAGCCTCATTTGAATCTGAGCTGTCTATAATAAAGGAACGTCCTCTAGCTGAAAAGCTACTTCAGGCCCAAAAAAACACAGATAAGATGCTGAAGGAGGATAGGAAGAAAAGAGGGCGCTCCCTGACCCAAGTTGAGAAATGTGCAGTCTTTGATCTGGAGGCAAGAAAATTGCACAAAGTGAAGAAGGTCCCTAGGGTCCAGAAGCCTCTGGATGAGATGACCCCAGCAGATTATGATTATTAGGAGAAAACCAAGGACCTGGAGCACCTGAACATAGACAATGAGTCTTTGTCTATGCATGTGGGGGTCGAGACCTTCCGAGCGCACGCAAACATTGCAAATCAGCGCAGATTCGAAGCAGAGAGTGCCAATATTAAGCTAGAGGAAGAGTTGGCAAGAGTCCGGTCCAAGCTAGCAGATGTTGAAGAGTAGTGCAAGCTGATGAAAAAAGAAGCACATGCCCTAAAATCGTAAATAAACCAATTGGAATGTACAGCTGAAAATCGAGCACAGAGACAGGCCGAGAATGAACTGAGGGCAAAAGAGCTCGAAGGAAAATTTTTGTAGATGCAGAACTAGCTGTATGAAAAGGAGGGCCTAGGGCTGTGTGATAGGAGCAGAATCAAGGAGATTCGCTCGCATTTGCTCAAAAAATTTAGATCTCGGGCCTCCAACGCTCTTTCAATTGTGGCCTACATTATGGAAGCCCGGGATGCCGCTGTCGAAGGAGGGCCAATCATCGAAGAGATCACCCAGAAAGCTAGAAGCCGACTCAAACTAGCTTTCGATGTACAAAGTGCCAAGTATCAAGACTTGCAGGTCCCTGCGATGAGCCGAACAACTAGGGACTGGTCTACAGCCCGAGCCACAGTACGTGCTTTCTTCTCCAAGGTGCGAAAAATGCAAAAGGCAAAAGACCTCCTGGATACTTTTGAGAATGAACAACGCACATCAATGAGCTATTTTCAGAATCTCTCTTCCATGGGCTTCCCAAGTTTCACAGATGATGATGGGCATCTCCTGTCCAAAGAAGAGATTAAGCCAACATGGCTTCAGTTTGAAGGCGACGTCTCAGAGATAGACGGATGGGCGGAGCCCATCACAGAAACGTAGATCACAGATTACCTCGTGAGATACTGCAAGATCATGACCTACCTAAATGAACTGTATACTGGAGCCCAACATGCAGATATCGGGCAAATCGATCGGTTCTGAGTGTTGATCAAGGCACTACAAGATCTAGAACCTTTATCGAAAAGTGCCTAGTCCCAGGTTCGCCAAACCATGAGGAAAATTCATGAGCGTCTTGCCCCTTCGCCAGAAGCTGCTCCAGAAGAGGTAGCTCCAAAAGAGGGAGCCGAAGATGAAGAGGGAGTCGAAGAAGAAGGAGAAGGATCGGGAGAGGACTCTGGCCCAATGGATCAAAGTTAAAGGGTCATCCCACCGAGACAAGCTCATTGCCCCGCGAGCCGCCAAGAATGTTGACAATTTTGTCACATTTCTTAAGGGGTAGAAAAAGAAAACAAATTTTGTACAGTATTGTGTAAAGTTTTGGCTTTGTCGTTTTGTTTTGAAAAGTTGCAGCAATTTTGGCTTCCAATGCCACCCCTTTGTATATAAATTAAAAAAGAAAGAACTTTGTTGCCAAATAAGCTAGAGAAAAGAACTTCGCTGAAGGAGAATAAAAACAACTTTGCACCCGAAGTATTTCTAGCACTACTTCGGGTAAAATTTTTGTGAAGTAGTTTTCGTCGAAGTAAAACACAAGAAAAGAGAATGCAACTACTTCGCGCCCGAAGCGCTTCCAGTAGCTACTTCGGGCGAAAATTGAGCGAAGCGGTGTTCAAAGGAAAAGAGAGCTTCGCACCCGAAGCATTTTCAATATTACTTCGGGTGGAGTTTTTTGCAAAGTAATATCACCGAAGAAAAATACAAGGAGGGCAATAGAAGAACTTCGGGCCCGAAGCGCTTCAAGCAGGTACTTCGGGCAAGATTTCTGCGAAGCAATGTGCCGAAGAAGAAATACAAAGGAGTCATAAAGAAAAATACTTCGCATCCGAAGTATTTCCATCAGTCACTTCGGCCAGAAAATCAGCAAAGCGGAACTCAAGGAGCATTGAAAGTACTTCGCCAAAAAGTTTCCGAAGTACTCATTTCGGGCCCCTCCATCAGCGAACCATTTTCACTTCGCCAAAAGCTCATTGTGAAGCATTTGCTTTGGCTAATTTTGTGTGAAATACTTCTACCCAAAGTAAAGGAATGCAACAATGCTTCGGCCAAAACCTTCTCGAATCACAGTTTTGAAAGAAGATCGTAGCGAAGCATTTCTCCAAGACATCAACGAAGCAGCTTTGCCAGCGAAGCAGCAAGGATGAAGAAGACTTTTGCGAAGTAGATATGCTTCGGCATAAACCAACCCCAAAGTAGTTTTGTGAAGCCCAGTTTTGCGAAGTATAATCCAAGGTGAAGTTTTGCTTCGACGTGGAACCATTGCGAATCGAAGTGGTGAATGAAAACTTAGCGAAGCACTTCACGGGCACGTGTTCCAAGTCGGGTATTTTCTCGAGGCGATCAAGTGCCTCATAAATGCAATTTTTCATGCCCAGCAAGCCCGCTGCTCATTTTTGGAAATCAAAAACGAAGTATCAAGCCATGATGGAGAGCAAGGCGAGCATGACGGCCACTCGAGCACCGCACCCAGAGACCAAGGACGTCTAGACGGCTCATCAATGCACCTTTCCATGGTTGACCCGGTTGCAGTTGCCATTTTTGGTAATGGATTTGAAAGCTCGGTCACGAGAGCCTCGGGGAGCCGATTCTCAGGGCTCAAGGGCGTACTCTTCTTCGCTATGTAATTATGATTCAAAGGCCCGGGTCCTTTATAAAAACCCAGGCATTGTAATGGAAAAGCGGGGGGAACTATCTGCTAGAAATCTGCTGTAACTTGATGTCCTGTGATTAATACTAAGAGGCTTTGAGCTCAATTCTTCTCCTTTATGCTGCCTTCTATGGTTGATTCTTTTATCTCTCCTCATTTTTATGTTGGATGCTGAATCCTGCACCCGATGTGTGATCAGGGACTGTGTCCTGAAACTCGTTTTGAAGGATACATAGGAGTAGAAAGACGTCATATTGGATTTCTTTTATGCTGCCTTCTATGTTTGCTTCTTTTGTCTTTCTTCGTTCGTATGTTGGATGCTGAACTCTGCGTCTGGTGTGCGATCGGGGAAGGTACCCTGAAACTCGCTCGAAGGATACATAGGAAGGTCGATATTGCATTTCCTTCGTTTTCCCTTGGTGTTCCTTGCTGCTATTCAAGTTGTCTGTTAGCGATCATGCTTCCTGTTCTATCCCACCTCAAATCACCGATCTCTCTTCCCTTACCCTTTTTTATTTATTTCTCTAACCCTAACTCCTTTTATCTCTTTCCTGCACTCTTGTCTTCGAACACCCAAGTAGTTTAGTATAGGAACCGACCTTTCTCCGGAGATTGGCACGAGGGGTATCTCTTCCCTTAGGCCTTTCAATGTTGGTCTAGGTCTAGGACGCATACATTTACCCAAAATCCTTACCTAGGCAGATTTGATGACCAACAGTCACAACGACCGCTCTGCCAAAGGGGCACGCAAGTAAGCATTCTCCACCCTTTGCCTTAGTCTCTCACGTGTCTATCGCAGTCTCGACCGAGTCTCCCCATCAGTCTCTCCCTCCCTCACAAGGTCAGTCACCTCCTCACGCGTTGCCTTTTGCTACCGATCCCATTTGCCCTACTCCACTCGAGTCACCAGGCCGGGACAAGTCCATTGTCACCGCTTCACCGAACCTTGTTATTCATTCCCCTACCCCACATGGCATTGTTGCATTCGCTAGGACTCCTAGTACACCTATCGCTGAACCTGCTGGTGAGGCATACCCCATTCATTATTTGTATTTGTTTACCCCTTCGGTTGGATATACATCCTCATTTGAGTCAGAACTCTCCATGATAAAGGAACGCCCTGTAGCCGAGAAATCGCTCTAGCTCGACAAAATACGAAAAAAATGTTGAAAGAGGCGAGAAAGAAGAGAGGGCGCTCTCTGGCCTAGAATGAAAAATGTGTTGTCTTCGATTTGAAGGCTGGAAAGGTGCATAAGGTGAAGAAGGTCCCTAAGGTACAAAAGCCTCTGGATGAAATGACTCTAGTAGATTACGACTATCAGGAGAAGACCTAGGACTTGGAGCACTTAAACATAGACAATGAGTCCATGTCTATGCATGTCAGGATTGAGACTTTTCGAGCGCATGCAAACATCACTAATCAACCTAGGTTTGAAGCAAAAAGTGCCAAAATCAAACTAGAAGAGGAGCTAGCTAGAATCCACTCCAAGCTGGAGGATTGAGAGGAGCAGTGTAAGCTGATGAAAAAGGAAACCCATGCCCTCAAACAACAAATACTACAACTGCAGTTTTCAGCTGAGCACCAAGCGTAGAGATAGGCCAAAAATTAGCTGAAGGCCAAGGAACTTGACAACAAAATCCTACAGACACAGCAGTAGTTGTTCGAAAAGGCAAACCTGGAGCTGTTTGATAGAGGCAAGATCAAGGAGATTCGCTCACACTTGCTCAAAAACTTCAGGTCTCGGGCCTCCAGTGCCCTATCAATTTTGATCTACACCATTGAAGCACAGCAGGCCATTGCCGAAGGAAGGCCAATCATCGATGATATTACTTAGAAAGCTAGAGGCCGACTCAAATTGGCTTTTGATGTCAAAGCGCTAAATATAAGGAATTACAGGTCCCTGTAATGAGTCGAATAGCTAGAAATTGGTCTACAGCTAAGGCCATAGTTCGTGCCTTCTTCTTCAAGGTGAGGAAAGCGCAGAAAGCGAAGGACCTCCTGGAGTGTTCGAGGACGAGCAACATGCATCGATGGGCTATTTCCAAGATCTCTCTTCCTCGGGTTTCCCGAGCTTCACGGATGATGATGAGAACCTTCTCACCAAGGAAGAGATTAAGCCGACGTGGCTTCAGTTTTAGGGTGACGTCTCAAAAATAGATGAATGGGCAGAGCCTATAACAGAAAATAGGTCACAAATTTCATTTTGAGATACTGCAAGATCGCGGCCTGCTTGAACGATCTGTATACCAGGGCCCAACATGCTGATATCGGGCAGATCGATTGGTTCTGTGTTCTAGTCAAGGCACTGTAGGATCAAGAGCCTTTTTCGAAGGGTTCCTGGGCTCATGTCCGTCGAACCATGAGAAAAATTCATGATCGCCTTGCCCCATCACCGTAACATGAAGCCACACTAGAGGAAGCCGTGCCAGTAGGAGAAGCAGAAGAAGAAGGCGAAGAAGAAGAGGGAGAACAAGCTATGGAAGCGCCCCCAGAGGTGGAAAAGGGAGAAGGGTCTGGAGGTGACTCTGGACCAATGGATCAAAGCTGAGGGTTCTTCCATCGAGACGAGCTTGTTGCCCTGCGAGCCGCCAAGAATATTGACAATTTTGTCACTTTGCACAATGGGGTAGAAAAAAAAAAATCAAAATTTTGTACAGTGTTCTTTGTTGTAAAGTATTTCTTTTGGTTTTTTTTTTGGAAATATTTGTAAGTTGTAGCAATTTTGGCTTTCCTTGCCACCTCTTTGTACATAAGATGAAGAAGAAAGAACTTCGCTGCTGAACAAGCTAGGGAAAATAGCTTCACCAAAAAATGAGGAGAAGTATGAAAAGAACTTTGCACCCGAAGCATTTCCAACGATTGCTTCAGGAAAAAGTTGGCGAAGCGACGTTGCCAAAGAAGAATACAAGAAAGACAAAAAGAGCTTCGGGCCCGAAGTTCCTCAAAAAACTACTTTGGGCGAAAAATTTGCGAAGCAGTGTTGCCGAAGCAGAAATTCTAGCAAGGTGTAAAGAAGAGCTTCGCACCCGAAGCATTTCAAGAAACTACTTCGGGAAAAAGTTTTACGAATCAGAATTCAAGCGGCATTTCGAAAGAACAGCTTCGTCGAAGAAAGACTGCGGACCGAATTAGCTAAGGCAGCAAAACTACTTCGGGCCTGAAGCATTTCAAGTAGCTACTTTGGGCAAGATTTTTGCGAAGTGGTGTTGTCAAAGGAAAAATACGAAGGAAGAAGAATGAAAACTACTTCGCACCCGAAGCATTTCAAAAGGCTACTTCGAGCAAAAGTTTTGCGAAGCGGGATTTGAAGGAGCGCAGCACTAAAAACACTTCACCGAAAAGCCGTCGAAGCATCCACTTCGGCCCCCAGTGCCAGCGAACCATTTCTACTTCGTCGAAAGTCGTTGCGAAGCATCTGCTTCGACCATATTTCATGCGAAGTACTTTCACCCGAAGTAGTAGTGGCCATAAAGAATGCAACATATTTTGAAGTTAATTGCTTCATCCGAAACCTTCCCGAACCACAGTTTTGAAAGAGGATCACGACGAAGCATTTCTCGAAGGCATCAGTGAAGCAATTTAGTCAGCGAAGCGGCGAGGAATGAAGAGGCCCATTTTGCGAAGGAAATATGCTTCGACACTCACACCCCCGAAGCAGTTTTGCGAAGCTCCATTTTGTGAAGTACAAATCAAGGAGGAGTTATTGCTTCGGCATAAGTCCATTGCGAAGCAAAGTTGCAAACGAACATCTTGCGAAGCGCTTCAAGGGCACGCGTTCCAAGTCGAGTATTTTCTCGAGGCGATTAAGTGCCTCATAAATGCATTTTTATGTGCTCGATAAGACCGTTGCTCATTTTTGGCAATTGGAAATGAAGTATCAATTCCAAAAGGAGAGCCCAACGAGCATGGTGGCCACTCGAGCACCACACCCAGAAGCCGAGGACGCTCAGGCGGCTCATTAATGCGTATTTCCTCGGTTGACCTGGTCGCAACTGCTAGTTTTGGAAAAGGATATGAAAGCTCAGTCACGAGAGCCACGAAGGGCCGACTTCTCAGATTTCGAGGATGTACTCCTCCATCTTGTGTAATTATGGCCCAAAGGGTCGGGTCCTCTATAAAAACCCAGACATTGTAATGTAAAAAGGGGGGAACTTTCTGCTAGAAAGATGCTATAACTTGATGTCCTGCGATTAATACTAAAGAAATTTGGGCTCAATTTCTATTTTGTATGTTGCCTTCTGTGTTTATTTATTTTGTCTTTCTTCATTTGCATACTGTAACTCTGAATCCTAAATTCGGTGTGCGATTGGCGAAAATACCCTAAAATTTGCCTAAAGGATTCATAGGAGAGGAAAAACGCTATATTGGTTTTCTTTTATGCTGCTTGGTGGGTTGTGGTTTCTGTTATATTCGCTTGTCCTAATCGTTGTTACTATGAACCCTGAATTTCGATGAAAGGGAGAAGGAGAATCCTGGAGCTCGCTCAGAGGATACATAGGAAAGTTAATGTGGCGTTTCTTTCTGTTGAGTGGTATTTTCACCCAGTTGTGAAAGTACACTCTCCTTTAGGATTTGGGTCCCAAATCCCCTCTTGCAAAGAAGTCAAACAAACAACTTCTCCAAGGTCTCCATCTGTATTAGCATTTGCAACTGTGTATTGGTAATCTCAAATGAAGATAATCAATTTAAATGCTTGGAATACCTTAGTGATTGCAAGTAACTGTAAACAAGGGGCAATGTTGGTTTATTTCATCATGAAGCTTTAGTGATTGTTCATTGTTTTTTTTTTGGATTTTGTAATTTTGTATTTTTTATTTTAAATAAGTTACTTTATGGAAAAATAAAATAAAATGAAAAAGAAATGCAGAAAATTAAAAATAGAACACATTCAGTCTGATGCTATCCTGTTTCGACAAAACCGAAGATGTGAGGTCTCTATGCATGCAACCTAACCTATTGGACTTGCAAACATGCACAATCCCCATAGACTAAGTGCTGGTTCCTAGGGTATGAAATAACATTTCAGATTTCAAATATTCACCTAATGTAACCCAAAAATATGGCATTTAACATTATCTATAAATTCGAAATCTGAAAAATGAAAGAATAAACATTAAATCCATAGCATGCAAAGAATATCTCCTTCTTTCTTGCCCACAAGATGCAAATTTTTGAACACTTCTGCATTAAAAATATGTTATTTTACAATAGCAAAATCTCTGGTTTTTTCAAACTAGTCTGTGGAAGAGAAACAACTCAAACAGGTCCAGAATGGCTTCCTCGCCTTGAGCTCTGCAACTCTGCTTGCAGCGGTTTCCCCTTTTATGGCCCTTCACCACGAAAATGTAACATGTCGCGATATCGCGACACTTTTTATCTTTTGACAGCGACCATGCAACATGTCGCAATATCGCGACACTTTTTATCTTTTGACAGCGACCATATAACATGTCGTGATATCGTGAAACTTTTGCCTCCTTGCTCTCTTTTGTTGCTTGTAGCCGCAAAAATGTAACATGTTGCAATATCATGACACTTTTTCCTTTTGGCTTCTCTTTATGCTTTGAATCGCGAAAATGCAACATGTCGTGATATCGCGACACTTTTTCCTATACGATCGCAAAAATGCAACATGTCGCGATATCGCGACACTTTTTCTCTTCTGGCCGTGACGGTGCAACATGTCGCGATATCGTGACACTTTTTCTCCTTTGGCCGCAATGGTGCAACATGTCGCGATATCACGACACTTTTTCTTCTTTGGCCACGATGGTGCAACATGTCGCGATATCGCGACACCTTTTATTCTTTGGTCGCGATGGTGCAACATGTCGCGATATCACGACACCTTTTCTTCTTTGGCCGCGATGGTGCAACATGTATCGATATCGCGACACTTTTTCTTCTTTGGCCGCGATGGTGCAACATGTCGCTATATCGCGACACTTTTTCTCTTTGTGGTATTTTGTTTTTTTCTTGATCTTTAGCCTATGTGCCACTTCAATCTTCTTGGAACACATGCAAAAAGGTGGGTCCCCAATTTTGGGGTACGTTGTGGAGCAGCCACAACAAATGGTGACTTTGCTGGGAAATGCTCCTGAGCATTTCGGTGAGAACTCAACCTGAAAATAGACTTAAATACAAGCATAAAAAAATATCCCAAGAATGAAACTAGACGAGAAATACATGAAGCATTAGAATTATTAAGCATCAGCTCGGTGTGTGCAATGTTCTTCATTCCCTATCATTTGAAATTGATCGACATTCCATTGTCAGTTTCACTTATGATTTGTATGCAAGGCTATGAATGATTTGTGCAGGATTTGATATATGATGAAGATGCTAGAGATATAACAACTTGCTTTGCAAAGGCTCAGACCTTCTAGTATCATGAACAAACATATCCAAACTGTCAAACCCTCTTAGGACTAAATATGTGCATACTGAATTAATTTATTAGATCCCAAAGTTGGTTATGTGTCGCTACCATCTTGAACCCATGTGCAAGTGTAAGTGCAATCAGAGCTTTGGGGAATAGGATTCCCAACCTAAGCGAGATGGGAATTTAACCCTATCCTTACTACTACGATCCGGAGTTCATTACCTCATCTTGAACAAAATTATTTAACTCTGTTATGGATGAAACTATCAAGCTAGTCTGTTCGTATGAGAAGTCAGTGGTCTTGTTTTTAGACAAGACATGTTGCCACGCATGAGCATACTCCACTTGCCCGACCGAGCGTCTATAGCCCCGGTGGAGATCAACCCCATAATCCAGGATTTGGCTTTACTTTTGATTTCTTGGACCTTTGGCATGACTACCCATCCTTGCAAGGGACATGTAGTACGATCCTTCCAATCCAATATTAATAAAAAAATGAAAAATATTTGCTTTGGAATTTCAAGTTCTTGAATGGGCAAAATAGAAGCCTTGGGGAATTGGATTCTCAACCTAAGAGAGATGAGAATTAGACCCTATCCTTACTACTCTATGAAGGTCAAATCAGAGCTTTGGGCAATTTGATCCTCAACCTAAGTTCGATGAGGATTTAACCCTGTCCTTACTACTCCGATTTTAGGCTTTAAGCATTATGGGAGTGGTAAAAACCACTATTTTAAGGATTATGTTGCATGATGGGACAGACACAAAATATTCCTTTCGCATCACTGTTTCTTCCAAGTATGGTTTTGACCATTTTGCTCAATATTCTCTTTAATCTGCGTAGAACGTGTTTGGTTCAAGATAGTTCGAGCATCAGTTCCCAACCTTAGGATCTTTTTAGTATATGTTATGTAATAACCCTAAGAGGATTCAACACCTTTTCAATGATTGTACATGAAATTAAGATGTAACTGAGATGAAATGTATATGCAATGTTGAATGTAATATGAGATATGAATGCATTGCTCCTTTTGAAATGCGGATGGAGTATATATCACCTACTTTGCCATAATTTATAAAACTAACAACTTCATGCATCACAAGTTCCAAACAATATTCCTTAATGTGTTTGCAATATTCGTGGAGCTTTTTGCAATACAATTCCGATGTTTCATATTCTCCTAGTCTTAGTCATCATTCATAAGGACATAAGTTGACATCACACAAAAAATGTCCAAAGGACCAACACACAAAACTTAAAACCAAAATTGAAATGCAAATCCAACATCACAAACGAAAACATTATATACAAATGTACAATATGGTACAAGATGAAGCAAAGCTTGGACTATCACTTTCCCGGATCCCAAACATGATTAGAACATTTCAAAAGACATATGACACAATATGTATGCCAAATGTTGTGGGAATCCAACAACAATAAGATCAAACCAAGCAATGCAACAAATTTCAACTTGCCACGCTCACCATACCAATTTGATTTAATTCTATTACCAACACCATATGTGAGATTCAAATCAGATTGATTAGACAATGATTGGTATTCAATTTTATCTTGTCTATTCTTTAAAGTGTAAGTTTCATCATTCCATTCATGATTTAGAAGTAGGATTTCTTTATCCAAAATGAAACTTTGTAAGTAAGAGCCTATTTCTAAACATTTTAAAGCCAATTCATTTTCCAAGTTTGTCGGCCAATCAAATTTTTGCAAACATTTGCAAGCATCTAGGATATTTACTAAATGGGAATCATTAAAAGTTTTTATCCTAGGTTCAAGAATTAATTGTTGATGAATTTGATTTAGCAATTTAAGTGCATCAACTTCTTTTTCTTTCACTAAAATAATGTTGTCAAAGGTGTGGTTAGAAATTAATCCTTGTTCTTCATTCACCTTTAATGGCATTTCATCATATAGCACTTGTTCTTTCTCCATGATTTATTTATCAAAGGCACCAAACTTAGGTACCCAATTGAACACATGTCCATCCCTTTCAAACCATAAGTCTTGTCTATATAGGGGTGGGTTAACTAACATATTTCCATGATCAATCACTTGGGTTGTTTTGGGTAACGTGGGATTTTCAATTGGATCATCAATGATATCAAACCCAAATGATTTAGGTTTTGTAATTTTCTCATTTTGAAATGGCATAATCGTTGTAGCACAAGTAGCACAAGTAAGTGGATCAAGATTTTCAAATTCTTTTCCTTCAAATGAATCTAAAGCAAGTGACTCTCTTTCTTGATTCATGGTTGTAGAATCCTTATCATGTTCCAAAATTTGATGAGATTCGAATTCCTCTTCCAAAACTTTCTCAAATTGTACAGGATTTATAGTATCCTCATGTGAGGAAGCAATTGAGTTATCCTGCATATTAATTGACACAAGTTTGTTAGAAGATTCAGATTGATAATATTCTTCCCATTTCTTCCACGAATCATAGTAATCATCTTCCAAGTTCAAGTTGTTAAGTTCAAGTATTTCTTCTTCATTGTCTGATTCATCAACCTGTTTCTCATCCAATTCATCTTCACCTTCCTTAGATGGTCCCGCTATTTCCAAAAGTGGGTTATTTCATGAATTCAAATTGGTAAAGCTATCATAATCCAAATTTGTAACCCATGATTCAATTTTATCACAATTTGGAAGGTGTGGATCCTCTTGGTCATCACTTTCGAGAGCATCATCCAAAGTGTCTTTCGAGAACAAGTGGTGAAATTCGATTATGTCTTCAAATTCATTTGTTGATTTTATTTCAAATTCATTTTCAGCCACTTGTGATGACTTAGGAGCTTCTATAATGGGATCAATTTTTGAACTCCGTGTCATATAGTTGCTCCAATCCTTTGCAAGTACATCTGCCCAAATCATATCCACATAAGTTTGTTCATCCAAATCCTCCTTTTTGCGTAATGATTCTGGATATTTATTTTCCAAAACAGGATGGTGATTATTTGATTCCAACTTCTTGTTACCCATCCATAGAATTTCTTCTCCAAAATCTTCATGCTCTTCAAGACATTTCGAATAGGTATTCAATTCAACGTGAGTCACCTCAAAATTTCTTGTATCATTTGAAGAAGCATAACATGAAATATCATTAAGATCGACATTATGAATTTTCTTCCTAGGATGATTTGGATGCATACATTGATGTGCTCATTTTTGCAGTGGAACACTCCTACATACCTTCTTAACCACTTTCTTTTGCTCTTTTACTTCCGATACAAACTCTTTGGGTTGAGTGGTAGAAGTAGTAGGATTAGTTGGATTGATATCCACGGACTGAGCTTGAACATTTGTTGCGATAGTTCCATGAGTGACCACATGATTCTCTAATTGAGGCATAGTTGGATGGATGGAAGTACTTTTATAAGCACAAGTGGGAGCATAAGTTGGTATGTTAGGATAAAGTTGATTGTAGGGAAAAACATTTAATATCGAATTTTGTTGTGCCCACGCTTGATTTACCATCGTGGTTTGATTGCAAGCCCCTAGTTGTCCTACCATAGTTGATTGCTCCATTCCATAACCTTGCGGCCTCAATTGTTGATCTACAATCATAGCTTTTATGTAGGCCGATGCAAGATCAGTAACCAAGGGATTCATCCTAACAAACATGGCAAATAATGGATCTAATGCTCAAAAATATATTTGAAGAGCACCACTTTCCTCAATAGTATAGGGAGAAATTAATCTCGCATAAAGCTTTCGAAACCTCAAGTTGAAATTTCTCACTGGTTCATTAGGTTCTCTTTTGCAAGAAACAAATTATTGAAATATCGTGAGAGGATCAATGAACAACCTAAATTGATCGATAAACTCATCTTTCAATTACATCCAAGATGTAATAGAACCCGTGGGTAAATTGATGTACCAATCATATTCCACCTCATCCAGGGTTCCAGGAAACATTCTACATGCCACATCCTCATGTTCGACATTCCATCTAACTAGGATATCCACCTAGGCTTGAATATGTTCCTCGGCTGATGTTGGACCATTGTGCTTAAAATGTGAGCAAATTTTTTTCTATGTTCTTGGGTAAATCATGAAAATCTCCACTAATGTTCAAAGGATTAGCATGTATCCCATACCACGTTCCTACAGTTGTAGCCATTAATGAAACTCAAAGAAAATTTTCAAAACCCATTTGTTAGTCATGAATGAAAGAAGGAACCATGACAAAGCAATATTCTAAAAATGTAAATTAGTTTCTGATTCACCAGATCACATATGCGCAGGTGAAGAGCATACTCCTAGTGTTGTAGGCTTTCTGATTCACAAGATCGCATTACACGCAAGTGAAGAGCATAATACCGACAACAGATACATTTTAGACAAAATAATTCCTTACAAATAATCATGAAATGACTAGCAAATATCAAACATGTAACGTATAAATAATCATGTTAGCATCAACCAAGAAATGTATCCATTAAAATATGATAAAAGTAACTGCATGGATACAACCTCGTTAATCAAGACCAAAATTATTCAAAATCAAATCAAACACATTATTCCTGTATGAAAAATCCCAAAGCGTTAGAACAATGCATAGCATTTCATGTCCTCATTTTAACACTACAAGGTTGTATTGTTAAAAGAGGGCTAAAGATAATAATCAATAGGGCATGAAATATTCAAAATTTAAATCCCTATATCATTTATATCACACTGAAATAAACCAATTCAGGCCCTCCTTCTAGCGCCAAAATGTTGAGTGGTGTTTTCACCCAGTTGTGAAAGTACACTCTCCTTTAGGATTTGGGTCCCAAATCCCCTCTTGCAAAGAAGTCAAACAAACAACTTCTCCAAGGTCTCCGTTGTATTAGCATTTGCAACTGTGTATTGGTAATCTCAAATGAAGATAATCAATTTAAATGCTTGGAATACCTTAGTGATTGCAAGTAACTGTAAACAAGGGGCAATGTTGGTTTATTTCATCATGAAGCTTTAGTGATTGTTCATTGTTTTTTTTTAGATTTTGTAATTTTTAAATGTTTATTTTAAATAAGTTAAACTTAATGGAAAAATAAAATAAAATGAAAAAGAAATGCAAAAAATTAAAAATAAAACACATTCAGTCTGATGCTATCCTGTTCCGACAAAATCGAAGATGTGATCTCTATGCATGCAACCTAACCTATTGGACTTGCAACCATGCACAATCCCCATAGACTAAGTGCTGGTTCCTAGGGTACGAAATAAAATTTCAGATTTCAAATATTCGCGTAATGTAACCCAAAAAGATGACATTTAACATTATCTATAAATTCGAAATCTGAAAAATGAAAGAATAAACATTAAATCCATAGCATGCAAAGAATATCTCCTTCTTTATTGCCCACAAGATGCAAATTTTTGAACACTTCTGCATTAAAAATATGTCATTTTACAATAGCAAAATCTCTGGTTTTTTCAAACCAGTCTGTGGAAGAGAAACAACTCAAACAGGTCCAGAATGGCTTCCTCGCCTTGAGATCTGCAACTCTGCTTGCAGCGGTCTCCCCTTTTATGGCCCTTCACTGTGAAAATGTAACATGTCGCGATATTGCAACACTTTTTATCTTTTGACAGCAACCATGCAACATGTCACGATATCGCGACACTTTTTATCTTTTGACAGCAACCATGCAACATGTCGCGATATCGCGACACTTTTGCCTCCTTGCTCTTTTTTGTTGCTTGTAGCCGCAAAAATGTAACATGTCGCGATATCGCGACACTTTTTCCTTTTGGCTTCTCTTTATGCTTTGAATCGCGAAAATGCAACATGTCGCAATATCGCGACACTTTTTCCTGTACGGTCACGAAAATGCAACATGTCGCGATATCGCGACACTTTTTCTTTCTAGCTCTTTCTCTTTGCTTTGAATCGCAAAAATGCAACATGTCGCAATATCGCGGCACTTTTTCCTGTATGGTCACGAAAATGCAACATGTCACGATATCGTGACACTTTTTCTTTCTAGCTCTTTCTCTTTGCTTTGAATCGTGAAAATGCAACATGTCGCGATATCGTGACAATTTCTCTCTTTTGCATCTCTTTGCTTTGAATCGCAAAAATGCAACATGTCGCGATATCATGACACTTTTTCTCTTTTGCCTCTCCCTTTGGTTTGAATCACGAAAACGCAACATGTCGCGATATCGCGACACTTTTTCTTTCTAGCTCTTTGTCTTTGCTTTGAATCGTGAAAATGCAACATGTCGCTATATCGCGATAATTTTTCCTTTACGGTCGCGAAAATGCAACATGTCGCGATATCATGACACTTTTTCATTCGAGCTCTTTCTCTTTGCTTTGAATCGCGAAAATGCAACATGTCGCGATATCGCAACAATTTTTCTCTTCTGGCCGCGACGGTGCAACATGTCGCGATATCGTGACACTTTTTCTTCTTTGGCTGCGATGGTGCAACATGTCGCGATATCGCGACACTTTTTCTTCTTTGGCCGCGATGGTGCAACATGTCGCGATATCGCGACACCTTTTCTTCTTTGGCCGCGATGGTGCAACATGTCGCAATATCGCGACACCTTTTCTTCTTTGGCCGCGATGGTGCAACATGTCGTGGTATCGCGACACTGTTTCTTCTTTGGCCGCAATGGTGCAACATGTCGCGATATCACGACACTTTTTCTTCTTTGGCCGCGATGGTGCAACATGTCGTAATATCGCGACACTTTTTCTTCTTTGGCCGCGATGGTGCAACATGTCGCGATATCGTGACACTTTTTCTCTTTGTGGTATTTTGTTTTTTTTCTTGATCTTTAGCCTATGTGCCACTTCGGTCTTCTTGGAACACATGCAAAAAGGTGGGTCCCCAATTTTGGGGTACGTTGTGGAGCAGCCACAACACTTTCATTTATACTTGGTGTTCTTTGTTGCTATTCAAGTTGTTAGTTAGTGATCGTGCTTCCTATTCTCTCCCACTTTAAATTATCGATCTCTCTTCCCTTAACCCGTTTTATTTCTTTCTTTAACCCTAGCTCTTTTATCTCTTTCCTACACCCTTATATCAAAGCACCAAAGTAGTTTAGCATAGGAGCCGACCTTTCTCCGAAGATTGGCACGAGGGGCATCTCTTCCCTTTGGCCTTTCAATGTTGGTCCAGGTCTAGGGCGCATACACTTACCCAAATCCTTTCCTATGCAGATTTGATGACCAACAATAACCACCTACCAAACATGGATGCAAACAACTAACTAACTACTAGAAGATAAAACATATCTCCAACACTCTAACTATGCATCCTAACAAATAATAAATCCAATCCAACGTGGGCATACTATGTATCACATATTACAATGCAAGAAATAAGAAATATAATATCTTATGTGGGAATACTATGCCACACATAATACAATGCAATAATATAACTTAGGCTTATAAATAAACCTAAGGTAATATAATATCCTCAATAAGGGACGTGTTGGAGTATAGTACATTATTTGGTACATGTTAATGTACCACCTTCGGTACATAACTAGAGTAGGAGTTTACCTTAGAGTAAGGTTTGAGTAGTTACTTCATGCAATGTAATAAACACACAAGGTTATAATGTGCAATGATGTAAATATGCATGTAGTTCACATGTACATGAGTCATAGGTTAGATAGATGAAGAGTCATGGTTGATGAAAGACCAAGGGACTTATCTCCCTATATATAATCCGTTGAAAAAGTGAAGCAAAAGTAGAGAGAGAAGAATGAATTAGCATTAGTAGCTAGTTAGTATAGTGAGTACACTATAGATCCTTTATGTATTTTTGGAGTGTTCATGTCATTTATTATATTACATTGTACTATTTTCATGAGATTTCATTAATGGCATATTTATGAGTTATTGCAGAAGTTTCTTATATATTTTTCTTGCATATTATAGTGCCATTATCATATAGTTATCATTGCTTGCTCATTTTACATCTTGTGGTTGCATTTTCTTTGATATATATCATAAAAAGCTAACACATTTTGTTGTTATATATAAATATATTGGTCATTGATGGTTCATTATCATGTGTTGGTGTATGATTGCTTTATATATTTAATAACTTTTATTTGATGATTTGATTAATATTTAAAAGTGATTTATTATGGTGTTAATTTATATGGTGTGATGTTATTATGATGTTTAAGGAAAATTCCATAATGATTAATTGTTCATTTCATGAGTGATATATTATTGATTATGATTAATTTATGTTTAATGCTTGGATGATTAGAGTAGATTGATGTGATGGTTAATGTGATTTTGATTAAAGACAATAATAATAAGAGGATGAGATGTGGTTGATTAGATTAAAGAATGACATGATAATTAGATCTCGAGGTTTACATTATATATGCATGATAGTTGATATTCCCAAGGGGCTTTGGATAATACCAAGAGGTGTTGCTATAATATAACTATATAAAAATATGTGCAAATGTAGATTATCCCATGGGAGATTTAACTTAGATTTTCCCATGGGAACTCTACCTTAGATAAAAGATGTATATACACATATGTATAACTATATATAGATATTTGTCTAGGTGGAATTTATTTAGCTTTGCTTGGAGGACTTCTAGTTAGCTTTGAGATTTATCCAAGGAGACTTTAGTTAGCTTTACCTAGAGGAATTTTGGTTAATTTTGTGATTTTCCTAGGGGCACTTTAGTTAAATTTTCTTGGAGGAATTTTGGTTAATTACTATAATACAAAGTATGTACAAATATATACAAACATGTGAAAATAAAGGTAAAATATTTACCTTTAAAAAAAATATCTAAAGGACTTCTACTTGACACATAAGACTTTTGATTTAGATCTCAGGATTTTTGATTTTATCTTTAAACTAATGTTTAAAGGACTTCATAGAGGACTTAGATTTCATGATGCTATAAAGATTATACCCCTAATAGTGAGAAAAAATCTGTAATCAACATGTTGCCCTCATGTATGATAATACATAAGAGACGAGATGCTGTGATTAATCTTGCTATCAACAACTACAAATCTCATTGTACTCATCATGTAGTAAGAGGTTAATGAGATAAGATTAAGATAAAATTGATCTTTCCATCAACACCTAAGAACCTTGTAGTATACATCACATGACAAGATTGATGATATAGAGGAATAGATGAAGGTAAAGGTTAAGGAAAATCAAATGAGAGAGATTATGTTGTGTGAATATTGATTGATTCACAAAATGGGATTGGGATGATTCACTCACATTAGTTTTTTTTTTTTTTGGTAAATAAGGTACAAATTCATTACAATCGGGTTTTACAGGTTGACCCAAAACCTATTACAAAATCAGCACAAAGCTTAAGCGGAACAAGACCTCAATAGGGACAGTCTGTCCTTAGCCCCCTACTGGGGCCACACAGCCAACAAAGAGAAATACGCTTACAAAGGATTACACACACCTTAGAACATAGGCAGTCGACAATTTCACCTCCTAACACTTTCTCTTCTCTTTTGGTCGTGAAACTGCGACATGTCGTGATATTGCGACACTTTTCCTTCCTCTTTCTTTTCTCTTTTGGTCACAAAAAAATGACATGTCACGATATCACGACACTTTTCCTTCCTGCTCTTTCTCTTCTCTTTTGGTCGCGAAAATACAACATGTCACGAAATCAAGACACTTTTTCTCTCTTGCTTATTCTCTTTAGTTTTGGTTGCGAAAAAGCGACATGTTGTGATATCGCCACACCCTTTCTTTCATTCTGAACATGTCGCAAAATCGTGACACTTTTCCTTCCTCCTCTTTCTTTTCTCTTTTGTTCGTGAAAAAGTGACATGTCGCGAAATCGTGACACATTTTCTTCCCGCTCTTTCTCTTCTCTTTTGGTCGTGAAAATTCGACATGTCACAATATCGCGACACTTTTCCCTCTTGCTTATTCTCTTAACTTTTGGTTGTAAAAAAATGACATGTCGCAATATCGCTACACCCTTTCTTTCATTCTGAACATGTCGCAAAATTGCGACACTTTTTCTTTCCTCCTCTTTCTCTTCTCTTTTGGTCGCAAGAATGCGACATGTAGCGATATCGTGGCACTTTTCCTTCTCGCTCTTTCTCTTCTCTTTTGGTCGCGAAAAGATGACATGTCGCGAAATTGCAACACTTTTTCCATCTTGCTCTTTCTCTTCTCTTTTGGTCGTGATAAACCGACATGTCGCGATATCGTGACACTTTTTCCTTCTTGCTCTTTCTCTTCTCTTTTGGACGCAAAAATTTGACATGTCATGAAATCGCGACCCTTTTTTATTCAAGCTCAACACATCGCCAGAAAGCGACACTAAATCCTTCTTGCTCACCATGTCGCGATATCGTGACACTCTTTCTTTTAACATGTCGCGATATCGTGACACTTTTCCTTTCTTGCTCTTTCTCTTTTCTTTTGGTCACGAAAATATGACATGTCGTGATATCGCGACACTTTTTCCATGTTGTGAAATCGTGACACTTTTTCCATGTCGCGATATCATGACACTCTTTCTTTCATGCTCAACATGTCGCGACATCGCGACACTTTGTCCTTCCTCCTTTTTCACTTATTTTTGGTCATAAAAATATGACGTGTCACGATATCGCGCCACTTTTCCTTCTTGTTCTTAGTCTTCTCTTTTGGTCACGAAAAGACGACATGTCGCGAAATCGTGACACTTTTTCTTTCTTGTTTTTTCTCTTCTCTTTTAGTCGTGAAACAATGACATGTCATGATATCGCGACACTTTTTCCCACTTCCTCTTTCTCTTCTTTTTGGTTGCGAAAATGCGACATGTCGCGATATCGCGACACTTCTTCCTTCATGCTCAACATATCGCCAAAAAGCGACACATTTTCCTTCTTGCTCAACATGTCGCGATATCGCGACAATCTTTCATTCTTGCTCATCATGTCGCGATATCGCAAAACTTTTTCCCTCTTGATTTTTCTCTTCTCTTTTGATCGTGACAACGCGACATGTCACGATATCGCGACACTTTTTCCTTCTTGCTCTTTCTCTTCTCTTTTAGTCGTAAAAAAATGACATGTCGCGATATCACGACACATTTTCCCACTTGCTCTTTCTCTTCTTTTTTGGTCACAAAAATGCGACATGTCACGATATCGCGACACTTCTTCCTTCATGCTCAACATATCGCCAAAAAGTGACACTTTTTCCTTCTTGCTCAACATGGATCGACATCGCGGCACTATTTCATTCATGTCGCGATATCACGACACTTTTTCCCTCTTTCTTTTTCTCTCCTCTTTTGATCGCGACACTTTTTCCTTCTTGCTCAGCATGTCACGATATCACGACACTCTTTCTAGCATGTCGTGGCATCGCGACACTTTTCCTTACATGTCACGAAATTGCGACGCTCTTCCTTTCTTGCTCAACATGTCACAAAATCGTGACCCTTTTTCCTTCTTGCTCAACATGTCACGATATTGCGACACTTTTTCTTTCTTGCTCAACCTGTCGTGAAATCGCTACACTTTTACTTTCTTGCTGAAAATTGCTTTTCCTAAAACTCGAACAATTCACGAAATTGTGACATTGGTCTTTGGCCTCAGCCATTGCCCCTGACCCCATAACATGAATCCACCAAACCACCTGGATCCTTCCCCTGTTGCAAAGAAAGCTAAAGCTGTCACAATAAGGACCGAAGCAATCTTGACAAAACCACATTGAAACTGCTCTCCCTTTTTTCGATCCCCACAACTTCACCATCATTGGCGATCATTTTGAATTATTTTATCCACTTCACTTGGGACCCCATGTTCCCAAGTGACCAACCCAACGACTTCCACCCCTAAATTGGCCAAGATATCAACTATTTTATTTGCTTCCCTAAAAACGTGTTGGGCCTTCCGATCATTCTTGGCATGGTAAAGGATCCTAGCCTCTTTGATGACAGTCTTAATCCACCACGAAGGATTTTTCCCATTGCTGAGAAGGTTTATGACCTGCATCGAATCTCCTTCGATAATTAGTTTACCTTCAATTTCCTGAGCCAACTGAAGACCCCTCCATAATGCTCTTGCTTTTGCCTTGTTGTTAGTCCTAGTTCCCAGCTATTCAGAGAAGGCCATCACCAACTTGCCTTGATGATCTCTCACTACTCCTCCAGCCCCTGCATTGCCAGGGTTACCTTTAGAGGCCCCATCGAAGTTGAGCTTGAACCAACCTATCGGGGGCGGTTTCCACTTGACATATAATTTGGGATTGACCTTGATTATAGGTTTCTTGCCCAGAGGAATATTTAAGGATTGAGCGATCCACCTCTCCCAGAGGAAAGGATTTTGATCCTCATAAGGTATAAGGCTGACGTTTTCATGGGCGAAGGTAAGAATCTTATTGGTAATGGAGGTGACATCATGGCTTGACTCATGGAAAGCTCTAAGGTTTCTTTCAAGCCACACCTGCCAAAGAAAATTATGGAGACAAATCTTCCAAAAAAACCTCATCCTAAGGCTAACAAAGGGATTTGGCCATTGGTGGAAGAGGTCAAAAATGGTAGTTGGTCTGACCCAGCAAATGCTAAAGGCTTGAAACAACCCATTGAGGACACTCAGAGAGACCGGACATTCAAGGAAAATATGGTGGGTGGACTCCCAATTACCCCTGCACAAAGAACATCGATTAGCAATTATCATACCTTTCCTTAACAAGTTGTCAATCGTCAGAATCCTGCCTTGTATCACCAACCACGAGAACATAGCAAATTTAGGAATAAGGTTTTTGACCCACACCAAGGGTTCCTCGGTATCTAACATTAGCATATATGCAGATTTGACTGAGAACTGCCCATTTTCGGTAGCTTCCCATATTACATGATCCTGCTTAGGACTCGTGGAAATGAATTGTTGATGCAGGATGCTTTGGAGTTCTTCTGATTCAGCTTCAAAGCCTTGAATCCTTATCTATTTCCAAATAAGCCTACCTCTATCCTGTCTTATGAAATCATCCACTTTCCTTCCAATGAGATCCTTTGTGATTCTTTTGATCCTTGCCAGGGTAGGAAACTGAGATAAAGCTTCATCCTTGGCCCACCTGTCATCCCTATTAGGCAGAAGGTAATATTAACACATAATAATCCTAATGCTCATTAACCTTAGCTTTAGAATAGCTTTAGGTTTAAATAGATTACAAAATAGGTAATTCAACCATATAGCTAATCTAACGCTAACTAACGCGTATCCTAGAATAGGGGATAGCGTAAAGTTAGGATAGAGTTAGAATAGGATATTCTAACCTTAGGTAAATATAAATTAACCTGTAGATATTTTAGGAAGAAAATATCTACATGGTAATTGTAGTAAACCCTAAGTAGTGTAATGCAATACACTAGATTATTTTACCTAATGGAGTAAACGGTAATTATCCCAAGTAATGGAATATTACTCTAACAATCCCATAACTTGATCTTCTACCCGTTACCATGAACCCATATTAGGCATTTCTTTAAGACCTCTCTACTTGTTAAGATTGCTTTCCAGAAATTCGACCCTCCACCGTGCACCGAATCATATAGGAAATCAGTATCTTGAAGATATTTTCTTTTAATTATGGCAGTCCACTCATTCTCCTCATTGTTGATAAGACGCCACGCTTGTTTGGCAAGCAAGGCAGTGTTTAGGTGAGCAACTCTTCTTAGTCCTAGCACCCCGTTTTCTTTCGGCCTGCAAACCTTGCCCCAGCCCACAAGGTGGAACCTCTTTTTTTCCTCTGACCCAGACCAGAGAAAATTCTTTTGGAGCTGTTCAATTTTTTGGTAAACTCTGGTTGGCGCCTTAAACACAAAAAGAAAATAAACCGGGTCAGAGGAAAAATATGTATTAAATCACATTAGTATCCTAGTGGAAGAAATATGTATTAACTAGGGTCATCATTTGCATGTCATCATGGATCCCTAACTCAATATGTAATAGGTAGTCTAAGGAAATACATGAATGTGTAAAGACAAGCATGTACATGCAGAAGATATGAAGTTAGACAAGTGTAAGCAAACAATGACAAGCAACTGAAAGAAAATAGGCAAACAATGCAAATTCAAATGTAATATTGCTTAATATGTATTATGTTTATAGGTTCTTTAAGTTTGACTCCATCAAGCATGTCGATGCGATAAGAACTTGAACCTATTTGGTGGTTATGATGTATGGACCTAGCTAATTAGGCTTAAATTTATCTTTAAGCTTGATTTGGTGTCGGTGTTTTTTAAATTCTCTCTGAGGACAATATCACCAACTTCAAAGAAATGAGATCATACCTTCTTGCTATAGGTATGTTTAAGGCTTTGCTAGTAGATTCATAGGTTTTCTAGGGCATGAATCTAATTTTTATCAAGTAGTTCTAGTTAGCTAATATATGTGTAATAATATTCATCTCTAACAAAATATTCCTATTAAAAAATGTGCAAGGCACCTCTAGATCCAAAGGGAATATTACATTAGTTCCATAGACCAAAGTGTAGGGCATCGCGCTAGTAGAAGTTTTGACACTAGTGCAATATATCCATAGGATGGAATACAACTAGAGATGCCAATCTCTACTAGTTTGCTGATGAGTCTTTTAAGAATTTTGACAAGTGTCTTGTTAGAAGCTTCAAATTGACTTTTACCTTGTGGATAGTAAGGACCTTACCATTTGTGCTATATCTTTTATTTAGAACAAATGTTTTGGACATGTTATTTAAGGATGTTCCATTATCAAATATTAGCACAAAAGGGATACCATGATGACTAAGGATATTATTAAGGATGATATTGGGGACTTGGAATCTAGTGGTTGAGGCTAAATGCATAGCTTAAACCTATTTTTTGAATTATTCAGTAGCCATGATGATCAATTTGTGTCCATTGGATGACATGGGGTTATATTCCCAATGATGTCCAAGCCCCAAATAGAGAAAGGCTAAGGAGAGGTCAAATACTAGATAGCTTGTAATAGGGTATGGATAAGGTTGTCATGCTTTTGAAACTTATCACACTACTTAATGTAGTTGCAAGAGTCTTTTTCCATGGAGGGTCATTAATAACCCATTTGTAGGGGTTTCTTCATGATGGTGACACTTCTAAAGTGACCATCCCATGATCCATCATCAACCTTGTTTGTGACTACTTTGATTTTGGCCGAGTCTAAACACCTAAGTAAAATACCATCAAGGGTGCAATATTATAATATATGCCAATGATGAAATACATATAGGATCATTACATGAGGTTCTTATGCTCATTATGGTTCAAACCATTAGGTAAAGTGCCATCCTTATGGTAAGAAAATATATCCTTGTACCAAGGATTAGAGGATGAATCAACTTCTACAAAGAAAAATTCTAGAGGAAGCTAATTAGATTCTAGGGATGGAGGTGGTCTATTTTTTCAAATGACTATTATAACTTGTTTGTCATCTAGCTTTAAGGGGTTAAGGAATGCAGAAAAGGCCATAACATTGACATGGTAGAGACCTAGAAATAGATTTAATGGTGACTTTATCAAAAGCAACCATTAGTATGTCGATGACATTTTTGTATGACTTGAAATTATCATATTTAGTTTGATAGACACCATTGATTTGGTTAAATACTAGCTAAGAGCATCCACAAATAAAAATAATTCTAACTTAGAGAGCTAATGCTCACAACCTTAGAATAAGTGCTTTGTACTCAACAATATTGTTGGTACTAAAATATTTAGCTTAAAGGACAAAGGGATTAACCATTATTGAGTGACCAATATGACTTCTACTGCTACTTCTTTGACATATCTAGTACCATCAAAGTAAAAAGTTCAAGAGTTAGGTTGATCTGCCTCTACATTGAAGATTGACTCATTGGAAAATTCTATTGTTAGGATATGACCAAATTTTAAAGGTGTGGCTACTAAGTGATCAACAATGACCTAACCTTTCACAGACTTTTTGGTGATAAACATAAGATCAAATTCAGTAAGTGTAATGACCCACTTAGTGGTTCATTCCAATAAATGGGGCTTGAACATGAGATAGTGCAAGAAATTGACCCTCACAATGATAGAGGTCTTATGGCTAAGCATAAGCTTTTGGGATGCAAACACTACAACTAGAATTTATTTTTATCAAACTTTATAATTTTTTTATGTCTAATATAAAAATAATAATTTCTCTATATTGGTCATTATATTGTGCCATTATATCTTTGGAGGTATGATTGGTGGCTACTATGTATAGCACAAAGGGCCTATTGGGATTAGGTGGAAAAAAACATAAGGAGGAAAAATATAGGATTTGAGATCATCAAAGGTTGCTTGATAGTCTGCATCCCATTCGAAGATTGCATCCATCTATAAAATCTTGGTGAATGGGTGACACTTGTACGCTAGCTATGAGATAAAACTATGAATGGATTAGATATTGCCTTGGAGATTCCTAAGTTTGGTTAGAGTTCAAGAGGGTGACATATCAATGGCAACCAATATATTTTTAGGATAAACTTTGATGCTATATTGGGAAATAATAAATCCCAATAATTTTCTTGATGTAACCCCAAAGATGTACTTTTGAGGATTTAGGCATAGTTTGCATGCCCACAACCACTTGAAGATATGCCTTAGGTCTCGAACATTATCTTCCTGGTTTAAAGACCAACTGAGAAGGTCATTGACATAGTCTTCTATGATGTCATGCATCATGTCATGATTAATATGTCATTTCTTTGGTAGGTAGCCCCTATGTTTATCCCAAAAAGCATGAATTGATGGTATAAGGATACCCATGTGGTGGTGAAAGTAATTTAGGCTTGGTCCTTAGAAGTTATGTTGATATGGTTATAGCCTAAGAATCCATCCATTAAAGACAACATTCTACATCTTATAGTAAAATCAACAATCATGTCAGTTTTGGGTAGAGGGAAGTCATCCATGGGACATGCTTTATTAATATCCTAAACATTGATGCATACTCTAATACTACCTATTTTATTAGAAATAAGAAAAACATTAGATATCTAATAATAGTAGTCAATAGCTTTGATAAATTCAAAATCAAGGATTTTCTAAAGATCTTCCAACTAGTAAGGCGACTTTTGGATGTATTTTTTGTAATTTTGATTTTATGGGTTTTGCACAAGGAGTGATGACTAGACAATGGAAAACAAGGAAAGGATCAAGACGAGACATATCAGTATAGTACCAAGGAAAGAATCAAGACTAGGCATATCAGTATAGGACCAAGAAAATATTTCTCCTAATTGTGTTAAAAGCTTGGTATATTCCTCATGTTTGATTAGGGTCAAGACTTGCCTAGCTTATATTAAGATATTTAGGGGTTCTAATATCGATGTCCATGGTTTTCTCAATTAGAATATGAGATTCATATTTCATTTGATGTGGAAATGGTAGCACTCCTAGGCTCTAATTTATAGGATATAGTGTGCGTTAACTATTGTTGATTGGTTGTGAGATAGTGACATTCATGATTTGGAAAAAACAACCACCAAAGTAGAAGTCATGTTGCATTAGATAGTGCAAGGGACCATCTTGAGGAGGATTTCTTGGGGTATTCTCATATCATAGTTCTTTATCTCATATTTTTTGTCAACAATTAGCTTGTGATAAACTAGGGTTAGAATATTTACTTCGATAGATTTGATAAATAAAGAATAATTAGGAGCTATGAGTGATGACCCATTGTCATAATCCTTGTATCAATCTAACCCTTTTAAAGAAACAATGTCATCATGGGATTCTCTATCAGAATGGTTGACTTTATCTTCATTATCAAAATAAGAAAAAGACAAAGGTCTACTACAACTGGAGATATAAGATATTCCATAACATCTTGACTAGGTTTTGGTCTATAGGGTCTCTTTGATGCCTTGCTCATATAGACCTAGTATGTTACCTCGATATCCCATGTTATAAAGCATCTACTTGGGGATGGAAACTCAGTTTGACAAGAAGCATAAAGCATACTGTTGTTCAACCATAAAAGGGTTACTATCATGGATTTTTTCATCATTGGCAATAGTAGCACAAGTGAAGGAGCAAATTCATTTTTACATTGTCTTACCCTTATTTCTAGAAGTCAAGCCTAAGGGTTGAGAATATGGAGGGAGCTTAGCTAGGTCTAGGGCAATTTTATGATTATTTGATTTTTTATCATTAATGTTAATTAGAGTGGTACTTTGACCCTCATGTTCATTATTAGATGAATTATTTAAGGTGAGATACCTTAATTTATAGTGATAGGAGGATTAGAAGAAGAAGATGATTCAAGATATGGATTTAAATAAGAGAAAAGACATGCTTTAGGGTTTTTGACCTTGATCACATAACAATAACTGAAAGGTTGAGGGTCAATTACAATGTGATATGTCTTGCTCTTGTATTCATATTTAAGGAATTAATGAAGAGTTGAAGGGATGATCCACATCTTGTGTATCCATGGCCTCTCAAGAATAATGTTGTAGGTTAAATCACATGACATGACATAGAAGAGAGTGTTGAGAGTGCGAGATCCAATTCCCAAGAGATAAGACTATAGTTCCACTACCCACACCTTCCCCATTGTTGAAAGCCCTAATAAGAAGATAAAAATTTTCCACACCATGTTTGGTTAGCTTGAAATGACTAATATGTTGTAGACATTAAGACCAAAACCATTTTCAACTATATTCATCTGATGAACTTGTTGTCGATATGGCCTGTGATGTATAATGGGAGATATCCAACCATAGAGGATTGAGGATTATCATCTTCATAGATTGATATAGTTGTATGGTTAATCCCTACACAAGTAAGATCATTTAGGTTGAGGTCTTAAAGACTGAATTATTCACTCAAAATCTTAAGCAAGATGCCTTTATGAGCCAAGGAATCCCTAATAATCTCAAAAAGAGAGATTTTAACCAAGGTACTCTCAAGTTGAAGGATATAAAAAAAACTTAGCCTTGGTTCTTGATTGTATAGTTATAGGAGTTCCTTCAAGGGAGAAGTTATTTTTGCATGAAGGGCCAAGGGAGGTCTTGAAGGTTGATTGGATGTGTTTTTATCTAGTTACAACAAAAATGTGATAGATATGATTAGAGGAATGGAGTGGCCCAACCATTCCTTGGTTTGGAGGTGGGATATTCTTGTAGTGAACGTTATTCACTATGTTTTTATTTTGATTATGATTATCTAGCGAGTTTTACAAAATTCTAAGATATTTATTGGAATAAGATTGAGAATTAGAGCTATTGAGAATAACTTGAATATTGTAAATTAGGTCTTGGATCACATTCCTAAGGCTCATGCATCTATTGGTCACATGATCGTTTATGTGGTGGAAGGCATATTGCTCATTAAGAGAAAACCAAGGATCATTTTCCCTTCTAGGTTAAATAGGTGGAAGCTCTATCATTTTGAATTTCAAGAGTTGATTTAGGATGGCAAAAAGAGGTTCATACAATTAGAAGTACCTCCTTTTGTGTTTCTATTGTTGGGGGTTTCATAAGACAAGATCCTAAAAGTTTGTGGTCACACTAATATTGTTGGCTTTTTATGAGTTTGTGACTCCATCATATACAATGTGTTTGTTCTTCTATTGCTCCTTTGAGTTAGAGAAATAATTATATTCCTCTTTGTGGGATTTGGTCTTCAATTTCCCCCTTTTGGCAAGGGGTTCTTTGCTCTCTTATCCATGTCAATCGCATCTTTGAAGGAAAACAAATTGATCATCTCTAAGTTTAAGCTCAATTTCTCATTAAGGTTTCTTATAAATATATTTATCATGTCTTAATGTGGAGGGACATATTGTAGTATCCCCACTAGGGCTTGCCATATTTTAAGAAGTTGGAAAAAATATTGTCTTTTTGATTACTTGAGTTGGTATAGGTCACTGATGGAATTTTTTTTCTCAATGTGGATAGAGAATTACTTGACAAACATTTTGACAAGGTCTTTAAAACCTTTCAAGGAGTGTTTAATTATTTGATAGTACCATTCCAAGGAAATATCGCTAAGGCTCCTAGGGAAGATTTTAAGTAGCAATATTTTATCATAAAAATATTATTATATGCAATTTTAAACATTCTAAGGTGGTTGATAGGATCTTTCTTCCATTTGTACATTTTAAACTTAGGATTTTAAACATTATAAGGAAAGGGGTGACTAGCTACAAAATGATCTAGGGGTTTATGACACAAGTCATCATATAAATACTCATGACCAGATGAAGACCCTTGGATGGTAGCCATTGTTAATTTAATTGCACTAATTGATAATTTAAGCTTGAAGGTAAAAAAAAATGACTTGAAAATACAAAAATATATGCTAATAAATAGAAGAATTTTGTTGATGATTGACATAAAAGAAGGTTGGTACACTTGGATATACGATATTGAAGCCGACATCATATGGTTTAGCAACCCAAAATCGCCCCTCATTTCTTTTTAGCCTAGAGTCATGAACCGCTTATGGACCATCATCGATCTTCCACTATCCATCTATCATACATCCACTTTTTGAAAGAAGTTGTGTGGATAGTTCTCTTAACAAGTCAACCATTTCTTCTCTTATTGACTTACGGTTTGCCACCCCCCTTACTTTCCTTTGAAATGGTATCTCTGAAAAACCAACTCTCTACATATGTCTTTCTATGTAGGAGTTTTCCTTTTCCATATTTCGAAAAGGAAGTACCCAACCCATCACTCTACACAAGTATTTTAGTGTAGAAGTCCCCCTTTTATATCTATCAAAAAGGGTTTGTGCAAATACTTGCAAGCTACATAGGTCAGTCTATGTAGTTGCACTATGCACATAATGATAGGCTATCCTTTCACCTATTGAGGGGTTGGTCTACTCAGCAACAACTATCTTTTACAAAAAATTACAGAAAATGAGACTAGATTCTTAATACATAATTGTCCCGATGGTCTTTGGCTCATATATGACTAAGCTTACTTTATTTCATCAAAATGATATCCTCACGGCTCTTAAATAACAAGTATACTAAATTCAAAATACCAGTCTAACTTCTAATATACCACATGATCTAACATGGCTTTGCAATCATAGATCTAAACTATCATTAAGAGCATTCAACTCACAAGGATTTTATATACTATTACGAAGCCCAAGGTGATCACCCATTTTAAACAAAGTTCCATTCTGGTTTAGGTTGCATCACCAAAAGCTTGACTGTAATTTTGATGCTTGATCAAATAAGTCTTTTAATACCGGTTTCGAGGTAAAGAGTGATAAGCTTCGGAAAGGATATAATATTTCGTACATCCAAAAATCTAACATAAGATGTCTAGCATAGATTAAAATAACCTCATTTCTTTTAGAGTGATTAACATCATTACAATAAAGTCACTGAAGTTATAAGGGAATCCTTCCTTGATTACTCATTTCCTCCATAAGTCACTTGCTCAGTTTTTCTATGAAAGTAAAGATCTTAGATGCTTGGAAAAATCATTAAATCCATTTTTCTACTAAAGGTTTACCCTCATGAAAAAAATTATGTACTAAAGGTTTTTCAAAGTAAACATAAATAGCTTGAAAATAGCTTTTACCTTAAGCATCACAAGTATAACTTACAATCTGTGAGGTACAAATACATCCTCTTTCTCAAATTTATAAAAATATTTTCACTTAAATTTTAAACCCATCTTGCTATTACAATTCTCTACAACAAGATTTACAATGTAAATCTGCCAGCAACATTGTAAACTAGCCAACATAATTGTTTCATGAAATTTACAAAGCTTCCTTTGTACATCAACGAAAGACACCATTATGCAACTCTAACTTAAAACTCAGCTCAAGGTGTAGTTCTTTTTCCTTTGTCGCTATCCTTGGCAATAATTCCTATAGCGATTCATCTTCATGCGAAAAATCTCCCAGTCACCAGAAAGGGAATGTCCACTCATCAGGATCAAATACGACACCCAAGTTATTCAAAGATTTGCAAGTTATCAAAAACATAATCTTTACATGCATATAACATAATTGCAAGCATGCCTCATTACATATTCTCTACTTATTTCTGATGAAGCATTCAATGATATCAACATATGAAATATTTTTTCACAGTTTATAACCATTACGCACATTCGAGTGACAGAAAAAAATCATTTATCAATTTTTTTTTATGCAACCGTAAATTGATTTCCTTTAACAGTAAACACAAGCACATTCATTTATTTCTATTTTTCTTTCAAGTTACGTTTACCTCAACATACATCTAGGAGAAGATATTCATGAACAACAACACACAAAATCTCAGATACAATTTTTACTTCTTTTTAGAAACTTAAAGTAGTTTTCTTTAAAAAAATTCTACATGTTTTCCATTCAGCATCCCAACATACTCTACTATCCATCTATAGTTGGTTAAAGATCTTATTCACTCTCCACTAGCTCACGGTTCTAAAATCTGAGCAGACAAACTTAGAAAATATTACATGCTCTTAGTATAGCAAAGGTTTACCCATATCTTCTTCTCCTCTAAAACCAAGTTCTATGCTGGTACAATATGCTCATGTGGAGTAGAAATCTCCAATACTCAAACAACCCGTTTACTAATCTTTTACACATGGTAATTTTCCTAGCTTTCCAATATGCACGACTTTAGGAAAAACACAGATCAACTAAACTATCATGAAATTCAAGATAATTTTTAGGGTAAGTCACTTCAATTCCTAGAACTTGGTCAAAAGTACAAACTCTCTACTGCAATTAAATATATAAGAAAACCTATTTCCTTATTCATTTTACAGCTGATGCACTAGATTATTTTTTCAAGAAAAGTAATGACTGTCCAATGAAGAACTTTCTCCTACAAAACAGATTTCACACAACATAATATTCTAGCTTATTTTTTTTAAGAAATATACCTGATGTTCATCACAAATTTTTTAAAATCTTCTTGCCCAACACTTCTTTTTTTTTCTTTGCAAAAAGACTCTCCTCCCACATTTTATTCCTTTCCAAGCCACAATAATCTTCACAAACCTCCTCCCTTTGTTTACCAGTCCTTTCCGCCTTCTGCAAGTTTCCTAGTACCAAAAATATTACTCCACTTGCTCGACACGATCCGGTTCTTTCATCGACATCCAGGGTCATGCTAATTTAAATTCTTTCAACACATAGGTGGAGGAAAAAAACACTTCAACATATTCTTATGATTGCACAATCAACAACCAAGCCAAAATATAGCTACGAGCAAAACTATGATTTCTCCAAAATATTTGACGTCAAAACAACTACGAAATGAATTAACTAAAATAGCAATTATACAAGGTTGATGTCATATAATACTAGAAACAAGAAATACACATTTATTATTATTGTCTTTATATCTTCTAATAAATCATTCCTTTCTAGATTCTACTCTAGTGATGTTTTTTTAAACATATGCTTCCTTCTTCTAAAAGGATCAACAACAAACAAGCATTTCCATTTCCACTATAATTTCACTCCAAAAACAAACTACTATAAAATAAGCAATCTTTAGCAAAAGATCAAAATGATTAGTTTTTTTATGCAAATCATGTTATGCATATTCATGAAATGAGCACTCATTCGTGTTGCTCCTGATTACTTCGTAAAATAACCCATTACATTATTTCCCTTGGACAATCCCTTTCTCGGTGACCAATTATTTATGCCACCAATAGCAAACTCATTCCTGCAAAAGTAAAGTTCCATTAGCAACATCTTATTCTTTCATAAAATTTAGGCTTAACAAAAACTTAAACATGAAATGGTCAATCATTTCACTATACAAATTTCACCAAAATACATGTTTTGCAAGATAAATTAATAGATAGTCCATCATCTTATCAGAAGAAGCAATAGAAAAACATAAAACCATCCAAATAATTTGTTTTTCAAGGGAGGGTCATGACATACTACCCCCCTTAGGCTTAACATAGTCCTTTGTGTGACTTCCAAGTTTTAAACAAAACATAATATTTACAAACCATTTTAAAACAAATATGGGAAGTGGTTCTGCATGTCTTCTACTTTCTTCCAAGTAGAGTTCCTCTCGGAATAACGGTCCCACTAAAATTTACACTGCTCCAAAAATTTCTTCCTCATCGATTTAGATTAAAACTCAAGGATATTTACTAGTCGAACCTCTATAGCCTCGGGATTCACCATCTGCAAATTAGAGAAGTCCCACACATGCTCAAGATTAGGAATATATTTTCTAAGTAATGAAATGTGAAAGGTGTTGTGAATCTTAGATAGATTGGGTGGTAAGGCAAGTCAATATGCCACAAGAGTGATCTTCTCTGTGATTTCAAAGGGTCCAACGAAGCGAGGATCTAGCTTTGTGAATTTGATTGTACTCTTTATTGGATTTATCCTTAGAAACACCTTGTCACCTACTATAAAATATTGTGGTGATCTCTTAATATTGACATAACTCTTTTGTCGATCTGTAGCTTCTTTAAATCATTTTGTGATTGTTCTTAACTTCTGCTTTATTTCTCTGACCATGTTGAATCCCAACATAATCCGTTCCTCTAGATTGTCCTGCAACAATGGTGTTCTGCATTTTCTTCCATACAACGCTTCAAAAGGTACCATGCCTGGGGTTGAATGGTGTCCATTATTGTAAGGAATTCCACCAAGTGTAAGAAATCCTCCCAATGAGTTTTCTGATCCATACAATACATGTGAAGCATGTCTTCTAACACCTTGTTTACTATTTTTGTTTACCCATTGTTTTTTGGGTGATAAGTAGAATTAATGTTCAGTTTAGTACCAATGGAACAATGTAAGGCTTGCCAAAAATTAGACATAAATCTCAAGTCTCTATCTGATATGATTACTTATAGAAAACCATGAAGCCAAAATATTTCTTTGGAAAATTTGTTGGCCACAACCACGACATCATCCTTGGTATTTTTAGGTATAAAATGTGCAACCTTGGTCAATCTATCGACCACTATCTATGCAACCCTACAATGAAGTCCATTGAAATTACCTACCACTTTTGCATATGTATGTCATGTGGATTCAATAGTCCTACATGATGTCTTTGTTTTGCCTTAACTTTATGACATTAAAGACATTGAGCGATAAATTTATTTATGTCCCTCTTCATCCCAGACCAGTAGAAAGCTTTCTTCATGTTCTACCTCATTTTTGCTCCACTAGGGTGAGCAGAATATGGGGATCTATGAGCTTCATTCATAATCATCTTTCTCAAATTTATAGCTTCAGGAATAACCACTTTGTCCTTAAAGCATAGGAAACCATCCTTGATGCTGAAATATTTGTTTTCATTCGCTTTTCTTTCCATTCCTTTTCAAATTTACTTGCAATAAGTTTCCTTATTTTACATCTCCTTGACTTGTTACATCAATTCGAAATGAATACGAGATAAAACAACAATGTTTCTTCTCCTACTCAAAGCGTCAATGACTTTATTCTCCTTTCCATTTATATACTCAATGCCAATATCATATTCGTGAGAAATTCCATCCATATTCTCTACCTAGCATTGCGTAAATGTTGAGTAAATATATATTGTAGACTTTGATGATCTGTCATTAGCTCAAAGGGTCTACCTACTAGATAGTGTCACCAAATTTTGAGAGAAAATACTACAACTTCCAACTCTAAATCATGGGTTGCATAATTAACCTCATGTATTTTCAATTTCCTAGATCCATAGGCAACTATTGCTCCTTCCTATGAGAGAACTCCTCCCATTATTCCAATGATGCGTCCGTACATACAGAAAAGCTTCCCTGAGGATCGAGTATCTTTAATATAGTACGTGTAGTAAGATTTTGCTTAAGCAGTTCAAAAGCTACCTCACATTTATCAGTCCATCTGAACTCTCTTCCTTTTATCTGTAGGTTAGTTATTGGTGAATTGATTTTGGCATAATCCTTTACATACCGCCTATAATATCCAGTTAATCCTATGAAATTTCAGACTTCTATCACATTAGTAGGTGGTGGTAAATTCAAAATAGCCTCAATTTTCTTAGGATTTACCACGATCCCTTTTACTAAAACATTATATCCCAAATATTTTATTCCTATCACATAAAATTCACACTTGGACAAATTCCCATACAACTGATTTTTCCTTAACAGTTCCAGCACAATTCTGAGATGTTTGTCATGTTCTGCTTTATTTTGAAAATATATCAATGCCATTCAAGAACACCAAAATAAACCTATCCAAATGCTTTCTAAAAATTCTATTCATAAAATTCATGAACGTTGTCGGATCATTCGTTAGACCAAAATGTAAGACAATAAATTCATAATTCCCATATTGAGTTTTACAAGTTGTCTTGTGAGTATCCTCATCACGGATCCTCAGTTGATGATATCCTGATTTCAAATCAATTTTTATAAATATTATGGCATCCTTGAGTTGATCGAAGAGATATTTGATTCTAGGTAAAGGATATCTATTTTTGATAGTTTCCTTATTTAACATTTGATAGTCAATGTATAATCTTAAGGAACCATCCTTATTTTTTACAAATAGAACTGGTGCACCCCATGGTGACACGCTTGGTCTAATTAGTCGTTTATCTAATAATTTTTTAAGTTGTACTTTTATTTTTTGTATTTCTATAGGTTTCATTCTATAAGGAGCCCTATGTATAGGCTCTATTCTGGGTTGAAGTTCGATAGTAAAGTCAAATTCTCTTTTAGGAGGTAATCTGGGTAAATATTTTGGAAATACATCCCTATACTCTTGAAGAACAGGGTGTTTCCCAAACACCTCTTCCTTATTTTCTTCCTCTATCTCATTTATCTTAACAATATATACCATTCCTCATTTTTTGATGGCTTTCTTGAGTTGCAAAGCTGAAAGGATTTGGGGTTGGAAAGCCCCTTGTAGGCTATTCACTCTACGAACAAGCCTATAAACATTCGTATACTCAATACATCAGTCTTAAAAATTGATTATTGCTTTATGCGCTCATAGCCAATCCATTCCTAACACCATGTCAAAGGCATGCAAATGTGCAACATACAGGCTGTTAGGAACCTAGTTCCTATCAATTGGAAATCAATGGAGAACAATGGAAAATGAATGCAAATAAATAAATTAAGAATCACTTTTATTTAGATCATTGTTTCAAATGGAGGTTGCCCTGCCAAGTGCTCACAAGGAGATATAATAATTTATGTTCTTCGATGCTCAATGACACCTTCTATGAATGCATATATAAACCTATCTAATAGTTATGATGTGAAAGGACACGATGGTCCATAATAAAATGAGAGAGATTAGTTATATAATATAAGTTAGGATTAGGATCCTAACAAGCCACCCCTCTTAAAAAGAGCTTTGTCCTCAAAGTGGAATTTGGGGAAGTTCTTCAAACTTTCGTGAAAGGGCATCGACAACCATGTTATCTTTCCCTTTTTTATATATGATTTCATAATCATATCCTAGTAGTTTTGTAACCCACTTTTGTTTCTCTAGAGTGGTTATGCACTGCTCAAGAAAGTACTTTAAACTATGGTGGTTAGTGCGAATAATGAAATGTTGGCCTATAAGGTAAGGTCTCCAATGTTGAATAGCATGAATAATAGCTAACATCTCTTTTTCATATGTGGAATGAGCCAAATTATTTTTAGAAAAGGCCTTGCTAGTAAAGGCCAAGGGTCATCCATTTTGCATGAGCACTGCTCCTATTCCCACTCCTGAAGCATCACTCTCAATAATAAATGGTTTGGAAAAATATGGCATGGCTAAGACAGGGGTGGTACACATTGCATTTTTTAAAGCGATGAAGGCATCTTCAGCCTTTGGAGACCAAAGAAAAGCATTCTTCTTGAGTAGTGTTGTTAAGGGGGCTGCAATTTTACCATAATTTTTGACAAATATGTCCGAGATATTCAATTTCTTATTTTTTGAAGGAACATTTTGATCTTTTGGCATATAATTGGTTGTCCTCCAAGGTTTTTAATGCTTGGTCTATATGGTGTAAGTGATCTTCCCATGTTTTACTATAAATCAAAATGTCATCAAAGAAAACTAAAATAAACTTGTGAAGGAAAGGGTGGAATACCTTGTTCATTAGACTTTGAAATGTAGAAGGGGCGTTGGTAAGGCCAAATGGCATAACCATGAATTCATAATGCCCTTCATGAGTGCGAAAGGTAGTTTTTGGAATATCACTTTCCTTAACTCAAATTTGGTTTTTGGAATATCACTTTCCTTAACTCGAATTTGGTGGTAGCCTGATCGTAAATCTAATTTGGAGAAGTATGTCGCCCCATGAAGTTCATCTAATAATTCATCGATGACGAGGATAGGAAATTTCTTTGATGGTTAGTTTGTTAAGGGCACAAAAATCAACACATAGGTGCCATGACCCATCCTTTTTTTGAACTAATATAACAGGAGAAGAGTAAGGACTCACACTAGGTCTAATAACCCCTGCTTTTAGTAGTTCTTGTACTAGTTTTTCTATTTTTGTCTTTTGTAGATATGGATATCGGTAAGGTCAAATATTAGGAGGTTGGTGCCTTGGAAGAAGTTGAATGGTATGATCATGGCTTCGTTGAGGAGGTAATCCTTTTGGTTCATTAAATACTTTGTCATGGCGTGCTAGGAGTTGTTGTAATTCAGGTGCTATTGTTTGTTCTTCATTTGTTGGTTGGATGGAGAACAATTGTGCCATCATAACCTTACCTCCTTTTCAAATAAGCTTCTCCATTCTATGAGAACTTACTAATTGAGAAGGGCCTGATTTTAACCCCTTAATAGTATATGTTTGACCATTTTGTGTGAATTTCATCCATAGGTCTTCAAAATCCCATTGGATGGTGCCTAGTGTTCTCAACCATTGTACTCCTAGGACGATATCACATCCTCCTAGTGGCAGTGCATACATATCGACTTTCATATTATAATCACCCATAGTGAGTTTAATATTTTGACATTTTCCTTTGCATGCAATTCGTCCTCCGTTTCCAATCATAACTTCAAAATTATTACAAGGATGTATAAAGCAATCAACTTGTTTTGCCACCCTTGGATCGATAAAATTATGTGTGCTACCAGATTCTAGAAGCACAATGAGGTTTTGTTTCTTAAAGTATCCCTTGACCTTCATAGTTTGTGGGGAGGAGAAACTAGCAAGGGCATTAAAGGAGATTTCAGGTGCATCCTCTATGTTACTTTTTGGAGTTTCTGTCACTACTTCCACCTCAATAGTATCTTCTTCTTTTGAATTACCTTGGTCAAGCGTATCTAAAATATAGAGTTTGGGGGTAATGCATTTATGGTTGGGGACAAATTTCTCATCATAGTGGAAACAAAGGCCCTTTTCTCATCTTTCCTTCATTTCTTTAGGGCTAATTATTTTAATTGGTAAAACTCTATTTAGTTTTGGGGTGGTGTAGGAATTTGAAGATTTGCTCATTGGTGGTACCCCAAGTCGACGTTGGTTATTGATTTTTTCTTTCGCCATTTGAGCTAACGCAATAGTGTGCAACATGTTGGTAGGATTGAGCATTTGCACTTCTAATCGAATGTCTTCTTTTAAACCACTTATAAAACAAATTTGGAAGAATGATGCATCTAGCCTTGATGTAAAATTTACCAATTTCTCAAATTGAGCTTGGTACTCTCGTACTATAGTGGTTTGGCGGAGTTTGGTGAGGGCTCCTATGAAATCTTCAAATTTGCTTGGGCCGAATCGTACCATTATATTTTTTGTAAATTTTTTCCATGTAGGGGTGCCATTTGTCTTTTCGTACCATTGGTACCATTGAGTAGCGGTACTCTCCAGGTGGAAGGATGCAATGCGAACCTTTTGGACTTTAGGGATTTGATAGAGGGAGAAATATTGGTCCGCTTGATAGATCCAATTTGTGGGGTCACCTCCTTCAAACTTTGGAAAGTCCAATTTAGTGGTTTGAGGTAGGATTGATGTTTGTGGCCCCCGAGTAATGCTTGTTGTGTTGGTGCTATGATAGGTTGGTCGGCTTGGATTACTGCCATATTTTGTTGTAACATATCCATGGAGTGGTTAGTGGCAACAAATTTTAAATCTATTTCTGTTACTTTTGTCATGAGTTTCTATTCAAGATCGTCCTTCCATTTATTTAGTCCCTCCATGAAGTCCTTCATCTGGTCTTGTGAACGTCTTCCATCGGTCATTGTGGTGGTTTTGCAAATTTTTCAAGCTTAACTTCTTTGAAAAAATAGTAGAAATTTAATCAAATTGTCAAGTATTGACAAAATTTGAAAAAATTATTGTAATATTTTGTCAAAATTTTGTCAAAAATATTTGGCAAAATTTCAAAATTTTTTTTGTTTCAACTTTAGGGTCCTATGATTTTTTGAAATTTCAAATTTTGAAATTTGGCGAGAGCGGGCTCGAAGTTTCAAATTTTGAAATTTTGTGAGAGTGGGCTCGAAGAGCGAGGTGAGGGAGTGGTAGAGATAAACGACGATGGAGATATATGGAGAGCAAGGTGAGGGAGTGACAGAGACAAACAAGGGCAGAGTGGGCAAGGAAAGCACAATGAGGGAGTGATAGATATAAGTTAGAACTGAGTGGGCACGTAGTATGAGGTAAGAGTGATAGAGACAAGCAAGGGCAAAGCGGTCATGAAGAGAGAGGTGAGGGAGCAACAGAGACAAGTGAGGGTAGAGCATAGGGTCAACGTTTCAACAAGGGACATGTGCCAACCATCGGCATCCACATGCACATGTGTGAGGTGTCTAGCTAAGCTATACAATCACAAGGGGTGCACTTGATTATTTAAATTTCTTTTTTTTCCTTTCGAAATCAATGTGGGATAAAAATGGCATAACAAGTTACGCACCCTTTTTTATATGCCTTCGTTGGAGAAAAAAATTCGACGTCGAAGTTGACTTTCGGCGATTGAAAAGTTTTTAAAACTTTAGTTTATAAATTTTCATCGAAAAACTTGTAGACATGCCGAAAAATATCACAATTAGAAATTTTATCAAATTTTTTTGTCGTCTAACGTTGCCTGTCGAATTTGGTTTACTCTCCAAGGGATCTACGTTTATATTTGTGTGAATTTTTTTATTTTTGATGTCGAATCTTGTTGCTTTCTTCCTCTGTTGTCCACTATATTTTCTCTGCTACGTTCGAAACCGTCTCAGTTTGCTTATAAATGGATATATCTGGGCTTGTCTTGGGCTATGGTGGTTTTATATGGATTGTTCACAGGGTGATATATATATATATATATATATATATAGATATTGATGCAATTTTTTTTGTGTATGATGGTGGATATTTTTGTGATGATGTGACAATGGGAGAGATGAAACACAGGCACAAGAGTGGAATGGCAGATAGTTGGAATTGAATAACGGGGTGAGAAAATGCTTAATTGAATGATGGCTCTGATACCAGTTGTTAGGAACCTGGTTCCTATCAATTGGAAATCAATGGAGAACAATGGAAAATGAATGCAAATAAATAAATTAAGAATCACTTTTATTTAGATTATTGTTTCAAATGGAGGTTGCCCTGCCAAGTGCTCACAAGGAGATATAATAATTTATGTTCTTCGATGCTCAATGACACCTTCTATGAATGCATATATAAACCTATCTAATGGTTATGATGTGAAAGGACACGATGGTCCATAATCAAATAAGAGAGATTAGTTATATAATATAAGTTAGGATTAGGATCCTAACATAGGCACCCTATGGCCATTCCACTAGGTAAGGCAATTTTTGCCATAGGATAACACTGGTTTACAGAGTAGGTTTATCTTGAACCATACTCAACCTTCCACCCATGTGCCAAGATTCCTGGCCTTTTTGATATATATTCAACTAAACTAGTGGAAATAAAATTATCTGTAGCACCACTATCAAATAATATTTTAACACTCCTACCAAATATTTTACCTTTTATCACCAGTGGTGTAGCCTGACAATTCAAATTCTAGTTTTCTATAGCTGCATAAATCCTATGTGTTGGTTCCTTAGGTGCAGTTTCTTTGTACATTAGTTCATTTCCTTTTGAACTCATCCCTATTCTCTATGGAAAATTGGTGGCATAATGTGGTCCCTTACAAATAAAACATCCTTCTTTTGGTCTTGGATGTTCTTTTCACTTCAACCTCCCTATTGATTACTTATTTTGGTAGGTTAATATGTTTCTATGGTGATCTATTGCCATCGTTGCCATGATTATAGTGACTACAATTCCTTCCTCGGAACCTCCTAAATTTTCCCTATTTTCTATCTTCTTTTCCATCCTATCTAGGGGCACTCTTGTTTGCTTGCTCACACTCCCAGTTCATGAAACCTAAACTATTTCTCTTCCTTGGTGCCTCTTTGCCTTGTTTATCTAACCCCTCATAGTCAAAGTAGGGTTTGAGATATGTTTTAGCTTTCCTTGCTAAATCATAGGCCTTTTGCAATGTTCTAGGTTATCACATGTCCACTTCCTATCTTATCCTAGGATCCATTCCAAGTGTGAACTTGTGGACCTTCATTTTCTTAGTGTAAGCAGGCACATATTTCACTAAATTAACAAATTTTTGATAATATTTCTCCATTGTACTAATTACCTGACGAAGCTTAGTGAATTCATCAAACTTCTAGGAATAAAAATATTTTGTGAGAAGTCTTTCTTTGAAGGCTTTAAAAAATTCTTCCTATTTTAGATCAATTGTAGCTGCTAGATTCTGTTCTTCACTATGGGTTTCCCACCAAGATAAACCTTCTCCTTACAAATGTAGTGTAGCATAGGATGTTCAAGTGCCAGAGGAAAAGTTCTTCATGTTGCAATAGGTCTCTATCTCTTTCAACCAAGCCTCGAATTTATCTCCATTTTCCTCTCCATTAAATTTGGAAGATTTCAGACGTTTCATTTCCTTTCCCAAATCAGCCTTCAATTGAACTCTAGCCAGTTGTGCCTCTAAAAGAGGTTCATCTGCTTGTTCCCTTCTCAGGTTACTAGTTTGTGTTTCTCGATTCAACATAACATCCAACAACTATTTTTGGGTCTCCACCTGCTCATGAAGTAGAGCCACTATTTCAGTAATAGTTTGTCTTTCATTAGGGTTTTTTGAACCAACACCAAGTGTTCTTTTATCTACATTGGTTCCTTGTATTTGCTTCGTCGATGGAGCAACACCTTCTCTTCTTATTTTTTGTGGCATTTTCCTCTAGCCACGTCAGTTTCCAATTCATCTTTGGGTGGTTTCTCCTACCAATGATCTATACTAAACAGTTGGGTTTACCTTTTTTTTTTAAAATAAGGTATATTACTCACAAGGTATGTTTGCTACTAAAAATCCCCAATAAAGTTTTACATAATGAGCCAATTCCATTTTAAACCATGCTCTCATACCAAATGTAACTATTGGTCATCAAATCTGCCTAGGAAAGAATTTGGGTGAGTGTATGCGCCCTAGAACCTGGACCAACATTGAAAGGTTGAAGGGAAGAGATGCCCCTCGTGCCAATATCCAGAGAAAGGTCGGATCCTATGCTAAAATACTTTGGTTTTTTGAGATAAGGGATGCAGGAAAGAGATAAAAGGAGTTAGAGTTAGAGAAAGAAAATAAAAAAGGGGTAAGGGAAGAGAGATCGGTGATTTAAGGTGGGAGAGAACAGGAAGCACGATCACTAACTAACAACTTGAATAGCAGCAAGGAACACCAAGAATAAACGAAAGAAACACCACATTAACCTTCCTATGTATCCTCTGAGAGAGTTCCAGGATTCTCCTTCTCCCTTTCATCAAAATTTAGGGTTTAGAGTAACGACGATTAGGACAAGCGAATGTAACAGAAACCACAACACACCAGGCATCATAAAAGAAAACCAATATAGCATTTTTCCTCTCCTATGTATCCTTTAGGCAAGTTTCAGGGTACAGTCCCCAATCGTACACCGAATTCAGGATTCAAAGTCACAATATAAAAATGAAGAAAGACAAAAGAATCAAACACAGAAGGCAGCATAAAAGAGAGAAATTGAGCCCAAAGCTCTTTAGTATTAATCGTAGGACATCAAGTTACAACAGATTTCTAGCAGATAGTTCCCCCACTTTCTTACATTACAATGCCTGGGTTTTTATAGAGGACCCGACCCTCTAAGTCATTATTACACAAAATGGCAAAGTATACTCTTGAGATCTGAGAATTCGGCTCCTCGCGGCCCTCATGACTGAGCTTTCAAATCCATTACTAGAATTTGCAACTGTGATCGAGTCAACCGTAGAAATATGCAATGATGAGCCGTCTGAGTGTCCTTGGTTTTTGGGTGCAATGCTCGAGTGGCCGCCATGCTTGTCGAGATCTCCTTCAGGGACTGATACTTAGCTTCCAATTGCCAAAAATGAGCAGCGAGCTTACCGGGCAAGTAAAAATGCACTTATGAGGCACTTTGATGGTCTCGAGAAAATACCTAGCTTAGAGTGTGTACCCCCTTTTGAGTCGTAAAAAAGCAACATGTCGTGATATCGCGACATTTCTATGCCTTCAGCTTGGTTCTTCTTCTTGCATCGCGAAAATATGACATGTCGCGATATCGCGACACTTCTATGTCTTTGTCTTCTTTTGTTGCTTTGAGCCACAAAAATGCAACATGTCGCGATATCACGACACTTTTCCTCTCTTGCTCTTCCTTATCGCTTTGAGTCACGAAAATGCAACATGTCGTGATATCGCGACACTTTCTCTTTCTTGCGCTTTCTCCTCACTGTCGGTCGTGAAAATGCGACATGTCGTGATATCGCGACACTTTCTCTTTCTTACGCTTTTTCCTCGCTGTCAGCCGTAAAAATGCGACATGTCGTGATATCACGACACTTTTACCTTCTACGCTTCCTCCTTGCTTTCGGTCGCGAAAATGTAACATGTCGCAATATCTCGTCACTTTCTCTTTCTTGCGCTTTCTCCTCGCTGTCGGCTATGAAAATGCTACATGTCGCGATATCGTGACACTTTCTCTTTCTTGTGCTTTTTCCTCGCTGTCGGCCGTGAAAATGTGACACCCTCTTATCGCTCTGAGCCGCAAAAATGCGACATGTCGCGATATCACGACACTTTGCTTTCTTGCTCCCTCTTGTCGCTCTAAGCCGTGAAAATGCAACATGTCATGATATCGCGACACTTTCCTTGTTTTCTGCTGCAAAAATGCAACATGTCGCAATATCGCGACACTTTTTCTTTCTTGTGACGAAGCTATCTTCTTTGGACCGTTTGGCAGTGAAGCTTTTCCTTCTTCATCTTGTGTACAAGGGGGTGGCATTGAAAGCCAAAATTTCTGCAACACTTACAAATACTTTCAAAGCAACAAAAAGAAATACTTTTGCAAAAGGAAAGACTATACAAAATTTTGATTTTTTTGATTTTTTTCTACCCCTTGCACAATGTGACAAAATTGTCAACATTCTTGGCGGCTCACGGGGCATTTAGCTTGTCTGATGTAGAGATCCCAGGCCTTTATCCATTGGGAAACAGAGTCATTCCCATTGTCCTCTTCTCTTACTATCCACTGACAACATTTTTTTTTTTGTTTGTGCCTGAGCTCCTAAGCAACACTTAGCACTTTCGACACTTATTTACTAGTCGGTCTATTTACAGTATTTACACAAAAGTTTATGACATGATCAGGATACCGCCACCATAAACCCAGCTTCAGGTGCTTATCCAATGAACCTGCAATGTTTGGACCAGATCTGATTGAACTTCAGTTGATATTTGAAGTCCATCTGGCCTCTTACCGAAGTTGTCCATGTTGCGAATAGGGAGCAACGTAGTGAGTTGTCACTCCTGCCAGTACCTGTATTATTGATAAAATATGTGGTGAAGAAGTTCGCCGTATGAGGGGCCTCTTGGGGTACTGGTCGTAGTGGGGGATAGAACCAATACCAGAATACCAAAGAATCTATTAACTGTGGGCTAGGTACAGGTTCTTCCATCCTCCTAATGCGGTAACAGGGTTCCTCCAGCAAAGAGTAATCTTCCAAGATCTCTTCAGGTTTAGCTTGATGAGATATGCTTAATGGATTCTGGCTGAGTACTTGCGTTCCATCCTTTGGGATACAAAAAGGGTGCAGAAATGTGCCCTCTTCGTTCTTAGGCTCTACCACTTGAGCCTGTTCTTCTCCTCGGCCCATATTTTGATGGGAACTGCAAGCAACCATATTGTTCATTGCTGGATCATGGCTTGCATATTCCCATTGTTGGACTTGGATGAAACCTGCCTCTTGAGCTTCAAACGACTACATCTCAGGCCTTTGCTCAGTATGAGGAGTCTGCCATGATGAATACTGTGTTGGATAAACAAGAGCAATAATTACCGGGTAGGGTGATGGGGTTGCTCCCCACTGCCACTTTCTCGATAAGAGCAAAAGTTGTTCTGCTCGTATTGCTTCCTCAAATATTTGAGGGAATATTTGCTCACCTGATCGCAGTAAGAGGAGGCCCGTGTCCGGGTGAAAATATCGAACATAGAAGAGGTGGGCTTGGGTGGGCGTTGGTTGGAAATCCCCTGGAATTCTCTTCCAACTTCTACAAAATCAGACGTTGAAGTCGGTAATGCTCTCCAAAGGTGCTCTCCTGATGGTGGAGAGGTACGTCAAAAGCTGGAAGGGATCTTGAGATCCATCAAATGTTCTGAATAGTGCTCCCGCTAAGTCATCCCATGAGCAGATGCTTTTATGCCCGAGCAGTCTGTACCACTGCAGCGCATTTCATTCCAAAGATAGAACTAGGAGTCTGATCATGACATCCTCGTGGGTTATGTCATGGAGGACCGCTAAAGCAGCAACATCTTCAAGGTGCTCTCGGGCCATTCCCTTAGTGCCATTGTATTTTGTCAATGTCTCCAAGGCGCTTTTGGGAATTTCATGGTAACTTTGAAGATTCGGAGGGCCACTATCATCCCAGCTGGGATAACATACCCTCTCCATTATAGCAGTGGCCTACAGATATCACGGTTCTCACCACTAAGTCGAAGTCGCCAGGTGAACATTATTTTCTTCGCTTGTGAGGTCAAGGCTACTCACCGAACCTTGATTCCTCTGGGGTGTCTTATTTTAGCTTTAAAAGGTGCCTACGATCAAGAAATCTAGATCTTTAGCTCAGTCAGAGTCGCCAGGTGATTTTTCTAGATGGAGGCAAGCCAGAGATTCACCAAACTTGGGCTTCCTTAAAACATGGGACCAGTGTCCCACCGGGTGTGCCAAAAATGGTGAGTGTATGCGCCCTAGACCTAGACCAACATTGAAAGGCCAAAGGGAAGAGATGCCCGTCATGCCAATCTCCGGAGAAAGGCCGACTCCTATGCTAAACTACTTTGGTGTTTTGAGATAAGGGATGCAGGAAAGAGATAAAAGGACTTAGAGTTAGAGAAAGAAAATAAAAAGGGGTAAGGGAAGAGAGATCGATGATTTAATGTGGGAGAGAATAGGAAGCATGATCACTAACTAACAACTTGAATAACAGCAAGGAACACTAAGAATAAACGAAATAAACGCCACATTAACCTTCCTATGTATCCTCTAAGAGAGTTCCAAGATTCTCCTTCTCCCTTTCGTCAAAATTTAGGGTTCAGAGTAATGATGATTAGGACAAATGAATGTAACAGAAACCACAACCCACCAGGCAGCATAAAATAAAACAAATATAGCGTTTTTCCTCTCCTATGTATCCTTCAGGCAAGTTTTAGGGTACAGTCCCCAATCACACACCGGATTCAAGATTTAGAGTCATAGTATACAAATGAATAAATACAAAAGAATCAAACATAGAAGGTAGTATAAAAGAGAGAAATTGAGCCCAAATCTCTTTAGTATTAATTGCAGGACATCAAGTTACAACAACTTTCTAGTGGATAGTTCCCCCCATTTCTTACATTACAATGCCTGGGTTTTTATAGAGGACCCGACCCTCTAAGTCATTATTACACAAAATAGCGAAGTATACTCTTGAGATCTGATAAGTTGGCTCCTCACGACCCTCATGACTAAGCTTTAAAATCCATTACCAGAACTGGCAACTGTGATCGAGTCAACCACAAAAATATGCAATGATGAGTCGTTTGAGTGTCCTTGGTTTTTGGGTGCAATGCTCGAGTGGCCGCCATGCTTGCCGAGATCTCCTTCAGGGACTGATACTTCGCTTCCAATTGCCAAAAATGAGCAGCGAGCTTACCGAGCAAGTAAAAATGCACTTATGAGGCACTTTGATGGTCTCGGGAAAATACCCGGATTGGAGTGTGTGCCCCCTTTTGAGTCACGAAAAAGCAACATGTTGTGATATCGCGACATTTCTATGCCTTCAGATTGGTTCTTCTTCTTGCATCGTGAAAATATGACATGTCGCGATATCACAACATTTCTATGTCTTTGTCTACTTTTGTTGCTTTGAGCCGCAAAAATGCAATATGTCGCGATATCATGACACTTTTCATCTCTTACTCTTCCTTATCACTTTGAGCTACAAAAATGCAACATGTCGCGATATCGCGACACTTTCTCTTTCTTGTGCTTCCTCCTCGCTGTCGGTCGCGAAAATGCGACATGTCGCGATATCACGACACTTTCTCTTTCTTACACTTTTTCCTCGCTGTCGCCCGCGAAAATACGACATGTCGCGATATTGCGACACTTTTCCCTTCTACGCTTCCTCCTTGCTTTCGGTCGCGAAAATGCAACATGTCGTGATATCGTGACACTTTCTCTTTCTTGCGCTTTCTCCTTGCTGTCGACAGCGAAAATGCAACATGTCGCGATATCGCGACATTTTCTCTTTCTTGTGCTTTTTCCTCGCTGTCGGCCGCAAAAATGCGACATGTCGTGATATCGTGACACTTTTCTTTCTTGCTCCCTCTTATCGCTCTGAGCCGCGAAAATGTGACATGTCGGGATATCGCGACACTTTGCTTTCTTGCTCCCTCTTGTCGCTCTGAGCCGTGAAAATGCGACATGTCGCGATATCACGACACTTTCCTTGTTTTCGACCACGAAAATGCAACATGTCGCGATATCGCGACACTTTTTCTTTCTTGCGGCGAAGCTATCTTCTTTGGCCCTTTTGGCAGCAAAGCTTTTCCTTCTTCATATTATGTACAAGGGGGTGGCATTGAAAGCCAAAATTGTTGCAACACTTACAAATACTTTTGAAGCAACAAAAAGAAATACTTTTGCAAAAGGAAAGACTATACAAAATTTTGATTTTTTTTATTTTTTTCTACCCCTTGCACAATGTGACAAAATTGTCAACAGTAACAACCCAAAATTCCTCATTTTTTTTTAGCCTAGAGTCATGGACCAATTATGGACCATCACTGATAGTCCACTATGTGTTTTTCGAAAGTAGTTGTGTATAGTTCGCTTAAAAAGTCATCCATTTCTTCTCTTATTGACTTACAGTTTGTCACCCCTTACTTTCCTTTGAAAGGGTATCTCTAAAAACCAGCTGTCTACATGTATTTCTATGTAGGAGTTTTCCTTTTTCATATTTTGAAAAGAAAGTACCCGAACCATCACTCTACACAAGTATTTTAGTGTAGAATTCCCACTTTTATATCTATCAAAAAGGGTCTGTGCAAATCCCTATAAGCTACATACATCAGTTTATTTAGTTGCACTATGTTCCCAAGGTTCCTGAGATGAAAGGATTAGAAGATTAAGGATGAGAGATTGTAGGATTAGGTTTTTGTGTGAATCCCATACCCATGATTGTGATATTAGAAAGAAGGTTATTTACATGAGGATTAGAGATTGGGACACTTGATGACATACTCTAATTAGGAGTGTAGATTGTGCCTACCTATTGAGAAGGGGCAATTAGCATTTTTCTATAGTAATTCCTCAAGGGTAGGCAAAGATGAATGATGTTCCAAAGGGGGTGGAAGGGTTTGTATCTTGAAATCTATGGAAGTGGTGATTAAAAGAGGATTTGAATCAATGAAATAAGAATTGATGCATTAAGTGTTAGGATCCCATGCTAACACTATTTTTGTAATACTCATATGATTATGTAATGACCCCATTTCAATGTGGGGATCCCTTTATAATGTTATTTTTGTAATACTTTGTAATGGTATGTGTCAAGTAAGGCAGCTAGGCAAGTGAGATCATTTCATGTAACTATTATCAAGAATGTAACCAATATTTGGTAGAAGATTCTATCTTGAATGAAATTTTTGCATCTAAGCCAATTTTGAGCATTAGGTTAGGGTTGCATGAAGTGTATCTTTAAAAGACATGGGTCTATGAATGAATGTATATTTTTATAAATTAATGAAAGTATTGAAGGAGGTTGCCCCCTCGAAGAGGCCTATGATTCTATGTTATTTTGTGAGATTGTTTCATTTCTGCACTTAATTTCCGTATTGCAATAGTTTGTATTTCAAGTATTTATGTTTATTTGCAATATTTGTACGAGTGAGTTTATTTTTAATAGTAGGTTCCTAACAAGTGGTATCAAAGCACTTTTTAGGGTTGAGTTCTGCTATGACTGTGATAGTTCTTGCCCTTCCATTATTTATAATTTTGATAGTGCTATGACTGTGATAGTGCTATGAATGTGATAGTTCAAGTATTTATGTTTATTTGCAATATTTGTACGAGTGAGTTTATTTTGAGTAGTAGGTTCCTAACAAGTGGTATCAAAGCACTTTTTAGGGTTGAGTTCCACTATGATTGTTAGGTATAATTTTCTTGTGTTTTTCATTTTTTGCTTGTCCTTTATCTAAAAAAAAGAACCAACAAAAACACAATTTTTTTTGCAATTGTTTATTAGGTTAGAAATCCTGTGTCGAGGGTTTTAAAATATCATGGAGGAGCTATCATTATTGTCTAAGATATATTTTCCATAAAGTGCCTAATGAAGTGTGGGGAAATCAGGCTCTAATACCCAAGTTTCAGACAATACCCGTCTATGGAATATAGCTCCCACATATATTTGGGTATATTGGGAGACCACCTAGAATTAGGAGAAACCTTTAGCCCTAGAAAGATTTTTTAGTCTTGTATTATCCATAATACATCAGGATGAAGCGTGGTTTTCATGGCCCTTTTAGATGTGAAATGTGTGAAGAGAATGTAGAAAATATCAACCATATTTTTATTGAGTGTACTTTAGCCTCTGAGCTATGGAGGAGAATGACCACTTTACTTGGCTTACAGTGGTCCAATTTTTTTACTTTTGAATAGGTTTGGAGGGATTGGCCTAATCAAGAGGGTGTTGATCATTTTATTAGGCAGTTAGTTTGAATGGGTTCTACCATTATTCTTTAGAATATTTGGAATGAAAGGAACAACCAAATTTTTAATCAAGATAGGAAGGATATTTACTATATTTGGCAAAAGACCATAGCCAACTTAGTTGAATCAGTCTATCAACTCCTTAATCACCCCAAAAACTCCCACCAAAGATGGGATCAAGTGATGTAAATATTGAAGATTAAATATTCTAAGGGCAACCAACTTAAAGGGAATGTGAGTATTAGTAAGATGGATAGGACTAGAAATTGGCAACCTCCTCCTAAGGATTTTGTAAAAGTTAATATTGATGGAACCTCTAGAGGGAACCCTGGAAAAGCCAATGTGGGAGGAATTGGTAGAATTTTAGATGGCTCCCTAGTTTTTACTTTTGTTGAGAATTTGGGTATTCTTTCCAATAACCTTGTTGAGGGGTATGGTATCCTAAGAGGAATTCAAGAGGCTACTAAGGTTGTATGGGAAAAGGTGTTAGTTGAGTCTGAATCTCAACTTATGATTAATCTCTTGAAGACTCCTTCTAAGAATCATAAGGTGGATTGGAGAATAAAAATAATTATTGAGAAGATTCAATTAATCCAGATGGGATTTTTGAAAGTTGATTACAATCATGTGGTCAGAGATCAAAACAAGAGTTCCGATGCTTTAGCTAATTGGGCTTTGGACAAAGGTGATCTTACTTTTTATGGCCACCCTCCTATATGGTGGGCTTCTGAAATTAGGAAAGCTCTTCTTTCTATCATTTCTTTCGATGGCTCCAGTTTTGAAGGTACCTAGTTTCTTCTTGCTTTTTTTTTTTTCTTCTCTTTGGTTCATTTAGTTTTTTTTAGTTCCCTAGCTCATTCTATTATTTATTTTGTTTCCTATATTGATTCTTGCCTTAATAGTCTTTTGGTCTAGATAGGTCATTGTTATGTTCAATTTTTTTTTCTTTTTTCTTTAGTTTTTTAAGGTGGGTGGGTTCTTTTGTTTTGTTTTGTTTTTGTGTTCTTTGTGTTGTTTTTTTTTGTTCATGTGTTTTTGTTGTTTTGTTTTGTTTTTTTTTTAATGTTTTTTGTTATTGTTATTGTGTTTTTTTCATTCTTTTTCTTGGGTTTATCTTTGTTTGTGTTATTTCGTGTTTTTATGTGTGAGTGTTTTCTATGTTTTTTGTTTTTTTTTATTGTCTGTTGTTGGTTGTTTTTTATTTTTATTTTTATTTTATTTTATTTTTTAATTTTTTAGGTTTTGGTTGTGTTTATTTTTCATGTTTTTTTTGGGTTGTCTTTGTAGTGTTCTATTGTTTTTGTCTTGTTTGTGTTTTGTTATGTGGTTCTTGTGTTTTTCTATGTGGTTTGTGTTGTGGTTTCTTTTATCTTATTGTGCGTGTTTGGTTGTGCTTTTGTTTTTGACACACTCAAGGAGCATGTTTTTTATTTTATTTTATTATTTTTGTTGTTATTTACTTATTTTTAAATTGGTTTTGTGTGTTTGTTTGCTCCTTGAGTATGCCAAAGGTGGTAGGCGAGGTCCGAGTCTTGGGCATTTTTGGTGGAATGGATACCCCTGCCTCCTTGGGTCTTACCCGAAAGTGGCATCCCTTTTGGGATGTTTTCCATAAATAAAAAATAATACATAAAAAAAAATTCAAAAATATTACCCTCCCGTATTGTCAAAGAGGCAAGTAGTGTAGGGTATGTGTGGAATTGTCCTTGAGTGGTGGACTGAAATATTAGTTCGAGCACTATCATTTGTCACTGTGGTATAACAGAGGGCCTATGGGTACTACATACACCTTGGCTTAGCATAATCTGGTTTTGTAAAATTTTAACTTGCACCTTCTTGTTCTGTTGAATGTTTAACCTACAACCAAATACGTTTCTACAAAAATTGAGCATACGAAGGAGATTTTTGATCACAAAAATACTGTTTGAAATGGAGGAATGAATTGGTGAACATAACAAAAATAGTCAAGATAAAGTTTACCAGTGTTAGTGGTAGTCAAGAATCACTTCAGTCAAAGCGTAGTAACAGTTAGGTCAGGGTTGTTAGTGGTCAGTAGAAATTGTCTATGATAGTAAAAAATTATAGGAGGCAGAGCATTGTTAGTGATAGAGTCAAAATAGACAATCGTTAATATAGGGAACCGCAATGTTAGTAACTAAACAATATCAGTAACAACTAGTGTAGAGATAGTGTTAGCAATCGATAGTGTAGAGACCATGTTATAAGGGATTGACCGACAAAAACCTAACTTTTAAACCAAGCCTCCAAGAGGAAACCTGACCACACCAACAACATCGATAACAAAACATTTTAAAAACATGTTTGGGGTACCCAAAACTAGTGTTGGGGGATATAGCTCATTGTGACCATTAGTTTGACCTTATCATTTTGATATAGCTCATTGAATTTTTTGGCTCCTTACTAAATAGTAACTCCTAGAACCATACTTCTATTTTTAGTAAGTTAGTAGTAGTTGTTCAAATCACACCAAAATGGCTAGTGGCACTTGTGGACACCAAAAAGAGGTAGAAAAAACCCACTCTTTTGAGAAAATAAAAACCACACTTAGTGCCCTTGTCAATGCAATTCAGAGTGTGCAGGATAACATACTAAGTTTCAAAAGTAACCATTTCAACTCCAAATCCAACTTTGAAGAACACTTATTAGAGCTTGATGCACTACTTAAGAATGTCCCAAAGGTATTTGAACATCATGACAAAGAATCCAATAGGGGCAAGGAGGGCTCTCACACTCTTTTTGACTAGGATGCTCCCTTTAAGATGCCCAAATTGGAATTTCCTAAGTTCAATGGAACAAACATAGATGGGTGGTTGTCTCGTGCGAATCAAATTTTCAAACTTCACAATGTCCCTAAATATTTATGGATCACGATGACATATTTCAACTTTGAATATGAAGCTTTACAGTGGTACTAATAGTTACAAAACATAATTATCAATCCTTCTTAGGAATATTTTGAGTCCTAATTACTCACTCGTTTTGGCTCTAGTGAGTATGAGGGATTCATAGTAGCATTAATAAAACTAAGACAAACCTCTATAGTTTGTGACTACCAGACCCAATTTGAGAAACTGACTAATAAGACCTAGGGGTTGAATGAAGGATTTTTTTGAGTTGTTTTGTTAGTGGCTTGAAGGATGATTTGGAGGTTGAGGTCAAGATGTTAAAACCACAAACTATGATGCAAGTCATAAGCTTGGTGCGGTTGGCCAAAGAAAAATATTTAGCTTAAAGGAGACCATCTAAATTTCCATAGGCCAAACCCTAATTTCCTTCTAAGTTCACATCTAGTAATGAAAGTAAATCTACCCCCCACAAGTGCTTGACTATCGAAGAGATGGATGTCCAATGCGCCCAAGGTTTATGTTATAATTATGATGAAAATATAAATGAGGGCATAGATGCATCCAAAATAATCTATTATTGATTGATTTAGAGGAGCCAACAAGTAGTGAACAACTCAAGGATGTAGAAGCATTAGAAGAACCACCACAAGATGAGGGTGACACACAAGAAGAACCACCACCAATTTTTTTTGTTCATGCTCTTGTAGGGATTACTACTCATTAAACCATGAAAGTCAGGTTTTTTCAAAGGTCAATGTCTTACAATCCTCATTGATGTAGAAAGCACACACAACTTTGTTGATCCTTGAATAGTTTATCAAGCCGATTGTTACACACATACATACAACTCCTTTGAGGTTATGGTGGCAAATAGAGGGACCTTGCCTTGCAAAGGTAAATTACATAATGTTAAGTTGAAAATAGGGGACTATGAGCTCAAAACATATATGTTTGCTCTACAACTAGGGGAATGTGATATAGTACTCGACGCCCAATGGTTAGGTACTTTGGGCACCATCACCTAGAATTTTGTAGAGTTGTAGATGTAGTTTTCATAGAATGGTAGGTCTTACACTCTTTGTGCATTACAAGAAAGACCTCCTCCTATTATTAATTCAAACCATATGAAGAAGTTGTTAAAAAAATATTCTTGTGGGCTAATCACTTAGACATTTGCAATCCAACCAACCACATTAGTATAGGACACAATTTTGGAAGATTTACAACTCAGTCTAACTAAGCATGATGTATTTTTTGTAAATCCTATAAACTTACCACTCCATTGCTCCCATGATCATGACATCCCATTGGTACCTGGTAGTGTGCCACCTAATGTCAAATATTATCGATACCCCCATGCCATTAAGTCATATATCAAGAAATTAGTGTAGGAATTGTTAAAATCCAGAGTCATTCAACCTAGTAACAGTCCTTACTCTTCTCCAATCCTATTGGTTCAAAAGAAATATGGGTCCTGGTAGTTGTGTATAGATTTTTGTGAGATCAATAAGCTCACCATTAAGGATAAATTTCCTATCCTAGTGGTAGATGAATTATTGGATGAGTTACATGGTGCTATATTTTTCTCCTAGTTAGATCTCTGCTCGGTTTATCATCAGATACGACTCAAGGAGGATATCCCCAAAACTACATTTTGGACTCATGAGGGCAACTATAAATTATTAGTTATGCCATTTTGTTTGAAAAATGCACCTTCCACATTTTAGAGCCTCATGAATAACATTTTTTTTCCATTCTTATGTAAATTCATTTTAGTCTTCTTTGATGATATTTTGGTTTATAGTCACTCTTGGGACAAGCACCTCACCATGTGGAGCAGACTTTACAACTTTTAGCATAATATCAACTTTATGCTAAGAGGTCCAAGTGTTATTTTGGGTTGAGAAAAGTAGAGTTTTTGGGACACATTGTCACAAAATATGGAATTAAAGTTGATCCTAAGAAGATTCAAGCCACTCAAGGCTGGCTCAAAACCCCACACTTTGAAGGGTCTTCATGGATTCTTAGGACTCACAGGCTATTACCACAAATTTATTTGTAACTATGGTAAAATTACTACTCCTTTAATGACTATGTTAAAAAAATTCCTTTACTTGGATAGGTCCCACTGAGCAGACTTTCCTTGATTTAAAGCATGTTATGACAACTACTCCAGTATTAGCAATGCTCGATTTTTCTAAACCCTTTGTATTTAAAAGCAATGCTTCAAGCAATAGTATTGGATAACCTTTGGCCTTCACTAGTAAAGCACTTTCAAGCCAAAATTTGGATAAATAAACTTATGCAAAGGAGATGCTCACAATTCTGCATGCGGTTACTCACTGGTGATCCTATCTCATTGGGCATCATTTTTCCATTAAAACAGATCACCAAAGTCTCAAGTACTTCTTGGAGCAACGAGATCACCACCCCGAAATAATAAAAGTGGATCTCTAAACTCATGGGATATGATTATGATATAACCTATAAAAAGAAAAATGAGAACATTGTGGTGGATGCCCCTTCTTTCCAATTTGAGGCTCAAAGTATATTATGTGCCATTTATTTGCCCATACTTCAATGGATAAATTCTCTCCACGAGGACGTGCTTAAGGACTTAGGATTGCAAACATTGATTGCCACACTTCAAACAATGCCTACCTCATATCTAGGATAAATTTGGTATGGACAAGATTTATGATACCTCCAATGCCTTGTTATTCCCCACATTTCTTGACTTTGGGATCTCATATTGAAGGATATGCATGCTACACATACTACAAGTCATTCTGGATTCTTCAAGACCTATGAAAGGATTAAGCGTATATTTTTTTTAAAGGGTACAAAGAAGGATATACAAAATTTTATGGTAGAGTGTGACATATGCCAACAAATGAAATGTGAAACAATGAATTCCCAAGGAAATCTTCAACCATTGCCTATTCCCAAATAGTCTTGGACAGATATTTTCATAGATTTTTTTGAAGGATTACCTAAGTCTAGAGGTAAATCAATTATTTTTGTGGTCGTGGATTGTCTCATGAAGTATGCTCATTTTTGTTACCTCTCCCTTCCTTACACAACCTCAATAATAACCCAAAAAATTTTAGATTCTATTCCTCATATTCATGACATACCTGCATCCATTGTGTTCTATCATAATCCTACCTTTACTGGTAATTTTTGGCAAGAATTGTTTAAGTTGTAGGTAACTCAACTCAAAATGATCTTAGACTATCATCGCAAATAGATGATCAAGCCAAGATTATCAACAAATGTTTGGAGATCTACCTTTGTTGCTTTACCTCTGATCATCCTACATACTGGGAAAAGTGGCTTCCCTTGGTTGAGTGTTGTATAACACTTACTATCACATTGTGATCAAGGTTACTCCTTTTGAAGCTATTTATGGTTGACCTCCATCAACACCTTCCTTCGACATTCCAAGTTACTCCAAAGTCAATATGGTTGACACCACACTCCACCAACATACCAAAGTCCTTCATCAAATGAAGTTGAATTTGGAATTGGACCAAAATTGGATGTGCTAATAAGTTTATCAACATCACTATGAGTGTAGCTTTTAATTCAATGATATGGTTTTCCTCTATTTACAGTTGTATAAGCAGTCATCACTCCAGCTTTGCAGGTGCCAAAAACTTACTGCCAAATACTATGGCCCCTACCAGGTCTTACAAAGGATTGGTGCAATGACCTGCAAATTGGCCCTATTGTCTACATCGAAGCTCCACACTATATTTCATGTATCCTCTCTCAAGAAGGTTATAGAAAATTAGGTATAGATTCAATTTTCTATAACCAAACTAGATGAAGAAGGTTCTATCTTGCTTGAGCTCGAACAACTATTGGACCCTAGGTCAACAACTATTGGACCCTATCTTGAATGACATGAACTACTACTAGAAGATGCTACGTGGGAGTCTCTCAAGTAGCTACAATATTAATTTCCTCATATATAACTTTGAGGAAAAATCTTTTTGAAGGGGAAGGACATGTTAGGACCCATCATAACACTATTTTTGAAATACTCATATGATTATGTAATGACCCTCTTCCAACGTGGGGATACCTTCATAATGTTATTTTTGTATTAATTTATAATGGTATGTGGAAAGTAAGGTGCCTAGACAAGTGGGGCTATTTCATGTAACCATTATCAAGAATGTAACCAATATTTGGTAGAAGATTCTAGCTCGAGTGACATTTTACATGTAAGCCAACTCTTGAGCATTAGGTTAGGGTTGCATGAAGTGTATCTTTAAAAGATGGGTCTATGAATAAATGTATCTTTTTTGTAAATTAATGAAAGCATTGAAGAAGGTTATCCCTATGACAAGGCCTATGATTATGGTATTGTGTGAGATTGTTTCATTTTTGCACTTAATTTCCGTATTGCAATAGTTTGTATTTCAAGTATTTATGTTTATTTGCAATATTTGTGTGAGTGAGTTTATTTTTAATAATAGGTTCCTAACATCAAGGTTTGTTTTTATATACCCAAAGGATGGATCCAACTGATCTAATGACAAAGGATTTGAGTTAGGTTGTTAGGGGTAGTCCATGAGTGAACCCTTCCTTGTAGATACACCTAGGGATTCACAACCTTCCCTAAGAAAATTATTCATAACTTTCCTATGCTTTTGTAAGGAGTAGGCCATATGAGATATAAATTGGAAGACTACTCTTCCATCCTCATCATGGGTAGGGATTAGAGAACCTAAAGGTGTAGAAACCTCCTCTTATTGCTTGAAGGTTGGGTTCTCAAAGGTGGGTTGATCATCATGATCTTTCATAGGAGGATTATGATTGATGGCCAATTGATGAGTAGCACTATGAGTTAGGTAATATTTCTTGACCATAGGTTTAGAAAAAGAGGGAGGATTAATTAAGTTGCAATATTTATAAATTTAATTAAATAGGAAAGAGAGGATGTTTTAGCCCCTTATATCGATATACTAAATTTGATCCATACACCTCAGGAACCTCCCTATATACTGAAGGTCCTGATATTGACTTCTCTATATATACCCATCAATACATGAGAGAAATTCAATACGTTGGTTGCCAATGATACATATAAGTGACCTCTTGTACATGTGGGCAAGATGGTATGTGGGAGGTAATAGTATATTTAGTTATGATTCTCATTACCCACTATAATATACTCCTTACTAGGCATGAGTACATGAGAGACCCTATATAGGAAACTAGTGGCCTAGGCTTGCTATATAACTAATATTACCTAGTAGTTGGTAAAACAATTACACAAAGGATTTTAAATAACCTTAGTAGAATTAGAAATTGGTTATGTTTTTGTTATCTAGATTTAATGTTTTCTAATCTAAAAAAACAATATTAATAGTCTTGATTAAAGTTTGAATTTTTTTAGTTTGATTAAGGTTTAGTTTGGTCAAAGATGAAATTGGGATCCAAAATGATGTTAATGTCAATTTCACCAATATGTGATGCAAAGGAGATTGGAAGGGGATTGTTCAGGGCCTCTTCATGATGCTTCTATATCATTCATAACCTTGAGGAATATGAGCAGTTTGTGACCTTAATGTCTAGAATTTTGTAGATTAGTTAGAGAACACCTACATTTCTCCTAATATTTTCTTGACAAAGCTTAACCTTAACCTAGCCCTAATTTACTATAAATGTATCACACAAAATGCAACAAACAAGGTCTAAAACTAAAATTATTTTTGATTTGATGATCGAAGCACAAAATAATTTCTTATTTTAATGGCAAGGGCTTACCAAAAATGTAAAAAAGAAGCCTAAATGCAACTACATACAATTTGATTTCAACAATGGAAGGATTAGATATTTAATTGGTCCCCTAAATGATTAAATGCTAACTAGTTTTCTTTTCCATGATTTTTTTGTAAATAAATAGAAAACATAAAAAATATATCTTAGGAGAAAAAAACCTAAGAGCTAAATGCTAAAACAAAAGAGATGTGAGTTAGAAAGAACACAGTTCTACCATAGAGGTAGAAGCACTGTCGATTTTGTGAAAGCATTATCAATCCTACTATGTCAATGAAGCTCATTTGTCCGACATTAGACCCCAATTTAGATTTGATATGAAAGACAATAAAATGATTAAATCATGGGCTAAGTGGTTAGTGGTTGAAGCACCACTCAGTAAAAAATAGTATTGTTGATAATTTTTCCAACTAACAATGCTTTCGCTCTCTATGACTATGTCTAAAACATATAGTGATAGTGCTATGAAACTTGTAGTTCAATAATGCTTTTGCTTAAAAGTATATTAAAATAAAACATAAGTATAATATTTAGTATTTTATGGAATATGTAAGGAATTCCCTTAAAAAAGAGGTACAAGGACCCTTCTGGATCCATAAAATCATAAATATTGCTTGTTCACAATGCAAACTAGTAACGATAAAGATATGATATGCTAAACCAAATACAAGTATGATATCCAAATAAAAAATAGTAAGAAATTAAATTAAAGATGAAAGTTATAAAAGTAATGACAAAAGCAAGAAAGGGTAAAGAGCACAACCTCAAGCAAACTTGTATCTTTAATATGCTAAAGGTTTTTCTTTGTGTGGAAACTTGATTATGTTAGAGCATTGACAAATTAACCTTTGAATTAATAATATATAGTTATTAAATAATATTTGATATAGGCTATGAATAGCCTAAGCACTAATCTCGCTAACAAAATCGCTTTGGCAAATAAAACGCTAACTACTAACTACTAACAACACTAAATAATAATGTGTGCAAATAACCATAAGATATTCGATAATGAATATCTTCATGGTTGAAGTAGAAAAATATAGTAGTAATCTAACTTACTAGGGTAATAATGTAATAACCCTATTTTACCCTAACATCCCACCTTTATTACATTATTTGGAAATACAAAGGGTACTTCTGAATAACTCAAATTTGACACATCCAAGTGCCTTTGTGAAGATGTCTGCTACCTATTCGTTAGTGGGAATGTATTGGAGCTTGATGTTGTGTTTATGAAATTTGTCATGAATGAAATGATATTGTGTGTCAATATGTTTGGTGCGCTCATGGTAAACTGGATTCTTCACTAAGTTTAAAACACCCTGGTTGTTGCAGTACAAGTGAATTGGAATTTTCTTGGGTAAACCCATACTTGCTATAATGCAACTCAACCATATCGCTTCTCACACTACTTCTTATGTTGGATGATACTCTATCTCTGTTGAAGATATAGCAACCACCTATTGCTTCTTGTTGTGCCATGAGACAGGTCTGGATCTTAGATGAAAAACATATCCAGATGTTGACTTTTAGTCATCTACTGATCCAACATAGTCAGAGTCTATGAAACCCTATAAGAACAATTTGTCATTCTTCTTATACTCTAAACCATACTTCACACTACCACAGATATAGTGGAGAACACACTTTGCTGCTTTCTAGTGAGTAACTTTTGGTTCTTGCATGAACCAAGAAATATAATTCACAATAAATATGATATCTGGTCTAGTGATTTGCAGGTATATAAGGCTCCCAATCATCTGATAATAAAGAGTGCCATCTACCTAAGGTGAATCGTTGTATTGTGACAATTGAATCCCTTGTTCCATCGGTGTTGCTTTTGGCTTGCAATCAGTCATACGATACTTTTTGATTAGTGTCTTGGCATACTTATTTTGAGTCACCCTTAGGTATTTTTTTTTTTTTCAATATCCAGACCAAGACAATAGTAGATAAGTCCCAAATTTGTCACATCAAATGACTCTCTCAAGTAATTCTTCATAGCATCTATCGATGTCTCTGAGTTACCGGTTATGATCAAATCATCCACATAGAGTACAAGTATCACTATCTTAGAACCAATGTTCTTAACATAGATATTTACATATGAAGGACTTCTCTTAAATCCATGCTGTAGAAGGTGATTGTCTATATTTATATACCATGCTCTAGGGGCTTGTTTCAACCCATACAAGGATTTAACTAGTTTGTAAACTTGTTGCTCATGGCCTTCCTCAACAAATCCTTGTGGTTGAGTCATGTATACTTCCTCATTCAAATCACCATTTAGGAAGGTGCTCTTTACATCCATTTGATGAAGTTTCCATCCATACTGTGCTGCCATAGCACAAAGAACACGAATGGTGGTCATCCTTGTAGTGGGTGCAAAGGTCTTTTCATAATCGATGCCTTCCTTTTGAGCATAGCATTTTGCCATAAGGTGGGATTTATACCTTTCAATGGTTCTATATGCCTTGTATTTCATTTGTAAACCCATTTACAACCAATGGGTTTCTTACCTGAAGGTAAATTAACCAGCTTCCATGTATTTTTCTTAATGAGAGATTTATATTCAACATCCATAACTACTCTCCACTATGGCTCACTAAGTGCTTCTTTGACCCTGGTGGGTTCATGTTCATCGTATGAAGACATATAAACCATCTCATCATCAATATCCATCTCTTATCCACTATCAATCTCTTCGTCTAAAAAAAACTCTTCGAAATGTTGGTAAAGGTCATCAACTGTTGGTGATGCTTTTGCTCTCTTCTGTAAAGACATGCTACGAGTTTGAGGATGATTCAGAGTAAGATCATGAGGTGAGGTCAAATTTCAATCTCTCACTATACTTGTATGCCATTTTGGAATCTTTTGCTGAGGTGGATGAGTTTCTTTATGTAGCTCCTCATATTCTAGGTATACAGGGGATGTGATGTCAGGTGTGAAAGACTGATCGAACACCACATCTATACTTATGTGTATTTTATTTTTTCTAGGGTCACACAATCGATACCATTTAGAATATTCATCATATCCAAGGAAAATGCACTGTAAGATTTTATCATTTAGTTTCTTTCTCTTTTCTTTAGGTATATGCATAAATGCCTTACACCCAAATACTCTTAGATGAGAGATGGAGGACTTTCTTCTACTCCATGCTTCCTGTGGAGTTATATCTTTAAGGGCCTTTGTGGGTGCCCTATTCAAAAGATATATTACCATTGTGATAGCTTCTTCCCAATAGCGTTTCTCAAGATATGCTCCCTTAAGCATACTGTGAATCGTTTCCATGATGGAACAATTCCTCCTTTCAGCAACTCCATTTTGTTGTGGATAATAGGCTATGGTTAGCTACCTTTTGATCCCATGTGATTTCAAAAATGAAGAGAATTCATTTGATGTATATTCTCCCCCTTGATCTGAGCGGAGGTTCTTTATGTAGCACCTTGATTCCTTTTCAACCAGTTTCTTAAACTACTAAAAGTAGGGAAATGCTTCTGATTTTAGTTGGAGGAAAAATACCCACATATTTTGTGAGTGATCGTCCACAAACAACTGATAATGCCTCTTTCCTCCAAGAATTGGTGGCATGGGACCGCATAAATCAATGTGCACTAACTTTAATGGTCTCTTAGCTCTAGAATATCTAGCTTCGAATGGTTCTTGATGTTGCTTCCCTGCTAAGCAATCCGAGCATATTGGCAATGTAGATGAAAGGGTGGGAAGTCCCTTCACCATTTGAGATTTACTTAGCTCAAGTAAATACCCAGTACTAAGATGCCCAAATCTATTATGCCAAAGAGAAGTGACCTCCTTTGTGTTGACCACCATGGCAACATGAGGTGTTGAAACAACATCTATTGTGAACAAGCCATGCTTGTAAGAACCGGTTTCTATGTGTTTATGCTTCTTGGTGATATAGCAACGTTTTAGTCTATTTTCCACTTTGAAATTGATAACCATGTTTTTATCCAAGGTTTGTGGAACTGACAAGTTGTTTGTCAATCCTAGAACATAAAGAATATTTTGAATGTGATACTTTCCATATGGAAGGAAAACAGATACATTGACTTCTCTCTTGACACGATAGGTCTTATTATCAACAATTGTTACTGGTTTGCCTTCTCTTGCCACAAATGTCTCAAACCACTGCTTGTCGCGAGTCATGTGTTTGCTGGTGCCTGAATCAATGTACCAAATATAATTATTTTATGTAGAATTTGCATGGGTCATGAGCACTTTTTGTGCTCTTTCTAAATCAAAATCATAATTTTCAATAGCAACATGTCCTTGTTGTTGTCTATTTTTCTTTTGTGGCTTGTTTTTACCCTTCTTGTCTTGTTTGTTCTTAAACCAACATCGGTTGGTGTCATGGTTGTCCATTTTGTAATTCATTCAATACTTCCATTGAGATTGAGGTTGCTTGCCCTTATCTCTTGAATATGATGCTCCCTTTTGAAAGTTACCTTTCTTCTTTCCACCGTATTTGTGTGAGTAAAGTGTATTGTTTGACACTTCATCACTTTGGAGCTAATTGGATTCCTCTATTTGAAGCAAATTGACTAACTCCACAAAGGTTACTATTCTTTGAGATACATTAAGGGATGTTATTAAATTATTGTAGGATTATGGAAGAGCCCTCAATATTACTGAAGTCATAATAGTAACTTCTACTTTGGCTCCTAAAGCATTCAACTTTGACTTCAGTTATGCCACTTTGCAAAGGAATAGCTCTATTGATTCTCCTGACTTCATATGGAGTGTATGAAGTTGAGTTTTAAGGTTTAGAATAGTCGATTGATTCTTACCTTAAAAAATAGTACATAATGCATCCCATGCATCTTTACCATTTGTTTCTTCACTTATGTGAGATTGGATTTCATCAATTGTGGTGAGAAAAATCAACATGAGAAGTCTATTGTTCTTTTTATCCCATGCAATTTGATTTGCTCCTGCTGTATTGGATTTTTGAATAGTGCCATCCACTATATCCCACATTTAATCAACAACAAGAATGACCTTCATCTTGGTTTTCCATGCAAAAAAAATAGAACCTTTAAGCAATTGTTTATTATTTAGGTATTTGTTGATAGTTTCCATGATGAAGGTTCTATAATGGTTCTGAGATGGTCGCTCTTTCTCTCTACTTGATATTTAATGGCACCTACCTAAAAAATCCTTGTGAAGGATTATCAATTTGAGGATATTTAAGCCAAATAAGAAGAAATGAGAGATAATTCACTCTTATTGATATTTAATGGCACCTGCCTAAAAATCCTCTTGAAGAAGGATAGTTAGTTTGAGGGAATTAAGCCAAACAAAAAAATAGTGAATTAGGAATTTTGATTTATGAGAGAATATCAAGAAAAATTGGCTTTATACCTTTGCAATAAGTTTACACAAATTATTGTGAAATTTTAGGATTTTGAGTGCTCTTGATTTTGATGACTTATAATTGCAAAAAACAAGAATTTAAATGCAATAATCAATCAAAGAGTGCCCACAAATTTTTTATCACATAGGTGTCAGATGCAACCAAAAATGCACCTAAAAATGCAAAATTCTTTAAATATAGGTGTCGAGTAATAACGAAAATGTATCTAATTACAATTCAGATTCGATTCATGTGTCGTCCGCTCATTACCCAGTCAGATGCTTCGATCTGCATGTTGTCCTATTAGAAGCATTTTCGATATTACTCAACACCTATATTTAAAAAAATTGTATTTTTAGGTGCGTTTTCAGTTATATCTGACACCTATATGATAAAAATTTTGTGGGCACTCTTTTATTTATTATTGCATTTATTTTTATTTTTTTACAATTATAAGTCATCAAAATCAAGATCACTCAAAACCCCAAAAATTCACAATCATTTGTGTACACTCATTGCATAGGTATAAAACCAAAATTTCTTGATATTCTCTCCTAAATCAAAATCCCTAATTCACTCTTTTTTTGTTTGGCTTAATTCCCTCAAACTAACTATCCTTCTTCAAGAGGATTTTTAGGTAGGTGCCATTAAATATCAATAAGAGTGAATTATCTCTCATTTCTTCTTGTTTGGCTTAAATATCCTCAAACTGATAATCCTTCACAAGGGTTTTTCAAGCAGGTGCCATTACGTATCAAGTAGAGAGAAAGAGAGACCATATTGGAACCATTCTAGAACCTTCATCATGGCAATTATCAACAAATACCTAAACGATACACAATTGCTTAAAGGTTCTAATTTTTTTGCATGGAAAAACAAGATGAAGGCCATTATTACTATTGAGGAAATGTGGGATATAGTGGATGGCACTATCCAAAAACCCACTACAGTAAGAGTAGATCAAATTGAATGGGATAAAAAGAACAATAGACTTCTCATGTTGATTTTTCTCACCACAACTGATGAAATCCAGCCTCGCATAAGTGAAGCTAAAAATGGTAAAGATGCATCGGACGCATTGTAAACCATTTTTGAAGGTAAGAATAAATCAACTATTCTAAAACTTTAAACTCAACTTCATACACTCCATATGAAGTCAGGAGAATCAGTAAAGCTATTCCTTTGCCAAAAGCAGAACTGAAGCCAAAGCTGAATGCTTTAGGAGCAAAAGTAGAAGATACTATTATGACTTCAATAATATTGAGGGCTCTTCCAGAATCCTACAAGATGTTAATAACATCCCTTAATGTATCTCAAAGAATAGTAACCTTTGTGGAGTTAGTCAATTTTCTTCAAATAAAGGAAACCAATTAGCTTCAAAGTGATGAAGTGTCAAACAATGCACTTTACTCACACAAATAGGGTGAAAATAAGAAAGGTAACTTTCAAAAGGGAGGATCATCTTCAAGAGATAAGAGCAAGCAACCTCAATATCAATAATATTATTGCAAAAATTGTAAAATGGACAACCATGACACCAACCGATGTTGGTTTAAGAACAAACAAGACAAGAAGGGCAAAAACAAGCCACATAAGAAAAATAGACAACAATGAGGATATGTTGCTATTGAAAATTCTGATTCAAAAAGATCACACAAAATGCTCTTGACTCATACAACTTCTACACAGAAGGATTATGTTTGGTACATTGATTTAGGCATCAATAAACACATGATTGGCGATAAGAAGTGGTTTGAGACATTTGTGGCAAGAGAAGGTAAACCAGTAACAATTGTTGATAATAAAACCTATCGTATTAAGGGAGAACACAGTGTATCCGTTTCCCTTCCAAATGGAAATTATCACATTAAAAATGTCCTTTATGTTCTAGGATTAACAAACAACTTGTTGTTAGTTCCATAAATCTTGGATAAAAACATGGTTGTCAATTTCAAAGTGGAAAATGGGCTGAAATGTTTCTATATCACCAAGTAGGGTAAACACATAGCAACTGGTTATTACAAGCATGGTTTGTTCACACTATATGTTGTTTCAATGCCTCATGTTGCCATGGCAGTCAACACACATGAGGTCACTTCTCTTTGGTATAAGATATTTGGGCATCTTAGTACTGGGTATTTACTTGAGCTAAGTAAATCTCAAATGGTGAAGGGACTTCCCACATTTTCATCTACATTACCAATATGCTCGGATTACTTAGTAGGGAAGCAACATCGAGCACCATTTGAAGCTAGCTCTTCTAGAGCTAAGAGACTATTGGAGTTAGTGCACACTGATTTGTGTGGTCCCATACCACCAAGTTTTGGAGGTAAGAGGTATTATCAATTTTTTGTGGATGATCACTCATGGAAGATGTGGGTATTTTTTCCTCCAACTAAAATCATAAGTATTTTCCTACTTTCAACAGTTCAAGAAACTGGTTGAAAATGAATCAAGGTGCTACATAAAGACCCTCCACTCAGATCGAGGGGGTAATATATCTCAAATGAATTCTCTTCATTTTTGAAATCACATGGGATCAAAAGGCATCTAACCAAAACCTATTCTCCACAACAAAATGGAGTTGCTGAAAGGAGGAATCATTTCATCATGAAAATGGTTCGTAGTATGCTTAAGGGAGCAAATATTGAGCAATGCTATTGGGTAGAAGTTGTCACAATGACAATATATCTTTTGAATAGGGCACTCACAAAGGCCCTTAAAGATATAACTCCATAGGAAACATGGAATTACAGGAAGCCCTCCATATGTCATCTAAGAGTCTTTGGGTATAAGGCATTTATGCATATACCTAAAGAAAAAAGAAAGAAACTAGATGAGAAAACCTTACAGTTCATTTTACTTGGATATGATGAGGATTCTAAAGGGTATTTATTGTATGACCCTAGAAAAAATAAAATAGACATAAGTAGAGATGTGGTGTTCGATCAGTCTTTCACACCTGACATCACATCCATGTATACCTGGAAGATGAGGAGCCACAAAAATAAACTCCTCCACCTCAGAAAAATATGTTAAAATGGTATACAAGTATAGTAAGAGATTCAAAGTTGAACTCACCTCTTGATCTTACTCTAAATCATCCTCAAACTCGTAGTATGTCTCAGTAGAAGAGAGCATAAGCATCACCAATAGTTGGTGATATTTACCAATATTTCAAAGAGATTTATGTAGACATAAATATTGATAATGGAGAAGAGATGAATATTGATGATGAGATGGTTTATATGTCTTCATATGATGAACATGAACCCCCCATGATCAAATAAGCACTTAGTGAGCCATAGTGGAGGGCAGCTATAGATGCTAAATATAAATCTCTCATTAAGAAAAATGCATGGAAGCTGGTTAATTTACCTTCAGGTGAGAAACCCATTGGTTGTAAAAGGGTTTACAAAACAAAATACAAGGCAGATGGAACCATTGACAAGCATAAGGTCTGCCTTATGGCAAAATGCTATGCTCAAAAGAAAAGCATCAATTATGAAGAGACCTTTGCACCCACTGCAAGGATGACTACCATTCATGTTCTTTGTGCTATGGTAGCGCAGTACGAATGAAACTTCATCAAATGGATTTCAAGAGCGCCTTCCTAAATGGTGATTTGAATGAGGAAGTATACATGACTCAATCACAAGGATTTGTTGAGGAAGACCATGAGCAACAAGTTTGTAAACTGGTTAAATCCTTGTATGGGTTGAAATAAACCCCTAGATCATGGTATATAAATATAGATAATCACATTCTACAACATGGATTTAAGATAAGTCCTTCAAATGCAAATATCTATGTTAAGAACATTGGTTTTGAGATAGTGATACTTGTACTCTATGTCGATGATTTGATAAAAATTGGCAACTCAGAGACATTGATAGATGTCATGAAGAATAACTTGAGAGAGTCATTTGATACGACATATTTGGGACTTCTCCACTATTGGCTTGGTATGGAGATTGAATAGAAAAATATTTACCTAAGGGTGACTCAAAAGAAGTACGTCAAGACACTAATCGAAAAGTATCGTATGACTGATTGTAAGCCAAAAGAAAAATCGATGGAACAAGGGCTTCAGTTGTTATGATACGATGATTCACCTCAGGTAGATGGCACTCTTTATCATTAGATTATTGGGAACTTTATATACCTAACAAATACTAGACCAGATATCACATTTTCTTTTAATTATATTTCTTGGTTCATGCAAGAACCGAAAGTTACTCACTGGAAAGCATCAAAGCATGTTCTCCACTATATCCATGGTAGTGTGGAGTATGGTTTAGAGTATAAGAAGAATGATAAATTTTTATTACAGGGTTTCATGGACTCTGACTATGTTGGATCAGTAGATGACCAAAAGTCAACATGTGGATATGTTTTTCATTTAGGATTCGAACTTATCTCATGGCACCACAAGAAGCAACATGTGGTTGTTATATCTTCAATAGAGGTAGAGTATCACACAATATGAGAAGCAGTGTGTGAAGAGATATGATTGAGTCGCATCATAACAAGTATGGGTTTACCCATGAAACTTTCAATTCACTTGTCTGCAACAACTAGGGTGTTTTGAACTTAGTGAATAATCTAGTTCACCATGAGCGCACCAAACATAATGACACACGATGTCAATGTTATTCACGATGAAGTTACTAAACACAACATCAAGCTCCAATACATTCCCACTGACAAACAGGTAGCAGACATATTCACAAAGGCACTTGGGCATGTCAAATTTGAATTGTTCAAAAGTACCCTTTGTATTTCGAAATAATGTAATAAAGGGGGATGTCAGGGTAAAACAGGGTTATTACATTATCCCTAGTAATATTAGATTACTACTATATTTTTCTACTTCAACCATGAAGATATTCATTGTCGAATATCTTATGGTTATTTGCACATGCTATTATTTAGTGTTGTTAGTAGTTAGCGCTTTATTTGCTAAAGCGCGTTTGTTAGCGAGATTAGCTCTTAGGCTATTCATAGCCTATATCAAATGTTATTTAAGCACCATATATTATTAATTTAAAGGTTAATTTTTCAATGCTCTAACATAATCAAGTTTCCACACAAAGGAAAAAACCTTTAGCATAGTAAAGATACAAGTTTGCTTAAGGTTGTTCTCTTTATCCTTTCTTGCTTTTGTCATTACTTTTATATCTTTCATATTTAATTTCATTGCTTACTATTTTTTATTTGGATATCATACTTGTATTTAGTTTAGCATCTCATCTCTTTATCATTACTAGTTTGCATTGTAAATAAGCAATCTTTATGATTTTATTGATCTAGCAGGGTTCTTGTACTTCCTGTTCAAGGGAATTCCTTACATCTTCCATAAAATCATAAATCTTGTACTTATATTTTATTTTGCTACACTTTTAAGTAAAGTCATTGTTGAATTATAGGTTTCATAACACTATCGCTATATGTTTTAGACATAGTCATAGAGAGCAAAAGCATTGTTAGTTCGAAAAAGTATCAACAAAATTATTTCTTACTGAGTGGTGCTTCAACCACTAACCACTTAGACCATGATTTAATAATTTTATTGTTTTCCATATCATATCTAAATTGGGGTCTAATGTAGGACAAGGGAGCCTCATAGACATAGTAGTATTGATTATGCTTTCACAAAATCGACAATGCTTCTACCTCTATGGTAAAACTATGTTCTTTCTAACTCACATCTCTTTCGTTTTAGCATTTAGCTCTTAGGTTTTTTTTTCTCCTAAGATCTATTTTTTTATGTTTTCTATCTATTTACTAAAAAATCAGGGAAAATAAAACTAGTTAGCATTTAATCATTTAGGGTACCAATTAAATATCTAATCATTCCATCATTGAAATCAAATTGTATGTAGTTGCATTTAGGCTTCTTTGTTACATTTTTCTTAAGCCCTTGCCATTAAAAGGAGAAATCATTTTGTGCTTCGATCATCAAATCAAGAATCATTTTAGTTTTAGACCTTGTTTGTTGCATTTTGTATGATACATTTATAGCAAATTAGGGCTAGGTTAAGGTTAAGTTTTGTCAAGGAAATATTAGGAGAAATGTAGGTGCTCTCTAACTAATCTACAAAATTCTAGACATTAAGGTCATAAACTGCTCCTATTCCTCAAGGTGATGAATGATATAGAAGCATCATGAAGAGGCCCTTCACAATCCCCTTTGCATCACATATTGGTGAACTTGACATGAACATCATTGTGGATCCCAAGGTCATATTTGACCAAACTAAACCTTAATCAAACTAAAAAAAATCAAACTTTAATCAAGACTATTAATCTTGTTTGTTTATATTAGAAAACATTAAATCTAGATAACAAAAACATAGCCAATTGCTAATTCTACTAAGGATCTTTAAAATCCTTTGAGTAATTATTGTACCAACTACCAGACAATATTAGTTATATAGCAAGCCTAGGCAACTAGTTTCCTATATAGGGTCTCTCATGTACTCATGCCTAGTAAGGAGTATATTATAGTGGGTAATGGGAATCATAACAAAATATACTATTGCCTCCCACATACCATCTTGCCCACATGTCCAAGAGGTCACTTCCATGTATCATTGGCAACCCACGTATTGAATTTCTCTCATGTATTGATGGGTATATAAAGATAAATAAATATTAGGACCTTCAGTATATAGGAGGTGCTTGAGATGTATGAATCAAATTTAGTACATCGATAGAAGGGGCTAAAACGTCCTCTCTTTCCTATTTAATTAACTTTATAAAAATTAAAACTTAAGTAATCCTCCCTCTTTTTCTAAACCTATGGTCAAGAAAAACTACCCAACTTGTAGTGCTACTCACCAATTGACCATCAACCATAATACTCTAATGAAGGGTCATGATGATCAACCCACCTTTGAGAACCCAACCTTCAAGTAAGAAGAGGAGGTTTCTACACCTTATGTTCTCTAATCCCTACCCATGATGAGAATGGAAGACTAGTATTTTAATTTATAGCTCATATGGCCTACTCCTTAAAAAAACATAGGATAGTTATAAATAATTTTCTTAGAGAAGGTTGTGAATCCCTAGGTGTATCTATAAGGAAGGGTTCACTCATGGACTATGTTGCAAGTGTGAACAGGGGTTCACCCAAAGTGGCTTAGAAAAAAAAAAAATTTCTAGCCCTAGTGTGAAAACATCCCTATGTTTGTCGGCAAGTTTTTTGTCGGCACCCTTTGTCGGCAATTTTTTCTATTCTATTTTCCTTCCCTATTTTTCCTCCTATATTCCCCCCTTATCCCTCCATTTCCTCCTTATCCCTTCGTTATTCCTTCCTTTTCCTTATCTCTCCAACTCCCTTTCCCTTATCCCTCCAACTACCCCTCGCCGACTTTCTCCCCATATCCTACATTAAATATTTCCCATATTTTACAATGTATGGTGGTTGGAGAAATTTTAATAAAGTTTGATTTTTTAATATTTAATTTTTCCGCTGCATTTGTCTGTAATTTACCTGCTCTCGGGTTTACACTGGTATCAGAGCCAGTCAGCCCGGACACGATTTCCGAGGCAAAATATGGCAGTCATTCGGGCACGGTTCTCGAGGCACGACCAGGCGAGCACGCTTCTCGAGGCAGGAGTCAGTCGGCTCGGATCCCGAGGCGGATCGTGAGCAGACTCGAAAATAGTCCCCGAGGTAGTTCAGGCATGAATCCCGAGGCAGATCGTGCACAAGCGAGGCGAAACGTGGCAGCGGCACAAATATCGAGGCGACAGGTGGCAGCGATGCAGATTTCAAGGTGCTGACGATACGACACGTGGATCGAGGCGACAGCTGACGTGGCGGCTTCCGATTGGATGACGAGGCGTGTGATGTGGCAGTGCATAATTGGTCCAAAATTTTGGCACGTGTCGTGCTGACGTGTCGGTTGGCAATTGGAGGAATTGGCGGCAAAATTCGAAAGTCATTCTGTCATGGTTCTCGAGGCACGACCAGGCGAGCACGCTTCCCGAGGCAGGAGTCAGCCGACTCGGATCCTGAGGTGAATCACGAGCAGACTCGGACGCAGTCCCCGAGGTAGTTCAGGCACGGATCCCGAGGCGGATCGTGCACAGGCGAGGCGACACGTGGCAGCGGCATGAATCCCGAGGCGACAGGTGGCAGCGGGGCAGATTTCAAGGTGCTGACGAGATGGCACATGGATCGAGGCGGTAGCTGACGTGGAGGCGTCTGATTGGCTGACAAGGTGTGTGATGTGGCAGTGCGTAATTGGTCCAAAATTTTGGCACGTGTCGTGCTGACGTGTCGATTGGCAATTGGAGGAATTGACGGCAAAATTCGGCACCCGTGACTGCCTGAAGGCAGTCATTCTATAGAATCTCAAGATGCAAGAGAATGAAAGAGTCGGTGATTACTGCGTGCGAGTGAAAGCCGTAGTCGACAAGATGGTCACACTAGGGGAGGATATTAAGCCAGAGATGATGGTGAAGAAAGTGTTGAGAACACTTCTTCCTAAATGGAATTCTATTGCAATAATTATTGAAGAATCCAAAGACTTAACCACATTGTCTTTTGATGCATTAACTGGTTCACTTCTCTCACATGAAGAGAGGTTACAGGAAACTCCTACCACCAGCTATGGAGGAGATGAGAAATATTTTGCCACACATGAAGGAAGAGGTAGAGGCCGTGGCAGAGGTCAACAAAGAGGCAGAGGCAGGAATAATCAAAGAGGGGGAACTCCTAACAGAGGAGGATCATCCAACGAGAGGTGGAAATCAGAATAGAGGAGGACAGTAGCAATATAGAGGGAAACAGATCGGCAAAGGAAAAGGAGGAGACAAATCAAAACAAGTTTGCTACAATTGTGGCAAACCTGGCCATTATGCTCGAGATTGTTGGTCAAAGACTTCACAAGGAAGCAGCAGCACCCAGAGCAGTCAGTTTGGGAATTTTGGAGAAGAGGAAGAGTCCTCAAATCTCTTTCTTTCGTATGGCCAGACAGAGCAAAATATGAATGATACATGGATTTTGGACACCGGGTGTTCAAATCACATGAGTGGCAAAGAAGAACTCTTTGCTAAGTTAGACTCCTCATACAAATCCAGCATCCGGTTGGGAGATGACAAGTCATTGGCATTTGAAGGCATTGGAGCCATGGAGGTTCCAACGAAAGAAGGCATCAAGCAAGTAAGTGATATCTATTACACACCTCATCTTCAACACAATCTTCTAAGTGTTGGTCAAATGCTTGAAAAGAATTATAAGTTGATTTTTGATGAGGGTAAATGCACCATTTTTGACAAAAATAATAGTAATAGAATCATTACACAAGTGCCAATGTCGAAGAATAGATTATTTCCTTTGAAGTTTGGCCAACCAAGAGGAAATAAGTTAGCAAATGTTGCTATTACCAATCCAAGTGTCCTATGGCACTTGAGATATGGTCATTTGAATTTAGCAAGTTTGAAATTGCTAACTTCACAAGCAATTGTAACTGGACTTCCCAAAATTCAAGATAGTAAGGAAGTCTGTGAAGGGTGTGCCTTGGGCAAGCATGCCAGGTCGAAATTTCCTCATGGACAAGCATGGCGGGACAGCTATCCACTCCAGTTGGTACATTCAGACATCTGTGGTCCGATGCAGACCAAGAGTCTAGGTAACCACTCTTACTTCCTACTTTTCATTGATGATTGCACAAGAATGTGTTGGATATATTTTTTGAAGCATAAGGATGAAGCATTTGCATGCTTTGTTGATTTTAAAGCAAAATTTGAAAGTGAGAGTGGATATTCTGTAAAATGTCTTAGATCAGATAGAGGAGGAGAATACTCCTCTAATCAGTTTTTGAATTTTTGTAAACATCATGGCATCAAGAGGCGCTCACTAACTGCCTACACTCCACAACAAAATGGTGTAGCAGAAAGAAAGAATCGCACCATTGTGGAGATGGCAAGATCAATGCTTCAGACAAAGCATTTGAGTAATGCATATTGGGGAGATGCAACAAGGACTAGTGTTCACATCTTGAACAGGAGTCCTACTTCAAGTTTGAAAGGGAAGACACCTTACCAAGCCTGGTATGGTAAGAAACCAAATGTGAAGTATTTCAGAGTATTTGGTTCATTGGCATATGCTCACATTCCTGATGATCTGAGAAAGAAGCTGGATCCAAAGAGTCAGGCATGCATTTTTGTAGGATACTATGAAAACACAAAGGGTTATAGACTCTACAATCCTACGACTCGAAAAATAGTGGTTTCAAGGGATGTGATTTTTGATGAAGGGGGAGAGTGGGGTAAGCCCCAAATATATAGTGATGTTGAGTCACATGATTCAAGTTCTCAGCAGGTGCAGCAACAGATACCACAGAAAGGCAAGAAATCTCCACCTTCAATCCCAAGTTCTTCTAGTTCATCTTCCTCACCAAGTCCTTCTCCACAGAGACCAGCAAGTTCCTCACCAATGGACATTGATGTTCCTTCCAAAGGTAAGAGAACTTTACAGTATCATCCATCATCTCAGATGTTGGATAAATTTTTTTGAAGAAGATATACTAGGAGTCAAGCTAGTGAAATGGAATCTGTTTTACACAGATTAGAAAGTATGCACTTGTATGGTGATGATGAATCCCAGCGAGAACCTAGGGGAGATCAAGTTAACTATGCTTTGTTAACTAGTGCACAGCTTGAACCTTCTAGTTATGAGAAGGCATGTACTCAGAAGATTTGGCAAGATGCTATGAAAGAGGAGATAACCTCTATAAAAAATGACACCTAGGAGCTCGTGAAGCTTCCTAAAGGAAAGAAATGTGTTGGTTGTAAATGGATCTTCAAGACCAAGTTTAATGCTGATGGCAGCATTGAGAAGCATAAGGCAAGATTAGTGGCAAAGGGTTTTACTCAGAAGTATGGCATAGATTATGAAGAGACTTTTGCTCCTGTAGCTAGACAGGAGACAATCAGAACAGTTCTTGCCTTAGCTGCACACAAAGGATGGAAAGTACAACACATGGATGTCAAGAGTGCATTTCTCAATGGTTACTTGACATAATAAGTGTACATTGGGCAACCACAGGGATTTGAAGTACAAGGTAAGGAACACCTTGTTTATAGATTGAAGAAGGCACTCTATGGCCTTAAAAAGGCACCAAGAGCTTGGTACTCACGCATTGATGGGTACTTCAAAGATTATGGGTTCACCAAGAGCAAAAATGAATCCACACTCTACTACCTAAAGCTAGGTAAAGACATCCTCATAGTTTGCTTGTATGTGGATGATCTCATTTTTATTGGTAGTAATGAGAAAATGAATATGGAGTTCAAACACTCCATGATGACGCAGTTTGAGATGAAGGATATTGGATTAATGCACTACTACCTTGGAATGGAGGTTCATCAGTCAGATACAGGGATCTTCATCTGTCAACATAAGTATGCTCAGGATATAATCAAGAAGTTTGCTATGGAGTATTGCAAACCAGTTGCAACTCCAGTTGGACATGGGATCCAATTAAGCAAAGATGATGGAGCACCAAAAGTTGATGTGACCACTTTTAGAAGCATGGTTGGGAGTTTGATGTTTCTCGCCAACACCAGACCGGATATTCAAGATGCTGTATCTCTTGTTTCTAGATTTATGTCTAACCCCTCGGAGCTACATTTGCAGGCAGCTAAAAGAATTTTGAGATATGTGAAAGATACATTGGATTTTGGAATCCAGTACCATAAATGTAACACTATCAAGCTTGTAGGCTTCAGTGATAGTGATTGGGGTAGTAATATTGATGACAGAAATTCAACATCAGGAAACTGTTTTAGTCTTGGGTTAGGACTAATAACTTGGAGTTCAAAAAAGCAGACAGTAGTAGCGCTATCTTCAACAAAAGTAGAGTATATAGCGGTTAATTATGCAAGTACTCAAGCCTTGTGGCTAAGGAAAGTACTAGAAGAGATTGGAGAACAGCAAAGTGGTCCAACCAGAATCTACTGCGACAACATCAGTGCCATTCAGTTGGCATATAATCTTGTCCACCATAGCAGAACAAAACATTTTGATATGAAGTACCACTTCATCAGAGATATGGTGGAACATGAAATTGTTGAGCTTCAATACTGTCACACTTTGGAGAACGTCGCTGACATCTTCACCAAGGCGATGACTAAAGCTCAATTTGTAAAGCTGAGAGACTGTGTAGTCAGTTCTCTCAACTTTAAGGGGGAGAATGTTGCAAGTGTGAACAGGGGTTCACCCAAAGTGGCTTAGAAAAAAACATTTTTCTAGCCCTAGTGTGAAAACATCCCTATGTTTGTCGGCAAGTTTTTTGTCGGCACCCTTTGTCGGCAACTTTTTCTATTCTATTTTCCTTCCCTATTTTTCCTCCTATATTCCCCCCTTATCCCTCCATTTCCTCCTTATCCCTCCGTTATTCCTTCCTTTTCCTTATCTCTCCAACTCCCTTTCCCTTATCCCTCCAACTACCCCTCGCCGACTTTCTCCCCATATCCTACATTATATATTTCCCATATTTTACAATGTATGGTGGTTGGAGAAATTTTAATAAAGTTTGATTTTTTAATATTTAATTTTTCCGCTGCATTTGTATGTAATTTACCTGCTCTCGGGTTTACAGACTACCCCAAACAACCTAACTCAAATACTTTTCCATTAGATCAGTTGGATCCATCCTTTGGGTATATAAATACAAACCTTGATGTTAGGAATCTATTATTAAAAATAAAATCACACACAAATATTGCAAATAAACATAAATACTTGAAACACAAAATATTGCAATACAAAAATTAAGTGCAAAAATGAAACAATCTCACACAATAACATAATCACAGGCCTCTTCATGGGGATAACCTTATTCAATGCTTTCATTAATTTACAAAAAATATACATTTGTTCATAGACCCATATTTTAAAGATACACTTCATGCAACCCTAACCTAATGCTCAAGAGTTGGCTTACATGTAAAATGCCACTCGAGCTAGAATATTCTACCAAATATCGGTTACATTCTTGATAATGGTTACATGAATTATCCCCACTTGTCTAGGCACCTTACTTTCCACATACCATTATAAAGTAATACAAAAATAACATTATGAAGGTATCCCCATGTTGGAAGGGGATCATTACATAATCATATGAGTATTACAAAAATAGTGTTAGTATGGGGTCCTAACATGCCCTTCCCCTTCAAAAAGCTTTGTCCTTAAAGCTATATATGAGGAAACTGATGTTATAGCTCCTGGAGAGACTCCCACATAGTATTTTATAGTAGTAGTTCATGTCAATGCACAAGAACCTCAACGATTATCCAATTGTGAAGAGTGTGTGACCCAGGGTCCAATAGTTGTTCGAGCTCAAGCAATATAGAACCCTCTTCATCTAGGTTGGGTAAAGCAAATTGAATCTATACCTAATTTTCCATAAAAATTTTTAGAGAGGATACATGAAAGATAGGTTGGAGCTTCGATGTAGACAATAGGGCCAATTTGTAGGTCGTTGCACCAATCCTTCGTAAGACCTTGTAGGGGCCATAGAATTTGGCAGTAAGTTTTTGGCACCTGCAAATCTGGAGGGATGATTGCTTATACAACTGTAAGCAGAGGAAAACCATATCATCTACTTCAAATCTACACTCAGAATGGTGTTTATCAACTTATTAACACATATAATTTTGGGCCAATTCTAAATTTAACTTCAGTTGATAAAGGACTTCGGTATGTTGGTGGAGTGTAGTGTCAACCATATTGACTTTGGAGTTACTTGGAATATAGGAGGAGGGTGTTGATGGAGGTCAACCATAAACGACTTCAAAAGGAGTAACCTTGGTTGGAATATGATAGGAAGTGTTATACAACACTCAGCGAAGGGAAAGGTGATTTTCTATTCTTCTTCAAATTTCACTATTGACTTAACATTTTGAATGTATTTTTTGACCTCATATACGCTTGGGGATCCTTCATCTTGAAAATTCTCCTCTTTAATAAACATGCAGGTAGGCTAGAGATATTTATAGCCTTCCATATTCCAATGTAGAAGTCTAATATCAAAGTGTCCATCTCCCATACTCTCCTTCAGTTCCAACAATCCTCCTTTAGTGGGTTCTCATCCATTCACTCAATCTTCCTATTTCAATGATGAACTTTCCAATTCATTGGATGTCAATATTTCTTCTTTAACAGATTGATTATTCAAATTGATTACATACTAATTTTAACCTTTCTTAAAGTGGTTCTACTTCCAATTATACTTTACTTTTTCAATGCATAACCACCCATGTCCCAACAATGCATCATAGGCTGGTTTTTGCATAGCAATAACCATGAAGTCCAAGATGAACATTGGATAGACAATATTCACTCCATGCATTCACCTTTTTTATTTCAATGCTATACTAATCTATGCCATATAATCAAAATTTGGGAAACCACAAAAATAGTGCCTCCAATTCCTTCCACATATTTTTAGGCAACACATTTATACTTGAGCCCTCGTCAATGATCAACTACATTAGCTTGTGACTCAATAACTCAACATGGATCAACATTGGCTTCTTATCAACATCAATCATAAAAAATATTGGATCAATGTATTGATACCTTGCTAATTTTCTTGTTTGCAACATTTCTCTAACTATTGCATCTAGCTTTGGTATTGTGCATAATAAAATAGACATGTTCACTTTAAAATTTTATCCAATACTTACACTACCAACTATTGTGTTGACATATCTTCATGTAAAGATCCCAATAGTCATGTCAATTCCAAAATGGTCATGTTCATTCATTAATTCATTCATCTATTGATAGGTAGAAGGTTTATTAAATTCATCATCATCAAATAATTAATTCCTATTACATATACCATAAGGGAATCCACCCTCTCTAAGTGGCTACAAGACTACGTCCTCTCTAAGTGGCTTATAGGACTTTGCCCTCCTTAAGTGGCTTGATTTATTTTATTATTTGATTGAGGAAGCTGTAATGCGTCAAGTGGTATCAGAGCTAACATTTTGAATTTTGTGCAATTTTTTTTCAAAATAATTAGTGCGTAACCAGCTCTTGATCATTTCCAAAATAATTAGTGCATAAAATCCCACTCGTAGGGGATTCCAAAACATAGGGTAAGAATCACCTCACATCAAAATCCATAGAAAATATCAATTTAGAAAATATCAATTTTTGCCATCACAGGATTACAAGCATTAGAACTTAACATAATATAGACCTACAATCAATGTATTAAACTATGAAATACCCTTAGCTCTTGTCGATGGTTGAAGTTATCCAGCGAAAGAAATATTTTTGTGAAGAGAGTAGGTGAACAAACACATCTTATTTTGCTGCATAGCGTGGTTTGAGTACTCTGGTGAAATTAGATTTCCAACAAAAAAACTAGGTGGACAAACAACAAATTTAGTAAACCAACATTCTAAGATTATTTCCACCAATTACCTCTCAACAAAACCCTAAAAAGTTTTCTTCTCCAAAGGTTGTTCCATGTGGCAAGTTTACAGTGAATGTGATGGACAGGTTATCCAATGAACGATGATTTTCTAACACCTCAAATCTAAAAGGTTCCTGATAAACATTTTTCGGTCCAACGATATAACATTGGTTTTGGCACGGATATCGGTTGTGACCTCCGAATACGCAAAATTTTCTCAAGTTTTGATGTCCCTCATGTCACAAGGTGGATTTAGGTAACCATTGATGGTTTTGCCAAGTTCCTATCATCGTTAAATTATTAAATGATATAAAGTGGTTTTCTGATGCTTCCTATCATCGTCACACAAAGCTTCAATTAGTTCACAACCTTGTCACTCACAAAAAAAAATTAATTTTCTCGCATGCAAAAGATAGCATTGAAAATCCTTAGGTTACATCTACCAATCACTCACAAGGTTACGAAATAAACCAATTAGTAAGAATCTATGACGTCCAATCATTGGACTACACTTAGCAGCTAACAAAATCATAGTAGGTTTGTTTGGGAAGGACGTTAATAGGTAATCAAATATTTATTTTAGAAACTAGGGTACCATTTCTATCAAAAATTTAATAATAAGCTTTGGTTACCACTCAGATTTCGTTTTGCACAGAGGATAAACACCTACGTATCAGGAATAAAACCACCAATTTTGTATAGGAGGAGGAGATCAAAATAAATCACTATCGTAGATAGGCCCAGAATTATCATCGCAGGTAGCACAAAGGTGAGTAGTAGAATGCCAAAAATAGAAATTGATGATCAAATTAGATTATTTTCTAAGGTTTTAATCAAACCAATCATGACGAGTCAGATAGATTGTCTTCTGATAGAATCTCTAGATCAACCCTAAAATCAGACGCTTGGAGGTTTCCAAAACACGTATAGGTGATTCCAGTGTTTTATATCATGAAGTATGGAACGTATAAAAGTGATGTTTGGAGGTTTTTAGAATGTATACAGGCTCCAAGGTTAAAGGAATACATAGATACATAACGTGTATATAAATTTTTCTATGCTTAAAATATTTAAATTCCTATAGGTGGGATGTCGTTTACAGAAAAGGTATACCAATTCTTAAAGAAACACAAAATGCGTATCATAGTATACTTATCTGGATTATACTTATAGTTTGGTTGCAAGGAATGTGATCACATGAGCAGGGAGTGTGGCAGAAATCAATACTTACCAAGGAGTTCGCATTGATATAATTGTCTAAAGCGCTAGTTGACGAAGTAATTCGTATATTTAAAATGATACCAAGCTCGATCGTTGATGGAATTCCAACTTTGGCTTACTCGATTTTCTCAAAATTTTTGATGAAGAAAACATATAAATTAAACTATTATTAAAATGCTTCAATTTACTCAAAATTTTCGATGAAGAAAATAATATTTCCTACAAAGGGACTTAGTCCCACATTGCTTTCGTGGGAGCAATTCATTTTTTTATAAGTGCCTTCGTACTTGTAAAAGGCTGACCACTTTGTGGTCATCTCCATACACCTTCATGCGTGTGTCGCATTATTTGCCTTGGCACTCTATTTGTAATTTGCATCCCATTGACTGTTGGAACTTCACTCCCCATTGACCGTTGGAACTTTGTGCCCCATTGATAGTTAGAATTTTGCACCCATTTATCATCGTGCTATGACCGTTATGTAGACACTAAAAATTGATCCACTTTTAGTGGGTAATCTTCCTTAGAAACCCTAAGAGATCCCTAACCTTTGTCATAGGAAAGGGTAAGCCTCTTTCACCCCTACCTTACCTTTCTTTAGCCTTTTAGTGAAATCGTACCTAGTAACAATCGGGCATGACTTTGCAAAAGTGATATCACACCCTATCAACATGGGGTACAATTTTGCTATTTTAGGGTTTTAATTTATTAAAACTTGAGTTTAACCTTTTTTGACGTGCTTAGTGTCAGCTTGTGTTTGTTTTCTTGCTTATTTCATCCTTATTTTCTTCTATAAAAGTAGGGGTTAATCTCACTCTTAAAGGAGAGATACATGTGATCGATCTTAGACATAACTAAACTCAAAATTCTTATGATTGACTTGTGCTTGCATTCTTACTTTCGCTTTACTTCCTATTTCTTCTACGAGTTAACCTTGAAGTACGAATTTTGGATTTGATATTTTGTTGTATTGATTTGGATTGCTATGTGGTTTGGTAGATTCATGTTGTAGTTCAGAAGGAAATAGAGTACCCATTTGGATACCTCTATCTCTTCTACCTACTTCTGCATCGTCCATCAGGTTGTGCGCACTTTGTTTCTACATTTATTTACGTTCTACATTTATCTTTTATTTTTTGTGTCCTTAAAGAAAAATTACACCCTGCATCGATGAGGTGTGACTTCACTAACTCTAAATTAGGATTTTTTCTCACAAAAGAGAGATCGCACTCATTTTGACGGAGTTCAACTTCGCCTGTACCATTATTGTGTGCACTATCTACAAGACAGGATTTTTCCTAGGACTAAAATGGGGGCATTTGTCAAATTTTGATTGCATGAGTATTTTCTAAATTGCATTTAGAGAATGATAGCATAATCTATTTTCTACTTGTCTGTTTTTGCATTGTTGTTTTATAATTTATTTTCCAAAGGTCAATTTCTGCTTTTGTTTCCAAAGGTCATCTAAAAGTACCTAGGGGGCTTGATTGCTGCATCTCCAAGCATTATTGTACAACTGCCTAAGCAGACCCCCTAATGCTAATCCTATTTTCAAGTGTTTAGTTATCTTGTGGAAATAGGTATTTATGATATCATTTATTTATGATATCATTGGATAAGAGGCAGAGAAATCTAAGTCAACCACCTATCTAGATAAGTGCTCTAATTGCTTTATTGGTTGAAGATCTGATATGAGTATTGATTCTTAGGCATATGAAAGTGAAAATTATATAGTGTGCATCTAGGGTTAATATTGTGCATTTATCTTGTATCCTTGCTTTAAAGGTTTTCTGGATAAAACCCTAGGTTAGCAAGAATTCAAAGAAAGAATCATATTAGGTTAGCTCTTGTATTCTTGCATTCTAAATTCTGCATTGTCCTTTATCTTTCATAGCATAGATCTAGAAAGACCAAAATTAGGTGATTGCTTGAAAAATAAATACATTAAATATCCCGAAATATTAAGGACTTGGAGTGAGTCCTAAAACCATTTTTGGTGAACCCTTCCCTCTAGCACTGAGTGTAGATAATAACATATCCCCCACGGTTCACCCCATAAGGCTTTCTATCTTTGCAGATCCAGCTTTTTTTGGGAATTGTACGTGGTAGGGTAGTTTTACCCCTCTACATATTTGGTGAACCCGACGTGAACACCTTTTATTTTGAAAACAATAAGCAATATCATTAATTTGTGTGCCAAATATTTAAAAATATAATCTCCTTGTGTAACTGTGTAGGTCTATTTGGCCTTAGTTCTTCTTCTTGTCTTTTTCATTTTTCTCAATGGATTCTAACCTTGGGGAAGGACAAAGACTCCTTAGGTTTGATGAGGTTTTTTATGATAATGATCAATTTTGATAGATAAAATCATAACCTAGAAGAAGATGTTGATAATCATATTGATCCTATTCGAGATCCCAATAGGAATCTCATCTTAAAATATTTTGACCATGTGTGGAATTTTTGTAAATATCATAAGCATGCATTGGATCTAGCCTTATAAGAAGAAGCATTACTTGAGAATGATATCCCACCTCAATAAAATCCTTTGAATGAACCTTTGAATCATGGTAATAAAACCTGTCAACCTACTTATGCCACTATTGTGACCACCAACATTGGATGGAATCCACCTATTCCTCCAACTAGTAGTGGCACCCAAAATTGATTTCAATTTCCTCCTTTATCTTCTACTGTCAACACTATTGCTTCTATTCCACCACAAATTAATCTTCCATTATCACAATACACCAAATATAACAACAACCTTCTCATTTCCAACCTAAGTCAAGGGAATATTGGAAACACACATAATTCAGAAATGCAAAATTTGGCAAATATAGTGAATCAGTTGGTTTCAAGGATGGATATGATTCAGCCTTCAGGGTTTACATACAATTATAAGGAAATGTGTAGTCAGCCATTGGATCCTATTGTTGCTACTAGACCTTATCCCAAGCATTTTCCTATGCTAGTTTTACCAATCTATAAAGGGAAAAACAATCCAATAGAGCATTTAAGAGAATCCAGGATAATTGACCATGATCTTGTTTATGATGATATAATTCTATTGAAAATATTTTCCAAAGAGTCTTGTTGGTGTTGCATTACAATGGTATTATCGGTTTTCCAACTATTTTTTAAAGAGGTTTGAAAATATTGCAAAAATATTTGTTCATCAATTTAGTGCTTATATTGAAAAGGAAGTGACAATGAGAGACCGATATGACCTGACACAAAGTAAAGTAGAATTTTTTCAGAATTCTTAGCTTGTTGGAGAAGTTTAGTTGGTCGATTAAGACATCCTATGTCTTATAAATATATTCTTGACATATTCATTAGTAATTTTCAATAACATATATCATATGCACTAGAAACTACTACTATTACCTCTCTTGATCAAGCAATTGAGTTAGCCAAAAAAGTGGAACAAGCCCTCATTAGAAGAGATCAGCTTAAGAATAAAGAAGAAAATTCTACTAATTTTCAACATAAGAGTAAGCATACAGGAGGTGATAGTGATAGTAGGCCTATTAATAATGTCACCAATAGCCTACAAAATATTGTACTTCAAAAACCTCCTCAAAGGAATTTTACCAGACTTAATATAACTATGGAAGCAATTTTGAAACAACTATTAGAAGCTAAGGCTATTGAACTACCTCTTATAAGATAACCAGATACTACATCTTATTGGTATAAGGTAAGTCAATATTACATATATCACAAAGTAGGACACTGGACAAACTCTTATAAGAAGTTAAAACATGTAGTTCAAGATCTAATTGATGTCGGTTGTATTGACACCAGTAGTTTTCAGTATTCCAACAACCAACAGAATTAGGATAGAACTAGACAAATCAACCAAGTATCCTATAAGAGTGTGCCACATTCGTATGATAATAATATGGTTGGAATGATAACATCTACTCCAAACAAGTTAGTACAAAGTTATAAAATTCAAAGGTCTCAACAGGAGATGAGTGTGTCAGGAAATATTTCTCTTAGAATTTCTACAGAATTCTCAAGCTCATGAGTAAGCTATGGTAAATTTTTTGAAGCAGAAACTAGTATCGTTAGATATGGTAGGAGACCAAAGTATCCTAGCAAATCTGGAGAACAAAATGGAACAAATGATCACTATTTTAACTGGAGGACAAGCCATCCAATGGATCAAATAATAAATTGTTCTTTGATGGATGATTTAAGACACCCATGGAAATGCATATTAATATCTACTTAAGGTTGTGATGTGAAGGGACACATTGGTCCATGATTAAATAAATGAATTAAATAATGTGATTAGTTAGGATTAGAGTCCTAACATGCCACCCTCCTTAAAAAAATATTTATCTTCAAAACTAGAATTGAGGAAATTATTGCTGGATATGATGAAGTGTCTCCCATGTGGCATCTTCCGAAGGCAGACCTTTCCATTGAATCAAAACTTCAATGATATTGCAATTGTTAAGGTGGCAAGTGCGACGATCTAAGATAGCTTCGGGTTCAACCATGATTGATCCACATTCGGTAATTGGGAGCTGAGTTTGTGTAGTGATGTGTACGCCAACTACGAGTTTAAGGCAGGAGACATGGAACACTGGATGAATTTTAGAGGACTCGGGTAACTCAAATTTATAAGTGACTGGCCCAATGTGTTGTATAAATTTATAAGGTCCATAAAATTTGGGGGCTAACTTTTGGGAACCCTTGAGTTTGAGAGAAGTTTGGTGTTATGGTTGAAGATGAAGGAATACCATATCCCCTTCTTGAAAAACCCTCTCTACTTGGTGTTGGTTTACTTGTTTCTTCATATGGTGTTGGGTGGTGTGTAGATTTTATTTGAGAAGGTGAAGAATATCATCTCGAGTAGAAAGTTCCATCTCCACTTCTAGCACATTTGTACTTGCTAGAATATAAGAGGTAAGGAATGGTGGTATTTGACCATATAAAGCTTCGATGGAGTCATATTAATGGAATCCATTTAACCTAATGAAGGGATTGTGTAGAAATAAAAAAATGGAGGTAGGTTTCTAAACCTTTATTGATAACTTTTGTTTGACCATCTTTTTGGGGGTGGTAGGCGAAGCTCATACGAATTTGAGTGCCTTAGAGTTTAAACAATTCTTTCCAAAAATTGCTAGTGAAAGTGGGATCACGATCACTAACTATAGTGGAGGGTATGCCATATAATTTAAAGATATTATCAAGAAAAAATTGAGTGATAGTGCTAGCTATATAAGGGTGGGTCACAGGGCAAAATTGGGTATATGTAGATAAACGATCCACCACAACTAGAATAGTTGTTTTTCCTATGGATTTTGGAAGGCCTTCAATAAAATCCATGGAAATATCATTCCATGTTTGGGATGAAAAGAGTTTGAAGAAGACCCAACGTACCCACTATTTCTTCTTTATGTCTTTTGCAGATCTCACATTCATTCACAAACTTCTTGATATCATTTTTCATCCCTACCAAATAAAAATTTCTAGTCACTATTTTATAAGTTTTTAGGAATCTAGAGTGTGCTATAGTGGGTGTGGCATGTAACTCATGGAGAATCTTTGCATGATATGAGGATGTAGGAGAGAGGACAATACGTCCTTTATACCTTAGTATGTTATCTCTCCAAGAATAGTGAGTTTTTTCTAGTGTATTTTGATTGAATTGTTGAATTAATGTGTGTGTGGTAGGGTCATTAAACCATTCCTCATTGACTTGGTCTATTCATTTAGGAATAGGAGAGGAAAAAGCAAGTAATCGGGGAATTTATTCAAACTTCATTGAAAGGGCATCAACAACCATATTATATTTCCATTTTTTATATATGATTTCATAATCATATCCTAGTAGTTTTGTAACCCACTTTTGTTGTTCTAGTGTGGTTATACGTTGCTCAAGAAGGTACTTTAGACTATGGTGGTCAGTGCGAATAATGAATTTTTTACCAATAAGGTAAGGTCTCCAATATTGGATAGTATGAACAATGGCTAACATTTCTTTTTCATATGTGGAACATGCTAAATTCTTTTTAGATAATGCTTTGCTAGTGAAGGCTAAGGGTTTTTCATTTTGCATGAGCATGACTCCTATTTCTATTCCCGAGGTATCACTCTCAATAATAAATGGTTTGGAAAATATGGGCATGGCTAAGATGGGGGTTGTACACATTACATTTTTAAAGTGATAAAGGTTTCATCAGCATTTTAAGACCATAAAAAACATTCTTCTTAAGTAGTGTTATTAAGGGGGTTGTGATTTTGCCATAGTCTTTGAAAAAATTGTGATAGTAGCCTGTTAGTCCTAAGAACCCACACAAACCTTTCAAGGTTTTTGGAATAGGCCAATTTTTTACATCTTCAATCTTACGAGGGTCTACCTTAACTCCTTCTTTAGAGACAATATGTCCAAGGTATTCAATTTATTATTTTCCAAAGGAACATTTTGATCTTTTAGCATATAATTGATTGTCCTCCAAGGTCTTTAATGCTTGATCTATATGGGTTAAGTGATCTTCCCATGTTTTACTGTAAATCAAAATGTCATCAAAGAAAACTAAAATAAACTTTCGAAGGAAAGGGTGAAATACCTTGTTTATTAGAATTTGAAATGTAGAAGGGGCATTGGTAATACCAAATGGCATCACCAAGAATTCATAATGCCCTTCATGAGTGTGAAAGGCTATTTTTGGTATGTCACTTTCTTTAACTCGAATTTGGTGGTAGCATGATCATAAATCTAATTTGGAGAAATTAGCAGCCCCATAAAGTTCATCTAGTAATTCGTTAATGACGGGAATAGGAAATTTATCCTTGATAGTTAGTTTGTTGAGGGCACAAAAATCAAAACATAAGTGCCATGACCCATCCTTCTTCCTTACTAATATAATAGGATAAGAGTAAGGGCTTACACTAGGTATAATGACCCTTACCTTGAGTAGTTCTTGTACCACTTTTCTATTTTCATATTTTGTAGATATGGATATCGATAAGGTCTAATATTAGGGGGTTGGTGCCCTAAAAATAGTTGAATGGCATGATCATGGCTTTGTTGAGGAGGTAATATTTTTGGTTCATTGAATACTTTATCATCACATTCTAGGAGTTTTTGTAGTTCAGGTTCCACTGGTTGTTCTTCATTAGTGGTTGAAAGGAAAATAGTTGTGCGACCATACCTTTACCTCCTCTATGAATAATTTTTCCCATTCTATGGGAACTTACGATTTGTGAAGGACCTGATTTTAACCCTAAAATAGTGTATGTTTGGTCTTTTTGTGTGAATTTTATCCATAATTCTTCAAAGTCCCATATTGTACCGAGCGTTCATAGCCATTACACTCCTAAAATGATGTCACATCCTCCTAATGGTAGTACATACATTTCCCCCTTCATTTTATAATCTCCCATAGTGAGTTTAATATTTTGGCACTTTCCCTTACACACAATTCTTCCTCCATTTCCATTCATGACTTCAAAATTATTACAAGGATGTATAAAGTAGTTAGCTTGTTTTTACCACCACTGGGTCTATAAAATTATGTGTGCTTCTAGAGTCTAGGAGCACAATAGGGTTTTGTTTCTTAAAATACCCCTTAAATTTCATAGTTTGTGGGGAAAAAAAATCCTATGAGGGCGTTAAAGGAAATTTCTATTTTATTCTTGTTATTTTATTCTTGAATATTTGCTACTACTACTTCGATATCATCTTCTTATTTTGGAGTGCAATCTTCAATTGTATCCAAAATATATAGTTTTGCTATAATGCATTTGTGATTAGGTATGAATTTCTCGTCACAATGAAAACAAAGGCCCTTTTATCTTCTTTCTTTCATTTCCTCATGGCTAATTCATTTAATTGGCATGAATCTATTTAGTTTTTGGTTGGTGTAGGTGTTTTGTTGTTTCCCTGTTGATAGTCTTCCTATTCGTTGTTGGTTATTGATCTTCTCTTCCACCATTTGTGCTAATGCAACAACGTGCATCATATCAATAGGATTGAGTATTTGTACTTCTAATCGAATTTCTTCTTTCAGGCCACTAATGAAGAAACTTTGAAAGAATGATGCATGGAGTCCTGATGTAAGGTTTGCCAACTTCTCGAATTGAGCCTGGTATTCTCATATTGTAGATGTTTGGCAGAGTTTGGTAAGAGCCCTTGTGAAATATTCAAATTTGCTTGGGCCAAATCATATCATTAGATTTTTTGTAAATTTGGTCCATGTGGGAGTACCCTTTGTCTTTTCATACCATTGGTACCATTGAGTAGCAATTTTTTCTAGGTGAAAATATGCGATGCAGACCTTTTGGGTCTCTAGAATTTGATATAGAGAGAAATATTGGTCAGCCCGATATATCCAATTTGTGGGGTCGCCTCCATCAAATTTTGGGAAATCCAATTTTGTGGTTCGAGGTAGGATTGATGTGTGTGGTCCCCCTAGTAATGCTTGTTGTATGGGTATCGTGTTTTGTTGGTCGGATTGCATTAATGCCATATTTTTTTGTACCAATTCCATAGAGTGATTAGTGGCATCCATTTTTGTTGTTAACTCTGCATTAGTGGCATCTATTTTTAGGGTTAATTCTACAATTTTTGTCGCTATTTTTGTTTCAAAATCATCTTGCCATTTGGTCAATCCTTGCAGAACTTCTTTGAAACTTCTTTCGGAAGGTCTTGTGATCTTCTCCCGTCTACCATGGTATGGTTTTTATGGATTTCTAGATTTCTTTGGCAAGAGTGGTTTTGTTAAATTCTAGTTTGTCTTATTATGGATGAGCAATATTTATTTTACAACAATTTGCTTGCAAAAGTTATTTTTGCAAATATTGCAAAATCTTGTAAAAATTGTAAAAGTTACAAAAATTTTGCTAGCAACTTTTACAAAAGTTGCATAGTGGAAATTTTTTTTAGCACAAATTGTTTCAATAGTAAAAATTGTTTTGAGGGGGGGTGGACGGTTGGCGATGGTGGCTGGTGAGAAGTGGCGGAGAGGAGGTGGCGGTGGCGACTGGAAGGAGGTGGCGACAGAGAGGAGCAGCGACGAATGTGCTAGTGGGCGGAATGAAGTTGGACGGTCCAAGTCAACAAACTAGAAAATAAAGTTTATCCACAAGCTTGCCACATGCCACAACTAACACCACAAACCTTGTGCATGGGCACGTATGCCTAGTGTGCTAGGCAATTTCAAATAGGTGCTTCAATAATTTTAAACCACTCCTCTTTCCAGCACCAAAAAAATGTGGGATTTATCCCAAAAAAATTAACGTTTTTTTATTTTATTTTGAATTTCATCATCGATATTTGATTTAGACTGCCAAAATTATTTTTTTTGGTAGATAAGATACTATAGCATTAATACCGGGTTTTACAGGTTGACCCAAAACCTTTTACAAAAATAAACCTAGGGTTGTTGATGAACATGTCCTTACTAAGGATCCTATATATGTAAAATCTATATGCCGCCAAAGACATTACATCCGGTAAGGCACATAGCCTGTTATCAAAAAGAAACTTCCCATACAAAATTTTGGGTATACCCCGAGAAAACACACCTGCATCATAATTACAAAAAAAGAAACAGACACAAATCCCTTCCTTGAAACAGTGGAGAAACAAAAATTTGTAGACACATAGTAGAGTACTGAAAAAACTCCCACAAGCTCTGTATTGACAGCTACTCTTAATAATTCTTTGGTAATTGTTTTATTTTGTATATTACATGCTTTGAGACCACATCCTATCTTGGCCAATCAGCCCTGGAGAAGTGAACCTGCTGGCTAGATTTATGGCGGTGGCTATCTGGTGGTCAATGTGGCTCTGGTTCGAAGTCTTATATTATTGTTTCTTTCCTACCCTGTGATTATCAACCAACCTCAAATTACTAAGATGACTAGGAGCCATGTTATCTGACATATGATTGTCCCCATTAGTCTTTGTGGTATTTCTAAGAAGCATCCACCAATACTAACAACTCGGATAATTTTTATTGTGAGTCCATTTCAAAAAAGATATGGGAATACTCATATCCTTCTAACTTACAGTGCCTTCCCTGTTGGTAAATTTGACTATCATTCTTGGCATTCTTGTTGAATAAGCTCCTCTAGTTCGCTCGGGACACCGTGTTCCCATTTGAAAAGTCTATCACCATCGACACCCAAATTGGCCAGCTTATCAGCTGTTAGTATCACAATGACATTGAGAGGTGGGGTGAATCAATGTAGCTCTTTTAAACTTAAATCTTCAACTCTTAAAGCCAAAACAATGAAAACTTAAAACCAAATAAAGCAAGTATAACAAGAGAACATCACACAACATAAGATTTATCGAGGTTCACCGATTTGGCTACTCCTCAAAATGACTATTTGGACTCTCATCCAAATCTAGCCTTTGCAAAGCACCAACTTTACAATCAATTTACCAGCACCCACTGGAAGGAGCATCAACCCCTGATTTACCAGCACCAACTGGAAGGAGCACCAACCCCTGATTTACCAGTACCAACTGGAAGGAGCACCAACCCCTGATTTACCAGCACCAACTGAAAGGAGCACCAACCCCTAATGCCAAGCACCAACTTGGACTTCCATTTTGAAACTAGAAGATTGACATAAAAATGCCTTCACTTTTACAAGACCCTGATTGGTCTATTGCTTACCCAACGTCTACCACAATTCACAAAACACACATGCTTATCACCCGCACTGAAATCCCCGTCATTGAAATTCTCCAAGCAACACTCCTTTTATAAATTTCTTTTCTCTTTGTAACTCCAGTTGTAACTCCTTTCATATTCTCATATGCCACTTGTCAATTATAACACCTTCTTTCATATTCTCATACGCCACTTATCAATTGTAACACCTTTATGTAACTCCTTTTGTATATTTTGAGAAGGAATTTCGTCAAACACGTCACATGCAAATAATTGACACCATATTCTCTTACCATGACTGTTCATTTTCTCGGTCATGACTGTTCGTTTTCTCCTTTGATGATTGTTCATTTTCTCCTTCATGACTGTTCATTTTCTCCTTCAATGACTATTCGTTTTCTCCTTGCATGACTGTTCATTTTCTCCTTGCATGTCTGTTCGTTTTCTCTTTGCATGACTATTCGTTTTCTCCTTGCATGATTGTTCGTTTTCTCCTTCATTATTGTTAGTTTTATTTTCCCTTGTGCATGCATTTGTTTTCTCCTTCAATGACTATTCGTTTTCTCCTTCATGACTGTTTGTTTTCTTTTTGCATGTCTATTTGTTTTCTCCTTCCCTTGTGCATGCATGTGTTTTGGTTTCCGAAAAGGCTTTTCATTTCTATTTTGAGGCCCTTCATTTCCTTTTCTCCACATGGGCATGCATCCGCTTCTTTCCATGTGTAACGACCATCTTAAATGATTTCAAATCATTAAAGATTCCTTATGGGTCCACGTCACTATGCAGTCTTCAGTTTCACCATCCTGGTGTTCATCACTAATATCAGACGCACTATCAACTACTCTGTTCCTTTGGAGAAAATGCAACATGTCGCGATATCACGACACTTTTGTTTCTCTGCCTGCTTGCCCTTTTTGAGTCGCGAAAATGCGACATGTCATGATATCGTGACACTTTTGTTTCTCTGCTTGCTCTTTCTCTTTGCTTTGGACCACGAAAAATGCGACATGTCGCGATATCGTGACACTTTTTTTTCTCTGTCTGCCTACCCTTTTTGAGTTGTAAAAATGCGACATGTCGCGATATCGTGACACTTTTTCCTTCTTGCTCTTTCTCTTTGCTTCGGACCACGAAAATGCAACATGTCACGATATCGCGACACTTTTTCCTTCTTGCTCTTTCTCTTTGCATCGGACCACAAAAATGCTATATTTTGCGGTATCGCAACACTTTTTCCTTCTTGCTCTTTCTCTTTGCTTCGGACCGCAAAAATGCAACATGTCGCGATATCGTGACACTTTTTCCTCCTTACATTTTCTCTTTGCTTTGGACCGCGAAAATGCTACATGTCGCGATATCGTGACACTTTTTCCTCCTTGCTTTTTCGCTTCTCTTTTGGCTGCGAAAATGCAACATGTCGCGATATCGCGACACTTTTTTCTCTTTGCTTTTTTGCTTCTCTTTTGCTTTTTTTTTTTTTTTTTTTTTTTTTTTTTTGTGGTTCGCTTTTTTTTCTTTTTTTTTTTTTTTTTTTTTTGGTTGGGAAAAGGAAAAAGGGGGGGGTGGTGTAACACTTTTTTTTTTGCGGTGTTTTGCTTTTTCTTTGATCTTTAGCATATGGGCCACTTTGGTCTTCTTGGAAAACCTGTAACAACTTCACCCAAACATCAAAAACATCCTCATAAGAATTTAACATCACTGTACATACTTTGAATAACCTCTAAGCTCCTATCCACTGCATCAACCAATCTATCTTACTGTGTTGACAACAATGACAATATTGTCGTTGCACCTTGCTCAACAATCTCCCCCTTTGGAATTGTTGGCAACACACGTGCAATTTCCTATAACTCTTGTGCAATTTTGTTGGCAACACACGTGCAATTTCCTATAACTCTTGTGCAATTTCCTGTAACTCTTCTCCCCCTTTGACAACAATACCAAAGGGCTGCTGCAAACTCCCCCTGAGTCCATGCACAAAATTCTCAGGCAAAAATTATTACACTTAGCAAAAATCACAAACATGAGCAAAAAGATAATACACAAATGCTCCCCTTAAGAATGTGGTCCCGATAGCAAGTCAATTCTTGGGAAGCGTGACCACTCCCAATTTATTGCGAAGGTACTCAAAGACTTCCTTGGGCAATGGTTTTGTGAAGATATCCGCTACTTGCTCTGTTGTTGGAACAAAATCCAACTTAACCTCACCTTCCGTAACTTTCTCCTTCAAAAAGTGATATCGGATAGCAATATGTTTTGTGTGAGAATGCATAACCAGATTCTTTGAGATGTTAATGGCACTGGTGTTATCACACTTAACTAAAATTGGCTCATTGAAGTTAATACCAAGATATTTCAGGGTTTGTTTCATCCATAATACCTGCGTACAACACGTTGTCGCTGTAATATATTTTGCCTCTATTGTGGATAAGGAGATTGACTCTTGTTTCTTATTGTGCCACGTGACCAACCTGTCTCCAAGATAGAATGCACCTCCACCGGTACTCTTTTTGTCATCTACACATCTTGCCCAATCTACATCTGAATACGCAATAATGGTGAAGTCCTTACCTTTCGGATACCATAACCCATACTCCATAGTACCCTTGAGGTACCGAAGAATCCTCTTTACTATTGTCACATGAGTCTCCTTGGGACTAGCCTGAAATCATGCTACCATGCATACTGCCTGCTAAATCTTTACACCACTCATCTTTGTTGTTGCCAAATATGATATCATCAACATATACAACAAGAACAATAAGATGGCCATTTTCTATTTTGACATACAAATTACTATCCACCATACCTTTCTTGAACCCTTGTTGAGTAAGATAGTTGTCTAGCCTTGCATACCATGCTCGGGGTGCCTGTTTTAAGCCATATAATGCTTTCTTCAACTTGCAAACCAAACCAAGTTGGGATCATCACCAAGTTGGAAACCATCTGGATGCTCAATATAAACCTCTTCTTCGAGTTTCCCATTCAAAAATGCTGATTTCACATCCATTTGATAAACTTTGAAATTCTTGTAAACTGCTAAAGCCAAAAACATTCTAATTGCCTCTAGTCTAGCCACAGGTGCAAAGGTTTCCTCAAAGTCAATACCTTCAACTTGTGCATAGCCTTTACATACCAATCTTGCTTTATTCTTGACTACCTATCCGTCTTCATTCAATTTGTTTCGAAAGATCCATTTAGTACCGATTATATTTTTATTTGCAGGTCTTGGTACTAACTCCCAAGTTTTGTTTTTCTTGATCTGATCTAATTCTTCATTTATTGCCTTCATCCAACTTTTATCTTTGCTTGCATCAGCAACATTTTTGGGCTCAATGCTGGATAATAGAGAGTAGTTGCTTACTACTCTTCTTCTTGTCTGAACACCAACTGTGGGGTCTCCAATTATTTGCTCTCTAGGATGATCTTTCTTCCAACTACTTGTTTTGAATTTCTTATTTTCTTCCACTTCTGAATCATTGTTTGAATCATCTGAGTCAATTTTTTGTTTCTTTTCTATTTCCTTTTCCTCATCTCCTTCAATAACCTCTTCATAAATTGGGTAGTTCTCTTCATAGCTAATTACTCATTCCCTACCTTCATCAACTTTAACATCGACACTATCCACAATTTTCCTTAGCCTCTTGTTGTAGCATTTGTAAGCTTTGCTTTTTGATGAATAGCCAAGAAAAATACCTTCATCAGCTCTATCTTCAAACTTACCAAGGTTTTCTTTAGTTCTTTTGATGTAACACTTGTTGCCAAAAACTTTAAAGTATCTTACTGTTGCCTTTTTACCGAACCACAACTCATAAGGAGTTTTGCTTTCATGCGTCCTCAACATGCACCTATTTTGGATGTATACCGCAGTATGGACTGCCTCTTTCCAAAATATTTTTGCTACTTTGCTCTCAGTCAACATAGTCCGTGCCATTTCCTGCACTGTCTTGTTCTTTCTTTCTACCACACCATTCTCACCGAGGTGTCCTGGCTGCTGAAAACTCGTCTCCCTAAATATTTGTTTTTTTTAAATTTATTTGAACTCAATTTGTATTGATGTAACTTCCTACTCATGTAGCTGCTTTGAATGCAATAATAAAATGTGAGCTTTCTGATTTTGCATGCAAATTAAATATTTTCACCAAAGCATCATAATAGATCTAACAATCTTCACATCAATGTGTAGTACAAATACACACTGCTTTTATCGAAACACATATATGCAGCTAGGGCAACATTCTTTCACTAAACCAAATTATCAAAATTGTTATAATCCATAACTTTGAACAATGGTAGTAAGAACCATCAAAAGTACAACACTGACATATAGCAATACTACCAATGGTGACAACTCTCAATTTAATCACCACCCTTCACGGTACCTCCACAAAAAACTACATGAACTAAAACACACTTTGACAACTATATGACAACTCCCCCTGACTACTTGCCTTTCATCCTCAAATAACCAAACAAATACATAGGAGCATTAAAATAAAACTTTAAGATTGCTCCCCCTGAGGATGTGCTACCTAGAGTTGCTTAGTGCAATAGAGGAGTAGTCTCCTTCAGTCCAAGGAGACACGATTTCCTTTCTTCTTTATTTCTCCAAAATTTCTTGAACTTGGGCTTGAGTTTTTCAACTACATCCCTATTTTGAACCTTTTCGTGAACTTGAACATTTCTCTTGGGTGGTTGTCTCTTGTGCATCCTTGATGGATGATTATTTTCCTTTCTTTTATGCACATGATTTATTCCTTGTCTGTGTTGCATTCTTTGTGTCTGATGAAATCTACTGTCTTGCCTTAGATTAGATACAAAAGTGCTTGGACAAAACCTTGCTATGTGCCCATGACCATTACATTTAAAACATTGCATATGGTGTTCAATCAAAAAAGTAGATGTATTTCTACCATCATAACTCTTTGATCTATTATTCAATCCACAATAAATTGCCTTGTGACCATAATGGTTGCATCTAAAACAATAGCCATTAAAAGCATTATTATGAATAGAGTGAGAGTGATAGAACCTCTTTTGTTGTGGTTGCTTTGCTGTAGATCTCCTTTGATATTTTCTTCCTTTTGAAGATTTAGCTTCAAAATTTTCTTGCTTCGATCCTTCAACAATGAACTTCTTCTTCTCTGCATATTTGGAAGATGAAGGTTGTTCAGCTTTTGCGTTTTTGCATATTTGGAATTGAAGGTTGTTCAGCTTCATATCCAAGACCAAGCTTAGCCATGGAGCTTCTTTGTTGCCTTATCATTTCATCTAGCAACTCTATGCTCTTCTCAAATTTGAGATTTGTATTGGCCTCTTCTAGTTGTTTCTTCAAAAAAACAATCTCTTCTTCTTGTTTGCAGCAAACAATCTCTTTCTCATTGATCTGTGACCTGAGAGTTTCTTCAATCCTTTTGGACTCTTCTACTTGCAACTTTAGATCACTAATAACTTTGTTAGATTCCTCTTCACGTTTGCTACATAGATCGACTTTATCATCCAGGTGTGACTTCAAGGCTTCTTCTATTTTCTTGGCTTTATGAATTTGTAAGAAGAGATCTTCAATCTTATCCCCATATTCTTCCAACTTCTTGGATAGTCTTTTGTTCTTTTTTCTTTCTATATTCAACTCTTCAAGTGCAGCGATCAACTCACCTTCTAGATCTACTTCAACCTCAAGGTTTTCATCACATACTTTAGAATTCACTCCTTCAACATTTTCTAGTTCAATTTTCTCTTCCACAGAAATTGAAACTGACTGAGATGCCTTATTGGAGGAGGATCTATTCTTCTTACCCATTGCATACTAATCCAAGATCAACCCTAGCTGATTTAGCCTAAAAATGGAAACTGGATCTGATACCAATTGTTAGTATCACAATGACACTGAGAGGGGGGGTGAATCAGTGTATCTCTTGTTACTTAAATCTTCAACTCTTAAAGCCAAAACAATGAAAACTTAAAACCAAATAAAGCAAGTATAACAAGAGAACATCACACAACACAAGATGTACTAAGGTTCACCGATTTGGCTACTCCTCAAAATGAATGTTTGGACTCCCATCCAAATCTAGCCTTTGCAAAGCACCAACTTTACAATCAATTTACCAGCACCCATTGGAAGGAGCATCAACCCCTGATTTACCAGCACCAACTGGAAGGAGCACCAACCCCTGATTTACCAACACCAACTGGAAGGAGCACCAACCCCTAATGCCAAGCACCAACTTGGACTTCCATTTTGAAACTAGAAGATTGACATAAAAATGCCTTCACTTTTACAAGACCCTGACTGGTCTATTGCTTACCCAACGTCTACCACAATTCACAAAACACACACGCTTATCGCCTGCACTGAAATCCCCCTCATTTAAATTCTCCAAGCAACACTCCTTTTATAACTTTCCTTTCTCTTTGTAACTCCAGTTGTAACTCCTTCTTTCATATTCTCATACGCCACTTGTCAATTGTAACACCTTCTTTCATATTCTCATACGCCACTTGTCAATTGTAACACCTTCTTTATGTAACTCCTTTTGTATATTTTGAGAAGGCATTTCGTCAAACACGTCACATGCAAATAATTGACACCATATTCTCTTACCATGACTGTTTGTTTCTCGGTCATGACTATTCATTTTCTCCTTTGATGACTGTTCGTTTTCTCCTTCATGACTGTTCGTTTTCTCCTTTGATGACTGTTCATTTTCTCCTTGCATGACTCTTCGTTTTCTCTTTGCATTTCTATTTGTTTTCTCTTTGCATTACTGTTCATTTTCTCCTTGCATGACTGTTCATTTTCTCCTTCATGACTGTTAGTTTTCTTTCCCCTTATGCATGCATTTGTTTTCTCCTTCGATTGTTCTTTTCTCCTTCTGGTGTTTTCTTTTGCATGCGTTTTTTCTCCTTGTGGGTTTTCTCCTTCATGCGTTGTTTTCTTTCCCCTTGTGCATGCATTTGTTTTCTCCTTCGATGACTGTTCATTTTCTCATTCATGATTGTTCATTTTCTTTTTGCATGTCTGTTTGTTTCTCCTCTTGTGCATGCATGTGTTTTGGTTTCTGAGAAGGCTTTTCGTTTCTATTTTGAGGCCCTTCGTTTTCTTTTCTCCACATGGGCATGCATCCGCTTCTTTCCATGTGTAATGACCATCTTAAATGATTTCAAATCATTAAATATTCCTTATGGGTCCACGTCACTATGCAGTCTTTAGTTTCACCATCCTGGTGTTCATCACTAATATCAGACACACTGTCAACTACTCTGTTCCTTTGGCGAAAATGCAACATGTCGCGATATCGCGACACTTTTATTTCTCTTCCTACCTACCCTTTTTGAGTCGTAAAAATGCGACATGTCGCGATATCGCGACACTTTTGTTTCTCTGCCTGCCTACCCTTTTTGAGTCACCAAAATGCGACATGTCGCGATATCGTGACACTTTTTCCTCCTTGCTCTTTCTCTTTGCATCGAACCACGAAAATGCTACATGTCGCGATATCGCAACAATTCTTCCTTCTTGTTCTTTCTCTTTGCTTCGGATCGCAAAAATGCAACATGTCGCGATATCATGACACTTTTTCCTTCTTGCTCTTTCTCTTTGCATTGGACCGTGAAAATGCTACATGTCGCGATATCGTGACACTTTTTCCTTCTTGCTCTTTCTCTTTGCTTTGGACCGTGAAAATGCAACATGTCGCGATATCGTGACACTTTTTTCTCCTTGCATTTTCTCTTTGCTTTGGACCGCTAAAATGCAACATGTCGCGATATCGCGACACTTTTTTCTCCTTGCTTTTTCGCTTCTCTTTTGGCCGCGAAAATGCAACATGTCGTGATATCGTGACACTTTTTTCTCTTTGCTTTTTCGCTTCTCTTTCTTTGATCTTTAGCATATGGGCCACTTCGGTCTTCTTGGACAACCTGTAACAACTTCACCCAAACATAAAAAACATCCTCATAAGCATTTAACATCATTGTACATACCCTGAATAACCTCTAAGCTCCTGTCCACTGCATCAACCGATCTATCTGACTGTGTTGACAACAATGACAATACTGTCGCTGCACCTTGCTCAACATCAGCAACTTTGTTAGCTTCCCGAAAGACATGTTGGGATTTTCTGTCCTATCTTCCCTAGAAAAGGATCCTAGCCTCTTCAACAATTATTTTAATCCTCCAAGGAGGTGTTTTCCAATTATTGAGGAGATTTATAAATGCATGGAGTCTCCTTCTATGATCAAATTGCCTTCTAAGTCTTGAGTCATTTGAAGGCCTCTCCACATAGCTCTAGCTTCAGCTTCGTTATTCATCCTTGTTCCTAAATATTCAAAAAACATAAGCATCATATTCCCATTATGATCTTGCATAATGTCGCCAGCGCTTGCTCTGCCAGGATTTTCCTTAGCCGCTCCATAAAAATAAAGCTTAAACAAACCTGTAGGAGGTGGGGACCACTTAACATTGGCTTTGGGGTTGACTACCCTAGGTATAGACTCATATAACAAGGTTAAGCTTAAATATTGAGCAATCGTGGTCTCCTGCAGATGAGGTTTACGGCTATCAAAAGGGATAAGGTTCACATTATCATTGGCAAAGGATAGGATCCTGGAAATGATAGTTTGATGATCATGGATAGACTCATTAAAGACTCTATGGTTCCTTTCTAACCACACCTACCAAAGATAGTGATAGACTGCCAAAATTATTTAACGACTTTAGGTTTTATTTTTTTAACCCGCCAGAAGTATGCTACATCATCGAAGAGTTTAATTATCATTGGGAAACGTTTATATGGTACACAACATAATTTTTTTTACATGTTTTCCTTAATCCAGATGATTATTTTGTTGTCTACTCAGATTTTATCCTTGATTTAGATGTCCCCTACATAAAATCTCCTGCCTGAAATATGTTTTAACGCTTGTTATCTAAAGTTTCACTGGTAAAACGTAGCACAAATTCGTTAACTGGTTCATTTACCAAAAAATATTTGGGCATGATATTATTAGTTGACGCTTATTTTTCATACTTGGGAGTGTAGTTTTCACTATTTTTTATGCTTGTAATTTTAGACTTGCATCATCTTTGTATACTGGTTGTGTTATGTACGCAACTTGATATATTAAAATTATTGGATATACATTGATTTGCGATGAAATCTTCTTTGTTCAAGTAAATGGAGGTGATATGGACATTAGGATGGAGAGGAAAAAAATATGTTTGTAGTGTTTGGTGTATATTTTGACAGAAATAATAGTGGTATAGTGGCTGGCCAACAAATGTTTATGAGCAAAGCTGAAGTGATTTTTGCATGAGGGCGGCTATGAGTAGGTCCTTCTAGATAATTCTCTGATATCATATGGTAGGACCCCAAATAATACTAGCAAATTTGGAGAAAAAATGGAATAAATATAATGCAAATGGAATTATGAATCACTTTTGAAGATAGAATCACTATTTTCACTGGAGGACAAGCCAACCAATGGATCAAATAATAAATTGTTCTTCGATGGATGATTTAATACACCCATGGAAATGCATATTAATATCTACTTAAGGTTGTGATGTGAAGGGACATGTTGGTCCATGATTAAATAAATGAATTAAATAATGTGATTAGTTAGGATTAGAGTCCTAACAATATATTTCTCCTAGTGATATAGAAAATGTTGTAAGTTCTCTTGGGATGATTCGTCTCACATTTTTACATAATGATATGTTTTCTTGAAAATGGAAGAAGAATCATCTGTATATATCACTGCTCTTATTTGGGATACTCTCATCAAAATAGTTATGGTTGATAATGATTCTTTGCTTAATATATGTACACATCATTTCTTTCAAAAGTTTGGGTTGAAAGAGAAAGATTTAATTGTAACCAGTGACATCATTAAAAATTTCAGCAATGAGTCTCAAAAGTCTTGTGGTACTATATCACTCCCTTTTAAAGTTGGGCCTAAGATCTTGAACACAATGTTTTATGTGGTGTCTTGTCCTACATATTTTTATCTTCTTCTTGGACGGTCATGGATTCATGCTATGAAGGCCGTACCTTCTACTTTTCATCACTGTGTGAAGTTTAAATTTAAAAACCAAATCATTTCTATCATAGGTGATCCTCATCCATTTAAATTTTTCTCGCCAGAGGATTTGGCCCAAATTCATTCCTCACAATATTCCTCTAAGAAATTTTCTACAAATAATTTATCACAGGATCAATATGACTCTTCCTTCCTAGAGCTTCTCTTTGATGAATCTCATCAAGGTTTAGAGTGGAGTTTTGAGGACAAGTGTCCACCCTCTCCTATGGTCTTAACCCCAGAGTCACATATTATAGATGAGGCTTTACCTTAGGATGAAATCTAATTTGATGTGTTTGTCTCTCGCAGAACATAGGTTGAGTCTTCTAGTTCTCAAGTGGACTTTGGTTCTATGTCTCCCGAGGACCTTAAGTAATTAGGAGTTATTCATGCCCCACCTCCTCTTGAGGATAATTTTTCCATCCTCATTGAGGAGACGATAGATGTGAACATAAGTTCCGAGGAAGTCCCTAGAATCCTTAAGTTAGGCAAATCCCTAACCATGGATAAGTAGGATCAATTAACCAATTTATTGAAAGAATATTAAGATATTTTTGCTTGGTCATATGCCGACATGCCAGGACTTGATCCCTCCCTTGTCATGCATAATTTGGTAGTTAAGCTTAGTTCTAAGCCTATTAAAAAGAAGCTTTGAAAGATGCATCTGAAGGTCGCCCTCTCAGTCAAGGAGGAGCTCCAAAAACTCCTTGATGTCAGTTTTATAAAAGCCATCGACTATTCTGATTGGATTTCTAATATTGTTCCTATATCTAAGAAAGAAGGAGCAATCAAAGTTTGTACCAAATTTCGGGACATAAACTTAGCATGTCCCAAGAATAATTTTCCCTTGCCCAACATAGACCAGATTGTATATTTCACTGCAAAATATGGAATGCTTTCACTCATGGATGATTTCTCAAGTTACAATCAGGTTATGATTGCTCCTGAATATTAGGCCAAAATAACATTCACTACTCCATGGGGTACCTTCTACTGGAAAGTTATACCTTTTGGCTTAAAAAATATGGGAGCTACCTATCAACAGGCCATGACTTATATTTTCCATGACATGATGTATGATATTATCTAGGAATATGTGGATGACATTTTGGCTCATTCATTAGAACGAAAGGATCATGTATATGATTTAAGACAAATCTTTGAAAGGCTTTGGTAATATAAAGTTCATATTAAACTTGCTAAGTGTGTGTTTGGAGTCACATCTGGAAAGATACTAGGCTTCATAGTGTCTAGGCGAGGCATTGAAGTGGACCTTGCTAAGATAGCAGCTATCATTGATATGACTCCTCGCACCCTGATTAAATTGTATAGCCTGCAAGGTAAATTGTAGTCTACTCATCGATTCATTGCCTAGTTAGCCGATAAGTGTCAGCCTTTCCTTCAGCTCCTTAAGAAGGATGTAGTTTTTTAGTGGGATTCTGAGTGTTAGTAAGCTTTTGATGACCTAAAAAGGTATCTCACCTCCTTTCCTATTTTAGTTCCCCCTATGCCTGGTAGACATTTGTTAATTTACATAGTGGCCATTGCTCATGCTTTGGGAGCCATGTTGGCTCAACATGATGATGACAACAAAGAAAGATTTATCTACTATATTAGTAGAACTTTGGTCAGCTATGAAACCAGGTACACTCCCTTAGAGAAGCTTTGTCTAGCCATAGTGTTTGCTTCCCAGAAATTAAGGCACTACATTCTCAGCCATAAGACATTAGTGGTTGCAAAGTTTGATCCTTTGTACTATTTTATATCTAAGCCCCACCTATCAGGTCGAGTTTTTAAATGGGTGTTGGCCCTTAGTGAGTTCGACTTAACTTTCATAGAAAAAAATGCTATCAAGGGTCAGGTTATTATTGATTAGCTAGCCTCTGCTCCCCTAGAAGCTGCCTATCCTATAGTTGTTCAATTTCTCGATAAGTGCTTCAATATCGAAATTGAAGGGTCTGAGTCTTGGACTTTATTTTTTGATAGAACCTACTGCATGAAGGGTGTTGGAGCTGGAGTTGTTCTAGTTACACCATAAAAACAACTTATCCCCTTGTCCTTCAAGCTTCATTTTTATTGAATGAATAACACTACAAAATATGAAGCTTTGATCCTTGGTCTTAGGGCAACCTTAGCCTTGCAAGTTAAGATTATTTCGGTCTTTAGTGACTCTTAACTTGTGGTTAATCAGATCAACGATGTTTATCATACTCGAGATGATAAACTTAAACCCTATAAAGATATTGTTACCAAGTTATTGTCTTCTTTTGAGCAAGTAACCATAGAGTCTATCCCTAGATCATCAAATTGCCATGTGGATGCCATGGTTGCCACTACATCTTTGTTCCCTATGGAGTTGGAAGATGATCAAGCTTCAACTATCATTGGACAACTCCAGGAACCTGCATCTTTGAGTTCTTTTTTGGATCCCCTAGAGTGTTTTACCATCAAGGATTTCCCATCTAAACCATGGTATAACGACCTCTATAAATTCCTTAAATATGGATAAATACCTGATGGTTTAGATTGCAATAATTGTAAGCTATTGCGTAAAATAGTGTACCGATTTGTTATAATTGGTAATACTTTGTATCAATGTTCTTTTGAAGGTATCCTCTTGAAATGTCTTAACTCTGATGAAGCTCGACTTGCTTTTAGTGATACTCATGAAGGTTCATGTGGAGGCCATTTTAGCAGCAATCCTATTACCAAAAAGCTCCTTCAGATGGGATATTATTGACCTTCCATAGAGAAAGATGCATGCAATTATGTTTGGCATTATGATAAGTATCAACGCCATGATCATATTATTCATGCTCCTTCTCAAGACCTTCAGGTTTTTTCTTCCCCTTGGATATTATCCATGTGGAGGTTGGAAATTATTGAGAATACCAGTGTCATCTTATGGTCACAAGTTTATCATTACTGCGACATAGTACTTCACTAAATGGGTGGAATCCATACCCATGGCTACAGTGAATGGAACTCAGGTTTCCAAGTTCATATTCAACCATATTCTCTATAGGTATGGGATTCCTTCAATGATTATTTCTAACAATGACACTCCTTTCAAGAACAAGGATATCCATAATATTTTTTCTAAGTATAACATTCAACACAAATAGTCAACTCCTTATTATCCTCAGGGTAATGGATAAGCCAAAGTATCCAACAAATCCTTGATCAATATTTTGAAGATGCTGGTTAGTGTTGGTCATCAAATCCGCACAGGAAAGGACTTTCGGTGGGTTTGCGCGCCTTGGACCTGCGACCAACGTTGAAAGGCCGAGGGGAAGAGATGCCCCTCGTGCCAATCTCCGGAGAAAGGCCGGCTCCTATACTAATCTACTTTTGGGGTTTGAGATAAGAGTGCAGGAAAGAGATAAAAGGAGTTCGGGTTAGAGAAAGAAATAAAAAGGATAAGGGTTAGAGATTGATGATTCAAGGTGGGGAAGAACAGGAAGCACGATCACTCACTAATAACTCGAATAGCAGCAAAGAACACCAAGAATAGATGAAAGAAACGTGATACTCGCTTTCCTATGTATCCTCTGGACGAGTTCATAGGGTTCTCCTTTCTCTCTCGCTGGAATTCAGGGTTCGTAGTAACAACGATTGAGATAAGGGAATAACAGAAACCACGACCCACCAGGGCAAAGATAAAAGGAAAGCTTATAAGACGTTTTTCCTCTCCTATGTATCCTTCAGGGCGAATTTTAGGGTACAATCCCCAATCGCACACCGGATTCAGGATTCAGAGTCTCAGTATACGAGTGCAGACATACAAAAGAATTAAGCACGTAAGGCAGACATAAAAGAGAGAAATGGAGTACAAAAATCTTTAGTATTAGACGCAGGACATCAAGTTACAACAACTTTCTAGCAAAAAGTTCCCCCTTTTACATTGCAAAGCCTAGGTTTTTATAGAGGACCCGACCCTCTGAATCATTATTACAAAAATGATGGAGTACACCCTCGGGCCCTGAGAAATCGGCTCCTCGTCGCTACTGCGGATGATCTCTCAAATCGGCTACCAAAATTGGTAACGGTGACCGAGTCACCCGGGGAAAGACGCATTAAATGAGCCACCTGGGTGTCCTTGGATTGCAGGTGCGGTGCTCGAGTGGCGGCCATGCTTGTCGGGCTCTTCTTCTCGGGCTGATACTTCGCATCCAATTGCCAAAAATGAGCAATGGGCTTATCGAGCAAGAAAATATGCATTTATGAGGCTCTCTGATTGCCTCGAGAAAATACCCAACTTGGGAAGCGTTCCTGGGAAGCGCCTCGCTGATTTTCGCTTCGCAAAACTACTTCGGGGCGTGGAGTGCCGAAGCCGATCCTCCTCTATCCTTCGCTGCTTCGCTGGCAAAATCGCTTCGCTGATGGGTTGGGACAAACACTTCGGGCCGATCTTCTTTTGAAACGGTGGTTCAGGGGAGTTTTGGCCGAAGTACTTTCTCGACTTCTACTGCTTCGGGAGAAATTTGGCCGAAGTGGATTTTAGAAATACTTCGGGCCCGAAGTATTTTCTTTGCCTTAGCCGATTCGGACTATCTTTTCTTCTTCGACGAACTTGCTTGGATGCCGCTTCGCAAACTCTTCACCCGAAGTAGTCGCTGGGAATGCTTCGGGTGCGAAGTGTTTCCTTCGTCCCCTTTTCGACAAAGTTCTCGCCCGAAGTGATGATTTGAAGCGCTTCGGGCCCGAAGCTCTTTTCTTTTCATTTTGTCCACCAGGGGGCGATAGGGAAAACCAAAATTGCTATAACTTATAAACAAAAGAAAACTTTCAACAAAACAAATATTATACAAAGTTTCAATTTTTCTGCCCCTTGGTGGAATGTGACAATATTGTCAACATTCTTGGCGGCTCACGGGGCAACGAGCTCGTCTCGATGGTAGAACCCTCAGCTTTTATCCATTGGGCCAGAGTTACCTCCAGACCCTTCTCCTTGTTCTTTTTCTGGGGGCGCTTCCACAGCTTGTCCTTCCTCTTCCTCTTCTTTCTCCTCTTCTTCCGCTACTGCTTCTTCTTCTCCTACCGCCATTGCTTCTGCTACGTCCTCAGCTGTTGGCAGTGGGGCCAAGCGGACGCGGATGTCTTTTAAGGTTCGACGAACCTGAGACCAGACGCTTTTCGTGAACAGCTCCTGATCCTCCAGGGATTTGACCAAAGCACGAAATCTATCGATCTGCCTAATTTCTGCATGCTGGGACCTGGTCTGCAGATCATTTAGGGAAGCGATGATTCTATAGTATTTCAATATGTAATCAGCAACCTGCTTCTCTGTTATTGGTTCGGCCCACTCGTCTATCTTCGAAACGTCGCCTTCAAACTGCTGCCACTTCGGCATGATATCTTCCTTGGCTAAGGGCTTCCCATCATTATCCGTGAAGCTCGGGAAGCCTAAGGAGAAGAGGTCCTCGAAGTAGCCCATTGACGCGCGCCTCTCGCTTTCAAATGCATCCAGTAGGATCTTCGCCTTTTGAGCTTTCTTGGCTATGGAGAAAAAGGCGTGAACTGTGGCCTGGGCCGTTGACCAATCCCTTGTCGTCCGACTCATCACTGCGAGCTTCAAATCTTGATACCTTGCACCCTGGACCTTGAGGGCCAGCTTGAGTCGGGCTCTGACATTCTGAATGACTTCTTCGATGATTGGCCCTCCTTCGACAGCGGCAACCTGGGCTTCTATGGTGTAAACTAAAACTGAAAGGGCACTGACAGCCCGAGACCTAAAATTCTTGAGCAGATATGAGCGAATCTCCTTGATTTTGCTCCTGTCAAATAGCCCTAGGCCTTCCTTCTCATGCAGCTGTATCTGAGCTTGCAAGATCTTACTTTCAAGTTCCTTGGCCCTCAAATCATTTTTGGCCTGCCTTTGTGCTTGATTCTCAACTGTGCACTCCAACTGGGCTATCCGCAGCTTTAGGGCATGTGCTTCTTTCTGCATCAGCTTGCACTGTTCTTCGGCCTCCGCCAATTTGGAGCGAACCCTTGCTAGCTCCTCCTCCAGCTTGATGTTAGCATTCTCGGCTTCGAACCTGCGCTTGTTGGCAATGTTGGCATGTGCCTTGAAGGTCTCGATTCCAATGTGCATAGAGGCGGACTCCTTGTCCACGTTCAGATGTTCCAAGTCCTTCTCTTTATCCTGATATTCATAGTCCATTGGAGTCATTTCATCCAGGGGCTTCTGGACTTTGGGTATCTTCTTTACTTTATGCAACTTTCCTGCCTCGAAATCGAAGACGACACATTTCTCAACTTGAGCGAGCGAGCGCCCTTTCCTCTTTCTTGCCTCTTTTAACATTCTCTCTGTGTTCTGTCGGGCTTGGAGGAGTTTTTTGGCCAAGGGGGATTCCCGTATTGAGGATAGCTCGGAGTCGAATGCGGCTGGGTCTACAGCCGAGGGATTGAACAAATATAAGGAGTTGAAGGGGGTAGCCTCACCCGAAGGTTCGGCAACAGGGGTGACGGGGGCTTCAACGAGGGGGAGCACGTTATGTACAATGGAGGAATGAGCCTCGAGGTTCGGCATTGGACTATTAGCTTCGCCCTGGTTGATGACTGAAGGGTTGGCGGTGTGGCTGGGCGAAGTAACTTCGATAGGTTTGTCCTGGCTGGAAGACTCGGGGGGAGTAGTTAGGGACACGACGTAAGAAGGTGACTGACCTTGTGGAGGTAGGGTGGATAGGTGAGAGCTTTCGGCCAGGGTCGGGGTGGACTTACGAGCAACCAGAGCATAAGGTGAAGAAAATGTACCTACATGCCCTCCTGGCAGAGCGGCCATGGTGATCTCCTGGGTGATTGGTCTTTGTTCCTCCTGGGCCTCGGTACTCTCGGCTTCAATGACTTCCATGAGTTCCTCCATGTCAATGACATCTATGTTTGGGATCATTTCGACACTTGGTGGAGTTTCTCCGTTGTTTGCTTCGATCGAGCCCGATACTGATCTTTCGGTAGGAGCGCTCGGAGTGCCTGTACGTGGTCGCTTTGGGAAGTTTGGGGGTGCCTATGTAGGTTCCCGCTCCTTTCTTTTCCTCCTCTTGAGGGGTTGCTCTGATTCCTCTATTGCTGTCTCAAGATCTTTGGATGGACTTTGTAGTACAGCTTTTGGCACAGCCCTGGCTGCTTTTTCCTTGGGGACATTATCAGTCCTCCCGGGGACTTCGTCTGAACTTGGGGTGGCCGGTGGAACGAAATCGACGAAGGACAAGGGTTTCCAAGACCCAATATTGGTCTCGATACACAATTGCGAATTCCCTGTCCATTGTTAGAAGCCCGTAAGAATTCATCTTTCGGCGATGGACTCTCATAATCCACCATTCTCTTAACTGCTCCTCGTCCCAGTCTTTTAACTCCTCTTTTAAATCGTCCCTTGCTTTTTTCCAGAAAGTGGAGTCGGGAGTTGGGAATGGGTACTGGTCTGGGTCGAATTCGACCTCCATAGGATAGAAGTCATGCCAAGGAGGCAACGTCCTCATCTCCTCTAAGTGCCACTCCAGGTCCGTATCATTGGGGTTATTCCTCTGCTCCAGAATTTTGGGGCGAGGACAGACATGGAAGTTTTTGCTTTTCAAATGGTCTCTCATCACCCCCAACGGGTCGTAGAGCCACCTCTGTGGTATTTGAAGCAGACCAAAATCGACGAGCTTCTCCTCCAGGTATATGTTCTGCTTCAGGGCGAAGACTTCGATCACTCCCATCTTGAAGGGGAAGTCGCAGGTGTGTGCCCACTTCCGTCCGTGGCCGTAGGTTTCGTCGGTCGCGTCGCTTTGTCGAGCAACTTCCAGGGCAAATTGGTACTCCGAAGGGAAAAAGGGCAGCAAGAAGGGCTTCCCTATGAAGCCAAAAAGGCGGATCACAAGCCCTTGTGTCAATTGAAACACGTCCCCTCTTCTCTCCAAGCACTTCTTTATCTCTAAGGCAGAGAGGCACCCGAGGGCTAGACCCTGTCGGAATGTGCATCGCAGGTCCCAAAAACTGCTGATTGAAAGGGTAATAGGACTCCGACCTCAACAAGAGACGGGTCCACTGATATACCGGCAAAGGGATCCCATCCTCGCCGACTGGTGAAACATCACAATGGTGAAGGGCTTTATGTACATGAAAGAAGAAAAGCCAAACCAAGAAGGAACAAGGCTGGAAGTGCGGCTCCTTGCTAGCATCCTTCATGGATGTCAACCGCGTATGCAGATTTTGGGCCACCCATTCTGCCCAATCGAAGAAAACTAGGTTGGTGTTCGACCGCGAAGCGTCGGGGGCATAGAACTCTCCTCTGCAAATGCATTCGGCTAGCGACACCTGCCATGGGTATACCAAAGTATCGCTTGACAAGCCTCCCACCCATGCAATGATAGAGAATATATCTGTGTTCTTGAAGGCCTCCAAGGGCAGGGGCATCTGGGGTCGCTTGCCGAAAGAAAGTCCGCTTTTGAGGTTTTCATGCAAAAAGTTCAGGATGAAGGGATTAGAAGTGAACTTATCCGTTTGTTCACTCAGGCTAACATTGCGAATGGTATAGCCTTTTGGTGGCCTTTGCTGTGGTGCGAACGCTGCCTGCACATCCTCCTTCATAATGGAAAACAATTTTTTACCCGAGGCGTCCAACACCTGCCTGGTTTGTGGTTGATAGTTCTGAGCAATGGCGTATATGAGCTCGGGGCAGTGATGTGTAGGAGGGACTAGATACCAGTATATGTGGGAATAATACGCCGTGGCCCTCTTGTTCTCCACTGAGAGCCTACTTCTCATGAAGTCGATGGTATACCGGAGCTCGACCACGGTTCTTGAGAGCTCTGGGTCTCTGATTTTCGCCCACTTATCGACAGGTGGTTCTATGCTGGGCTCGTCATCAGACTCTTCCCTTTCTTCCATCACTTGTTTTCCTGGCCGTGGGGGAGGATTGACCCTCCTAGGTCTCTGTTTCTTTTCTTCTACGACTCTCGCCTTCTCTAGAACCGCCGTCTCTGGCTCTTTCCCTTTCTGAGTGGGGTTCTTCCTTCCCATTGTGAACGATCACAGCAGAATAACTTGTGATGTAGAAGAGTTCAGCACCTCAAAACAAGGGATGGGATAATCACGGCGAACAGCGGAACCTTTGATGCAGAAGCTCTCCGAGGTGACAGAATGCAGATTCGACTCTCACACTTGCAAATGGTTTGTTCTTAACGGGCATCTGCATTTTATAGCTTCGGAGGGCAACTTCTGGCATTTATGGCAACCACCGTAATTACTTCGCGGGCCTGGCCCGAAAGTATCGCTGTGGCATCTGATTGGCCATATAGCGGCGTCGTACGTGGGGCCATGCAATTCGGCAATTGGATTTTGTATTGGGAACGCGAATCGCTACCACCGGGTACCCTGGCATGGCTTTTTGGTTAACGAACTGCCTTGGGATGAGTGCCACTTCTTTCGTATTGAGTTCATCTGCTTCGGCCCCCTTTTGAGGCTGTTATCGACACGTTCCCCGAGGCACATCCTAAATGTGTCCGCCTCGCATGCGCGGTTCGGCGATATAGGGTTGGCGAAGAAAATACTTCACCGCGAAGTTCTTCTTCGGGCTGATTTTCTTCATTTCGGGCCCGAAGTTCTCCTTCGCCACGTTGTTGCTTTGGATCACGAACACCGCCGACCGAAACCCATTTCATCGAGGAGGGCCTCACCAAGAATTACTTCGGACAACGCCTTCGGCACATTTCTTTAGCGAAGCATTTTCCACGTCCTTGATTTGCATGTGGTTTGGTTCTACGAGGATGAACTGCTTCACGGCGAACTTCCCTTCGTCGGCTACTTCGGACCGAAACCCCCGAAGGCGATTCCGATCGTGCTTTGCGAAGCCGAAGCCAGGAATCTAGCTTTTGGTTGAAGTGGCGCTTGCTCCCCGTGATCTTTTGAATAGAGTACGGACAAAGAACTGAAACCCTATATACAAAGATATATACAATTTTTTTTTTTTTTGTTAGAGCACATAACTCAGTGATTGAAGGTCTTCAGGTGAAGACCATTGACGGAGATTGGTAAAACTTGGCCATTCACATCTTTGAGGATGAAGGAATTGGCCGAATTCACTTTTACTATTTCAAACGGTCCATCCTAGAATGCATCCATTTTGTCATGATTCCTAGGCTTGGCCTTCCATGAATCCCACCTCCATACCAGGTCTCCTGCTTTGAATGTGCGATCGGATGATTTCCTTTTGAACCATTCTCGGGTGACCTCAACCATGCCGTGCGAAGTTCTGGTAGGCCTTTTCACGTTCCTCTTCTAGTTGTAGTAGCTGGACCAGGCGTTCCTCCATCGGGTTGGCTTCATCTTCTTCTAGCAACTGTAATGCAGGGATCTCGAGGTGAGTGGGCAGGATGGCCTCCTTGCCGTAGACCAGAGCATAAGGCGAAGTCTTGATTGACCTTTTGATAGAAACCCGATCGGCCCACAAGGCCCGATCCAGAAGGAGGTGCCAAGTTCTTTTGTTTTGATCGATCAACTTTCTCAGTATCCTCAACAGGGTTTTGTTGGTGGATTCTGCCAATCCATTGCCCTGGGGGTAATAGTTGGAAGACACCTTGTGATATATCCCATACTTGTATAGGAACTCATTGATCTTTGCACCCATGAAACCAGGACCGTTATCTGTAATAATTGCTTCGGGGATGCCGAAGCGGGTAATCAATCCTTCCAGGAAGGTGACAATAGTATCTTGATCGACATGTTTTGTGGGGACTGCCTCGGCCCACCTGGTGAAGTAATCAGTCACAGTCAGAATGAATTTGTGTCCAACGAAGGAGTTTGGCGATATGGCCCCTACGAAATCCAGTCCCCATTGCTGAAAGGGGGCTTCCACTTGTATCGGTCGGAGTGGCATCGAAGCATTTCTGCTTCGATCGACGAATCTCTGGCATTGCTCGCACCTTCGACAAACGGAGAAGGCATCGACAAAGAGTGTGGGCCAATAGTAACCCGCCTTGATTATCTTTAGCATCGTCGCTCTTCCAGAAAAGTGTCCTCCAGATAGTCTTGAATGAAATTCGCCTAGGATTCTCCTCTTATCATCATCTTTTATGCATCTGAGGAGGACGCCATCGATGTTCCTGAAAAATAGGCCTTCTGGGCGCATAGCGTATCGGGCGGACCGCATCCTGAAATGCCTTCATTGCGAAGCATTCAGATGCGAGGGGCATCTGTCGATGCTGAAATATTCCACTATTTCATCGACCCAATCTTTCTCGGCCTCTTCCTGATTAGCGAGGCATTCTCCTGTTGGCAAGTCCTCCGACTGACAGTCTGTTATTTCGGCCATTGCATTCTTCGCCAGCTCTTGACATAGTGCACGACCATGAACTAGTTTGGTGGGCTTGATCTCAATATCGAACTCTTGGATTTTGCTTACCCAACCAGCTCTCTTGCTTCCCAGTTCCCCTTGAATAATGAAACTACGCACATCGGGGTGAATGACGAAGACTGTGGTTCGACTCTGAGAAATGAACTGTTTGAATTTCCTGAGAGACTTCATTACTGCATGCACTTGACGCTCGATGAAATTGTACTTTTCTTCATGGGGATTGATTATCCGGCCGAGGAACGCAATGGGACGTTCCTCTCCATCTTCCCCCTTTTGCGTCAAGACCGCGACGTAGCTTTCGTGTTCTCCTATTGCATACAGGATAAAATCTCGACTGTAGTCGGGGTTGATCAAGACCGATGCCTGAACAATTCGGGCCTTGATTTCTTTGAATGCTTTTCTCCTCTCTTCTATCCAGACAAATTCTACGCCCTTCTTTAAAAGCTCAGACATCGGCTTAATGACCTAGGCGAAGTCTGGGACAAACTTCCTTACGAAGTTAATCTGATCGAAGAAATATTGAAGGCCCTTTTTATCCGCTGGGATTGGGAGTTTCATCAGAGCTTCGGCTCTATCAGGATCCACGATGAGACCCTTTTCCGAAATTGCATGTCCCAGCAGCTTTCCTTCACTGACTACGAAGATAGACTTTTTTGGATTGATTGAGATGCCAAACTCTCGACATTTTTCAAAAATTTGTTGAAGATGTTCTGGGTGGTTTTCTCTCCTTCGGGAGAAGACGGTCATGTCATCCAAATAGATAACAATAACCTTGTTCAGAAGCTCACCAAAAGCTAGATCCATCGCCCTCTGGAAAGTAGCTCCCGCATTTGAGAGGCCAAAAGGCATTCGCTGGTAGGCGAATGTGCCCCACTTGGTTGTGAATGCGGTCTTATGCTGGTCTTCGTCCCTGACCCATATTTGATTATATCCAGAGAAACCATCAAGCAGGGAGAATCGTTGAGCTCCAGCCATCGAATGCAAGATCTGATCGATCTACGGGAGAGGATAGTGGTCCTTGAGGGAAGCATGATTCAAGTTGCGGAAGTCCACGCATAACCGGATGTCTCCGTTCTTTTTTCTGACAGGGACCAAGTTCGCTACCCAGGAAGAATGCTTGATGGGATAAATGATCTTTGCTTCGAGCATTTTTAGCAGTTCGGCCTTCATCAAGACCTCGATCTTTGGATTAACCGGCCTTTGCTTCTGTCGAAAAGGTTTGGCCCCTTCTTGTAATTCGATTGTATGTTGGATCAGCCGCCGATCATATCCCTTGAGGTCGTGATAAGACCAAGCCACGATATCTGGGTACCTTTTACACAAACATCGGATTCGCTCTATTTCTTCCGAAGTACAATCGGTCCCGACCTTTATTACTTTCCCCGGTTCCAGTTCTAAATCTTGATATTGCTACACGCTGATCTGAATCCTATGGGAGAGCGATCGATCATTTTGATCGAAAAGGCTTTCAAGCGTGATCAATCCTTTGGGAACGTGGTTGTTCTTCAACTGGACCAATCCTTCATATTCTTCCTCATCCGGGCTTCGGTCTTCGACTGTAGCGGCTTCTTGGATCATGAAATTGATGATCTGCTCATCGTTGTCAAAAACTTGCCAGTGTAAATCTCTGTCTGGGACAGAGGGTCTATAGATCATCCTTACAGCCTTCGGCTTATGCACCATATCATCCACTGGAGAATATCGGGCTGCGATGGATGCTAAGACATCTGCATGTCGATTCTTTTCTCGTGGAACAGACTATAGATTGAGGGATTCAAACTGGTCAAACAGGTCCCATACCCTATTGCGGTATGATTTAAGATAGTGCTTCTTTGAAGAGCATCTGTTGGTGACCTGGTTGCAAACTAGTTCGGAATCTCCAAAGATTTGAAGATGCCTTATGCCTAACTTGTCAGCTTTCTTGAGTCCCAAGCACAAGGCTTCATACTCGCCGCATTGTTGGTGCAGCTCCATGTCAATCGGTAGCAATATTCCTTTTGCTCACCGGACGGCGAAATCAGAAGGATTCCTGCCCCGACGCCATTTTTGCATCGGGCACCGTCGAAGAACAATTTCCATAGTCCTTCTTGAGCAGAAACCTTCCCCTCCATTTTGGCTGGTTTCTCGGACTTGGCGATGGTGTAACACCCCACCTCAGTCTCTATCATGGCATTGAAATCTGCCAATGAAAATTCATCTTCACAACATAACTGTGCGAGGGATTCTTGGACTAGATCCACTTGCTCTAGCTCCTCCGCGATCGTATGCACAGTGGCCACCGCTCTCTTCTTCGGACATCTTCTCAACCAGGAACGTAGAAGGCTTTTCATTATAGATCTTCACCTTCTTCCCTTTGAATGGGATCTCCAGATGAGTGTAGTCCATGGACAGATATCCGCCCAGCTTTGCCATGAATTCCCTCGACAGGCACATGTTGAAGTAGGGCTCAAGGTCCACGACTACCACCTCTTGTATGACTATGATTTGAGGTGCCTTATGTAGCCGAATAGGAATATCTTTGATGACACCTACAGTCTTCACTGGGGTACCGTCCAACTGGAGGACTCCGTGACTGCTTCGTGTGTATTCCATGCCTATTTCCTCGCATACTGCCTTCGGCATTACTGTCGTCGTAGCTCCAGAATCTATCATACAATTATGCACGATATACCCTTCCATTTGTAAGGATAAGTAGAACGGTGGTGGTCTATTTTTCCCCGTGATGGACGCGGATAGGGTCTGCACCAGGGCGAGCGGTTCTGCCTTCTTTGTATTAATCCTCTTCAATGATTCTTGCAACAGGTCCACTTGTCCAGGAAGTTGCAGAGCATCATACAGACTGATTTTGGCTGGAATCCTCTTCAACTCTTCTACGATGTTGTAGGTTGGGGAGCTATGCACCTCAGGTTCCTTTCTTGGTTCGTACTTGGTGCGATATTGCTCTGTCGCTTCGACCCTTTGTCGCTTGGTGAGCGAGGGAAACTTGAGCTTCTCCTTAGCCTGTTCTTTGGTCTCCACCTGAGGTGGTTCGACAGTGGCCTTTTGGGCCTTTTCTTTGACTGGAGCTGGCGGAGGAGCTTCGCTCGGGGCTGAAGAGGATGTTTGTCCCTTCTCAAATCGAGCGTGTACCTTCAAAGGAGCCATCTGAGTAGCATCCACCTCTATCGACCTTTTACCTCCCCTGGTAAGGACCGCGACTGGCTCTTCCTCGCCGATGGACAAGTTCTGATCCAATTGTCGGATGACGTTGACTTGGCCACCTTGACCGCTGCTTGTTAGTGTCTGCACGTAGTGTTGATGCAACATGCATGTATTCTCCTCGTGAGGATCATTACATGTAGAGCACCAATATACATGATCGAAAGTGCTTGGGGCTTCATCTATCGCAACATTTCTTGCCGAAGCTTTTCCTTGATGGACCGCTTGATCTTTGGTAAGTGCAAGCGTGGGATAAGACCTTCTTGGTAGAAACTCTTGTTGTGCTTGCTTCTTCTTGACAACGGTCATGTCGTTGGACAAGGTCTGCACTGTGGCATTTAACGATTGCATTTCTTGCAGTATTTTGGCTTGCATATCATCGGCCTTGGGAACTGATGGTAAAGAAGCCATAGTCGGTATCGAAGGTAGGGCAGGATGTTGGAGGGGTGCTGGCAACATCGGAAATGTTGGAGTGATAGTGGGGGGCATAGTTGAAAGTGTGGGGAAATGTATTTGTGGCGCGGTGATCTGTGACACAACGGGATTCGGGTTCCAGGATGAGATCGGATATGCAGGGGTTGCAAAAATCTGTGGAGCGACTGCGCTCGCGTACTGGGCTTGAAGGAACTCGGGGAGTATGGGCATTGGCATTCTTTGAGGGAGTTTACCCATGGCTATGAGGTCCGTTTCTGCTTTCTTGGCTAACCCATACAACTCTGGAAAGGTATTGACATTTGAGTACCTTATCATAAGCCCTATATCAGGGTTGAAGGCCCGAAGGAAGTAGTACGCCATGGCTTCGTCAGTTGGGCGAAGTCCAACTGGGACTCTTTGCTAGGTTCGAGCGAACCTAACATTGAAGTCCGTAATCTCTTCTTGTGGATGTCTTTGGATTGAAGTGAATTGCTGTAGAAGAGAAGTTGGATCGACGGACTCATTGAAGCCTTGCATCAGCTGCCCGGCTAACTAGTCCCATCCCGTAATAGTGCCGGGTGGCAGAGATCTCGTACCAATAGAGGAGTTTTCCTCTAAGGGAGAGAACCAGGAGCTTCACCATCACTCGCTCTTCTGTGATATCATGGATTGCCGCCAGGGAAATGATATCCTGGATATGCTCTAGAGCAGTCTTTCTGGTTCCGTCGAACGTCGAGAGCTTTTTGATTGCAGCAGGTGGAACTTGCCCTTGGCCCGCGAGATTCAATGGTGATGAAGAATTCCATGCTGGAAATAATCTGGGTGGCGGTTGCTGCTGCATTTGCTGCTGTTGTTGTTGTTGTTGCTATTGTTGGGCCATATTTGTGCCTGGGTTCTGTGGAACAGAGGTCCCCGAAGTCCCTCTTGGGTTGCTCGTCGAAAGGCCAACGGGAACGGAGGCACTAGGATGCTTCGATGAGTTGGGAGGATTTGGAGGAAAACTAGCTGCTGTGCTATCGAAAGTTAGGCCTTGCTCATCAACAGCAGCCTCTTGCGAGGATGTTCCACGTAAGAGATATTCGGGGGTAACTAACCTAGAGCGTTCCCCAAAGGCATCAATATCAAGCTCAAAGAACTCGGTTTCCTCTCCTCTATTCCTAACTCTCCATCTTGTTTGCATGAAGGCACATGCTTTAGTACTGGTCTTTACGACTTGAAGATTCTCGGGTAAAACAGAGTCGCCAGATGCTAAGAGTCTCTTAGTAATGAGAGCATCGATTCTCACTACTACTCAGGGGATGAGACTGACCGGATCTCACCGGGAACTTTGTTAGAACTACTGGCTCCGATGAAGACGGGCTAGAAATTTTCTCAAATATGGGACCTTGAGTCCCACCGGGCGTGCCAAAACTGTTGGTCATCAAATCCGCACAGGAAAGGACTTTCGGTGGGTTTGCGCGCCCTGGACCTGCGACCAACGTTGAAAGGCCGAGGGGAAGAGATGCCCCTCGTGCCAATCTCCGGAGAAAGGCCGGCTCCTATACTAATCTACTTTTGGGGTTTGAGATAAGAGTGCAGGAAAGAAATAAAAGGAGTTCGGGTTAGAGAAAGAAATAAAAAGGATAAGGGTTAGAGATTGATGATTCAAGGTGGGGAAGAACAGGAAGCACGATCACTCACTAATAACTCGAATAGCAACAAAGAACACCAAGAATAGATGAAAGAAATGCGATACTCGCTTTCCTATGTATCCTCTGGACGAGTTCATAGGGTTCTCCTTTCTCTCTCGCTGGAATTCAGGGTTCAGAGTAGCAACGATTAAGATAAGGGAATAACAGAAACCACGACCCACCAGGCAGCATAAAAGAAAGCTTATATGACGTTTTTCCTCTCCTATGTATCCTTCAGGGCGAATTTTAGGGTACAGTCCCCAATCGCACACCGGATTCAGGATTCAAAGTCTCAGTATACGAGTGCAGACAGACAAAAGAATTAAGCACATAAGGCAGCATAAAAGAGAGAAATGGAGTACAAAAATCTTTAGTATTAGACGCAGGACATCAAGTTACAATAGCTTTCTAGCAGAAAGTTCCCCCCTTTTACATTGCAAAGCCTAGGTTTTTATAGAGGACCCGACCCTCTGAATCATTATTACAAAAATGGCGGAGTACACCCTCGGGCCCTGAGAAATCGGCTCCTCGCTGCTGCTGTGGATGATCTCTCAAATCGGCTACCAAAACTGGTAACGGTGACCGAGTCAACCGGGGAAAGACGCATTAAATGAGCCACCTGGGTGTCCTTGGATTGCAGGTGCGGTGCTCGAGTGGCGGCCATGCTTGTCGGGCTCTTCTTCTCGGGCTGATACTTCGCATCCAATTGCCAAAAATGAGCAACGGGCTTATCGGGCAAGAAAATATGCATTTATGAGGCTCTCTGATTGCCTCGAGAAAATACCCAACTTGGGAAGCGTTCCTGGGAAGCGCCTCGCTGATTTTCGCTTCGCAAAACTACTTCGAGGGCGTGGAGTGCCGAAGCCGATCCTCCTCTATCCTTCGCTGCTTCGCTGGCAAAACTGCTTCGCTGATGGGTTGGGACAAACACTTCGGGCCGATCTTCTTTTGAAACGGTGGTTCGGGGGAGTTTTGGCCGAAGCACTTTCTTGACTTCTACTGCTTCGGGAGAAATCTGGCCGAAGTGGATTTTAGAAATACTTCGGGCCCGAAGTAATTTCTTTGCCTTAGCCGATTCGGGCTATCTTTTCTTCTTCGACGAACTTGCTTGGATGCCGCTTCGCAAACTCTTCACCCGAAGTAGTCGCTGGGAATGCTTCGGGTGCGAAGTGTTTCCTTCGGACCTTTTCGGCAAAGTTCTCGCCCGAAGTGATGATTTGAAGCGCTTCGGGCCCGAAGCTCTTTTCTTTTCATTTTGTCCACCAGGGGGCGATAGGGAAAACCAAAATTGCTATAACTTATAAACAAAAGAAAACTTTCAACAAAACAAATATTATACAAAGTTTCAATTTTTCTGCCCCTTGGTGGAATGTGACAATATTGTCAACAGTTAGTAAGACTGGTCGTGACTGGAACACTCAGCTTTATTCTACCTTATGGGCCTACCATACTAGCATGCGTACTTCCATAGGGGCCTCACCATATGTCTTGGTAAATGGGTTTGAGGTGGTGTTTCATTTTGAGCTTGAGGTTCCTTCTTTGCGCATCTTGTTACAAGATGCTGAGGTCGATGATGAGTATTGTGTTAGACCATTTGCACCAATTGGAGTTGCTGGATGAGAAGCATAATCTTGCCACAGAGCATTTGCAAGCCTATCAGGGTAGGCTCCAACGATATCACTCTAAGAAAGTTCACAACTGTTCTTTTGAGGTTGGGTACCTTGTCCTCAAGGAAAACCAGAAGAACACTAATGCTCGTGTTGATCTTCGAGGTAAGTTTTAGCCCAACTGGTTGGAGCCCTTTATCATAACAACTATGTTTGGATCAGCTGCTTATAATTTGACTTCTATGGATGGTAAATAGCTTAACAAACCAATGAATATAATGCATTTAAAAATATATTATGCTTGATCTATTTTTTATATTGCATATGCATTTAGTTAGATCATGTTGCATGTTTGCCTGACATATTCTGCACGTTTGCCTGTCATATTAAGCAAGATTGCTTGACATTCTGTTCTTGCATATTACTCGTCATATTTGCATTGTTGCTTACTCATAATTTCTTGTTCATATAGTTTATAGGAATTCATGATGATGGTAGGTGATGATACCTAGTTACGTTGTAGCTCACATGTATTGCATTCTCACTAGGACTTTGATGCCTATCGAAACAACAACCTAGGAACCCCCATCCCTTTTCTTCTTGAATTCTCTTCTTGGTTTTCTCCTGCATCTTTCTTCTTCTCTCCTCTTCTTGTCTTCCTTGACTTTGAAAATTTTTATAATGCTCATCATCTCTCGTCAAAGTCAAGGAATACAATTCTCCTTTTGTATATTCTTGTCTTTTGCATGATAATTACTTCTTTTGTTTTCTTTTTTGATACAACGATATACATTCTTCTCTTATTTGTTTGATCACTTTCTCCCTCTTGAATTTTTCACTTTCTCAGACTTCAAGAAGGGGGCACACATGCACAATTTTTTGCTTCTCATTTTCTTCCTCTTATTTCTTCTAGCACGTGCACACACTCATGTTGTGTTATGCTCATATTGATTGGTTCATACATACATCCGCATACACCCTATTGGATAGTATTAGCATATACATCATTCACATTGGTATATATCATATATCACCCCTATCGGGTTATGTCTCTCTTTGACTCAGCGGGCTCAACACCCCATTATAGGATCAGCTCCTTGGCCATTTCAGTAGGCCTCGACATACATCCTAGTGGGTAATCATCCCACAACAGTCATTAGTGAGCAATCATCCATAATGGGTTACACTCCATATTTTACCATCTATTCATATTATCGAGTACTACACCCATAGCAGGTTTTTCACTCCATATATGGACCATATTTTGAGTATAACACCCTCTAGTTAGGGTTCTGATTTAGCCTTCTTCTCGCTTTTAGATGATTGACCTTTGAAGATTTTTTTTCTTATTATTCTCATTCTTCTTTTATTTCCTTCTTCTAGCTTTCCCTTTATTCTATGCATTTTATGCTAGCTGCATTAGATTCATGTTGTACCCAATATCCTTTGCTTTACTACTTGCTTATTGCGTTCTTTGTGTTTCTATATTTTGCTTTTTCTTCCTCTGTATTTTCGAGGAGTGTTCATTCCTTTTGAAACTCGAGGGGGTACCCTAGCCATAAAGGCATTAATGGTAGTAATATCTTGCCCTTTTGCCCAAACTAGGCCACCCACTTTTTTGTGTTATCTTCTTGCCCATAGGAATTTACATCTTTCTTTTATGCATTTACTTGGACTTTAATGAATCAAAGAGGGGGTATAATGTAGACACGGAAAATTGACCCACTTTTAGTGGGTAATCTTCCTTAGAACCCCTAAGAGGTCCCTACCTTGCCCCTTGCCTTTATTTAGCCTTTTAGAGAAATTGTGCCCGATTACGATGGGGTGCAACTTCATAGAAGCGATATCACACCCCATCAACATGGGGTGCAATTTCACTATTTTAGGGTTTTAATTTATTAAAACTTGGGTTTAACCTTTTTCGGTGTGCTTAACATCGAATTGTGTTTGTTTTCCCGCTTCTTTCACCTTGATTTTCATCTATAAAATGAGGGTTTAATCTCACTCTTAAAATAGAAATACATGTGATTGATCTTAGACATAATTAAGCTCAAAATTATTATGATTTACTTGTGCTCGCATTCTTACTTTCGCTCTGCTTCATGTTTCTTCTACAAGCTAACCTCGAAGTGCAAATTTTGGATTTGATCTTTTGTTGTATTGATTTGGATTGCTATGTGGTTTGGTAGATTCGTGTTGTAGTTCAAAAGGAAGGAGAGTGGCCATTTGGATACCTCGATCTCTTCTACCTGCTTGTACATCATCCATCAGGTTATGTACACTTTTTTTCTGCATTTATTTACGTTCTGCATTTATCTTTTTTTTTTTTGTCTCTAAAGTTAAATCGTGCCTTGTCCTAGTGAGGCATGACTTTGCTAACCCTAAATTAGGGTTTTCGCTCACAGAAGCAAGATCATGCCTCGTTATGATGAAGTGCAACTTCTCCTATAGCATTATCATGTCCGCTATCTGCAAGACGCGATTTTTCCCAGGACTAAATTGGGGGTATCTGTCAGATTCTTATTGCATGAGTATTTTCTAAATTGCATTTAGGGCATGATAGCATTATCTGTTTTTTGCTTCTCTACTGTTGCATTGCTATTTTATGATTACTTCTCCAAAGGTCAATTTTCATTTTTTTTCCAAATGTCATCTAAAATAACCTAGGGGGCTTGAATGTTGTGCCTCCAAGCATTGTTGTATAACGGCTTAAGCAGGCCTCCTAATGCTAATCCTATTTTCAAGTGTTTTATAATTTTTATTTTAGAAACATGTATTTTTTATATCATTAGACAAGAGGTAGAGAATGCTAAGTCAACCATCGGTCTATATAAGTGCTCTAATTACTTTATTGGTTGAAGATTTGATTTGAGTATTGATTCTTAAGCATTTGAAAGTGAAAATCATATAGTGTGCATCTAGGGTTGATATTCTGCATTTATCTTGTGTCCTTTATTTAAAGGTTTTTTGGATAAAATCCTAGGTTAGCAAGGTTTTCCAAAGGTCATCTAAAATGACCTAGGGGGCTTGATTGCTACATCTCCAAGCATTATTATACAACGGCCTATGCAGGTCCCCTAATGCTAATCTCATTTTCAAGCGTTTCATAAGTTATCTTGTGGAAATAGGTATTTATGATATCATTGGACAAGAGGCAGAGAAAGATAAGTCAACCACCTATATAGATAAGTGCTCTAATTGCTTTATTGGTTGAAGATCTGATCAGAGTATTGATTCTTAGGCATTTGAAAGTGAAAATCATATAGTGTTCATCTAGGGTTAATATTGTGCATTTATCTTATATCCTTGCTTTAAAATTTTTCTGGATAAAACCTTAGGTTAGCAAGCATTCAAAGAAATAATCATATTAGGTTAGCTCTTGTATTATTGCATTTTGATTTTTGCATTGTCCTTTATCTTTCATAGCATAGATCCAGAAAGACCAAACTTACATGATTGCTTGAAAATTGAATACATCAAACATCCCAAAATCCTGAGGACTTGGTGTGAGTCCTAAAACCATTCTTGGTGAACCCTTCCTCCTAGCACCGAGTGTAGAGAACAACACATCCCTCATGGTTCATCCCATAAGGCTTTCTATCTTTGTGGATCTAGCATTTTTTTGGGAATTATACGCGGTAGGGCAGTTTTCCCCCTCTACACGTAAATTTTGAATATGCACCCCATTGACTGTTGGAACTTTGCGCCCATTACCGTTGTGATGTGACCATTGTAAATTTTGAATTTACACTCCATTGATAATTATACAGTGACAAATAAAATTCAAATTTAAGCACCCCATTGATCATTGATGATTTAAAATAACCCAAATTTTTCATCGCAATATTTTCCAAATACAATTTTTTGCACAATTCTTGCAGCATTGTTTGACAAATTTATTGTTGCTAAATACCATTGGAATTCAATTATAATTAGAGAAGTTTAAATTTGATCGCTTGACATGCTCATCATGCATGTTGTAAACCATTCAAGTGACCATTGAAAATTTGTAAAAAATCAGTAATACTTCATTCCAGAGTTTGTCATCATCGAATCCATAAAATTCAAGAGTTCCTAATGAAATGGTAGGGACTTCCAGATGAAAATGCTTCATGGGAGATGGAGAGTATTTTTTAGTCTTTTCCAGCTTTGAGGTAGGGAGACATGTAACAATCTCAATAGTCATGTTGGTTTCTCAATGGTCATGTCCATTCATTAATTCATTCATCTATTTATAGGTAGAAGGTTTATTCAATTCATCATCATCAAATAATTAATTCTTATTTGGTATACCACAAGAGACTTCGCCCTCTCTAAGTGGCTACGAGACTCCACCCTCTCTAAGTAGCTTATAGGAATTTTTCCTTCTTAAGTGGCTTGATTTATTTTATTATTTGATTGAGGAAGCTATAATGCTTCACTTTATCTTTGATAGTGATGCATTACTTCAAATTTTTTATGACTAATTTCTCTTGATTGGTCTTTCACAATTCTTGTATGATTTATACATGTGCTTCCTACTATTTCTCCTTCTTAGCAGTTTTTGGATACTTACTCCATCCTCTATGCTTTTTCCCAATTCACTTCCAGTGTGTAATGATACTTTTATGCTTGTTGTTGGTCTTCTTGAGGCTCTTCTATATCAATAAAATTGATATTTTATAAATTTATCATGTTCACCTTCTCCAGATAGTTTATCTCCTTATGGTTTCTAGATCCACACCATCTACACATTATTGTATTGTTTCTCCTACTTACTTCTCTCATTGTAGCATTTATACAATTGCATGTGAAGTGTCCCTATTATTTACATCTACATTGAATGATCTACCTCCCACTAGAATTATATTGCAAGCATCCTCAAGTTTTACCTTCAATAGTGTGATTGCCTTATCGTAATCGCCTTCTCCCTTGGCGGTTGTTCTTATGTCCACAACTTGTCTCTCCATGTTTACTCTTTGAAGTGTTGGTATTTTCCTCTTTATTATCCTTTTGCACCATTAGTTTGATGCCACACCCTTTTCTAATTAAGTAGGCAATCCTTGATAACATACCTTATAATTTCATAAATATTGCAATACAATTTCTTTGGATAATTGATATTAGTGTGTTCTTTTGATTTGAAATTAGAGCACCAAATGTCCTTATCCTCATTATTGGCCTTAACATCATTTATCATCCACTCTAGCTCCTTTTGCATGGCCTAGATTGTAGCACTAAGATCATCATCATTATCAGAGTCGTCATCCTACTCATGACTTGTAATTCCTCTAATTTGTATCGTCTTCATCTCACTCTCTAGGTTCAACACTTAATAAAATGCTTCTTGGTAAGTGGTTGATGAAATAATATTCATATTCTTCTTATAACTTGGCAATAGTCCATCTAATAACCATCTCTTTTGTAGTCCATATTTTGACTTAGTCTCCCTGCTAACAAGTTCTTTTAGATGACAATTACATGACTTGATGTTTTCATCCATTTTCTACTTTGTTGAGTAGCTCCCTCCAATGATATTTGTATCATCATGAAGTAGTCTAAACTCCTTATTGAATTTATTCTTCAACTCAGTCTAAGCCATGAAGTATTTGTCTCTCTTCAAGTACCAATCAATTGCTTGGAAATAATATCATCCCTGTATCTTTGTTAGTAATTGCATTTACCTTTTGTATCATCTTGCACCTTTTGATATGGCATTGAGGACCCTTTGTCATCTCTAGTAAACTTCACGTACTTGCACTTGTCTACAACTACAATAATATTTTCCATTATTGACTACTCGTCTCCACTCAATGAACCTTCCATTGATGATTGATCATTTGTAAGCAATTTTTGTCCACTTCCTTATGTGCTTACACTTTATGAACTCCTTTGTAAATACATGAGCTTTGATTATTGTTTTTTGAGTACACTCTCCCCTAGTTGCCCTTATGTTTGAATCCTATCCTTTACACATCTTGCACTTGTTATGGAGTTATTAGTTGTGTAATATTGTCTTGCAAACAATCCACATTGATGCTTCTATCACCACTTGTATGAATGTTCTCAGCTCAATTTTTATTTGCACATTGCACTTCCACTTGTGCAATGTTTGTCATATTTTACGTTCTTTGTCTAACTTTTCCTCATCTGAGGGTTCCACACTCATTCCACCTTTAACACATGTATCCCCATGTCAGCAAACCTTGTTAACACTCTACCATGAACATGTAAGTCTTTCTTGCTAGCCTGCAACTCCTTACCACCAACATGAAAGCTTCCCACATGCTCTATATATCCATGCTCTCCTTGCTCTTGCTATTGCATGATCCTAAAGATTTTTCTCATCGAATATTCATTTGTCCTTCTACATACACATCTCCCATATCCTTGTATCATCTATGATTAACCTCTCCTATATCCAAAGATCCACGTGGTCATTAGTTTAAAATTTAGATAGAAATGATGCCAAATGTAGCACAAAAATAATATTCTTGAAGAAATAAAGAAGGAATGATATATTAAATCAATAAGATAATTCATCAACATGCAATAAAATAACACTTAAATAGTCTAGTATCTCACTCTAGATGACCTATATACATAGTCAAATTTATCCATGATGATCCTACACAACACAAGTTAGGTGACCCTATTTGCAGTTTAGATAGTTTGTCTTCTAATTTAAATGACCTTAGCTTTGCATGGGATGACTTGTAACATCATTCCAATTGTCCTAGTCTATATATCTATAGAAAATGGAATCAAGTGGAAATAATTTGGACAATCTATCTATAGTAATGACATTCAGCAAAAATCACATGCACAATGCTTACACAATTTCCATACCAATGTTTGAATGAAAATATTATTATCAAAAAGAATACATGTCTAGCATACAATACACGTATCTCTTGATACACTCCTCTAACATTTCATACTCTCTCATGTATGTCTTTTACCATCTACTTATGTACCCTATGGCATCAATGAAGGGTCTTATTTATACATTTGGGATGTAGTTACTCCCTCAACTACCTACCCGACACCTCATCATCTCTTTGATTACATTTTTCATGCATGTATCTTACTTTTCATTTCATTACATGACAAACTACATGACTTATTAGTTATAAGTACATTTTCAAATATTTTATCATATGTATAACAAAACATTATGAAAGCACACAACTAATACATTAAAAGTTTCATGTGCATGTACTTGAATTCTAATGAACAACAATATGAATGATGTAACACTTGGGATGGTGCCACATCGAAAATAGTACCTAAAATATGATTATAAATTAATATTGAAGTATTTAATATATACAAGGTACTTTCATTCTTCATCGTCATATGTATCTGTTGGTCAAATATCTACCTAAAATATAAAACATGCGTTTGTGCACCCTAGAAACAGCCAACATTGAAAGACCAAAGGAGAGAAATATTCTTCCGGGCAATCTCTAGAGAGGGTTGGATCCCTTACTAATCCTACACCGATTTTAAGCTTAGAGTTGCGAGAAAGAAATGGAAAATATAGCCACAGACTAGAAGATGTAGGATTTGGGATAGACTAGCAACAGGAATTCAAATCAAGCGTTATAGTAGCATATAATAGAAATAATGCGAAGAATCCACTTATTATTTCATGGATACAACTTCCAGAGTTGCATTCTAGTACTCACTCCCTCACCAGCAGTGTCCAAATCCATATGCAGAATTTAAACTTAGCAGATAACATACATGAATATAAAATAGAAATAATTAAAGTAGAAAGAAATCACACACATAAATCATTTGCAGAATCAAAATCTGAATCCCTTCTATTTACATAGAAAACTTGAATAGTTTTTCTGTAGAGTGTCTATCCTCTTTATTACATTGAAAATATCTAGTATTTATAGAGGTTTTCACCTCTTTCATTAAATGCACAACACAACAAAATGTTGGCTTGTCAAAAATCAGCAGCATAAATTCCCTTATTGGTCATGGTGATGCTCAAATCAGATCATTCTTCAAGTAATAGTGATCCGGTTTTCAGGGAGTGCGCTTGGAAAATTAATAAAAATGGACGATAGAGAGAACGTTCCAAGCGTTGGTGCATTGAGAATTAGCAAAGACACACGACAATCAAGAGTTTTAATATTATATCCTGGGTGCCACTACATTCTTCCTTGCCTCACCTCGAAATCTTACCCTTGCTGGTTGAAATCAATGAAGTTTAATTCTGCTTTGAAAAGGAACGAAGTCCAAAGAAGGTGCCTCAAAAATTATCGAGCTCAAACCGGATTTGAGAATGTAGCATTTAATCCTTCCAAAAATTTTGGATCGTGACTCTTTTTTGCCCCAAGCATTCAATTTTATCAATCTTCACCTTTTTCGAAAAGATATATTGTTATGGCACTTTTGATAAGAATGTTGCATTGATGGTTGCCTCCAAAGTTGGAATTTCGCCTTTCTATTTTAATGGATTTTGGCCCTAACTCTTTTTAGTTTGAATGGAGGGCAGTCAAAAACATGAGTTTCATCCTTAAACTTGATTTTGCCTGCTTCCTGGGTGATTTCACCCCTAAAAATATAGAGAACATATTTTGCAAAGGAGGAGGGAAAAAGTAATTGATTTCGCCCCTGGAAGGGGTGACAATGATTTTTGCCCCTATCTAGGGGCGATGTTGACTTTGACTAACAAAAAGATTGCATTTTGGATACTTTCACCTCAAGTTGTTTTTCTTGGATTTTCACCCCAAAGAGGGGTGAAAAGGATTTTCACCCCCTATGAGGGGTGAAGTTGACTTTGACTTCCCCTTTTATGCCTGTATCGCATCATCCTCATGCTTACACTCCGAAAGCTACTTTCACTAGGGTTTCACCCCTGAAAGGGGTAAAAATGACTTTCACCCCTGTCAAGGGGTGATCTTGACTTTGACTGTGCCCAACTCATGCTCCCTTCTATTTTCAGCCTGAAGAAGCTATTGCTTGGATTTTCGCCCCTGAGAGGGGCAAAACTGATTTTCGCCCCTTTCTAGGGGCGCTTTTGACTTTGACCCTTCTTTATCCATTATTTTTGCCCTTTTCCACTTTGTAAAATTTACCTTCTTCTTACTTGGACGAAATATTCTGATCACGACTTTTTCGCCCCAAAAAAAAGGCGAAAATGGTTTTCACCCCAAAAGTGCTCGAAAATAGATTATTGGTGGTACAACTTCCCGGAGCCATAACTTTTGATCCGTTGACTCGATTTTCTATTGTATTATATCGTTGGAAATCTTGGGAAGATATCTACAACAATAAAATTGATCTGCCATCTATTTCATCCAGTTTTCATCCCTCTTTGGGGCATCTAAGGTCTTCATATTGCATTTTTAACAAAAATGCCAGTAGTATCATTGTAACAAATATTAGGATATTACAATAGGCATTAAGATATATTGCTAGCTTTAAGTGACAAGGATTAATATGAACAAAGATCTTTTCTATTCCAATGTTTTTCAGCATGACTTACTCCACATGAATCTTTTTTTGAATCAACCTCATGTCACATTATCCAAGGTCTAAGACATGGATAAATCCAAAGAATTTATAATAGAAATTTACTGGTCAGAGATAAGTCTTAAATTACTTGAAACTTATATAAAACTGTCCATATCTTATTCATCTATACTATAGCTTGCAAATTGTAACCTTTGTGTAAAAATAAAATACTATCCAAGTTATATAATGTGGGGTAGGTCTCAAGAACATTTTAACATGATCTACATTCTTAATCTACATTTTCCAAATAGAAAACCACAAGATAATTAGTTAAGTATAAAAAAATATCATTTTTTATTTCATGAATATTGGAAGTGTAGTGGCTAAATTTAAGGACATGAACAACCACTCAATAAATACCTCCTTTGACATGAATTTTATATTTCAAATTAATTGAAATAATTGGCTTTTGATAACTTTACTTGAGTTAATCTTGGTGAACTACTTGTAACTTGTAATATTATAGAGTATCTTGAAATTAGGGGTTGATAATATTTTTTTCTTATAATGATAATCTTCATAGATTTATTCTCAACCATTTTTGGTGTTAGTATGAAATTTCTATATTAGTTGTATATTTTAGCACTTGCTTTTGTGAGTCTTAAAAATAAATCAACATAAATTATCATTTTGGATATGAAACCTGAGACTAGATCTATTGTATAATTTACCATATGATTCAATGGTAAATTCATTAGTGTCATGTATATGTTCTTATTCTCTTCCACCTAATGATCCACCTACTTATTTTTTCTTGTCTTGACATGATTATGTTTGTATGATGGTGATGATCTCTTCATATTTATAGGGATTGATCATTAGAACATAAACTCGTTTCCTAACCAATCAAATTTATCCATCCTTTAGTACTAATTAAGAAAATCCTAACCTTGATTGGTATTATGGGAATACCACATACAAAGCATTTCAAGCATGACATAACAAATATTAAGTGGTTTCATGTCAAAATGCAATTAATTCCTCAATATATATATTCTATAAAAGGTTGATACCTATATAAATTTGTGGATTTGGTGGTGTTGGTGAATTCATCATTTTTAAAATATTTATTGAAATTATTTTATTCTAGATTATTATTGTCTACAATATAATATATAAGATTCCCTTGCATCTATATTTATGAGTGGACATGATATAAATTCTTTATTTTCTTTAAAGGTGATGCTTGCATGGATGGTAATTATAGTATTGGATCCCAATTTCACAATTTAATTTCCTTTATTTGGTGTAGATATCAATGGAATCACTTAGTGTTATGTCTTCCAACTCAACCAAAAATACTTTTCTAACTTAACATTTATTTTTTGAGTGTCATGTGCAACATCACATGACGTTTTAGTGTCCTTTTGCAACTTCTTTTCTATAGAGGTATCCTTGAAATGGATTTGATGAATGGTATCAACACTAGAGTCTATCTCATGCTACTTATTATTAGACTTAGCGCTTTCTTTTTTATATATTTTAACTTATCTCTAGCGATCTCTTTATTATTTTTTTGCTTGATATTTGCTTCAATGTTTTTTGGCATATTGATGGACCTCCTAATGTGTTGACTTCTAGGAATCTTATTTGGTTTGAGTAATATAGAAAATGTAAAATAGATGTTAGTACCATTAGCATATTGTTGGGTTAATCTATCTATTACTTAAATAACTAATGGTAGGTATTTGTATACATGTACCTTTGAAACATTTTTATTATAATTTTATTGTTAAAATGGAATTGACTCTTGTATTTCTCACCACATTGAACCTATATCATATTTTCTCAAATCAAATATCCATTATTTATCATTTGATCCCTTTTATATTAATATTATTTGTTTTTATGAATTTTATTTATTTTCAACATGATATCAAAGCCTAACTTGTTGGCAATCCCATTCAATGAGATTGAGGACGGTGTTGGAGCTTGTATTCTATTCACGACTTGACTCAAAGAGGGTCAACTATTTATTTATATTGTTCAAAGGTATAAATTTTAAGACATATTTGGTCTATGTTTTTTGATATTGGGTAACATTCTTCCAACACTAATGTATCTATTATACAATTAAGCATGTTTGGGATATAGTAGTATTGATATGGGATGGTGTCATATTGTCATTATTAGTTGGTGGATTTCATTCAACACTCATTGCTCAATCCTTACTACAATCACTACATGAAAAAAAAAGGAACTACAACTTAATGGTAGAGAACTTGAGAACATGAGAAGTGATCCTAGGTTTAAGTACCGACTGCTTCATGCTTCTTTAAGATGGTTTCATAGTCTAGATGGGTAAACCTCTCAATCGTTGCTTCCATAATTATCACTTGATCTTAAATACAATCAATACTTCAATGAGACTACTAATCCATGCTGTTAGTAGATGTATTAATGTAAATCCACTACAATATTTGAAAAATTTTATTGTTTGTCAAGTCATAGAATATATCAATATTGTGTTGTATAGATTGATCTCAATCTTGACATAATTTTTATCGTTTGATTTATAAATATTTATAATATCCTATAGGATCTTACTGTTTGAAGACAATTACAAAATTCTTACCTATATATTAGAAGGAATTGAATGGATTTTGAGTCTAATACTTTCCAATAATTTTTATCATGTTTAATATCTTTTAAAAGTGCAATTATAATCTATTAATGGTAGTCATTCTTTGTAAAATATATAAGGTGTCATCCCTCTATGAGAGCGTCATATGTTATGAATTTTAAAAACAACCTAACACAATGTAATTAGGAAATTAACATAGTGGGTGGTTATAGACACTTGCATCCCTTGGAGAGGATGATTGTGGGTATAAGTAAGGATCTAAAATAAGTTGAAACTGGACACAATTTTGGTGAAGAAATTTTTTGTAAACAAAAAAAGGACTATGATATAAGAGGATTTATACTCCATATTAGATTGGTATAATATGTCATTTCAAACTTTATATGTTTTGTATCTATGTGTATGTGTATGTTATTAGTGCATATACTTTCTCTAAACCATTGGAATTTCTTCTAATGTTCAGTGGTCAAGAAATGATGATCTTACCATTAATGATTGATGAAATTTTTTCAAAGTAATATGATCTATATTTTGGTCTAAGAAAAAACAACAACAATATCAAAGCACTTACAAGATTAAATAACCAAAGATCTAGTTTCTAAATCTACACATGTATACAAGTTTGAAGAGAAGTAATTTGAGTAGGGCATTAGTTATATTGATCTTGTAATTACTAGAACTAAATAGTTCAAAATTGTTATGGAAGTGAAATTCAAAAGGTAATATGTACATAGGATAATTTGGGTTAAATTCACTATGTTATTGCATAGATGGATATGTAAGTGATATACCATTTAGTCATAGTATTACCCTATAAATCGTGTTAAACACATACCTAAGAAATTAAAACTCAGAATATACAACATTCATTGAGCCAAAGCTATAGATTTATGGTTTGATACAAACTTGAATAGTTATATTTTAAACATGTTATTTACGATAAAGCATTGTTGATAAAACATTAGATTATTTTATAAAAAATACTAGTTTTAAAAGGGAAGACTCTTAGGGAAAGATGTCCTGGTAAGGAAAAGGACGTATGAAATAGAAGTAAAACTAGGATAAGAGGAAGATAAATATAAATCTAGAATAACAAAAGGTGTCATGCAATCCAATAAGGCTAAGTAGATGAAGGTGAGAGAAAATTATATGATATATTGAGGACAATAGAAGAGGATCAATAATACAAATGAAGATAAGAAATAAATACTTGTTGAAAGTGTATTTTGACTTATAGCCAAGGCTAACATTCTATGATCTAATCTTGTATAGGCCTACAATAAATCATTATATAATTGTATTTACTTTATTATTTATTATTTAATTATATAAGCCCTATGGGACATGACTAAACTTATTATGGTTAAACCTACCTTATAGTTTGTAATAACCTAAAGCCCTCTTGTTATATCTACTTAGGTTAACTTGATTATGTAATTGGATTTTTGTAGTGGGATAAATACATTCCACCACTTCATCCATTTTATTGTAGTGTTGTGATTCATATCTATAGATAATGTAGTGATTATTTATGGTGCTCAAGGGCAATCACCAATTGTATCTTTTTTTATGTTTTTAAATAATATTTGAGTGGATGGATTATTCTATTTATTTTTAAAAATAGGTGTAAAATTCAACATTGTATTCGAGTGTATATGGAGAATCATTTCTTAGTAATGCAAAAACTTTGTTTGGAGCATCCAATATTTATTCTAATTTTTAGGACAAATTACTCTTCAAGATTCATAAGCATGTTTGGAAAAAGAGGCAAATGGAAGTGTTGTTGCTTTCATAACATACCTTAGTATTTTTACAAGAAAAAAATCATAATTTTATTTCAAGAGTGAAAGAAAATTACACTTCTCAAGTGCCTTAGCACAAACAAAAACCCAGATAAAAGTAGATTACTGGGATTCAAGATATAATTATAGTCGAGCAGATCAGAGAGGAAAAAATCCCATATTCAAAATAGCATGGGGATAATAAGGATAAATATCCTTATATATCAATACTTAATCATCCAAACAACCTCCATGACCAAAACTTGGATAGAAATTAGTGAAAAAGAAACCAATAAAATAGAAAAGAAATAGTTAGAAACTGCCATAAAGCTCTAATCAAATGAAATAGACCCACAATGAAAAACCCAGAGCTAGCATAGAAACTAGGGATATGATATGTGGGTGAAAGAAGAAACTCCATCCTTGTTCTCTTCCATTTGCAAGAAACCTTCTAGAACCTGTTGACCTTATTTTGATAACCTATCTGCTTCTTGATTTAATTCCCTATAAACATGTGTAAAAGAGATATTTTCAAAAATGGAAATCACCTCCAGTAGTTCATCTCCCACTGGTCTAAGTAGATTATTTTTTAATTGAGTAGATCTATTCATCCAATTGATGACTAGAGTGGAATCTCCAAAAAATTATAATTTTTTCACATTTCTCTCCACAACACACTTCATTAGCAATCTCAACACCTGAAACTCAGCAAAATTGTTGGAACCTATCCCAAGACCTACTTTAAATTTGATATAGTGGGTATCCAAGAAGTACAAAATGCCTCCCACGCTACTAAAATATGACTGTCTCTGACTAGCCCCATCAAAAAAACCCATGGCTGAGACTTTTCAATGAACAAATTGTCTACTTGTCGAGGTTTCTTATGTTTGTTAGGCCCTTTGTTGATTGAGACCAAAGTCCTCACTTGAAATATGACTTGAAATGGGGGAATTAACTTCCCTTCAAAAATAGTTGCATTCCGTGCCAACCATATACCCCAACATATAAGACATGGTAAAGAAAGAAATTGTTTCAACTCTTTTTTCAAAAACCACTGTCTTAAGCATACCTCCACTGTTTCTCCTTCCCAAATATTTTGTACTCTAGTTATCTATTCAGCTTCTAACCAAACCTATTGAGAAAAAGGGCATTTTATTAACAAATATGTGATGTTTTCCTCCTCTGACTGACACAACATACAAATACTTGGACCTTGTCTACTCCTCTGTAAAACTTCCCAAGTCAAAGCCTTATTTCTCAAAGCTAACCACATGAAAATAATTATCTTTTTTGGGGCAGATAATTTCCAAATCTGCTTCCACCACCAAGTAGGCCCTTGAGGATGAGGGTCAAAACTTGCTTTGTAACCAAGTCTAGTCGTATATTGACCCCCATATTTGTTGTATGCCCAAGCAATAGTATCTGGTTTAGCTCTCAACTTGATATGACTCTTATTAAGACTATCAGTGTAAGCCTTCCACAAAATAACTTGCTCATCAGAAAAACCCAAGACCTGAGCCTACTTCCAACCTTGGGTCCAAAGACTAGAAGAATCTGATTCCCCCACCTGATGAAGAAAGTAAAAACCCTTGTCTTGTAAAGAACTTATCATAGCTTCTGGCAACAAAATGTTTTCTCCACAACCCAAAATAGAATCAGCCCCTATTCTAACTTGTTCACCGTTGCCCACTTTCCAAGCCAAATATTTTCCAATCATAGGAAAGGCTTGTACTAGTGCCTTCCATTGAATGGAAATATTTTTAATGCTTTTCTGTGGACTTTTGATCCAATCCATAAAGGTCCCTGGACAAATATACTTTTGTTCAATAATCTTCTTCCATAATCCTTCTCTGGTCAAAATCCTCCATAAACTTTTTGCTGCCAAAGAAGAACAAAAAATATGGATATTTTTAAGTCCCCAACCACCTTCCTCCTTTGGCCTAGCAATACTCTGCCACTTAACTAAAGGAATACCTTCATGTTCCTTGCGTCCAGTCCAAAGAAATTTGAAGCAGAGTTTTCTTATTTTCTCTAGAACTCCTTTGGGAATGAAGGCCAAGGAGTGCCAAAACACAAGAATTGCCTCAAGAACCGACTTTACAAGTGTTAATCTCCCACCAATAGACAACCATCTATTACACCAATGGTTAATCCTAAATTCAATCTTCTCTAAAAGCCATCCCCAATCTCTCTTCCTATAAGTATTTGGCTTCAATACAAACCCCAAATACTTAAAGCCTTCCTAGAAATCTAAGAGATTAAAAGGAAAAATTCTGATTAGATCTTGTTTAGTCTCCTGCTCTAGACCATTAAAGCAAATAGAGGATTTTTGAAAATTTATCTCCATGTCGGTAGCAATACTGTAAGTGTCCAAGATTTCCTTCAACTTTCTAGCTTCCCTTAAACTTCCATTTGTGAACAACAATACATCATCAAAAAATAATAAATGAGATAAATAAAGGACCCCCACTTTGATCTCGAACAAGGATCCTACCCTCTTTGCATCCAAAATAACTCTACTCAATCCTTCAACAACCAACAAAAAAAGTAAAGGAGATAAAGGACATCCCTGTCTCAGTCCTCTCGAGGGTCTAAAGAATTTGGAAGCTGATCCATTGATAAGAACAACAAAAGATATAGAATAAATACATCCCATAATCCACTTTACTATCGGATAGCTAAAACCCACATGTAAGAGCATCAATATGAGATACAACCAACTAGTTCTATCATAAGCTTTAGATAGATCTAGTTTAAGGACCATTGCAGGAAGATTTTTGGTTTTAATAGAGTGAAGGCCCTCTTGTGCAGCTCCTATGGCTTCAAAAATTTGTCTACCTGCTAAAAACCCAAACTGCTCCTGGGAAATAACTTCAGAGAAAATCTTCTTCAATCTAACAACCAAAATATTTGCAATGATTTTATAGATACAGTTACACAATGAAATAGGTCTAAATTCATCAAAAGTTTTAGGCTTCTCCTTTTTGGAATCAAAGCTAAAAAAGTGGAGTTAAAAGCCCCCAAAACCTGACCACTCAACCTAACTTCCTCCATTACTCTGAGAAGATCCTCCTCAACCAGATCATAGAAAACTAGGAAAAACTCCATAGGCCATCCATCAGGCCCTGGACTTTTATCCTTTTTGAAAGAAGTCAGGACAACTTTCAGTTCTTCCTTTGTGACCTCCTTCATAAGTAACTGATTGTCCTCCTCTATCACAAAATTGGGGAAGAAAGTAGTTAACTTTAAAAATTTCCCAATATTGACTCTATCAGGTTCTTTATAGATAGATTGAAAATGTTTTACTCCCAAATTTGCTAACTCAAAAAAACTCCTAATGAGGACCCCTTCTTCATTCTGCATCTCCCAGATAGTGTTAACCTTCTTCCTGTGATTAGAAAAATTATGAAAAAACTTAGTATTTTCATCCCCTTTTTTAACCATACAACTCTACTTTTCATTCTCCATTCAACTTCCCTCCACTCCAAGAATTTGTTCTTCTTAATTTCTAGTTCAACCAGTCTTGTTTTCTCCTCCTCTTTAAACAAACCAACCTCATTCTTTTTATGAATTTCTAAAATTTCCTTCTCCACCAACTTAAGATCTCTATCCATACTCTCCTTTTTAACTGCAATCCAAGATGACACAACTCCTTTTAATTTTTTTAGAGTAGCAACAAATTGAAAACTCATTGATGACCTAGAACTTTGGTCATAACCAATCCATTCTTTTTTAATCAGTTGTTGAAAATCTTCTTCCTCCAACCAAATTGGATTGAGCTTAAAAGGACTAGCAGGTTTTGCCTCTTGACTTTCTAATTGAAGAAAAATGGGAGAATGATCTGAGCCACCTCCAGTCTCAACCCATGACCATTTTCTATCTATTTCATTGTATAATGTCTTTGAGATCAAAAATTTGTCCAACCTCTTTGAGATCCCAACTTCCCCAACTCTATTATTTCTCCATGTAGGCATTAATTTTATTGGTTCCAAATCAATTAAACTAACTTCTTCAATCTTATGCTTGAAGTAATCTACAAGTCTATCAAGTCTTGCAGATTCTCCCCAGACCTCACTTCTATTCATAGTAAAATTTAAGTCCCCACCAATGATAACTCTTTCATCCCTAACACACCTTTGGGAGAAAAAATCATCCTAGAAGACCTGCCTATCTTCATAGGGACCATAACAATTAATAACTGATAACCTCAAACCCAAGTCTTTAAAAAATAATTCTATCCACAAGCCTGAAACCATAAAGGAAGAATTAATTAAGGATACCGAGTTCTTCCAACCAGTCAAAACACCCCCTAAATTTTTGGTAGCATCTAGAGCCAAGAACTCCCAGTCCCTAAGCAATTTACTTAACCCTTCAATGACTTTTGTACTTGCCCCCATGGTTTCTTGTAGAAGGATAACATCCGGATTATGAATTTCCACCAGCCTGGCTAAGGCAAGTCTTTTAGAGGGACTGCCAAGACCTCGGATATTAAGGGATAACAAGATCATTTAAACATATTAGAAGGGTTTTATCCCACTCTAAGGACCCCTTTGATAGATTTTTGTTTACCCTACTGAATTTCCCTCAAAGCCTTCTCCTGTGCATGAAAAAAAAATGATTTCCTACTTGCTGAAGTAGTGGAAGATTCCTTTATATGGTCCAGACCTAACCCTAACCTTCCAACAACTGCACAAGTTCTCAGCTTGGATTCCCTTTTCCTAGAACGTAACAAATATCTGCAAGAGGAACCTATCTCCAAACCATCCCCTAAAATAGATACCTCCCTAGAAGATTCACCTGATAGGTCACAAAGACTTCCTCCAATAGTAGAAATATTTGGATCACAATCCCTATTCAATGTGTTTGAGGTTGCCGACCCATTGTCCAAAATCTTAGAAAATTCCTTGTCCCTGGGACTTCTCTTCGAACATTCATAAGGAAGTGTACAAAGTTCTTTATTACCTAAGTCCATATTATTCTCATGTATTGGATAATAATTGTCATAAGGCTTAGATGTCTGACCAACAAACTTAATAGTATCGGGTTCCAATCCTTTCATAGTTTTCTTTATGACTTTATCTCCTTCTCTAACAGCTTGTGAACAGTGAAATGGAGATAAAGCTAGGCCCAAAATTTCTTCCTCCTCCAGATTTTTGGTTCTAGGTTCAACAACATTCTTTTTGCTTGTTTGTGCCAAATCAAGGAGCACTATTGAGCTCTAAAAAATAGGTATCTCTTGATTGTTGTTAGCTGACTTGAAATCCCCACTAGTCATTTGTTTTCTCCTCCATACTTTCTATGTGAAATCTTGAGAACATTCCTTAGCAATATGTCCATAAACATGACAATGAACACATCTAAAAGGAATCTTCAAATAATCCAAGATTTGAGTATGAATTGTATTCCCCACAACTATCTCCATATAGTCTGGTAAGCCTTCACTGATATCCATCTCAACCAAAACCTGAGCTACAGACCAAAAAATACTAGATTTGAAAGAAATATCTATATCCAAGGTTTTACCTAATGAATCTCCAATCACTTTCAAAGCTCTTTCTAACCATAACTCCATTGGTAGACCTAGAAGTTTTACCCAGATCGAGATTCTCCTAGCAACTTCAGTCCTAGGATCAAAGCAAGTCATCCAAGCCTTCAAAGCCAAAAAAGAAGACCCCCAATACCAATGACCTCCCAAAATTTTTTGTGCATCTTCCTCAAATCAAAAAAGGAAACCTATCCATCCTCTGGCAAGTAAGTGAAAAATTGGCCCATATCCTAAGATTGGGACCCATACCTTCTACAACCACTCATTTAGTGTATTATCAACTATTTGACGTCCATGAAACTTTCCAATAAGGGCCTTCCCCAAAAACTCCAAAACTTGTTCCATCCTCAAGTCTTCCCCAAGTACCATTATGATCTTCGACCTTCTCTTTTTAACCACTTTATGTGCCTTACACACTTTAGTAACCGGAGTTGTAGACTGTGTTGATTGTAAGTTTGGACCCACTCCACTTAGGGCCTCTAAATCAAGACTTTTACCAATAAAACCAGAACCAAACAAAGGAAACTTTGTCAGACAAAGTGAGTTTGGATTGTTTGGAGCTTGCTCAAGTTTTTCTTCCTCGCAATGAAATGCTTGCTCATTCATTAGACCCATCACTTGAGTAGAGTGTTCTGAGACACCTGAGAGTGAGAAATCAATAGGACAACTGACTTGATCTGAACCTTTTGACATAGACTCTCCTCTATCCACTAAAGTCTAATAACCTGCAGTATTATTCTGGTCACTCAAAAAACCCAAGGACCCCCAGTTCTCAACTTCTAAATCTTATCCAAAAATGGGACCCTTGGTCCTTGGAGTTGAAAAGATGCATTACCCCTCAAAGGGGTCCTCTGAGAAGTCCAAACATTCCTCTTCATTCTCCATCAAAAACAAGAAACCAATTTCCCAAATTATACTACCATTTTAAAAATACCAAATAAAAAATATTTTTACTTTGTTACCCTAGCACTGTTGTACTAGCCTTCGTTGCCCTAGCATTGCTGCAACACTGTTAAAATATTTTTACTCTACTGTCCTAGCACTCTTGCACTCGCCTTCATTGCCCTAGCACTAGTATGGCACTGTTAAAATATTTTTACTTCGCTGCCCTAGCACTGCTACACTTGCCTTTGCTACCCTAGCACTGCTACAATATTGTTAAATTTTTTACTTCACTACCCTAGCACTACTGCACTTGCCTTCACTACCCTAGCACTGTTATGACACTGTTAAAATATTTTTACTTTGCTGCCCTAGCACTGTTGCACTCGCCTTCACTACCCTAGAACTGTTGCGATGTTAAAATATTTTTACTTCGTTTTCCTAGCACTGTTGCACTCACCTTATCTGCCCTAGCACTGTTGTGGTACTATTAAAATATTTACTTTTTTTCCCTAGCACTGCTGCACTCGTCTTTGCTACCCTAACACTGTTACACTCGCCTTCGCTACCCTCGATGGGGAATCTTTGCATATCAAATAATACCATTTCATGAAGTAATATTTTTTTTTCACTAAAACATATACACATAACATGCACTAGAAGCTACTCAACATCATCCAAATAACTAAAATGTATTCAAAACGATTCTACCTGTAAATTTTGTCAACTCAAAATAATTCTTTTCCAGCTAATCCAGCCCATGCTCGCTCTCCAAATTCCTTCCTATTCTCTTCTCTCTTCCCCCCGACTCTCCTCCACCTCTTTCTGCATATATATATATATATATATACCATAGTCTACATGGATTGGGAACCCATTTCTCTTTTTTGATCCCTCTAATTTTATTTTGTTTTGTTCGAATCTGATCTAATATTAGATTTTTATTAAGATTTTAAATTTAGATTTTTTTTTTTTAAGTTTAGATTTTTAATTCAGTTTTTACTTTAGATTATTTAATTCAAGTTTTTTATTTTTTTTTTTGGTATAAGGTAGAGGTGGTTATAAGGTCCACAAACCTTTTACAAAGTCAAAATGGGTTGGTTCTAGCATCAAGCCCGTATAATCAAAATACAAAATGGATCTTTCTAAGACTCACATTAAGCCATACTTAGAGTCCACGGTCCTATACTTGTCGCTTGACTATTCAGGATAAAACAAAAACCAAACAACACCTAGCACTTACTAACACTAGTTTGTTGTCATCGTACACTTGTCACCTCCCGGGCCCCGACAAATGGGATGCCTTTTCTCGCCTAATTCCATCCGTCGGATTACTCATCATCATCCCCTCCGATCTCCCCGATGCTCTAACGGGTTTGATCTTAGCTCTTCTCTAGCAACCAACACCAATAGTTCTTGAGGGAAGTTATCCTTCCAAATTTGCATCTCCCCAACGAACCGCAATATTTGCCATTAAATCCGCCGCCTGGTTCCCTTCTCTGAAGGTGTGTTGGATTCGGGCATTAACCAAATGAGATTTATGAATCTTTGCTTCTAGCAAGTTTTTTATTTTTAGATTTTAAATATATATATATATTTTTAATTTAGATTTTTAATTCAGTTCTTAATTTAGATTTTTTTATTTAATTTCATTCAAAAATTTTGTAATTTATTTTTATTTATGCTCTTGTTTAATGCATATTTCAAATATGAATTTTAAAGTAGGTAAACTATTAGTGATAGGTGTAACTGCTTGAATAGATCAACTAGAAGACTAGGATTTCACGGGGATTAGATTTTAAAGAAGCATCATAAAGGTAATCTTGAGGAGATTGCATCATGAATTGGTTGGAGAACAAAATCTTAAATTTAAAACACCCTATTTGGGGAAAGAGAGAAGAGCAATTAAATATTATAAAATGTTGTTGCATAAGTGAAGCAAAAATTAAATATTGTAAAACATTACTGTATGAGGACAACTAAATGTTCTATAAATAGAAAAACCTCAATGACAAACGATATAAATAAAACCTCGAGCGAGAGAAAAAGAGGATCCTAAGTTTTTGCTAAGTCTTGGAGAATCTGCTACGTAGCTTTCACCTAGCATTCCTCAACCACCTCTGGGATGGTAAGGCAGTCTGTGTCCCTGATTACTGTTGTATTCCATTTCCCTAACCTTTGAAAAATGCCAAAATATGAGTGGAAATCCATTGCACCAAGGTCTCTTAGCAATTATCTTCAAACACACTTTAACCAACAGGCCTCCTATCTACAACGTCAAACCTATTTTTGTTAGTCTCTCTGATGAGGTTCCCCCATCGCCCATTCACCTTGGTGAGTCCCCTAGTGGCCTTGGTCTAGTTGGGGGCTGGTCCAAGGGCTCCCCTCTCAGGAGCGCAAGGTAGATCCTCGACCAAGCCTAAAAAACCTAAATTGGAGCCATCCTCTTCCTCCACTCATGTCATATTCAACTCAGCAAGTGACAAGGAGGATCAATGCTCCTGTTGGAGCTAGTGGCTTCCACCATTGGTACTTCTATTAAAAATCTGAAGGAGGCCTCCAAGATGCTGACCCGTTATGTTGTGAGGAAAAATAAGGATGGCAAAAAATGGCAAGCGATGGCATGAAGTTTGGTTTCATTTTTTTGGTAAAATTATTTTGTATCAGTGATCAAATAGGAATTTTGAATCTATTTCAACTGGTTGTTGGGGTTTACCTTTGTCTGAAGGAAACATGTGTTTTGTTAGTGGTTTGTTTGTTTACTGTTTTTTCTTTTTCAATGGATCCTCTATTTTAGTGGTTTTCCCTCTGGGTCTTCGAGATGTTTTGGGGTGGGTGGTAGTACCTTTTTGAAAATGTTGTCCTGGCATACGATGGTTTAGCCCTGAATGTAATAAGTTTTTCAAAACCTGTTTTGTAAATACTACTCAAATTAACAAAAAAAAATTATTTTCTTGTAATTATCAAAGTGAGAGGAATCTAAACTTGGATGTACTTTTTTATATATCTTTGATAATTAAGAGGCTTTGAATTTTTGTGTTTAATTTACGCATGCTAATGGTGGTTGCATTCAATTTACTTTATAACTTGTTTTTCCTTTGAATATTGCATCATTTTAGGCCTTAATTGTGTAAATACTAATTTGGCCAGGACTAGTTTTGAATTAGATTTCCTACTTTATCAAATCATAATTGAATTCAAGACAACATAGGATTACTTTATTTTATTTCTATTACCCTTTAATCTATGGATTTCCTTTGAAATATATTTAAATTAGAATTATATTAGCTTGTCCTATTTTACAGAGTTGAAATTAATTTAGTTGTAAGTTACTCATCACTAGTTTGTGTATGTCTGTTATATGAAAGCAATGAAATTATTATTCAGATATGATAAATATTAGAATTTTATTCTTGAGGAATATATTTCTTAAACCCACACCAATAACCCCCCTAAAGTAATAACCATCATCGACCTCTAATTTTATCTAAGCAGGCCAATACTTGGTCACACATAAATTTTGGGGGAAAAAAATTCCATTTCAAAAGGGAATAGGATTTTTTCCAAGTAAGTTGGATTGTTCTTTGATCTCACTAATAGGATGGATTTATGGGATATAAGTTAGACTTTGTCATTTTATTTCTCAAAATAATTGGTGCTAGAACACTGAGGTGTTAGAAATTTTTAGGTATATTATCCATTTCACAAATATTAACATTCAAATTGTAACCAAAGACTATTATCACTAGGTCTAAGTTAGGTAAATATGAATATGAACTTCTTAGCCTTTCCCAACATAGAAAACCTAGAGCTAACAAAGGAAGACCCAAACCTAGACCCAATTAGTCTATCAATAGTTCTCCTAGAGCTATTATCCCATTTGTTAATCCTTTCACCATCTCCCAAGGTCAACCAATAACAACTCTAGCTCCATGGTTAGTAGGTAGTAGTCCCTCAAATATACCAAGACCTGGTCATGACATACCTTAGAATGCTAAAATATACCTTCCTGGGTATAGACATGATGGAACAAGGTTAGCTAAAGGACATATTCAAGTACACAAAGATGTCTTTTCATTTACAAATTTAACATGATAATGTTGTTTGTAGAATGTTTTCTCACACATTGGATGAATTTGCTTATTATTGGTATATCAATCTATAACTAGGCTCAATTACTTCATGGGCCTAGTTAGAGGCTATGTTTATCAGTCACTTTAGACTATCCATTGATCCTACTATGATATACCCTCAATTTATGTTTGCTTTTAGAGAACCTAATGAACCCATGATGCTCTTTAACACAAAATTCCACAATCTATTCATTATATTAGTAGTATCATTATATTAGTAGTATCATTATATTAGTAGTACCTTACACATTTATAGAGGAAGCAACCATAAAAATATATCATAAAACCTTGGACACATTAAATTATATGTTTTTAAGAACAAATATTGCAATCACATATTTGATATTGGCATATAGTGAAGCTATGACTATTGAACAATAATTAATATCTCAAAGTCTTGGATTAGGTCAATTATCCCCGCTTGGGCAACTAGGAGCTTATAACTAGATACTAGTGATCAATCAACCCCTTACACAATATACTTTAATGTTGAACCCTATACTAGGTGTCATGTATCCTAATTAGAACCAACTCTGTAATCCTACACCATTAATTCAAATGATGCCTAACGTAAGTAATATACATATCATTTGTACATTATTGGATAGCCAATTAATTACAAATAAATTTCTTAATCATGTAACTCCAACAAATAAACAACAAGCCTTAACCCCATTCCTAAACATATCCACATCCACAAGTAGTACAACAATCCAACTGAGACAAAATCAATCTTATACCTTGAATATCTAATTGGACAATATGTAAAGGATATTTCATAAATTAAGCAATGATATGCTTAACTTGCAAAGATAAGTTTATCAAAAATAACCCCAAACAACAATCATAATAGGAACTTTAACTTCTAGAGAACTAATCATCAGTGGAATTCCATTTATGACTAGTTCTCTAGAGTCCTAAGTATTTTTAGCAATCAATATAATAATAACTCAGGTACTTAAATGAATTTAGGTGCTCTAACCAATTGGTGTAGGATCCATTCAACTCAACATGGTAAAACTGATTATTTAGAATTTAGAATGGCTTTGGACATTATCCAAAAAGAAATGGAAAATCTAGTGTTAGTGCTTATAAATTAGGACTATAGGAATCAATCCAATAATAACCTATATACCACTCTAATTATAGATATATGAACTCTCAAGAGTGGATGAATATGAACTCGAAGAATGTTTGGAAGAAGTACAGGTATATTTAAAATATAAATCATAGATGAAGAGGACATTGATTGTGTAAAGTTGTATGAAGGTGTAGTGAGTCTGAAGATAAACACCATTCCTAAAAGTATGATTTGTTTGGAACTTTTATTCGATAAGGATTATCAAGGCCATAAAAATCAAACTCCATATGAAAATGTATCATTCAAGGTGCACAACCTAGGAGATGCTCACAATATATAGAATGTCTTCCTAGGGAAGACCTATACTGATAAGGAGAAAGAAGGAATATCTCAAGTTCTAAAGGATTATAGAGATGTCATAGCCTAGAGTTATGAATATTTGAAGGTCTATGATACATTTATCATTACCCATACCATCCCCCTCAAACCAGATACAAACCCCTTTCATCAAAGATAAAGACCTATGAACCCATTGTTGGAACCTCTCATTCTCAAGGAACTACAAAATTTCTTGTTAGCTTTCATATTTTTTCTTGTGAGACATTTTGTTTGGGTTGCAAATTTGATACCAATCCATAAGAATAATGGATAAATATGCCTATGTGTAGACTTCAAAAATATCAACAAGGCATCTAAAAATGATAATTATCCTCTCCCTTCATTGGATAAATTTCTACAAATAATGAATGGCTCTGATATGATGTCCCTATTGGATGTTTACTTAGAATATAATCAAGTAATGGTAGATCCTAAAGATAGTATTAAGACTGCATTACCATAATATGGGGAATTTTCATATATAGGGGGATGCAATTTGACTTAATCAATGTAGGAGCTACTTTCTAAAGTGTATTGTGATCTACATGGATGGTCTTACTATATTTTCCAAAGACATGAAGACTATGTAGAAGACTTAAGGAAATTCCTACAAAGATGCCAAAAGCATGGAATTTTATTAAATCTAAAATATTGCATCTTTGGAGATATCGAAGGAAGACTCCTAGGTCATCTTGTCTTAGAAGCAGGTATATCCATCGATCTAGAGAGGATTGAAGCCATTCAAAAAATCCCTCTCCTTGGAAGCAAAAAGAAGTTGAGGTCCTTCTTCATAAAGATTAATTTTATGAGAAATTTTATTCCTAGATTTGTGAAAATAGTCCATTCTTTGAACGCAATGAGACACCAAAATTACATGGGTCAGGGAAGCTCAAACTACTTTCCAAGAAATTAAAAGGGCAATTGTAATAATTTTAGTCTTGAAAAACCCATATTATACTCAACCTTTTTGCATTTATTTATTTATATCATAACATTGTATTACTGGCATTCTAACTTAGAAGAAATATGTTGAGGATGAGAGACTGATTTTTGAGGGATGCTCAACTTACATATTTAATGATTGATAAGTAAACATTTTCTCTAATTAAATTTATAACAAAATTTAAATTTTGTATCCTATATAGAAAAGTGTTTGCAATAGTGCCATATCTTGCTATTAATACAATGTTGATGTAGAGTGAGTTAGGATAATGTAGAGGCAAGTAGATATTCATTCTACAAGAGTTCAATTTAGAAATCCAACCCATAAAAACTGTTACAATATAAGGACTAATAAAGACATTTCTTGAGGTTGACTCCTAGATTTTATGATGATAATATTTTGTGGGAGAAGTCACTAATGATGAGTGGTAACAGGATATAGGTCATTACTTACCAAACAATGTATGTCCCAATCACCTAAATTCAACTCAAATAAGAGCCTTCTGCCTCAAAAGTGTAAACTTCATGATAAAATCAGGTGTTCTATACAAAAAAAAATCATGAATAAATTTATCTAATATGATTGAATAGACCAAAAGTAGTTCAAGTTATGAAAAAATTTCATGGTAAATATGGGACATGACATGGTTTAGGGAACATCATAACACATTAGATGCTAATAGTGGGTTACTATGGGCTATACATTTTTAAATATGCACATGTATATATCTGATCATTCCATGTTTGTTAGATCATATCAAGAGAGGAATTCTTCCACACCATTGTAACTAGTGATTGAAGTTTGCTCATTCGCACAATGGGGATTGGAATTTGTGGGTATCATTAACCCTAATTACTATCCTCAACTAACAAGAATCTTTTGGAAGTAATTAAAATAATTTTAGATAAAAATCCTTGATATTGGCACAACAAGCTAAAATATGGATTATGGTATGACAAAACAAAAATCAAATGCTTATTAGGAACATCCCCTTAACATTTAGTATATGGTCAATATATTTTCTTTCCCACAAATCTTGAATTACCTACTCTATAATTCATCAAAGATTACATAGAGACTGATGATAAGTTTGAGGCTAGATTATCCAATTTGATGTGTTTGGATGAGAAACGAGATGATGCACTACAACATTTTAGTAAACATTAGGGAGTGCTAAAATGATGGTTTGAAAATAAATCTAGGATAAATACCCTTAGGATTAAATGCTTGGTGTTACTTTGGGTTAAGGCACATGAAAAGAAGGGAGACCATGGAAAATTTGGCCCCTTTTATTATATCCTTTTCAAATATCATAGATTCTAGGAGTGAATACCTTCAAGCTAAAAGGATCACTAGAGAGGATGTCCCATTGCCAGTGAATGGGCTTGAACATTACTTCAATGCTTGAGAGTATTCTAGTATTTAAAAAAATATTACCTTGTAAGTAGCCTTGTACATAGTTTTTTTTAAGATTTTGGTATATTTATCATCTGCTATTTCAGTTTATCTTGGCTTACTATGTATTTTGGGAATTTATTTTTCTTTAAGATTTTAGTGTCTTTTTCATGTGTTGTTTCACTTCATATTGACTTGTTTTATATTTTAGATTTTACTTTTACTTTAAGATTTTGGTGTGCTTTTCATATGTTGTTTTAGTTTATCTTAGCTTGCTTTATATTTAAGGTTTTAATTTTGTCTTGTTTTGTGTTTTCTCATTTTGATTCTGATAATTCAAATCCAATCAACTTCTAGTTATTCTAACGATAAAGTGTTCCTATACATTTTAGAAGTAAATGTCTTATTCCAGAATCAAGGAAGTTATAATCAACTTAATCAGATATTTGATATATATTAATATCTTGGGAAAATTCAAGTCAATCTAAAAGTAAAATAAAATGTTGTTACAACTTCACATTGAAAATGTTTTAAAGAATTTTGAATTCGTAGAAATGAAACTATTAAGGATTAGTCAATTGAAAACTGTTTTGATGTTTACCCTCATGTTTGCCATAGTGGCCCCCAACCCAAAAAAAAGGCTTCAATGTTTATAAACTGAACCAAATGTTAAAATAATGAAAACTCAATTTCTAGGGCTATTCAAACAAACTCTATTGGGGCTATGGATGCTTCAATAACAATAGAGCAAGCTCTAGAGTGGGACCTATGATAACTTTGTTGGGACTATTATTCTTGGTTGGCTATAGAGAAATATCCAATATTTAATGACATGTGTACCTATGAAGAAAGCATACCATTAGTAGACCAATGTCTACTCGAGGGTGAACTAGCCTAATTTTTGGACTATAATAATTAATTCTAACTAATTTTAGAATGGGAATGAACTCATATGCACACACTTTAGTCAAGACCAAATTGAGTATTGATTCTAGTCTAAATGCATAGTCTTAACCTTGAATAAATATCGTTTGAAATTATTGATTTTGTAGTCCCTTTCTTTTGGGATGATATATGTCATTTTTAAAATATTGGGAAGCATTTTTTGGTAGAGTCTCCTTTTGTTTTTGATTGCACTACATGCCCTAGTCTGCATTTGGGGACCCACTTTTCTTTTTTATCCCTTTGGGTTTCTTTTGTTTTGCTTGGATATAATCTAGTGTTAGATATTTTAATTCATATTTCTTTATTATATATATATATATATTTATTTATTTATTTATTTATTTATTTATTTATTTATTTATTTATTTATTTATTTATTTATATTTATATATCTGTGTGTGTTTGTGTTTGAATAATCCACTCCCATTAAAAAAATAAAACATTAAACTGCTCTCATTACATTTCTATCAAATTAAATTAAATCATATCCAACTTGCCTTTCTATCAAAAATATTCTTCATTTGCCTTTCTTATCAAGAGACTTGCCATCTTCCTCATTACTAAGTTTCCACAATCAACTCAATTTTATCATTTCATATAGATTCCTTTTAAAATTGAAATTTTGTCAAGATAAAATTCAACACCGTATGTTAAGACACCAGCAATGTGAAAGTTAGGATTAAATCAGAAATAACTGTATCGTTTTGGATAAGAATCGCTTTTGGAAAATATTGAGTTTAACCTGCAATATTGATATATATATAAATGAATGTATTTGATGATTTAAAATGAATATGGTGATGTACCATAAATATGAAGGATGGGGTGCGATTGGAAAGACGCACCCCGATAAATATAATTACAATATGTTAGGAGGGTCCTAACATGCCAACCCCCTTAAAGGAGCTTTGTCCTCAAAGCTGGAAATTTGGAAATTGTTGTTGGATATCGTGAAGAGTTTCCCACGTCGCGTCTTCTAAAGGTAGACCTTTCCAATGGATTAACACTTTCGTGATATCGCGAGTACGAAGGTGACGAGAGCGGCGATCCAAGATAGCTTCTGGCTCGACTAAAAGTACTCCATCCTCGGAGAATTCTGAAAGAGTGGTTTGTGTCGTGATATGTGTTCCGATTGCGAGCTTAAGGCAAGATACATGAAATACGGGGTGAAGTTTGGAAGAGGGAGGAAGCTCAAGTTTGTAAGCAACGGTCCCAATACGTTGGAGAACTTTATACGGCCCGTAAAATTTGGGTGCTAACTTCTGAGAACCTTTTTGTTTAAGAGAGGTTTGCCGGTAAGGTTGGAGACGTAAGAAAACCATATCACCCTCGTGGAAACTACGTTCGCTTCTATGTTGATCGGCTTGCTGCTTCATGCGATGTTGGGCGGTGTGTAGGTTCTCTTTTAGGGTCCGTAGTATGTCCTCTCGACTAGCAAGTTCTGTTTCCACCGCATGGACTTTTGTAGTCCCTGGAATATAGGAAGTGAGGGATGGTGGTGTTTGACCATATAGTGCTTCGTAAGGAGTCATTTTGATGGACGTATGGTATGAAGTGTTATACCACCATTCCGCTAGTGAAAGCCACCTTACCCAATGGAGTGGTTGAGTAGAGACAAAACATCGAAGGTATGTTTCCAAGCATTTATTTACAACTTCGGTTTGGCCATCGGTTTGAGGATGGTAAGCGGAGCTCATACGAAGTTGAGTACCTTGTAATTTGAATAATTCCTTCCAAAAGGTACTAGTGAAAGTTGGGTCGCGATCACTAATAATTGTGGAGGGCATACCATGTAATTTAAAGATGTTATCGAGGAAAAGGTGGGCTATAGTGCTAGCGGTATAAGGATGAGCCACTGGACAAAAATGGGCATATTTAGATAAACGATCAACAACTACGAAAATGGTTGTTTTTCTCGCCTGATTTAGGTAATCCTTCAATAAAGTCCATAGAAATATCTGCCCATGTTTTGGTGGGTATAGGAAGAGGTTGAAGTAATCCGGGAATAGCGATGGTCTCCCCCTTTTGTCTTTGGCACACTTCACATTCTTTTACAAAGTTTTTGATGTAATTTTTCATTCCTACCCAATAGAAGGAGGTAGTGGCTCTTTTATAGGTTTTTAAGAACCCTGAGTGGCCTGCAATGGGTGAGGTATGTAACTCATGAAGAAGTTTCTTTCGATAAGTTGAATTGGGGGTGAGGACCATCCTCCCTTTGTATCTTAATATATTGTCCTTCCAAGTGTATGGAGGTTTGCTACTAGGATTATGTTGAAGTTGTTGAATTAAGGCGTGGGTAATAGGATCATTTATCCATTCTTCATGCACCTCATCTACCCATTTAGGAATAAGGGAGGAAAGAGCATGGACTTGAGGCATATCTTCAAATTTTCTAGAAAGTGCATCGGCTGCCATGTTGTCCTTGCCCTTTTTATATGTAATTTCATAATCATAGCCAAGAAGTTTAGTAACCCATTTTTGTTGTTCCGGGGTATTAGTCCTTTGTTCCAAAAAATACTTCAAGCTATGATGGTCGGTGCGTATAATGAAATGTTGGCCAATAAGGTAAGGCCTCCAATGTTGAATAGCATGGACAATCGCCAACATCTCTTTTTCATATGTAGAGCGAGCTAAATTCTTAGGAGAAAATGCTTTGCTTATAAAAGCTAGAGGTCTTTCATCCTGCATGAGTACGGCTCCCATTCCTATTCCTGAAGCATCACTTTCAATGACGAACGGTTTAGAAAAGTTGGGCATGGCTAGAACAGGGGTGGTACACATTGCAGTTTTCAAGGTGATAAAGGCCTCGTCCGCTTTAGGCGACCATTTGAAAGCATTTTTCTTAAGTAATGTTGTTAGAGGAGCAGCGATTTTACCATAATTTTGGACAAATTTTCTATAATATCCCGTTAGTCCAAGAAACCCACGTAGAGCCTTTACGGTTTTTGGAATAGGCCAATTTTTCACTTCCTCGATTTTGGAAGGATCTACCATCACGCCTTCCTTTGAGACAATATGCCCTAAGTATTCAATTTCTTGTTTCCCAAAGGAACACTTTGATCTATTTGCATAAAGTTGATTTTCCTTCAAGATTTGGAACGCTTGTCTAACATGGTCCAAATGTTCTTCCCATGTTTTGCTATAAATCAAAATGTCATCAAAGAAAACTAATATAAATTTACGAAGGAAAGGGTGAAATACCTTATTCATTAGACTTTGAAAGGTAGAAGGAGCGTTGGTAAGGCCAAATGGCATCACCAAGAATTCGTAGTGCCCTTCGTGAGTGCGAAAGGCCGTCTTAGGAATATCCTTTTCAGCGACTCGTATTTGGTGGTAGCCTGACCGTAAGTCCAACTTGGAAAAGTAAGCCGCCCCATGGAGTTCATCTAGTAGCTCGTCTATGACCGGAATAGGAAATTTATCTTTGATGGTCATTTTATTTAGCGCTCGAAAATCGACACATAAACGCCACGAACCATCCTTTTTCCTAACTAAAATAATTGGAGAGGAGTAAGGGCTTTTGCTAGGTCTAATGACTCCCGTCGTAAGAAGCTCTTGTACTAATTTCTCTATTTCGGTCTTTTGGAGGTATGGATAACGATAAGGTCTAATATTAGGAGGTTGATGCCCTGGAAATAGTGGAATAGTGTGATCGTGACTTCGTTGTGGAGGTAGTCCTTTTGGTTCGTTGAATACCGCCTTATGGTGGTCTAAAATTTTTTGTAACTCTGGTGTCTCGTCTTTTTGGTGACTAGGTTGAATTGAAAATAATTGGGCGACCATTCCTTTGTTCCCTTTTCGGATAATTTTCTCCATTCTATGCGAGCTGACGATTTGGGAAGGTCCTGATTTCAGGCCTTGGATAATATAGGTTTGGTTCTTTGCTATGAATTTCATCCATAGTTCATCAAATTCCCATTGGACTACGCCCAAGGTTCTTAACCATTGTACGCCTAGTACAATGTCGCATCCCCCTAGGGGTAAGACGTACATGTCGCTTTGCATGGTATAAACTCCCATAGTTAGTTTTATATTTCTGCATTTTCCTTTGCATGCAATTTTTTCGCCATTTCCAATCATCACTTTGAAGTTATTGCAAGGGTATATGAAACAATTTGCTTGTTTAGCCACCTTTGGATCGATAAAATTGTGCGTGCTACCAGAATCTAGGAGCACGGTAAGGTTTTGTTTCTTAAAATACCCTTTTACTCGCATTGTTTGAGGGGCAAAAAATCCGGCAAGGGCGTTGAAGGAAACCTTTGGTGTATTTTCTTCGTCACTTTCAAGTGTGTTGGATAATACCTCTACTTCGAGTTCAGGTTCCTCTTCAGTAGAATTCCCTTCCTCTGTGGCATCGAGAATATATAATTTTCGTGAGGCACATTTATGATTTCTATCAAATTTCTCATCGCAATGGTAGCAAAGACCTTTAGCTTGTCTTTCCTTCATTTCCTCGAAACTCAGACGTTTAATTGGTAGAGCGGGGTTAATTTTGGGGGTTGTGTAGGAGTTTTGGGTTCGTCCATTTTGCATTGGCTTGGGGTTGGTATAAGTGTTTGATTGTTTCCCCCAAGTTGGTTTCGTGAACCGATTTCGTGCCTTGATTTTGTCTTCCGCTAATTTCGCTAAGCCGATGGTCTCTAACATGTTTGTAGGGTTGTACATTTGTACCTCAATTCGAATTTCTTCTTTTAATCCGCTAACGAAACATTCTTGAAAGAAGGCAGCGTCTAATCCGGATGTTCGATTAGCTAACCTTTCAAATTCTGCTTGGTACTCGCTTATCGAAGTGGTTTGGCATAATTTAGTGAGGGCCCCTGTAAAGCTTTGAAACTTGCTAGGGCCAAATCGTACTAATAGGTTCTGTGTAAAGGTTGACCACGTCGGAGTGCCATTAGTTTTCTCGAACCATTGGTACCATTGGATGGCGTCATTTTCCAAATGGAAGGAGGCGATATGCACTTTTTGTATTTTCAGAATTTGATTTAGTGAGAAATATTGCTCTGCTCGGTAGATCCAGTTTGTAGGGTCTCCGCCTTCAAATTTTGGGAAGTCTAATTTGGTCGTCCATGGTAGAATGGAAGTTTGTGGACCTCCTAACATTGCTCGGTTTGATGACCCGTTGTTGGTTGAGTTTGCTTGTGTTGTTGCTTGTTTTTGATTGATGGCATCAAGTTTAACATCCATTGCAAATATTTTCTCGAAGAGTTCTCTTGTGTTACGGGAATTCTCCTCTCTTTCCTGTTTAACTTCTTCAGCGAGCCTTTCGTGTTTCTCGTGGATGGAATCCAGTGATCGTCGTCCGTCGGCCATTGCGGTTGGTGTAGGTAACGATCAAGGTGAGCAAAAATTTAAAAATTAAATAATTGGGCAATAATTTAATTTAATTTAAAAATTAAATTAAATTTTTAAAAATTTGGTGGGCAATGCCCTATCAACTATTTTTTATTTTGGCCCCCCGAGAGCGCACAGCGGTTTGCGAGCAGGATGACAGCAGGCTGCAAGACTAACAAGGCGACAGTAGGCGGCAGGATTGACAGAGGTGACAATAGGCGAGAGAGCAGGCGACGGCAAGGGTGACGGCGGAGCGCACAACGACGGTGGCTGAGAGGGGTGGATAGGCGGAGCACGGCAAGTGAAAGTGGTTGTGAGGAGCAATCAAAGAGGTCAAGTACAACACTGTTTACGAGGTAATTTCAACAAGTGGCAGCGAGGCGATGTTACACACGAGGTATTCGTGAAGCGTGACCGAAGTCACGGCTTCTTTACTGAGCCCTAGTGAATATAAAGGGCTAAAACTTTAAAACACCCCCAATGTGGGATTTTAGTGTTTTAAAAAATTTAACTTCCTTCCCTTCGGCATCGGGTTGTAGCCTCGCCAGATATTCTTATATTCGGCAACAAAAATTTATTAATTTAAAAAACCTTTGCCTTGTTTAATTTTTATCGTCGTTTCTTCGGAAGGTCACTGGAATATCTAGAAGATGCCATAAAACGTCACAGTTCTACACTTCGAATTTTTTTTTTTTTTGATCTGAGATCGTTTTATCTTCTGCAATCGGTTGGACTGTGATTGTTTTATCCTTTTTCTCCCTCCTTTCTATTTGGAATAACTATCAGGCTCCACCGAGGTTTGTAAAGATGTTAAAACTTGTCCCTTCGCCTTCTGTTTGTTGGAGTAAACACAGTAATTCTATCAGCGCCTACAATACTAAATTCGATCTTTGGTTTATGAGGTGAATATAGTAATAAAATTTTGCTTAAGGATAGTGTTGATGGCTGGACGGTAGGACACGTTGATAATATGAGAAGATGTCATGGGCGTTTAAAGAGAACTAGAATATGAATGTTTTCAAACTTAGCTCTGATCCAAATGTTAAGACACCAGCAATGTGAAAGTTAGGATTAAATCAGAAATAACTGTATCGTTTTGGATAAGAATCGCTTTTGGAAAATATTGAGTTTAACCTGCAATATTGATATATATATAAATGAAATGTATTTGATGATTTAAAATGAATATGGTGATGTACCATAAATATGAAGGATGGGGTGTGATTGGAAAGACGCACCCCTGATAAATATAATTACAATATGTTAGGAGGATCCTAACACCGTAAATGGCTAAAATATTTGCTACCCATTTTCATATCTATAAATATAAAGATACTGCCTATTTTGAGATTTTCCTAGTACTTGTTTTAGGGTTCTTACGCATGCCCTTAATATTCCAGGATATTATTTTCATTTTCATTTTTTGTTTTTATTTGTGGGTTTAGCCCCACTTCTTGTTAACACTTACAATATTTGCTTTTGTTTTACCATATCAATATTCCTTTGGATTTCTTTTTCTCTTTGTTTTTGTTTCTTGGTTCTTCCTCTCTTTTTTAAATTTCCACCAATACTTTCATCTTCATCTATCTCTTCAATTTTCTCACACTGCTCAAAGTAAGACTTATCATCTATAGGTTTGTCTTATTGTGCAAGATTTATAGAGCAAAGAATAACCTCAAAAGCATATTCTTATTTATATTACCTTGGAAACCCTAAAGTCCAAGGACACTCCTCAAAATCAATTACCTTCTTATTCTACCCTAAAAATGCTAAATTGTTATATAATTCCTCCATCCTCATTTTTTTATTATGTTGCTCTTGAAACCCTAAAGTGCAAAGGATAACCTCTATACCACTTTCACTTTTATTACTTTGAGAGGATTCTATACTACTTGAGAAAAATGAAGATGATTTACCTAGAAATATCTTTACCTCTTTTATCATATTTGTATTTGGATTTACCTCCACATTTACCTTTGTACCTTTAAGTCCTTGTAAACTTGAACTTACATATTGTACTTTCTCATCCCTTATATCCTTCTATGTTTCTTCTAACTGTTGATCCAAGTGAATTATGGTGGTCTTTTCCATAAGATATTGTAGATAGACTTTATTTATCCCTTTTTTAGGAGTGGAATATCCTTGATCTAATCTACCTTCTATTAATGTATGATTTTCTTGCTTCACCTTCAAGTTTATATTATGACCAAAAGTTTCTATTTTTTCTTCATATTTTTTATTTTACAAACTCTTGCCAACTAGCCAGTCTCATAACAATTGTGACAACAAAATACGTTTTTTTCATAATCCACTTGTTGATCCTATTCTCTTGATTCATATTTAATCTTAATGGATTGTGGCAAAGGTTTTAAAATATCCATAGAAACACATTATGGTATATATAGTATGCTTCCGCTCATTAATAGTTAGTCCTTCCTTGATGAATTCTCCTATGATATTTCTAATATTCTTCAAAACATCCTTATTGATAAGCTGATTTGGAAGTCCAAAAAGCCTAACCCAAATCGGAAGTTTCTTAATAGTTTCTATCTCAATAGAAAATTTTTCATTCCATGGTCTTAAATAAATGGTATCTCTCCCTCTAAACCATGGGCCACCACTTAATATTTTATCCCTAATTTTTGAATTAGAAAATATGATAAGGAAAAAATATTTAGGAAGAAAATTCATAGAGTAATTTGAATTCAATCCCCACTTCCACTTGATCCAATATTGAATATCCAAAAACCCTGGTCAAGATCTATGGAACTTACATATTAACCCCCTGCTTTTCAAAACCATTATGTCATGCTCAATCATCTCATCCTTGATTGTCACTTCTAGTGCAACATATACTACTTGGATTGAACTTTCCATATATTTTCTCTTCCACTTATCTTCAACTCGGGCATCCATACTTCTAGCCAAGGCATCTTCACTTTCCATTAGGTATTTCAAATATGATTTTCCTTCTAAAATAACTAGTGGGGTTGGGGTTGGGGCTCGCTCCAGACTTGCACTCCCTCTTGATTTGCACTCCCTCTCAGCTTGCACTTGCTATCAACTCGCACTTCCTCATAGATCGCACTCCCTCCTAGCTCACACTCACTCTTATCTCTTCTTTCTCCTAGTATTCCTTTTATTCAATAGTTTTTTGGAAATAATATTAATATTATTCATGGTAATGGTTTAAAACTTTGATACACTCTGAACAAATATGTTGCTATTTTGTCATATTTAAATATCTCAAGATTGGCTTGCACTTCCTCTCAGTTTGCACTTACTCCCGACTCACACTTCCTCCTAGCTCGCACTCCCTCCCAGTTTGCACTAAAAATTTTGAGTTTACATGGGGTTTTATGAGGGTTCATAGTCCCCTTATACCAAGGTTTGAACTTAGATCTCCTGGATGAAAACCCAAGGAATTACCACTACGGTCTTTATAGTTTATATTTTAATTCAGCTTGTACTATAGAATTTTTCATTCAAATTTTTAATTTCGATATTTATTTTTAGATTTTAAATTTAGATTTGTTTTTAATTTAGATTTCTAATTCAGTTCTTAATTTAGATTTTTTTCTTTAGTTTATATTTTTTTATTTTTTTTGTTTTAATTTAGTTTTTTGGTTTAAATTTTTAGTTCAAATTTGTGCTCTTGTTTAATGGAGATTTAAAATGTGAAATTAACACAGGTAAATTATTTGTGATAGATATAAATGCTTGAGAAGATCAGTTGGAAGGCTAGGGTTTCATTGATATTGGAGTTTAAAGAGGTTACAAATTGGTTGCAGAACAAATTCTTATAAATAAAATACCTTATTTAAGGAAAGAGAGACAAACAATTCAATATTGTAAAATATTGTTGCATGAGTGGAGCAACAACTAAATATTTTAAAACATTACTGCATGAGGAGAATTGAAAGTTCTATAAATAGAAAAACCTTGAGGGCTAAAAATATATAAATAAGACCTCAAGGAAGACAAAAAGAGGGGCCTAAGTTTTTGCTAAGTTCTTTTTTTGTAATTCATCAAAGTGAGAGGAATCTGAACCTGGATGTACTTCATGATATATCTTTGATAATTAAGAGACTTTGAAGTTTTGTGTTCAGTTTGCACATGCTAATGGTGGTTGTATTTAGTTTACTTCATGTTTTATTTTCCCATTGTAGATTGCATTTTTTTAGGCCTGAGATTGTGTGAATACTGATCGGACTAAGATTGGTTTTGAATCAAATTTTTTTCTTTATCGAATTAATATTGAATTTAGGACAACATAGGCTTGCTTTAATTTATTTCTCTTACCCTTTAATCTTTTGATTTTCTTTGAAATCTATATAGAATATAATTAGATTTGATTTTCCTATTTTACAGAGTTGAAATTCATTTGGTTGTAATTTAATGATTGTTACTTTGTGCATGTTTATCATATAAAAGCAATAAAATTATAGTTTGAATAGTTATATGGTAAATATTAGAATTTTGTGCTTGAGGAATTTGTTCTGTAGACCCACACTAGCAGGCCTCTTGGAGAAACATATATCAATGACCTTTAAGTTTATCTAAGCGAGCCAAGACCTGGTCACACATAAACCTTGGAGGAAAAAAATTCCCTTTTAAGAGGGAACATAATTTGTTCCAAGTAAGTTAGCTTGTCCTTTGACCTCGCCAATAGGTTGGCTCTATGTCATCTAATTTGGGATGTTTCATTTGCTTGCTTAATAGGAAGATCCATTTTTCCTCTTTGATTATTCTGATTTTATAGAATTTATGCCTACTCTAGGTTATATTCGATTATTGGAATATTTTTGACCTATTTTATGCAAATTCAAACCTCTTAAGGAAAATAAGTATTGCATCTTTGAATTCAAAGGGGTGTCTTCTTCACAAAAAGTCAAACATTGCTTCCTCACAAAGAAGACTTGTTGCTATTGAAATGGAGGGATAATAGTGATATTTTTGTCCCACTTGTAAGCTTTGGTGCCTTGACTAGAAGAAGGAAAAGGAGGATTCTTTTATTTATCTTGGTTTAAATCTCACATGCCAATTCCATTTGAATGTTTAGATCCCTTTACTACTATGGATTGTGAAACCCTTCTTCATGGATATATTTAGACCCAAGAACTAATGATAATAGTCAGACTATATGAGCATGTCATAAGGGTGTTCTACCTTTTGATGTGTATCGCCCAAATTTTTTGCACCCTTACCTTCAGGCTAAAGGATCCGTGCCCAAAAGGGGGATGCGAGAAGGATGGGACAATACCTCGAACGGAGAGGCCCTTTGAAGGTTGCATCTCTCGGGGGAGTGGTATAAAGGTGAATTTTCGACGGATGGTGGGGTTCACCAGGAAACTTTGAGTGGTAGTTTCCACGACTAGGTTGAGAATGGGTTTGATTTATTCATTTTATGTTCAATCATTCAAATTCCTAGGTTGGCCAAAATGAATCTAAGCTATTCTATATGAAATTTCTAGTTTATATGAAGACAACAAACATAAATGTATCCTAAATACAGAAAATATCTAAAATGGAGAAGAGTGCACCTGATTTCTGATGTCTGATGAAGATTCTGAATCTTGTAGGAGTCCAGATCGTCCTGGATATGACAAGATCATTTGTAACTGTACAGAATCATCCATATCACAGGAGATCATCTGAGATCTGCCAAGATTGTCAGCGACCTGAAGAATTTTTCATACGAATTCGTTAGAAACCTATAATCATGAAAACAGACACCAAAAACCAAAAATACAATTGCAAGAATGATACAAAATGATAGAAATAAGAATATAAATGCTTAAATGATAAATCCATATATCAAATCAAATGGGATGCAATGTTTTAATAATTTATTTTGAATTTTATCATGCAAATATGCTAAATGAGGTGAACTCCAAGATGCAGAATAGAAGTGAATTAATCTAATGCACAATTAAATAAGAAAAAGAGATAGAGAATGCAAACTCAAGGCTTTGATTTCCCCCAATCTGAATTGCATTCAAAATTGTCTACAATTGTACGAGGTCATCGCCGATCTCGACAGGATCATCCGAAATTGTGGTTGAATCGCCTGCGATGATTCGAGCTTCCTCCGACTGAAACACATTGAGATCCTACAATAAAACTTGAAAACACAAGTACAAATGATGGGGGATAGGATTTTCTAACACAATAAAAACTAAATTTGCAGGGAAATGATCAGCCAGGGGGATAAACTGGGAAAATCCCAAGTTTATATAGGATTAGGGGGAGGTTAGGAGGTTGGGGATCATCTCAATATAGGAGATCTCCAACGTAGGAATCTCCAACCGTGCAGACACACTTATGCCCGAGTTGTGAGAAACAATGGTTAAATTGTTCTATTGATCAACAATGCATTACATAGCTTTATAGTTCTTGAAAGAACTAAAAATAGACACGGTGGTTGAGAGAAATCCTCAAACTTATTACAACAAACTAACTTAAAGATAGCTCTTATCCTAACAACATGCTAATCTTGGACTATGGTCAAACATTAATTAACCAAGCCAAAACCTCAATGTATGCTAATCAAATTAACTAGAAATATGTAAATCCAAACATTAAACTAAAACTAAATACTAGGACTTAATACTTAGGACTAAGGAGGCAATGTTGAAAATATTCCAACATTCTCCCCCTTGATGCTAAAGATACTCATGTAAGAGTTCTTTAAGCATCACAGAGTTGGAAGAAAATTTTTCTCTTACGTTTCCTCCAATCTTGAATCAAGAAATCAAAATTTACAAAATACTTATGGTGGCACTCCTTCCACTCTTTATGTGGGATTTCCTGCAAATGCTTGAGTGCCTTCTTTTGTTGATTAGCTTCCCCTTCAACAAAAGTATCTCCTCTTGTGGTTTTCAACAACCACTCTCTTACATCTTTATCATTATGGTCTTTAAACCATGCTCTCACATTTTGATATTCTTTTACATATTCAACACTAAATAATACTCCACATGAGTATTTACAATTAATCATCTCACATAGATGATTATACCATACAACTCTTTCACATATTTTCACACAAAAAATCACAACAAATATGGCCATATAATGACCAACTACATATGCAACATAAAGTTGCTCCTCACACAAATATTCTCTCACAACAATGAATTTACAAGAATCCTTCTCCCAAGGAATTTTGAACACATCATTTTGATCCATGTGACCCAAGTTCTCCATCACTGTATTCTCTCCAAAAATATTCTTCATCAAAGTTGTCTCAATGAGACAATCACCTTTCTTTTCATTCCCGCTCACAAAAAACAAATCATTAATCATAAAAACATTACCTTTAGTATGAGTAGATTTGGTGCTTCCCATAAAGCTATTTTGTAGCAGTTCTCCTTCATTGTATGGTGCTTCAAGATCAACCATAAAATCTTCACTAAGAGTTCTCCTCCTTTTTTCAATCCATGTTGGTGTGTTGAAACACCATTCATTCAAGCAATCATACATTGTTGCCTTTTCAAGACAACTCTCTTTCTGCAATGTAGTCACTCCAAGTGAGTGATCTTCATCCATGAGTGATGTTTCCTTTGCCATTACGATAAGAAAATCAGCAATCTCATTTTCATTTTCTGTTTCTATCTCATTTGTCACATTCTTCTCCCCTTTTAGAGGAACTCTAACAATTTTATCTTCTCCTTGTAGGAGATCTTCATTTTCTCTGTCAAGAGAGCATACATCCATTCCAAGTGAATGGTCTTCAAGACAATGGTCTTCCATAAACATTGCTTAACCAAGCCAAGAAGGCTATGAGGAATTCGTCCGATTTGGGATGATATCGTCAAATCGGCGGTGATATCTTCCAACGGTCAAAACAACTTCTAAAAATGTTGTAAAAAATGAGGTGAGCGGTTAATGGGCGGTTTCGGGGTTAAAATTTAAATTTTTTTATCTTTTACTAATGGTTTAACTGCGCCAATTTTAGGGTGCTACATGATGTAAGGAGGAAAAGAAGGAATTTAATTCTTCTTATATTCCTTGTAGAAAAATTAGGAGGATTTTTAAAAAAATTGTATTTTTTCATAAACCTCACTCTAGGGCTATTATGGAGGACAAAATTTTAGAGGCCATAACTTTTGCATATGAAAGCGTTTTAACCCTCAATTTTCAAATCACATTATTTTTTGAGCTCTTTATATTGGAGAAATTTGTTCAAGGACTTAATACAAGTGGAGGGACATCTCATTGTGTGACTATATTGAAGACCTGCCACCCCCATTCGAAGGGGTGAATTTACAATATATTATGCAATTAAAATATTTCATCCTTATTCATGGATGAGATAATTGAATTTGTGAATTTAGAGGTAACTATTGGGTCTTTTGGAGGAAAACAAAAAAATAATTCCTCCTCTTATCAAATGCTTGGGCTATTGGTTCATTTTATACATGAAGAGCCAATCCTTCATGATCTCTTATGTCTTACATTTTTTATCCAAGTACTCTTGCAATTTTGTAATGGCTCTTCTCATAAACAAGTGCATGTAAAACCTATTTTGGTGATAAAAATTAGATGGCCCAACAAAAAGTTAAAGTTTCCAAATAAGGTGAAGTTGTTGGAAATTTGAGCAAGTTTTGTTGTCATTGATGTCAAGAGGTTTGATGTCCATTTTTGTCGTCATTGATGTCAAAAAGGTTGATTTTCCAAAAGGTAAGGAAGTGGTTAAAATAAAAAGGGTATAATATTTATTTTAAATATTATATACCTAAAGAGGCCTAAAGGTTTTAATTTAATTTATTTAAATAAAAATATTTTAACCTAAAGTTTAAAATTTTAATCTACATAATTAAAGGTGCCAAGTTTAAAGTTCTAAATTTGAATTCGAAATTCGAAAGGGCCGACGTATCTAAATTGCAAACGAAGAATATTAATAAGGAAATGTTTTTCATTTCCTAAGTCTAACTCTTATGCAAATTCGTATGCCCAAGAAAAAAAAAATTGAGCGCTGCATTTTCGAGAGGGAAGAGGAAGCACGTGAGTTTTGTTTTAATAGGAGGCAACTATGTTTAATTTCAATTGGTGTGACTAAAATATCCTAAGGCGTTGGGTAGTGTAGATGGTGATCGAATACATGGCTAAGGCGTTTGTAAGGAGCAGGTTGTGGTTTCAAATCCCACATGATTCATTTTGAAAAAGGAGGTGAGGAGTTTTTGTTTTTGCTAAATCTCGTGCAATGGCATAAGTAGGTGAGCATGGACCTTTGGTTCACGTGTGGGCATGTAGCCTAGGTGATACCTTAGCCTTGGGCTAAGATACTGTGGCGGCAGAGATCATGGGTTCAAGTTTGAGCGCTAGTTGCTAAGCACTGGTCATCTAAAACATGTGCGTGACATGGGCTAACAATAAGGTATGCATATTTTGTTTTATTTTGCCAAGTTTGGAATGCAAAAAAGTGTTTGAGGCCACGTGATAATTAAAGGGCATGTGTTAAAAGTTAGAGAAGTTAGGAATTCATAAGGATTGTTGAAACAATATTTTATTTTGATGCTTAGTGTAGGCCCAAAATGGCCACATCCTTAGAAAGCATTGAAAATTTTATTCTAAGGTATGAAATTTCCATTCTGCACATTTCCTAGTGTATTTTGGAGCGAATCCACAACGAGAGTTACCCAATCCGCTCAACACTTGGTGTTTTTCCACCTTAAATAAGCTAAATTCCATTCCACTCAATTTATAGTATATTTGGAAGTAGATTCCAAGCGAGTCCCGATTCTACAAAATTTTTGGGTGATGATGAAATCAATGCGAGAAGAAGTGCATAGCGGCGATTGTGGGTAGTTTTTGCATGCTCCAAGTGACTAAGTGTCGGTAAGGTCAATTCTACTGAATCTCAAGAGTATTTCGGTGCATATTGGTGATATAAAGGTAGAAAACATTGCATTGGGTGCAGAATGGCAATAAAGAGTATTTTACACCAACTCCAGAGTGGAATGGTGACAAAGACTATTTTACACTGCAAAGGGTGCGAATTGGCAATGAAGTCTTATTTGCACTAGCTTTGGTGTGGATTGGTGATTCCACATTTTGACCAAGGCAATAATGATGTCAGCATACTCTCTTGTGAGGATTACGTTGTGTTTGGAGCCGAAGGAAAGAAAAGAAATTTAGTAAGTGGATTGACAGCAGAATTCCAGAATTTGATTCCACATAATCAAGGCCACAAAAGATGATGTCAGCAATTAAAAGTATGGAACGATACTTTGGTATTTCCTCGCCATTTTGTAGATTATTTTTCAAGTTTTAATCACAGTCATTCATGATGAAGATCGGTTATCAAGAGTTTGCTAACATTATTGAAGTATTTAAAAGTAATTTCTCACCGGATCAGAGTGCAGTCAGTTGGAGGGTAGGAAGACAAAGTGTTGAAGGGTTTCAAGAACAAGAACCAAAAGCAATTGCAGATAGAAGGTGGATTGGAGCATTCAAGAATGATCTACGGATCAAATGTGGTCTCTAATAGCCTGAATGCCAACTATCATAAAAAAACCAACGAGTTGCAGAGAACCAAGCTGCCACGACAGATTACTCAGTGGATTTCTCGAAGGTTATCAACCACTAAGATAATGCTAGCAAAAATCTCTACTGAGCTGTAAATATGTAATATTTGTAATTTCTCCTTAATATTATTTCATTTACAAACTATAAATAGAGGTCGAACCCTTATTTTCAAAGGTCAGCTGTAGTGCGTTTACTTGCCCCACTATAAATATTCTTGTGAGCTAATGGAAGGAGCATTACTCTGATTTTTTGACTCAAATTTGTCATCATCATCATCATCTTGTGTAAGAGGTTTGAAGCCTTGAGTTGCATTTCTGATAATACCTTAATGGTTAGTTCATTTCGACTTATTAGATTACTAGTTGTGAGATTAGTTGAAATATATTCATGGTTAGATCTGTGTTGTTAGAAAGTTTATTTATGTTAAATCTAACTATTGGTCTATTTTGCTAATTTGGATTATCAATATTAGATGTTAAAATTGCTTTCTACAATATATCTTCGTTTATGTTTTAATGTGTGAAGATTTCATGGGTTTGGGTGGTGTTAATTTTGAGTATGGGACACTGGAAATAGCTTGTGGGAGTCTTTTGTTGTATTTTCCTGTGTTGTTAGCCTATCTGACCATTGTTTTTCATAATATCTCTAACCCTAAACCTTTTCTAATCCTTATCTCAAAATTCAATTTGAGCTAAAATTGTGTCAACACCATTTTAAGTTGACAAGGAACCAGCCTACTCTGGAGTTTGGATTGAAGTTACCTTTGGTCCATCCAATTCTTGAGTACTGAGTTGCAACTATCGGGTGCATGCCTAGAAAAAAAATTCAAAGATAGATAGTTGTAGTGTCAAGTAAAACTTGATTTCAATTCGATGCCCAATAGTTTTTGGCATACCCTGTGGGACCAATTCACAAGGAACATGAAAACCCATCATATGAGTTATTGTTTTATCTCTACCTAGAGGAATCAAGATTTGGTGAATTGTCTTGACCTTGCTAAGAGGAGAATAGCAAATTTACCTAGCAACTCCTTGGTCTTTAAAACCAGAAAATAATTACCCTTATAGACCAGTATCCTTTCATGTATAACAGGTCATTCAAAAGGAATAACCCTGACTCATATTTTTATTGTGAGCTACCTTATAGAGGGTCTACTGTTATTAGAAATTTAAATCAAGATTTTCATTCAAAAGAAGAGCCTCCTAAGGAAAATTCTACAGTTAATCCAATTACCCCTCCAGCAAGACCTACACCTGGAAACATGGCAGGAAATGCAGCCCCAAATCAAGGAAATGTACCTCAAATCAGTGTTTACAGAAATACCCCAGCTAGAACACAATTGGTCCCCTTAGATTAGCCCATATGAATGTCATTCCCTAGGTCATGTCTAAGGTTATTCCTACTTATGATGGATCTGGTAAAACGACATATGAGCACTATCAAGATATTTTGAATTTGGCAGCAATACACAACATTGAGGATGAGGATGTTATTATAAGGATCCTAACCCTATCCTTTAGAGGTAATATTTTGCATTGGTTTAGGACTCTTGAGTATAACACCATCACTTCATGGGAAGCATTGGCTGAGCCTTTTGTGGAAGAATTTAATGAATTTGCTGACCCTTTCTCCTTGCTTAATCAATTCATGTCCATGCAGAAATATCAGCAAGAGACTATCTCAGATTTTAATTTGAGGTTTAGCAGAACATGGAAGATAATTCCCCCTACAACTAGACCGAATGCATTCCTTGCTTATATTTATTATATTAGAGCTCTTGGATCATATCTAGGCTTGCAAACCCAACAATTTGGGATGGAAAATTTTCCACAAGTTTATAATGCAGCAGTTCATGCCGAAAATATCCTAATTAATGTGGGGATATTACCTCCCAAAGTTGTGCTACCTTATAGTTTAGAAACTACTAATGGCCAAAGATAAGCTACTACTTCATCTTATATGGGCCCCATTTCATTATCATCCCCATCTCCGCAAATGAATCATATTCCTCAGCCAAAAGCATCATCTACTACAGTTTCTTTTCCTCTCCTTCCTTCTCAAACTCCTCAAGAGTTTTTTATCATTCTTGATATATAGAACACTTTGAAAACTCTTAGAAATAGAATGAATTCAATGGAAAAGAGATATATAGAGATGTCTCAATAAAGGGGATTTCCATATGTGAAGAAATATTAAAGGCCTAGCCCTAGTAATAGTACTAGGATCAGAGTAAATGCAGCATATGAAGAGTTTGAGTGTTATTCAGAGACAAGTTTGGTAAATATCTGGTGTTTGGTATGTAATGACCCTCATGATTCACAATCTTGTATTATGTACCAACACCATGTTCAACAAGCTATGAATCAAGCATAAAGAAATCAAAAGGGAAGAGTAAATATGCTATGGCAACCTGACCAAATTATTGTTGGGAAAGAGCTGGATGAAGATGACCCAATAGCTATTATGACAAGGTCAGGAAAGAAAACCATGCAAGAAGATCCATAGAAGATGGGACAATTCTAGGTTTCTTCTCAGAAAAAGAAAGACCCACCTCCCAAAAGTAGTGATACTTTTCCTATTCCCCAAGCTAAAGGGAAAGATAAGAAAGACAATCTCCCCAAGATATTTGAGAAAGAAACTGAGGGAGACAAAATGAGGTCTAAACATGAGGCTCAAGAGAGGCTTAGATTCCCTTATATTACCAAAAGATAATGAATAGAATCCACTCATCAATATAAGATAAAATAAGGTGAGCCGAAAAGGAGTCTTGAGAGGACCACTTTAGCTAAGTCTGAATACAACATTGTGGAAGATATGAAGAGGATACCATCAAAAGCTAGTTTATATGCTACTCTTTTCATTCTTGGCCAGATAGACTTACTTAAAGCTTCACTTAATAAGTATCCACAGGATAGGTAGGCCACCATAATCCTTAGTATGCCCTCATAAAAGAAACAAATATCCCCTTCTATTTCAAATAATAAACCCCCTCATTTCTATATCTCTTTAAGGATGGAAGGTTGGGTAGTCCGAAATTGTATGATAGACTCAAGAGCATCAACTACAGTTAAGCCTAAAATAGTCTGTGAAGAGATGGGTATGGAGTATACCTGATCCTGCCATAGAGTACTGCAATTGGATAGAAAACTTATGAAAATAGTGGGAGTAATAAAGGATATTTTAATGAGACTACATAGAGCCCCTAAGGTAACAATAGTACAAGAAATAGTAGTGGTTGATCTAGAGCCCTACTTTGGCTTATGCCTCTCAAGGGAGTTCACTACAAAATTAGGTGGATGCATGTATATGGATTATTCCAACATGGTTATTCCCTTCAAAGGAAAGAGGATAAGGATAGTACCTGAAAAGCCCGTGTCTTACCACATAGAAAATTTTGAAGAAGACATGTGCAACCTCACTCCTCTTGAAGAATTTAAAATTGTGAATAAATTTGAAGAACTGGAACTAGAAGATGATTTACCTTTTAAGGAGGATTACAATCAGTTTGGGAAGGGCATGGGCACTTATAGTATTTCTATAGAATCAGAGAAGAAAATTCTTGCTATATCTAATCAGTCTCTGAGAGAGACAGATGTATGGACCATGCACTTTGATGGTGCCATATGCAGAAATGGAGTTGGTTCTGGTGTGGTACTACAGTCCCAATCAGAAGGGACAAAGAGTTTTGCCTACAGATTAACATGGTCATGCACCAATAACACTACAAAATATGAGGCCCTATGCCTTGGAATGATGCAAGCCAAAAATATGGGTATTAAGGTCCTGAATATATATGGTGACTCTGAGTTAATTATCCATTAGGTAAGAGAAAGGTGCAGTAGTAAGCACTATTACCTAAAAGTATACAAAAATAGGGTATCGAATCTGATGGATTCCTTTGATGCCCTAAATATAAACTTTATTCCTAGAGAAAATAATACTTTGGCAGACTCCTTAGCAAAAATGGGAGCTAACTTCAACCCTTTCAAAAACATTGGAGTCAATAAAGACAAGGGAATCAAAATGATTTTCAGGTCTGCAATACCATATAAGCAGATTTTTTAGTAGGTCTTTGAAAGTGATGAACAGATCATTAATTTTCTGGTAAGAGAATCTTGTCTCTCCACTGTCCAAGAAGAAAATCCAGAGAAAATTGATTAATAAGAAGTTATTCAACTTAAGAACAATCACATACCTAGATGTTTGGTTACTCTAGAGAGCCTATTTGACAATGAAGATAGGAAAAGGATCGGATCCATGGAATTCAATGAAAAAATATATAAAGAAGTTGAAATAGAAAAAGAAAAGAAGCTCAAGGTTGGAATCTGATGTTCACCAGAGGAAGAAGAGGATATTAAAGCTTTATGTATGAAGTACCAAGACATTGTGGCTTGGTCATATGAAGACCTCAAAGTATATGATAAAAGGATTATCCAACACACCATTGAGCTAGAGCCTAATGCCAAGCCATTCAGGCAAAAGAAAAGGCCTATAAATTTAAGGATCAAAACCATAATGATGGAAGAGCTCTTGAAGTTATTAAAGGCTAAGATCATGTATCCAATTAAACATTCTACCTGGGTATCCAACTTAGTACTTGTGAGGAAGAAGAATGGTGATATTTGCCTATGTGTGGATTTTAAAAATCTTAATCAGGTATCAGTAAAATATCACTACCCCCTTCCACAGATTGATCAAATATTACAGATAGTGGTAGGTGTAGAAAGGTTCTCACTATTAGATGGCTTCTCTAGATATAATCATATTTTGGTGAAGAATGAAGATCAGTATAAAATAGCATTCACCACAAAATGGGGAACATTTTCCTACCAGATAATACCTTTTGGTCTATCCAATGTGAGAGCCACATTTCAGATTGCCATGGACTATGCCTTTGGGGAACTTATTAATAAGGTCATTTTGATATGTTTGGATGACATGACTGTATTTTCCCACAACAAGCATGATCACTTAGCACACCTAGAGCAAGTCTTTCAGAAGTGCAGATAATTTGGCATCTCCCTCAATACTAAGAAGTCTTTATTTGAAGTCCATGAGGAAAAGTTGCTAGGTCATGTGTTCTCAAAAGAAGGTATGGCCATAGATCCAGATAGAATCAAATCCATTCTTGCTCTTCCACTACCTATACAAGAAAACCTTACAGTCCTTTGGTCAAATAAACTTTGTCAAGAAATTCATTTCTAACTTTTATCAAAAGGTAAGGCCTATATCTAAACTACTGAATAAAGATGCAGATTTCAAATGGACTGAAGTGAGGAAAAAAGCTTTTGAAATGATCAAGCAGTCTATTGCAACAACCCCAATACTAGTAAATCCATATTTCAGTAAGGATTTTATTCTTTACGCTTATGGAGCTAAAGAAATTTATGCCTCAGTTCTCACCCAAAATAATGATCAATGCGAGGAGCACCCCATATTCTTTTGGAGTCATAATATCCATGACTACCAGGTTAAATATAATTTTATTGAGAAATAAGTATTTGTTGTGATGAAATCATTGAAGAAATTTAGGTAGGATTTGGTTTAAAGCAAGACCTTGGTATATGTTGTTCACATGGATGTAAGAAGCTTTATTCTACAAGGTGAACTAGGAGATAAGAGAGTTGGTTGGATCACCAAGATCTAAGAATATGATGTGGAGATACATCCCACCAAACTGGTGAGAGGCAGGGCCCTATGCCAAGGTCTAATAGAGACAACAGTATCAGCTGATATAACAACTTGTTAGGTAATAGAAGATGATCAAATTAAAGGAATATAGCCAAGTGACTCTAACTGGGTAGACCAGATGATCAAGTATTTTCAAACTGGGGTATGCCCTCTTGATCTTAATGCATCCCAAAGAATAAGATATAGACTTAAATATTTTAAGTATGTCTTGTTACCAGAGGGTCTGTATAAAAGAAACCTTGATGGAGTTCTCCTTAAATGCCTAAAATATGGTCAACCACAAAAGGTCATAGAGGAGTTTCATGGAAGGCCATCTAGAGGACATTTCTTAGGCAAAGGTACAACTTTGAAAATCATAAGAGTAGGCTATTACTGACCTATTATATTTGCTGATACCTTCAAAGTCACCAAAGCCTATGATAAATGTCAACGACATGTAGGGAGGACAAGGAATGCTTCATTCTCCCTTAAGCCAATACAAGTTGAAGAGTCATTTCAGCAATTGGGATTGGACTTTATATGGGTCATCAACCCTCATTCTTTAGTAGAGCACAAGTACATTCTAACTGCCATAGACTATCTCACCAGATGGGTAGAGATTATTCCTATGAAGAAATCAGACCAGGAAGTTGTGATCCATTTTATAGAGAGTTTGATTTCAAGGTTTGGTATTTTGGAAGCCCTGGTGATTGACAATGGACCAACCTTTAGAGGATCCAAGTATATTGAGTTTTCCAGCAAGTATGGCATCACCATTAAGAATACTTCAAATTATTACCCTCAAGGGAATGGACTTGCAGAGTCTACCAACAAAAACTTGTTAAGGATTTTGAGGAGATCACTAGAGGGGAATAAAATAATTTGGCACCTAATACTGGAGCAAGCTTTATGGGCAGACAAAATTACTATTAAGAAGTCCATCAAAACTTCTCCTTATGCTTTGGTGTATGGCAAAGAGGTAGTGTTACCTGACCATTTGGAAATTCCAGTACTCAAACTGATAAATACAGAAGAGGAATCAAATGAAAATCCAGTGGAAACAAGGTTGATACATTTGATGCAGTTGAAAGAGAAAAGAGCTCAGGTCTATGAAGAATTTTAGAAGCATTTCGTTGACATCAAGGCATGGTTCGATAAAAAGGCAAGATTCAAAAAATTCTAGGTTGGAGACTCAGTTATTAGGTGGAATGTCAAAATAGCAAAACCAGGACATCATTAGAAGTTTGACTCCTTCTGGGATGGCTCTTTCAAGATATTAGAGGTCAAAAAGACCAATGTTTTCTAGCTTGAAGATCTGGAGGGAAACATACAAATAATTTCGGTTAATGGTTTTCATATTAAACTCTATTTTGATTGAAATATAAGCTCATTGTAATATATGTACATACTTTGTATCATATATTTTTTTATTTCTGTATTTTGTATCAAGTTTTGTTTTGACAAACATGTTGTATATAAAAAAAAAGATAGAGAAAAGAAAAGTGCAAAATTGGTTGTGTTCCCAAAGGTGCATCCAGTTTTTTCCCACACTCGAATACACTAAAGAGGCAGCGGAATGACAAGCGGATTCCAATCCACACCTAAATGAACTACTTTTCCAGTAGAATGCAACATGTGTTATTTTCCATACTTAAGAAGACTAACTAGCAGCAAAATTATGTGGAATGCTAATCCACCGGATTTCAAGTTTGTTGTTGTGCAGAACAAGGAAGATTGCAATCCACCAAAATGCAAGTGTTTTAAGATGAAAATGGATTTCTCATTGTGCTATGAACAAAAGGTAAAAGGTTCGCAATAAATGCTAAAAACTTTCATGCTCAAAAGGGATAAAATACAAAGCAACGTCGCGAGGGTATGAAGCACATTTAAATTTTGAGCAATCAGAAATTAGAATACCATCTCCAAGCCACCAAAGGGAATGAGTGTTATTTGAGAAGCGTACCAATGGATAAGTCACACAGTTGCCACATTAATGGTGGAGGACATGCATGCATCAGAAATTAAAAGTGTCGAAGCACATAATTCAGCTCATTTGAGCAGAATTATTGAGTGAAGAATATTAGAAACAATAGTTGAGTATTGTTTGTAATTTCTAAAGAATTTTTGACAAAAATGGCTTTAGAAGATACTCAAGAGGTTGAAACATCGGTGAAAAGGATAGTGGGCCACTATATAGACAAAGTGAAAGTCATGGTGGATATTGAGCTGGTCCTCACAAAGAGAATGAGGCTTAGAAGGAACATCAACAATAGATATAAGAAAGGATCAGCTTTGTCGACTGAAGGTAGATGTGATATGCTCTATTTATTGTATTTTTACATTTGTAATTATGTTCATCCTTATCCAGAGTTAATAGTGGTTATCATTAAATTTTATGACCCGATGGCAAAAGCAGTAAAAACTGCTAGAGGTAAACCCTATTTAGCATCACTGCTGCAAACTGTCACAATTTTTTTGCCATAGGATTAGAACCACTTGTAAGGCCAAAAGAGTTTAAAACAACCACCCAGGCCAGGTATTACTCTCTACAGAAGCGAGCTAACGATGGTGAGTCTTTCAAAAAATGGGTCTATAATCAACTCAAGGATACTAGGCCTAGGAAGGGATTACCCCTAGGCCCTAATTTCCATTGAACATTTTGTTCACCCAGAGCTATATTCAATGTTAGCCTGTATGGAGGGTTTGGAATCTGATAAAATGATGAACAATTGGAAAATAGCCACTGCGTATTGCATTTCCAGTGAATATATGTATGAAGAAATGCAGTTGAGAAGGGTATTAGGGTTATCTATTTTGATCGGTTGGCTTTCCTTGCTTAGTTAATGCATAAGAAATTAGTAAGAATGAAAAGAAGCTCTGATGCACCTTGTTTTCAACATTGCTCAAGCCTGGTCTACATGTTTTATGTTGTTTTAAGGGGCATGATGCCCTGGATTCTATTCAAGGACAAGACTAGCGAAGGGGACCCCATTTCAGTTTATTATTGTACTTCTCATCTGAGAAACACTGAGTCTTTTTACAACTTCAACTTGGAATTCTTGGGTCCAACACTGAAAATAATGTATGAGGAATGCCCTAGGCTACCACCTCTAGCCAAGAAAATATTGAGAGAGGAAGGAGATTAGTATCTCCTAATAGAGGGAAAAAACATTAGATTGTATGGCTTTATGGGTAAGCCTTTTTTTCTGCTCCATTTTATCACAGACAGTTTAATCACTTTAGAATACTTGAGGTAAGCAGAATTCACATATTCGAACTATGGCTCTGGGAGAAAAATGAGATGTATGTTGACCTACCGCAGTGTTGACGATATAACTATTACTAAGAAGCAACAGGGTGAACAAATTGACCAATACATGGATAGGTTGGGTCTATTTTACATTCCTCAGAGATGGAGTTATGATCCATATGATGTTTTCTATAAGAGGAACATAGCCCTAAATGGAGAAAAGGCCTAAAAATTTGAGAAGAGACCCAGGCCCCATTTTGAGCAGGGCAAAAATAATAAAGAAACTGCTATTTTGGAGTGGAATGTTTCTAATATGGATCAACTTCCTCCATGGTTAGAATTTTATGAACAAATTTTGATTTTGATCCAGATAATAATGTAAAACATCGATTGAAGGAGTCTACCATCAAATATATTGAGGAAAAAATAGAAAATAAGGACCCTCAGTCTCAAGAATCCACTGGTGATGAAGCAGAGAAAAAGGAGAAGTGGAATGAAGCCAAATTATCAGACTGGTGGAGGATGAGAATTGAGATTGGAAAAGAAAAATCTAAACTTTGATTAAAAATGGATGGTGATTTTTTTAAAATATATGACGATAACATCAAAACTTGGAAGCCCAAAGAACCAAGGAATATAGTGCTAATACACAAGAAGTCACAAATTGGATCTGATTCCCCATACCCACCTTCAGAAGAAGAATTTCAAGAAGAGGAACCTGATACTCCATTGATTGCTGCTGAAATTGTGAAGACTTTTCAGCCTTCAACTAAGCAAATAGAGCAATTTCCAATAGGAGCACAGTTGATGTGTAAGATGCACTACTCTGATGAGAGGTTTGTTAGTGCACTAGTCATAGATACAGAAAATATGCCTAAGCACCTAGCCCTGGGAGGACATCCTTCAGATATAGATATAGACTAGAATAACAAGGATGAGAACTTTAGGTTTTGTTGAGTGGTAATTTTACCCAATTGTGAAATTACACTCTCCCTTAGGATTTTGTTACCAAAACCCTCTCTTGCAAAGAAGTTAAAACAAAACAACTTCTCCAAGGTCTCCGCTATATTAGCATTTGCACATGTGTATTAGTAATCTCAATAAAGATATATCAGTTAATGTTTGGAACACCTTAGTGATTGCAAGTAACTATGGACTTTAGTTTTATTTTCTTTTTGCTTATCAGACTTCCGACATTGCACAATTCTGGGATTTTAAACTCCTATGCATACGACATCGTAGGAAAAACTTCAGATTTTGTATTTTGCTTTTTATTTTTTATTTTTTATTTTTTTGCATTGCACAATTTCATAATTTCTGGGTTTTCAACCCTTATGCTTACGTCATCTTAAAAAAAACTTCGGACTTGTGCATTTTTGCTTCCTCTTTCCCATATTCAATAGTCCAGTAATAATTTTCAATAATCCGAAAATGATTTTTAATTGCCCATAAATGATTTTGATTTTTTATAACCCAGAAAAAATTTCCAATAGCCTCGAAACGATTTCTAATTGCCTAGAATTATTCCAGAAATAATTCTAATTGCTTGGAAATGATTTTAATAGTATGGAATTGATTTTCTATAGCCCAAAAATAAATTTTAATAGCCCAGAATTAATTTCCAATAGCCCAAAATTGATCTTCCAATTGCCCAAAATTGATATTCAATAGTTTGGAAATAATTTTCAATAGTCTCAAAATGATTTTTTTAGTGTCCATTTTTTTTTTCAATTGTATGGAATTGATTTTCTATAGCCTCAAAATGAATTTTGATTGCCTTAAAATGATTTTCAATAGTTCATAAATGATCTTTCAGTTGTTTGAATCTCTTTTTATCTTTTTTCTTTTTCTTAAAGCCAGGCTTTCAAATGGATAGTTACTATTTGAGGGTTAGGGTTCCATAATTGCATAATATTTTGAGTTGCTAGTGGATTTAACCTTACATGTTTTTAAATTCCTTCTTAAGTGGCCAAACTTATGATTGAGATAATTTCTACTTAATTTTCGGACTAACAACCATTTTTTATAATTCCTCAGTAGTGACCTTGGTTGTGGCAGCTTGGATAGGCATGTGAGTAGTTATAAAATCTATTCCAAGCCTATAATCTAGGGCGGGTTATTTGCTATTTTTTTTACTTACCACATATACAATGGCAATAAAAATTGCAATAAACTCAGGGCAAGCAAAGATTGGGTACCTATAATCAAAAGCTTACAAATGAAACAACTGAGTCTTTTAAACAATTGGCTATCATGCACAAACCCAAGCAAACAAGAGAAAATTCATTAAAATTTAAAAAGTGAGTTCCCAATCATGCAAACTGGGGCATGTTGTGCAAGCGCAACGACACATACACATTGGCCTAGAGTACCCTATTTTTTTTGAATGTTAATCTTTAACACCAAAAACCCTACCACAAAAATTGAGCATATTGAAGAGACTACACTATCACAGAATTGACTGAACTAAAATAGACGAAAGAAATTGTGGTGAAAGTAATAGTCAAGACAAGGTTATCTGTATAGACGAGTATCATTTCAACCAGGGCCATAGTAACAATCAAGATAAAGTCTGACCATGCATTTGTTAGTTATAGTTGGGAATCATAACAATCAGGGCAATTGTCGATAACAGAGTCTGCCAAGACAACCATCAGAAACAGTGAGTTACAGAGTCAGACAGAATAGTTGTCAGTAATAAACACTACAGGGCCTACTAAGGGGGTTGTTGGACAAAAGTCAATTTTCTGAGTGAACCAAGACTCCAAGAGAAAAACAAATGACACTTGAAGACAACACTTGACTAGAAAAAAAGTTTGGGGTGCCAAAAAATGTCATCTAGAGACCTAGCCCATTTTGATCGTCTTTTTGAGGTGATCATTTTGATATATAGCACCCAAACACTTTTTTGAGATCATTACTAAAAATAGTAATTCTTATTTTTAGTAAGTATCCTTAGAAGGTCAAAAATCATAGAGTATGGCTACAAGCACTAGGGAACAACAAAAGGCACAAGAAATGGATCAAAAAATTGTTGCTCAAGTAACTTCATGGGGGGAGCATTTGGGAGGTCAATTAAGGGATGGTTTAAATCAGTTAAGGGATGAACTCAAATCTTTACATGACTCCCTGGCCTATGTGATAAGGGAACAAAAGGACATGAAGGAGGAATTAAATGGAAAAATTATAGACTTGGAAGGTCGTTTAACTAGTAACACCCACACATATGGTCGATTTGGTTCTCATGACCGTAAGGATGAAGGACCCAACAATCAACAATGGGAAGCCCACAATAATAATGGATTTAAACTGCCCAAATTAGACTTTCCAAATTTTGATGGAAAGGATCTGAAGGGATGGTTGTGTCGAGCAGAACAATATTTCAGTCTTCATAATGTTCCTCAGTATATGCGTCTCACAATTGCCTCTTTCAATCTTGAATCAGATGCCCTACAATGGTTTCAGTGGCTCAAAAAGCAAACACCGATCTTACTTGGCTTGAATTTGAGCAACAACTACTCACTCGATTTGGTCCTAGTGAGTATGAAGATTTTACAGGAGCCCTTTCTAAACTCAAACAAACTTCAACTATTCAAGACTATCAAGCTCAGTTTGAAAAATTGGCCAATCATACCACTAGCTTGAGTCCCAAATTCTTCCAAAGTTGTTTTGTGAGTGGTTTGAAGGATGACATTAAAGCTGAAGTTAAAATGTTAAGGCCACAAACATTACAATAGGCAATAGCATTGGCTAGATTGGTAGAAGAAAAATTTAAGGCTCAAGGACGCACCTCCAAATTCTCTCCATCCCGACCACCTTTTTCATCCAAGCCAACATCCAATCCTCCCAACAAATCTCCTACCATCAAAAATTTGACATGAGAAGAGATGGATGCTAGAAGAGCCCAAGGGCTATGTTATAATTGTGATGAGAAGTACTCCCCGGGACATAAATGTGTGCACCAAAAATTGTATTTGCTTGATGTGGATGAGACAACAACCACAGAATCTTTAGAGGTGGAAGAGGATCATCAGGAAGAGGAACACATAGAACAACTAAAAGCCCTAGAAGAATCCCAACCAAAAATTTTGGTGCATGCCTTAGCAAGCATATCAACTCCCTAGACCATGAAGGTGATAGGACACTTCAAAGGACAATGAGTAATAATTCTTATTGACTCTGGGAGCACACATAACTTTATTGACCCAAGGGTGGCAAAATAAGGGAATTGTTATATTAATACTTGTAACTCCTTTGAAGTCATGATTGCCAATGGAGGAACTTTGCCTTGTAAAGGAAAGTGTCGAAATGTCAAGATACAAATAGGGGAATATAATCTTAAGGTGGATATGTTTGCCTTACCCCTAGGTGGGTGTGATGTTGTTTTGGGAGCACAATGGCTAAGGATGTTGGGCCTAGTATTATGGGATTTTTCTGAGCTATGGATGAAATTCAGCCAACAAGGAATCGAGTACACCTTATGGGGCATGAAGGTCGGGGCTACTCAACTTGTTTCATCTCATAAGATGGAGAAACTATTGAAAAATTCATCCCATGGAGTTGTGGCCCAACTATTTGCTATACAAGCTCCAGATGATGGGGACAAGGACCATCAGGAGGAATTACAACTTTTATTGCAAAAACATGCCACAATCTTTGAGGAACCCAAAGGACTACCCCCTCGTCGTACTCATGACCATGCAATTCAGCTTATTCTAGGTAGTCTTCCTCCAAATGTTCACCCTTACAGGTATCCATATGTCCAAAAATAAAAAATCGAGAAAATGGTGCAAGAACTTCTTGTTGCAGGGGTTATTCACCCTAGCGTTAGTCCCTATTCTTCTCCAATGTTGTTGGTACAAAAAAATGATGGGTCTTGGCATTTGTGTGTGGATTTTAAAGAACTCAATAAAATAACTATTAAAGATAAATTTCCCAATAATTGATGAGTTGTTAGATGAGTTGCATGGTGCCCAATATTTCTCAAAATTGGATTTGCAGTTGGGATACCATCAGATTCGAATCAAGGATGAGGACATTCCTAAAACTACTTTTAGGACTCATGAAGGGCACTATGAATTCTTGGTTATGCCATTTGGTTTGACCAATGCACCTTCCACTTTTCAGAGTTTGATGAACTCCATTTTTTGGCCCTTCCTTCACAAATTTATTCTAGTCTTCTTTGATGATATTTTGATTTACAGTCACTCTTGGGAGGAGCATCTCCAGCATTTGGATCAGACCCTACAACTTTTGTCTGAGAATCAACTTTATGCCAAGAGGTCAAAGTGTTCTTTTGGGTTGCAAGAAGTAGAATATTTGGGTCACATTGTCACCAAAGGAGTTAAAGTCGATCCTAAAAATATTCAAGTTGTTCAAGAATGGCCAAAGCCTCAAACCCTAAAGGGACTTTGAGGATTTTTGGGACTCACTAGATATTACCATAAATTTGTGCAAAATTATGGAAAGATAGCGGCTCCCTTGACAACCATGTTGAGAAAGAATTCCTTTATTTGGTCAGAACCAGCAGAGAAAGCTTTCAAGGAATTAAAGCAAGCTATGACAACCACCCTAGTGTTAGCAATGCTTGATTTTTCTAAACCTTTTGTAATTGAAAGTGATGCTTCTGGCAATGGAATCGAGGCAGTTTTGATGCAAGAAGGAAGACCATTGGCCTTCACTAGTAGAGCACTTTCAAGCCAGAATTTGGGTAAATCTACTTATGAAAAGGAGATGCTAGCCATTTTACATGTTGTTAATCATTGGAGGCCATATCTCATTGGGCATCACTTTTCAATCAAAACTGACCATCAAAGTCTTAAGTACTTCTTGGAACAAAGGGTAGCCACACCCGAACAACAAAGATGGGTATCTAAATTGTTGGGCTATGATTATGAAATCACATATAAAAAAGGAAAGGAGAATGTAGTGGTCGATGCACTATCTCAATAGTATGAAGATCAAGGAATGTTAAATGCTATATCTACACCACTTCCTCAATGGATCAATCATCTCAGAGAAGAAACGACCAAGGATTCCAGTTTGCAAACTTTGATCAACAAACTCCAAGCAAAGCCCAACTCATGCCCTGGATACACTTGGGATGGTCAAGACTTGAGATATCATGACCGACTTGTCATTCCCCAAAAGTCACAAATGTGAGAACTCATCTTGTAGGAAATGCATGCATCACCAATGATTGGACATTCCAGGTTTCTAAAAACCTATGAAAGGACCAAGCGTACTTTCTTTTGGAAGGGAATGAAAAGGGATATTCAAAATTTTGTGGCAGAATGTGATAGGTGCCAACGAATGAAAGGTGAAACTATGTGTTCCCCTGGAACCCTTCAACCCTTGCCAATCTCTAGAACAAGTGTGGGTAGATATTTCTATGGATTTCATTGAAGGGTTACCCAAATTGGGAGGAAAATCAGTTATTCTGGTGGTAGTGGATCGTCTCACAAAGTATGCTCATTTTTGTTCCTTATCCCATCCCTACACAACCTCCGTAGTTGCCCAAATATTTTTAGACTCCATCTTTCGCCTTCATGGAATGCCCAAATCTATTGTGTCAGATAGGGACCCTACTTTTACCAGTCACTTTTGGCAGGAACTATTTAAGTTGCAGGGCACTCAACTCAAAATGAGTTTGGCCTATCACCCTCAGACTGATGGCCAAACTAAAATTGTTAACAAGTGCTTGGAAACATACCTTCGTTGCTTTGCATCAAAACATCCTACACAATGGGCTAAATGGCTCCCTCTGGCCGAATGGTGGTATAATACTTCATATCATACTGCTACCAAGGTTACCCCATTTGAAGCAATATATGATCTTCCTCCACCAACACCCTCCTCCTACATTCCAAGAAGCTCCAAGGTTCAAGTTGTCGATTCCACTCTCAGCCAGCATGCTGCCATCCTCCGACAACTTAAGGTAAATCTTGAATTGGCCTAGAACCGTATGCGTCAACAAGCTGATCAACACCATTCTGAGCGCAGCTTCAAAGTGGGGGACATGGTTTTTCTCCACCTACAGCCCTACAAACAGTCGTCTCTCCAGCTCTAGGGATGCCAGAAACTTGCAGCCAAATACTATGGTCCCTACCAGGTGTTACAATAGATCGGTTCAACAACCTACAAATTGGCCCTTCCGACCACTTCTAGGATCCATCTAGTCTTTCATGTCTCCTCCCTAAAGAAGGTTGTTGGCAACAAGGTACAAGTACAATCCACATTACCAGAGTTGGATGAAGAAGGATCCATCATTCTCGAGCCTGAACAAATTTTGGATAGGAGATCGCGCACCCTTCACCACCGTGTCATCACTGATGTTCTTGTTCAATGGCAAGGATTACAACCTGAAGATGCCACATGGGAGTCCCTCCAACAGCTCCAACAACAGTTTCCTCATCTTCAGCTTTGAGGACAAAGCTTTTTGAAGGGGAAGGGCATGTTAGGACCCCATCCTAACACTATTATGTAATAACCCCTTTCTAACGTGGGGACCCCATCCTAATGATATTATGTAATGTTTTGTAATAGTTTGTGGCACTAGAGGCACCTAGACAAGTGGCACCATTTAATGTAATTGTTATAAAGAATGTAACTGTTTTGTTTGGTAGAAGATTCTAGCTCGGGTGGCATTTTGCATGTAAGCCAACCCTTGAGCGTTAGGTTTAGGGTTATGAAGAGTCTTTAAAAATGCAAGGGGCATAGATGGATGTATCTTTTTGCATATTGAATCAAAGTTTTGTTAAGGAGGTTGCCCCCTCGAAGAGGCCAACGATTTTGTATTGTGATTTTGTGAGATTAATATATATTTTTGCATTTCCATTTCGTATTGCAATATTTTGTTCTTTCATGAATTACTAGAAGGTTCCTAACACAAGGTAACCTATGAGGCATTCCACTCGACACTGAGATAAGAACCAAAAAATTAAATGGAACACAATTTCATGTAAGAGCTAGAAACCAACCTAAAACCACCAACCAAATGCTTTACAAATCACTACAACATGTAACCTAGTGGTATAAGTCCAATAAGATCCAAAATAAACATTTGGACATGTTGCCCAAGTCCTCCAACATTGTCATTCATACATCTAGAATACAAGGCATCCTACATGTGAATGGCAACACTTCTAAGGTGATGTTGCCCCCATTCCCATGAACACCTTCCTCCTTTCTACCATAACAACAAGCAAGCCCAAGAAATTTTAACACCCAAATTCTAGTTGTAGATGATAATCTATATTTTCATTCACATCAACCAATCACTTCAATTACAGGACATGGTCATACTTTAACAATAGCACCACAAGTCACACACTCATTAATCCTAGTAATCTCCACTATGCCACCAACTCCAACAATCATAATTTTATGGTTCCCCCATGCTTACACTCATTTCCTTGTGTGGCAACCATGATTCCACCTCCTATTGCATTAATAAGATCATCCACTCTACTCTAAATGCTCGTAGCTATCAATGATGCCAACAATTACATTTGCAACAATGAGGTCAATAATCACTACTTTGCAACAAAGCATTCCTCATATAATGGCAATAACACCATCTTATGTTGTTGAGTTTACTATTCCACCCCTTACATTATAAGGATAAATTTAAACCTAATTGCATCTACTCAACCAATCAATATACTATAAATTACATATGATGGCAATGACACCAATACCTAGCACATAACAAATAAGGAGTACCTCATCCTCTATTATGCCTACTTCGAAAATAGTATAAGCATGAAAATGACTCTAGGGGTAAGAGCATGGGTACATGGCAGCTCAAGAAGATGCAAAAGCAACAAATTACAAAATTAGTGCTTAGACACAACATCATTATTTGAACAACCAATCAGTTTGTGCTAATTCTAGGACAAATGAAGCTAAAGAATGAAATGCCACTAACCCAAGCATTACAAGATAGTTGCTACCAATATGCTTTAAGATGTAATCAAGGTGCAAAAGTTCGAAGCAACTATGATGCCTATTTTTCAAAAGACTTGAGAGAAAGAGCTTTATATATATATATATATATATATATATATATATATATATATATATATATATATATATATATATATATATATATGTATATGTATATGTATGTGCACTTCAAATAATGTGGAGTATAAAACAATTTCTACAATAGAAGTCTTCTTTATAAAATATAATTACAAACATGGCAACATTTATATATCACCCAAGGAATCTTTAACAAAACTAATTAAACCATAAAGTATAATTGATCATTCCATGAATGCAAGACAAAAAAAAAAAAAAAATCCCTAAAATATGATATTAAATTCATTTTTGTTTAATCTGAGCTTCTCACAATTGAATTAGAAGGTTATGAAATTAAATGCAGAAGGTTGAATTAGAAGGTTCAATGCCTAAACTTTGGTTGAGATGAGTTGCTCCAACCCTTTGTATTTCAGTTTACACAAAATTCTGATAGTTAAGTAAAATTCTTAACATCATCACTTACCTTCTTATCATCCATTGCTACACAAGTTATTAGAATGCAATCTGGATTTTAAGAGCATCAAAGAATTAGAAAAAGGGGATGAGCCAATAAGACTCATTGAGGAATCTAAACAAATTGGTCCAACATCTCCTTTTGCTCCTGAAGTCCTTCATTGAATATTGCTTCAAATCAATTTAATTAATATCTTCTGTATTGGCTATCATTGCTTTGCAATGTACCCCATTCAACAAGGCTCAGATATAACAGAGTTTGGATACTAATAATATGAATTCTAAGAGCATTAGAAGATTAGGAAAAAAAAAATAGGGAAATATGGAATAAAATCAAACAAAAGCTCTATTAAAGAAAATATTAATAAGCAATTATAGTAAAAATACCTATAAGAAGAGAAGCAACATATAGCAGATTGTCTTTAACTATTTAACATCATAATTTTGTACATATTCCTACAATAAGAAATGAAGACAGCCTTAAGAGATGATAGGAAAATCTTCCAATGGTTACTAAAAGTTAGTATCATAATTCAACACTTTGCATTGAGTTGGCATTGATGTCGAATGTGTTAACCATTGGCCATCTTAATAACTTTCCCACAAAGTTATTAAAAGAAATTATTCACTTTGACAATGCCATTACAAAATTCTTAAAACAACCTTTAAAACTTAGAATGCTATTCAATGTCATGTGCTTGATAACTAAATTCCACAAAGGGCCTCACCTTTTTATTTATGTTCAAGGCACTATGAAGCAATAGTAAATTGGGATATAACCATATGAATGCAACCCAAGCTCAAATCCACACATTATAATGGACAAACCCACCAGAAAGGAACCCATGATAATCCACTTAGTTGTAATACCACATTGTGGTCTCCTGAAATAATGTAATATAACCAGATATGTTAAGTAAATAACAACAACCACTTTTCTCCTTTTTAAAATAATTTCACTAACACAACATGTTTTAAACAATTAATAGACTTTGTATACAATATGTTTTAAACAATTAATAGACTTTGTATAGCCAATTTAACATACTAACATAACCTTTGAACTCTATATATCAGTTATAAAATAGCAGAACCAAATTCATAATACAAGTTTGACAATCCCCACATTGAAAATCAATGTAATTCATTGAACGCCCAAGTGAAAAGAAGCGAAGTATGGAGCTGTTAGCCTTATAATAGAAATAGGAAAGAGGGCTAAGATAAATTATATTCACACTTGTAGCTTTCATTACATAAGAGATCAGAAAGACCACCGAACAGCTTGAGCTTCCTTCAATGAATGCTCTCATTTCCATGGTCTGTCTATACCTCAGATCCTATATTTAAGGGCAATACAAGATCATTGGTCCTCAAAAAATAAAGCCAATAGATCCTCTCAAATTAGTATTCTGATACTTTCCAACAAAAACCCACTTTTTACACTCCTTGAGAAAACAAATCCCATCACTTCCATCACAATTTTGACAGAAAAAGGAAAGGGCAAACACATAACAAGATAATTAAATGTAAGATAAAGAAGCTAGATAAGAACCATTAGCGTATTTCAAATGCTTAATAACAGATGATCTTAAAGCTGGGTCAAGAACCGAATCCTTCAAGCTGCCATTGCAATGGATTTTCCCTGGTTTCAAGTTTTCACTAGTTCCTTTACTGCAATAATAATCCAAAGCAATGTTCAGGCCATCTGAAAGTGGTGCTGTGACAAAGCTGCAAGTAATCCACAAAAACTATAGATTCAGTCCACTGAGAAAAAATAAAACAAGAAATGTACTTAAATTATTATTCCAAAATTAAAAAGATGTTATATAAACATAGAAACAACTTGAGTTAAATTAAATGTATTGATGAATATAGACATGTATAGGCCATTACAAAAAGATACTTTATATGGAAAATATGATCCAAAGATGTTTTAAATGGCTTAATCAGACACAAAGCTGTGGCAATTTGAAGTAAGTCATGCCCAGACTAAGCAGAAGACAAGTTTGGAAGTATGGGGAGATAAAGCTCTTACGCAAAATAAAAATAAATAAATAAATAAGCATATAAACCTTAAAAGTCCTCTGCATTTTCATATTTCTATATAATCAAATATTCAAGCATATACATAAATCCTTTGACATCAAATTCAACACCCTAAAAACTCTACCTTCTAGCCTATAACATTAATTGAACTGATTGCAACCAAAGGCTTTCATACTATCATTCTAGACATTGATTCTCACCCAATATTTGGTGCTTCCTTTATATCTCAAGTCATGGAGTTTTACATGCTCTAAAGTCTGCATGGGAAATCTCTGGGAAGACAGTCTTATGTGGTGAGATAAAACACTATCTAACTTCAGATCAAGATTTCAAACAGCAGATTTAACTGCATTTTCAAAGATACCTTCTCATTTTAAAAGTTACCTTTGTGATTAGCACAACTTAAGGATGAATATTTCTTAACTTTCACAATAGATGTGCAGTCTTTTGCTCCTATTGGATTTTCCCTTTAAAGTCCAACTAGATATTGCAAAAGGGAGTGTAAAGACCAAACGAAAAGCTCATTTGGCCTGACAGCCTTCAACCACACCAAAGAAAGATGGCACGTGGAGGCTCTGTATTGGCTACCGGGCTTTAAACAAGATCACTATGAAGAATAGATACCCATTATCTCGGATCGATGATCTGTTGGATCAGTTGTGTGGTGCAAAGTTCTTCACCAAGATTGACCTCAAATCTATGTATCATCAAATTCCCATTGAGCCCACGGATGTGTGGAAAACAGCATTCAAGTCCAAAGAGGATCTATTCGAATGGATGTCTTTTGGTTTGACTAACGCACAAGTAACTTTCATGAGAATGACGGACAACATTCTGTGACCCTTCACCAACTCCTTTGTAGTTCTATATTTGGACGACATTCTCATCTACAACAAGACATGGGAACAACACTTACAACATGTTAAAGAAGTGCTCCAAACTCTTTGGAAGCAAAAATTATAGGCAAACCTGGAGAAGTGAACATTTGGCAAGAGGCAAATCCAATACCTGGGCACATTGTCAATGAGGAAGGTGTTCATGTTTTTTTTTTTTTAAAGCAAAAACCCCTTGCAGGGCCGCCTTGGTCTGAGAGACCACGAACAGGGGGTTCTACACCGTCAAATTCACCCGGGAGTCGCACCCGACCCTGCCCGCACCAACATTATCAATTGGATTTTGGATACCCAATTCAGCTTTTTGGTAGGGTGGAGATTTGAACCTGGGACCTCCGTTGGAGGATTGCCCTCTCCTCTCCAACTCACCTACAACACCTGGGTGAGGAAGGTGTTCATGTTGACCCTGAAAAGATTCAGGTTAATCAAAATTGGCCAACTCCATAGATTCTCACGGAGTTTTGCAGATTTATGGGTTTTTCCAATTTCTGTCGCAGATTTGTTCTAGGGTTTTCGCACATTGCATAGCCATTGAACTAGATGAAAAAGGGGGAAGCCAAAGCCAAGTTCCAATGGGGAGAAATACAACAAAGAGCCTTTGAGAAACTGAAAGCCCAATTGTGCTCAACGCCTGTTCTTGCCCTGCTAGACTTGAGGCAACATTTTGAGCTGATGACAAATGCATCAAATTATGCAGTGGGAGTTGTCCTTACACAGCAAGGCCACCCTGTTGCATACCACCCTGTTGCATACCACAATGAAACCTTTACTGAGACTATCAAAAAGTACCCCACATATGACAAAGAACTCTATGCCACTATTCAGGCCTACATGCAATGGAAGCACTACATTCTGGGCAAAAAAGCTATCATTCACACTGATCACAGACCTATGGAATTCATACAAACACAAAGCAAACTCAGGAATGAGAGGCATCAAAGATGGACTACCTACTTGCAACAATTCCATTAGATTCTCCAGTACAAAGGAAGTGCTAACTTGGCTGTAGATTGTCTGAGCCAACCACCCATCCCAACACTCGCTACCATCCTTGATTCCTGCAGGCACGAGACATCTAATTGGTCCACCTTGTATGGTGTTGACCTTTACTTTGTTGAAACATTCCAAGTCCTTCAGTCAGGTAAGCATGTTTCTGATTTTTATCTGTAGGGTCATCTACTTTGTCACATGGGACACGTGTGCCCTCTACTAAACAACCAAAGATGATATGGAAGTGCACTTCAACAGGGTAGCAAGTCACTTTGGTGTGTAAAAGACTTTAGCAGTTCTTCAAAAACATTTCTTCTAGCCAAAGATGAGGAATGATGTGGAGAAATATTTCAAATCTTGCACACCTTGTGTCATTGCAAAGCCAATTAGCAAGAAGCTAGACTTATACACGCCCTTGGCTATACTTGCCAAGCCTTGGAAATCTCTCTATATGGATTTTCTCTTGGGTTTGCCTGTTTCCAAGCAAGGGAAAGATTTTGTTTTTATGGTGGTTGATCGCTTTTCCAAAATGGCTCTCATGATTGCTTTTAAGACGAGGGTCACAACTGAAGAATCTGTAAAACTGTATTTCAGCCATGTATGGCTTAATTTGGTTCTGCCAAAATCCATTATCTCAAATAAGGACAGCAAATTCTTAAGCACCTTTTGGAGCACTCTCTAGGAGATGATGGGCACAAAGCTCACAAGTCCACATCTTTCCATCCTCAAACTGATGGACAAACGAATGTTGTCAACAGGTTGATTGTGCACATGTTACATATGTACAATTCAAAGCATCCTCAAACATGGGACGAGAGCCTACCATATTTTCAACACAGGTATAACAAGGCTTTGCACAGCTCTACCAAACACAGCCCATTTTGTGTGTTTTGGTTTTCAACCGTATGCACTTATGGATGTGGCTTTCCGAATTCCATCGATCGACTTCACACCACAGAAGGAAAAGGAAACAAAAAAGGCAATGAAATTTGTGGAGCATATTTAGCATGTACAGCAACAAGTTCATGACCTCTTGAACTAGATGAACTCAACTACAAGAAAGGCCATGACCAACATCACACCCCGCACTCTTTCCAAGTGGGAGATCAGGTTTGGCTGCGATTGCAAAAAGAACGCCTTGCAGGTCCACACAAAAAAAAAAAAATCAGACCTATGTGCTATGGACCTTATACCATCACCAAACGAGTGGAAGAGAACGCCTTCAAGATAGATCTACCTTGTTATCTCAGTTTGCATCCCATTTTTAATGTTGAGCATCTTAAGCCATATTACCCGCCTTTGTTAGAAACTTCAACAGTAGCAGAGAAATTGGTAATTGAGTGAGATTATAAACTCATTATATTAATATGCTGGCAGAAGATTACAAATTTATAGTTCTCATCAAGAGCAGAACTTAGTGCAATATGGTTGGATACCATTTTATACTCATAAAACAAATCTCCAATATTAGGCATATCTCAAAACCCTACTAACATAGCTAACAAATCTCCTAGATGCTCTCTAACCTATTCTAAAACAACATTTACGTCAAAAATTAGCAAAGCTAATACAAATATTAAACTTAATGCTCTAAAGTCCAACATTCTCCCCCTTAAAGTTGAGAGGGCTGACAAGACAGTCTCTCAGCTTTATATATTGAGCTTTAGCAACTCCTTTGGTGAAGATATTTGCTATGTTGTCCAAAGTGCTGCAATATTTTAGCTCAACCACCTTTTTCTCCACCATGTCTCTAATGAAGTGATACTTCATGTCGAAGTGCTTTGACCTGTTGTGGTGGATAGGATTATGTGCCAATTGGATGGCACTCATATTGTCACAATACAATATGGTAGGATCATTTTGTCTTTCACCTGTTTCTTCAAGTACTTTTCTCAACCATAATGTTTTTTGTTTTTTTGTAGTGCTACAACAGTTTGCTTTTTAGAACTCCAAGTAATTAGTCCTGACCCAAGACTAAAATAATTCCCTAAAGTAGATTTCCTATCATCTATATTGCTGCCCCAATCACTATCACTAAAGCCAACTAATTTTACATCATCATTTTTGTGGTAATGGATCCCATAATCCATTGTACCCTTTACATATCTCAAAATTCTTTTAGTTGCTTGTAGATGAAGTTCATATGGATCAGCCATATACCTTGATACTAGAGAAACAACATATTGAATATCCGGCCGTGTGTTGGTGAGGAACATTAGACTCCCAACCATGCTCCTGTAAGTGGTCTTGTCAACTTTTGGTGCTCCATATTCTTTGCTTAATTGTATCCCATGACCTATTGGAGTTGCAACAGACTTGCATTGCTCCATAGCAAATTTCTTTATCATGTCATGAGCATATTTATGTTGACATATGAAGATCTCATTTCCTGTTTGATGTACCTCCATTCCTAGGAAGTAATGCATCAAACCTAGATCCTTCATTTCAAACTCTTTCATCATGGAGTTTTTGAACTCCTCATTCATTTTATCACTACTACCCATGAATATTAGATCATCCACATATAAGCACACAATGAGGATGTCTTTACCTTGTTTCATGTAGTAGAGAGTAGGTTCACTTTTGCTCCTAGTGAATCCATAGTTTTGAAAGTAGCCATCAATGCGTGAGTACCATGCTCTTGGTGCTTGCTTTAGGCCATACAATGCTTTCTTCAATTTGTAGACAAGGTTCTCCTTACCTTGTTCTTCAAAGCCTTGAGGTTGTTGCACAAAAACCTCTTCATTCAAGTACCCATTGAGAAAGGCACTCTTAACATCCATGTGTTGAATGTTCCACCCTTTGTGGGCAGCCAAGGAAAGCACTAGTCTAATGGTCTCTTGTCTAGCAACAGGAGCAAAGGTTTCCTCATAGTCAATCCCATACTTTTGAGTAAACCCTTTTGCTACTAGCCTTGCCTTGTGTCTTTCAATGCTCCCATCAACATTGAACTTGGTCTTATAGACCCATTTACATCCAACACATTTCTTTCCCTTAGGAAGCTCCACTAGCTCCCAAGTGTCATTCTTTTTTATAGAGGTCATTTCCTCTTTCATGGCTTGTTGCCATACATCATGATTACATGCTTTTTCATAACTAGATGGCTCTAGCTCTACACTAGTCATTAAAGCATAGTTTACAACATCTCCCTTAGGTTCTTGGGAGTCTTCATCACCATACATGTGCAAATTTTCAAGTCTTTTCAAGACTTCATTCATCTCACTAGCTTGGCTTCTAGTGTACCTTCTTTGAAAATTCTTGTCCATCATTTGAAAAGAAGGATGGTACTGAAGTGTTCTCTTACCTCTTGGTGGTGTATCTTCCTCCATTGGCATTGGAGAAGAACTTGATGATCTTGGTGGTCTTTGTGGACTTGGAGTAGCACTTGTTGTACTTGAAGTAGAACTCTTTCTTGGACTTGGAGGAGGACTTCCATTGTTGTTCTTGTTAATGGGCTGCATTTGGGAGGAGCTTACACCTTGAGATCCATCATCAACAAAAAGTTTTTGATGACCCCATACTCCCCCTTCATCAAAAATTACATCTCTTGAGATTACAACTTTGTGAGTTTTTGGATTGTAGAGTCTATATGCCTTTGAAGACTCACAATACCCAATGAAAATACATGCTTGACTTTTGGGGTCAAGTTTCTTTCTTATCTCATCAGGAATGTGTGCATATGCAAGACAACCAAAAACTTTGAAGTGCTTTACATTTGGCTTTTTGCCATACCATCCCTCATATGGAGTTATCCCATCTAAACTAGAAGTAGGACTCCTATTCAAAATGTAAACACTTGTCCTAACAACATCAGCCCAATACATGTTACTTAGTTTCTTTGTTTGAAGCATTGATCTAGCCATTTCTACAATAGTGTGGTTCTTTCTTTCAGCCACACCATTTTGTTGTGGGGTGTAGGCAGTAGTGAATTGCCTTTTGATCCCACAATCTTTACAATATTTGAGAAATGCATTTGAACAAAACTCCCCTCCTCTATCAGTCCTTAATCTTTTTACAACATACTCACTTTGATTCTCTACATTATTTTTGAAATCCTTGAAACATTCAAAAGCTTCATCCTTAGTTTTCAAAAAATAAATCCAACACATTCTAGAGAAATCATCAATGAAAGTGAGAAAGTAAGAATTGTTACCCAAGCTTTTGGTATGCATTGGACCACAAATGTCCGAATGTACCAATTGTAGTGGATGGCTTGCTCTCCATGCTTGACCTCTTGGAAACTTTGTTCTTGAGTGCTTTCCCAAAGCACATCCTTCACACACCTCCTTGTGCTCTTCAACTTTTGGTAATCCACACACCATAGCTTGTGAAGTCAACAACTTCAAGCTTGAAAAATTAAGATGACCATATCTCAAGTGCCAAAGCACACTTGGATTTTCTATGGCCACACTAGCAAGTTGGGCACCTCCTTGTTCCCCAAACTTAAGAGGAAATAACCTATTCTTTGTCATAGGTACATTTGTGACAACTCTATTACAATTGTTTTTGTCAAAAATTACACATTTTCCATCTTCAAAAACAAGTTTATAGTTCTTTTCCATGATTTGTCCAACACTAAGCAAATTATGTTGGAGTTTAGGAGTGTAATAGATATTGTTCACCTTCTTTGTGCCTTCTTTTGTTGGAACCTCCATGGCTCCCATGCCTTCAACTTGTAGTGCCTTGTCATCTCCCAATTTGATCTTGGACTTGTATGTGGAATCCATTGTAGCAAATAACTCTTCTTTGCCACTCATATGATTTGAGCAACCAGTATCCAAAATCCAAGTTTCATTAAGATTTTGATCTGATTTTCCATATGTGAGGAACAAATTTGAAGAAGTTCCTTCCTCTTCTCCATAGTTTCCATAATTATTACTTCTCCCTTCTTGAGAAGCCTTGGACCAACAATCTCTAGCAAAGTGACCAAGCTTACCACAATGATAACAAGACTTGTTTGATTTGTCACCTCCTCTTCCTCTTCCTTTTCCTTGGTAGCCACCTCTTGATCTACCTCTTCCTCTTGCTCTTCCTCTTCCTTGTCCTCTTCCTTGTGCATTGCCATGAGTCTCACCTTCCTTGGATGAGAATGCTTTGTCATCACCTCCAAAGCTTGATGATGTAGAACCTTGGAGTCTCTCTTCATGGGACATCAAAGAACCAATTAGTGCATCAAATGTTAGAGTAGACAAATCTTTAGATTCTTCAATAATAATAGCAATATGATTCCATTTATGAAGAAGTGTTCTCAACACTTTCTTCACAACCACTTCAGTTTTTATATCTTCTCCAAGTGTCTCCATTTTGTTTACAATTGCTTTCACTCTCACACAATAATCTCCCACTCTTTCATCATCTTGCATTTTGAGATTTTCAAAATCTCTCTTCAAGGTTTGAAGCCTCACTTGCTTCACTTGATTGCTCCCTTGATAGCTATCTTTCAAGGCTTTCCATGCTTCTAGGGCTGTTAAACAAGAAGCAATCCTTGGAAAGATGCTTTTCTCCAAAGCTGCTTGGAGATGGTAGAGAGCAAAAGAGTTCTTCTTTTGGGCATCCTTCTTAGCAGTTCTATCAGCTGCACTCAAGGTGGTCCAATCTGCAGGTTCATTGTAGCCTTCTTCTACAATATCCCATAACCCTTTGCCAATGAGTAAGGTCTTCATCTTGATAGACCAATACTCATAATCTAGCCCATTAAATTCAGGAATGGGCAGATTGTTATTGGTAGCCATTTAACTATTACTCTGCAATTTGTCCTCAAAATGAGCACCAACAAATAATGACTACAAAATATCTCTCTTTATTTTTTGCCTGCTATGTTGTTGGTGCAATTAGCCTGTAATGGATCTGCAACTCACAATTGCTCTCCTTGTCAAACTTGCACCAAACAATAATCAACTCTCCAACTCGCAAACGCAACAACAGCAGCGGTCTTTTCCTCCACTCTAAGTCGCCAACGGTTTTCTATTTGACAAATTTGGCACATTCAAGTTTTAAACGCAATGTGGTGTAACCTGTTGATTCTTAAATAAACATTACCAATAGCATTTTGGCGTCTCCTTCAATTACAGCAGTCCGCCAACTGACGAACACGTCCAACACAGCACCAGCTTGAATGCAAAGATATTGGCAACAATTCTTACTTCAATTACAATACCTAGGACCTCTGTCTTCTGATTAGCTTGACGTCCAAATTACACCGACTCAATCTACCAAACTGCCATTGTCCACGACGTCTACCTTCAATAGCCTCTGATGTCACTTTCTTGAAGTCTTTTAGACTGCGATTCGCCATACTATGATTCACAAAAGAATTCTTTTAGTCTGTGATTCTACTTCGAACAACCACCGAGCTCACACGGCTTAGATGGCCTTTTCTCCACGGTCACGTCACGGCGCAACAAATTTACTTTCCACGAATCGTTCTCTCCGGCACATTTATGTTGACTTCACATTGTTGGCCTTATCAAACGTTTTCAAGCAGTTGTTTCAACAATGATTTTGTTTCGTTTTGACGTCATGCTCAAATCGCCTTCGCTACTCAATTCATCTCCCGATTTTCTTAGAGACGTCATGCTCGAATGGTGAGTAATCTTCTCCCGTTTTTCGTTTTGACGTCACGCTCAGTAACAGACCTCCATGATGCGCGATCTCCTCTCCGATTCTCACGTAGCCAATCGGAAACAATGTTATGTCTCGTCTCGCGAAACAGATGCTATGGTCTCCAAATTGATGAGCCACGCACATCCAAAACGTATTTAACCGTGTGAATGGTTGTATTCACAACGTCAGGTTCCTCGTAGCAAGAGATCTCCACACAGGACGAGCGCTCTCCTTACGCGCAGTCGTTCATCGTGTTGTGTCTACAACTCACAAGAATATACGCCAAAAGATATGCACTACACGCCAAAACTCCTCTTCTCGCGGCTTGGGTTGTATGCGTTTGCAACGCAGTTTGGGCTGTATGCATTTGTCGCGAACATAGCACGTGAAACAATGGACGTCAACAATGCAAAGCTTTCTCCCTCTTGTCTAATGGACTAAACTCACAAGTGATGGGCAATCTACAAATTTTGAAATGAGAAAAAAATCTCTCCTGAATCGCTCTGATACCAAAATGAGATTGTAAACTCATTATATTAATATGTTGGTTTAAGATTACAAATTTATAGTTCTCATCAAGAGAAGAACTTAGTGCAATATGGTCGGATACCATTTTATTCTCGTAAAACAAATCTCCAATATTAGGCATATTTCAAAACCCTACTAACATAGCTAACAAATCTCCTAGATGCTCTCTAACCTATTCTAGAACAATATTTACGTCTAAATTAGCAAAGCTAATACAAATATTAAACTTAATGCTCTAAAGCCCAACATTGAGGAGCTCAATCCTAGAAGTCTTGCACCAACAAAGGAGGATCATATAGTTGACACATGGACTAAAAACACCAACAAACAATCCACGCAGCCATACAAGGTAATCCAAGCAGACCAACTCAATCACCAAGACAAGTGGCTCACAAAGACTCAAATCAAAAAGTTGCTTCCACACTTGATCTTCAAGCTTGACACAATGGTGACGATTGCTTCTCACAGAGGGTCGACTGATCCAAAGAATGGATTGCAAAAGACGAGCCTAGACTCGAACGCCCCAAATGTCTCGGACTCCTCGAACACCCAAAATGCCTTGGACACCTCAAAATATCTAACTCCTCAAATGCCTAAAATGCCTCGAACTCCTTAGACACCCGAAATGTCTCGAACTCCTTGGATGCCCAAAATGCCTCAAACTCCTCAAATGCCCAAAATTCACCCACCAAACGTGTGGATCAATTGCAATGCCACTAACACTCAAACCAATCTGTCTTAAGACTCATTTTTGTTGTAGGCACACCACCAAAGCATTCACAAGAAAACATTCTTAAATCATCTTGAATCACACCCTCTTTACAAACGTATTCTAGTATTATAGTTATAAGTTGAATGTCTGATTGGTTTTGTACAATGATCACAAAGACCCAATTTCAATGGCATTCAAGGTCCTCACATGATGAGGCCTTGTAATCAGTCAAGAACTCAAAGATTTTGTTCCAATACCGATTTATTAGCCTCAAAAAATTTGGAAAAGGAGATTGTTGAAAAACCGGTGAGCAACCTCATAGCCTCATCAAGATTTGTAACGAACCTCCAATATGAAGCCAATCATCCATCACATTCATGATAAGACAAAGACTCCATCAACATCTGAAGAGGTAATCCCTTGCCTAATACCAATCTTAAACCAAACACTAAATCCATTGTCCCATCTTGATTGTGAATGCAAATATCCTCATGCACTAACAAGGGTGGCCACAAGGGCTTAGGTTCTTTATTTTTCTTGCATGCAATGGATAGGATTGTAGTTATGTATGGTCTTAAATTTTGATGAAGTGATAAATTTGTTTTTTGTTCTTTGGGATCCATCGTGCAATAGGATTGTACTTCTCAAACACCGGATTTCAATAACCCCCATGTTCAAAGGAGTTCTAGATCAACACAACTTACTAATTTCCTATCTTCTCTTATTGGTTCCAAAACGATGGACGTTAGAAGCTTCTTGAGGGATTGATCCCTATGTCCTCTTAGGATTATCCAACCAAGTCCCTTTAGTGTTGACCATTCTCTTGGGAGACTCGTTAGATCATATTTTGGCTCTTTGGAATAGTTGGTGATAACAATTATTGTTGATATCAAGCCTGGACTCGCCGGAATTTTTTTCCTCTTTTACCTAGATTGTTGCCTCTCTCTTCATCATTACTTTAGCATGTTACGGTTTACCAATTTTGTATAACCCTTGAGATTGTTTTATGCTTTTCAATTGTTCCACTTCAATGTAGTTATGTATGGTCTTAAATTTTGATGAGGTGATACATTTGTCTTTTATTCTTTAGGATCCATCGTGCAATAGGATTGTACTTCTCAAACATTGGATTTCTACCACCCCCATGTACTAAGGAGTTTTAGAGCAACACAACTTGCCAATTTCCTATCTTCTTCTATTGGTTCCTGTTGGCATTTCTGCAACATGGTGTATATTTTGCTAATCTGTAATTTCTCCTTCCCTGAAGCTCTCTTCCTTGTACAATGTATTTTTCTCTTTCCTGCTTTCTCTGTCAAGATTTGTCAGTTGCGCCCAAGAGCTGGTGCAGTTTTTTCTGTTCATCCATCATGCAGGGCATTCGTCTTTTAGAAGGCGCAAGTCAGTTTCAAAGCAGAGTTAAGGCGCAGGCCCGTTTCTGGCCGGCCAGCAGCAAAACCCACCTTTGGAGGAGAAAACGTAAGTACACCCCGGTTGTTTGCGCCCTGTTTGTAAGGTGCAATCCCTTTTCGAGGCCTAAACTGGGCGAAATTGCTCTCAAACTGTCCGAACACTTGATAAAAGTCTACTTTAGCACAAGTGTGGGGCCCAATCTGTTTCGCACCTATGGGTGAGCGCAAGGCAATTTCGGAGTCTGCCAGGAGCGCAACGTCTGTTGACTTTTCAAAGTGCAGCAACAGTTTTAATGAAAAAACGCTAAGTGTTGCCAGGCAGTTGCGCTCCACTTTTCAGGCGCAAGGCCGTTTCGCACCAAGTGAGAGCACAATAAACTTTGACCTATCAGCGCCAACGCATCTCCCTAGGCCAGGCAGTTTCGCTCTAGCTTTTGAGCGCAAGGCATTTTCGAAGAAGGGAGCAGCGCAATGCCTATTGACTTTTCAACACTTGCACCCCTCCCAAGGCCGCAGGCTGTTGCGCTCCACTTTTCAAGCACAAGGCATTTGCGCTCCACTCCATTGCGCTTTGGTCGTTGACTTTTCAACACCAACATTGTCTTCAACATGTCAGGCAGTTGCACTCCGTTTTCAAGCGCAAGGCAGATTCGAGCTAAGCTAGCAGCGCTTTACCTCTTGACCATTCAACTCTAGCACGCCTCTCGAGGCTCCAAGACGTTTCCTTGTTGTTTCTAAGCGCAAGGCATTTTCGAAGTTCTTTAATGCGCAAGCGCCTTTGACCATTCAACCCTGGTGCCTCTTCCAACACGGTAGGACGTTTCAATCTTGTTTCTGAGCGCAAAGAAATTTCGGCCTAAGGAGCAGTGCTTTCCCCCTTGACTTTTCAAGGCTTGCACTGTCTTCAAAGCAGCAAGTTGTTTTACTGCAGTTTTTTAAGCGTAAGCCCGTTTCGGACCAGGAAACAGCAAAAAGTAGCAGCTGAGGCTTACATCTAGCGTCTGTTTCTGTCTAGCCCCCTTGCCTCAGCCAGAATCCCTCAGAGGTGCTTCTCATCATCCGAACAAAGTGCATCCTTATCCATCTAAACGCAGTCGGTCTGAGAAGTTTCCAGGCTTGATTGTTCCCGACATTCAAAATCTTATCTTTCCCAGGGCGGTTCCAAAAAGCAAGGAGACGGCGCCACCGTCTGAACCTGTCTGAGCATTGAAGACGTGCAGCTGCATTTTGAGCGAGTCATCGGTTTCAGCCCATGTCTGGTTGTTGTTTCATGAGTGTTTCTCCGCTCAATTCTTATCTTCTTTGTCAATGCTATGTTTTGTGGGTGTGCATTAAATATTTCAAGCGACAAAATTCTCTATATAAGCCGGCGATTTTATTGTAAATCAATGGACGTTTGCTAGAAATCTTGTTGTAACTTGAATTTTGCTATCAATACAGATAATATTTGGCTCTAACTCTGGACTTCTATTCATGTGTATGTCTTCTATTGCTTATTTTATATTAAATTCTCCGCTCTAAATGTGGGTTATTATTCTATGTCTGGATTTGACTCCCGATAGAGGGTGAACGCTGGAATAGCCCTGGATATTACACATGTTAGATGCCTGGTTTTAATTTTTGTTAGTTTTCTATGTTGAGTGCTATTGATTCGACGTATAGTTAAGTTATCGTGTTGTTAGTTCATTGTCCCTGTTCTATTTGGCCTGTGGCCATATTTCCCATCCCTTTCAGTCATTTCTAATCTCTTTCCTGTTCTCTAATCTCAAATCCCCCTAGTTAGAATAGCAAGGGAACCAGCCCATCTCTGGAGATTGGCACGGGAGGCATTTCTTCCTCTCGGAGGCATTTCTTCCTCTCGGCCTTTCAATGTTGGTCGGGTCTAGGGCGCATGAATGACACATTTCATACCTAAGGCAGATTTTTGACCAACAATTCCACAGCGATGGGTGTTAGAAGCTTCTTGAGGGATTGATCTCTATGTCTTAGGATTATCCAACAAAGTCCCTTTAGTCCTAACCATTCTCTTGGGAGCCTCATTAGATCATATTTTGGCTCTTTGGAATAGTTGGTGATAACGATTCGTTGGTGATATCAAGCTTCAACTCACTGGAAGTTTTTGTTCTCTCTTTTACCTAGATTGTTGCCTCTCTTCATCATTACTTTGGCATGTTACGGTTTACCAATTTTATATAACTCTTGAGACTTTTTTATGTCATACAGTTGTTCCACTTCAATGTAGCTTATGCTAGTTTCTTTACTCTAGTTTACCTTATTTTTCTAGTATCTTTTGTTACTGCATTGCATTGTAAGAACATTTTAGACAAGTCCCATTGGCATATTTTGGCCATCTATGGACATCAATAGAATTATTATATCATTGATAAACCTAAAGCCCACAAAAAGGTAGACTCAAATTGGAAACTCTTATAGGTCAAAATGCTTAAAGGAAGGGACATTGTTAAATATCTTTTAAATTATCAAAATATTCGAGATGAAATGGCCTAAGCAAAGACTTAAAAGGCCGATAAAGAATCATTAATTAATGTGCAATGGAAGACTTGCCACCTTCTTATCATCACTTTTTTGAAATGCTCGAAATTTATAAAACATTGGACATCACTTTTAAGGATTTCTTCACCATTGAAAGAAAATGAGAATAAATTTTCAAAGCAAAAGAATGTTGCAAATGAGGCATGTGTAGCCAGTTCATATAGATGGATCACAAAGGCAAACGCAAAACTCAAGCAAAAAAGTCACAGAAGATTTGACAAAAGTCAAACCAAAGAAAGAATTGGCATTGGAAATGAGAATGGTCAAATTTTTCAAAGAGGTCAAATCAATTCACAAGGTCACATGTGCATGATAGTCAAGACAAAGACTGATCATTTATTATTCTGGCAGAAATCTTGGTCACTATAACACAAGCAAAGTCGATAAAGCATTCAACACTATTTGCAATAATTGTGAATATCCAAATCTTGGGCTTGCTTTCACAATTCATGTCATCAACAAAAAAAATGTCCAATGTTGGATTCTAGATTCAGGTTGCTCTTGGCATGTTATCTTTTGCAAAGACTTCTAGATTCTCAAAGGTACAAATAAAAAAGCCTTCATCTAAAGTAGTTGATGACAAACCACAAGCAATTTAAGGCATAAGTGCTATCAATTCAAGTTTGTAGATAGTCCTATTAGTCCAATGATAATGTTTTGTATATTCCCATGTTAAATAAAATGTTGCTTTCTATAATCAAAAAAGCAAAGGTCAAATAGCCCCAATAATTGGTAGGGAGTGAGAATTTGAATGGCATTAGCTAAACCGGTTAAGTTCCTTGAATTTCAAGGAGGAGACTAAGGTTCAAACCTTGCCAAGCAACACATGCATAGCAGCCAAGTTGTTGTAATACCATTGTGTATGGTCATGATGTCATATGGATGGGGCCCATTTCAATCCCATATAACCAATTGGAAAATAAATAAATAAATCAAGGTCAAATTGTCTTAAAGGTAATAGTAAAGTAGATTTTAACATCCAAAAGACCATAGGCCATATGAGACAACCTTCTAGAGGATGTTATTTACCTAATATATGTTTATCCAACCAAACACCGATTACCAAAGAATGGTGTACAACTCTAGCCGCCAATGGTTTCAAACCTTGAACCTCCTAATCAGAATTCCATATTCTTACTATTAAGCCCACTCAAGTTGTATTTGTAAAAGTAATAAAGTCCCAATCAGATATAAAGCATTTGCTACTAATGAGGAAGGGAATTTGCTTAAACTAAAAGGTTAGGCAATACAACATTAGCCAGATCAGGCCAACCCAATTGAAGAATTCCTTTAATTATAAATTGTAGCATTTAAGGTATGGCGATTTGAATTACATTGCCTTATCTCTTCTTCAGAACAATCAGTTAGTAAAAGGACTGTCACTTGTCTTACATTTTGATTCCATATGTGCAGAATGTATTGTTGGAAAATAAAATCAAAACCTTTTCCAAATGGCACAGCTTGGAGGGCATCCAACAAATTACAGTTAATTTACATTGATATTTATGGGCATATTGAAACTCCATGTACTGTAAGCATGATGCATTTCATCCTTTTGATTGATGATTTCATAGGAATGAACCGGGTCCACTTTTTTTGTCTAATATCTCAAGCATTTGATATGTTTACCAAATTCAAAGCATTTGTTAAAAAAATAATCTAAGAGCAAAACTATGACATTAAGTTCTGATGACAGTGATGAACTCAAAATCAAATGAATTCCATATTCTTTCCAAACCTAATGGAATCCACATGCAGTTTTCCATATCTTGCACTCCCCAACAAAATGGAGTGTCATAAAAACCTGAATGAAACTGTATTTGTTATGCTACGTATTTGCACAACACATACTACCAATGTACTTACACAACAGGTTACCTTCAATGGCACTTAATGATTATATGTCATGTGCAATATGGTGTGTGCATAAACCCATCACATTCATATTTTTGACACCATATATTATATATTAATCCCCAAAGAAGTTAGAACCAAGTTAGATGCTCATAGTGTAAATGAGCTTTCACTGGTTCTCATGAACAAAAGAAACACCTTCAATCATCTGGTTTTTGATTCCACAATGTGATTCAACCAAGACGGCATTTTTAATGAAAAAGATAATACCCTAACCATAATACACGGTTATATGAGACTGTGAAAGGTCGGTTTCGCTTCCCTCAAGGGCTTTTAGATAGTATTCTTAGCACCATAGGAGTGAAACAAGAGTGCCCCCTTTCCCCAACACTTTTTGGGATCTTCATCGATGAGCTTGAGACTTTTATTAAGGAGAACGCTCACACAAAGGATTGTTGTCTTCTTCACTATGTGCTAATTTATATTCTCCTCTTTGTTGATGATGTTGTTCTTTTGGCCTCTTCCCCTTAGGGGCTTCAACGCCATCTGGACAAGCTTGCTAATTTTTGTGACTCGAGACAGCTAACAGTGAGGCTCTATCTCATCTCCACATCTACCAATGTTATGGTATTCAATACTACCAAAGAGGCTCTATCTCATCTCTACCAAGGTCGTATTGGCCTACTTGCCACATTTTGTAAAACTTTAAGTTGTATGCAGTTTTGGGAGTTAATCATTGTAAAAATTCTCTTTTTCCATGAAAATGGTTAAGATGTTGTTATGTTTGCTATGTTTTCACCAGCTGTCTCCTTTTACTCAGAGCTGTTTTCTTTCAAATCCTATGGTTTCTCTGTTTTTTCTGCACTTTTCCTATCGTTTCGCATGCAAAATTGTAAACGTTTTAGCATGGGGCGATGTCCTGGATAAACTTTCTATTTAAATTCTGATTTCTGCAAGTTCGTTCCACTCTGCGCATATGGTAACAGTTTCCGGCAACTTAGACAATTTTCAAAGCATGCTTCCCTTTTGAGTGCAATGCAAGGACACTTTCGAGCGAAAGTGTTTTCGCTCCTAGTTGTGGAGTGAAAGTTCCTATTAAAGGAGGGGGGAGCAAATGACTAAGTCTTGGTTAAGGCACAAAGTGCTTTCGCTCCATGTGGAGCGAAAGCCCCCAATAGAATTAAGTGTGCACACTAACCAAAGACTTTCGCTCCACTTGTGGAGCGAAAGTGCTTTCGCTCCACTTAGGGAGCGAAAGCTCCTTCTTGAGAGCCGCGAAAGTCAAAGTGCAAGAAAGTCAAAGTCGTGGTCAAAGGTCCTATCGCTCCACCAGTGGAGCGAAAATCCCTATCGCTCCACCAATGGAGCGAAAATCTTTGTCGCTCCACCAATGGAGCAAAACTCGAGAAAAGGCACAATCGTCAAGTGTAAGGCCAAGGGTACTTTCGCTCCACTTGTGGAGCGAAAGCTAGCCAGAAAGTAAAGAAGGCTCCAAGCAAGGCAAAGGTATGCTTTCGCTCCACCTCTGGAGCGAAAGTACTTTCGCTCCAGTTGTGGAGCGAAACTCCAGGTGGGCCCCAAACACAGCGAAAGTTGCCCAAAACCGTCATTAACTACCCAACCGACCCCGAAGTTACGCTCTGAACCGTCTGATCATGGTAGATCATGGGAATATTCTGCATTCAATGCTAAGTTATCTACAAAATCAAATTTATGCTATTAAGTCGATTGCGGATCGAATCTATCTGCCACCATTGCAGAAGTGGTTGGGCATTAATGTTTTGAGAGGCGGAACCCTCTATAAAAACAAGAATTTTTGATGTAAATAAGGATGGACAATCTCTGCTAGAAAAGCAATTGTACATCTTGAAATCTGCTTCTGAAACACGGACTTCTGGTTCCGGTCTTGAATCTTCTGTCTTTGTGTATGCCTTCTATCATGTTATTTTTGTTAAGTTAGTCACTTTATCATACGACTTGAATTTTGTTTTCTGGATTTAGCAGTACCCCTGGAGTTTATGCAGGTGAGAGAATTTAGTGTCGGTTTCTGTTAAAAGTTTATTGTTTTGATTGTTGTTGGTTCGAGTAAGAGTTGTGCATCGTGCTTCCTGTCCATCACCCCCGTATTTCAGGCTTTCAACCTCTTTTCCCATCCCTTTCAGTAATTTCCTTCTCTTCCAACACCTTCCCTAACCCTTATCTCAAAAACCAAACCAATTTTATTTTCGAAACCAACCCTACTGGAGATTGGCACGGAGGACATTTCTTTCCTTCGGCCATTCAATGCTTGGCAACGGGTCTAGGGCACTGTAGACTTAGAAAATCTATATCTAGGCCGATTCGATTGCCAACAGGTCAGGGGGTCAAGATCACCACCTCTTATGTGTACTTGGGGGTTCTTTTCACACCATATTGACACCCTCACGTATAGGAAAGACAAAAAGCAATGCAACTTATGTTGGCAGCTACATTTCATTCGCTCCAAAATTAAAGCAATGATTACACATGGAATCAAAGAACCAAACATGCAAGTAGAAACAAGAAACCTAGACTTAACACAATGAAACCCAAATGTTAATGGATGAGTGTTTGAGATAGCAACATTTGTGGACAACGTTAAGTACAACTTACAAATTGGTTCAGCTAATTCATCCAATTAAAGTGTTATGAAGGTAGAAAGTGATGTTATCTTTGTTAAGGGAAATAGTAATGTTATATAATACACACTCGGTCATATCAGACTAAGAGGTATTGGTATATATTCCACTTATCTATATAATAAACATTCGGACATATCAGACTAAGAGATTGGTATATAATCTTGTCACTGTTATTTGGGATATCAATAACTTTGGATATTTATCAGAGCCCATGCATTCACTTGTTTGAAATTAGAAAGCACACAACATTTTCAAGAAAAATATAAAACAATATAACATTCACTTGGAAAAAATCTGTTTGAATGAAACGTGATCTCAATATCTCAATAAATACATTGATTTTACTCACCTTGCTTCAAAGTTCTTCCCATCTGCAATAATTGTGGCACACATTTTGCTGATTACCCAGGGAGGAATAAATTCCTCTTTTATCTCAATAGCATATGACATATTAGGAGTCTCTACAGAAGAACCGTTCTTCATAGAAAAATCTTTCAATGCTTCATCCCCAAGGGAAGTATGAGGAATAGCATCTAGTCGTTTCATTTGCTTGCAGTTAACCTACAAACATACATGTTATAGATTGGCATGAAATTCCTCTAAGGATACTTTTAGCTAATATACTCAATATCCAGAAAGAAACAGCCAGATTACCGACTTTTGGCACATGAAGTGATGCATTCTGAAAAGGCACAGGTGAATACAGCACAGGAACATCAACACAACCTACTGAACTCAGAAGTGACCTGAAAGCATTTATAATTGAGAAGCTCAGTTCACTTATGCAAATCTAAATTCCTTTCCAATAGAAGAAGGTATTTCTAGCTCCAATAAGAAAAAAGTGAATTTAAATAAACTATACCTGTGATTCAGCAAAAAATCATACAGTCCGTGAACATTGGAGTTTCCAACAAAATTTAAAAGTGATTGAGAGCTGTTGTCAATATCAGCCATGGAGTCAACAACTCGAGTCTGCTTACACATGAAGCCCAACTCATACTCAATGATTCTGAAAGATTAATTCCAAAGAAAGCCTAAAATGGAACAATTATGGGTCAAGTAGCTTTCAAAAATTACAAGCCACATAATGGTCATATCAATAAATCAGTCACCACACATACCTGCCCTGGATTTGTTCTCTCGAACTCAGATAACTCGTGCAAATCCTCTATTGTGGCCTGTTCAACCTCATCACCACACAGGGGCATAGAGAAACCTACATCCTATTTTGTAAAACATTAGGCATATATTGACATGGAAATCTATCCAAATAAATAGCTAATCAAAATAAATTGCAGCCAAGTTCTCATAAACATGTATTCAAAATAAATTATACAGTGTATTTTAGCACTAATCACTATAATCAGAAACCTTTCAGACTCGCCAAGTATCTCTGTAACAAGGGGATTTATTTTTAAATATTCACAATGCAGTAAACTTAATAAAGTAAGAAAATCCAGACTCATCAGCCTAATAAATAATTCTCGTTATGTCTGATTATGTCTATCTGTCTTTTGTACTAAGCAGACACAACTCAATTTTGATTTTCCTGACAATCCAAACATCTCATATTTGCCGAAGGATTCTATTTATATCATCATTACAGGCCCTGAAAAATCCTTCACATACAAAACAAGCAAATCAAACAATTGTGTCTTAACACCCTCAAACTTGATAAAGCATATTGCTGCCACCATCGAAATATGGGAGCAGTGAACTATTGTGTAAATTTTATAGCCTTCAACAAACCACCACCATCATATGCATAAGTCCTAAACATCACATTCATCAATCATAAGCATGAATAACTTATTACAATGACCTGAAATGTATCTACAAATAACCACAACCATTTACAACTTTCCATACAAAATAAAACTTTATCTGCCCTTGCTTGACAATATCAACATGTGTTTATGTTCCCAAAACAATATCAATACATATGACAAATTAAAAAAAAAAAGGTGACCTCAATAAAACTAGATAAAGCACATCATTCAACAATTTTCAAAAATTTGTCAACAAATAAAATTTTCCTCTACTCATCCTTCGACTTCCCACACATAGCATCATAAACAAGCACCAAGAGAAACTCCCATTACCGCATCTCTGTTACTCTCAAAGGTTCATCACAGTCTCTTATACTTTGGCTCATTTATCCGCAGGAAAAGAACAGTTAACATATATATTGCATAGATAAAGCTCAAATATATCAGTTTTCAGTGAGGGAAGGAGGAGATGACAATATAGACTATTCAAAATAATGATCCTTACCATTACTAAGTGCAAGTACACAAGGACATGCAAACAACATTTTGAAGAAGGGGACTTTAATGAATTATCATCAAGGGACAAAGAATTATAATTGCTAAAAATCATAGAAATATAGAAAGTCAAAAGCTGCAGTAATTTGCACAATATAGAAAATCATGGACTCAATGCTATTGGCCCCACAATAATTTTTGATAAATTCATAGGGATGCAAAGTAATTTGGCTGGGAACCAACTCAACAGCATTCATTTATTTTGAAAATAAAATCCTTGGTAGAGGTTCTTTGAAAGAAATTTGGGTCGCAACAGCAATAAAGTTCATCCATCTTCCGAATCTGATCTAGCGTTTTTCCTGCCATCTAAAATTCCCTTTCTGACCAGAGTTTTTTCTACACTGTTCTCTGGTATGCCAATTCAAGCATTGACTCTCACACTTCTTTTTGCAACCCCTGGATTTCAACGCATCTATACAACCCATAGAAGAGACAAATAAATGAACATAGAATTCTGCGGTATGCCAGCTTTTTATTGGAATTCAAGAAGCAGACTATGCAAACTTCATCCTTTTCTCAGTTCAAGGATCACTTTTTGCTTTCTGCCATTTAGGGTGCAGTTGAAATCAAGTTTTGTAGTTGCATTCTATCTTTTGCCATTATAGTCCTGCAGTTTTTCCTGTTTCTTATTTCGTATCTAAGGAAACCATATTGTCCTACATGCTTTTTCTCAATTTGTGTTCTATACAAATTTCAGATTTCTACTAGGGTTTTTGTTGTGGAATAACCTATGGAAGGCAAGTCTCCGAGTGTTTGTAGTTCTTAGTCAATCATTTGTACATGGGTTAGCCCATGTATCATTTTTCCACTAGTTCTGTTCAGGCCACTTTTTCCTACCAAGGAAAAGTTCTAAAACTCGTATGGGGCATCTAAAATGATAGCTTTCTGTTCTGGAATAATTTGTGGCATAGAAACCCCCCTTCCCCAGTCTATGTTTGCATCTGATTTCAGAAGTGTCACTGGAGTTTGTACATGGACAGGAAAGTATATTCTAGTATATAAGGCTTTCAGATCCCAATAAAGATGGTGTCCAATTCTGACAACATGCAGAGTTTGGAATCTCATTCTGAAATAATTGAACCTCAATCTCAAGATATGAAGACCACATCAGCTCTTCACTACTCCAAGTCACCATACAGTAAAGCCCTCATTACAAAAATTGCAACAAAACAAGGAGCTTTAACAGATAATCTCCAGGGGGCATAGAATATATATTGCCCAAAAAACCCTTTCAGACTCTAATTTGAATGACGTGGCCTTTAAAGTTTTCCATGCCACTAAGTTTCAAGGGAATTTGTATAGGGGCTTATGAACTTGACCTATCTTGACAGTGGCAACAAGAACTCATCTGGCAAAAGCAACTAATCTATTTTAGGGATCTAGCCATTGAAACAAAAGGCTAACAAGTAATATTTCTTCTGAAAAGGGCAAGAAAGAAAGCATTACCTACAGATGTAAAGAGACAAATCTGGAAACACACCCACTCTAATACATCAAAAGTGTTGCTTCAAGGCAGATTTTAATATTGACCAGCGGGTGATCTCTGCTGAAAACCATCACTCATTCTCGAGTGGGGGACTTGATATGAATTTCTTCAATGATCAAAAGTTCAAACTTGTTTCCAAGCAGTTAAACAAGCAAAATGATCTCAGCAATTTACAAAGACAAAAAGAAGACAATTCAAGGAATATGCTGAGAATTAAAATTCACAAGGCAAGAACGAAGAATACTCTTAATGTCTAGGTAAAGGCTACATTTTTGTGGTCCTAAACAAGATGGCAGCAGCCCAAAGTGTTTATCATAACAGAGTTTGAACAATTGCTGGTGAACTTGCTTATGTTCAACCTTCACATCAAAGATTAAATATAGCATTTATTTCTCACTACAGATTTCCTTCTTGGATGGAATTATGTGATCTATTTGAGAATTTCAAGCTCTATCAATAAAATTGGGCAATACTTTGGCAAACTGTTTGGTGACAACAAATGCATTACAGTATGCATTTTACACTTAAGTAATCATTTTGTACTTTGCATTCATCCTAGGGACCTTAGGTACCATCTTTCCTGGATGTCAGCCATGAACACTAATTTTCTTTTGTTTTCATTTGCACAATAGCAATATTATATTCAAAATTAACATTGTAATCAATTATTACATGTAGAACTCTTAGAAAAGTAGTAAGATAAAAGTAAAACCAAAAAAGAATGCTTAAAAGTCACAACCCAAAAGGTTTCTTACATGTTTTTTGAGTAAATCTCGAAGACCACGAGTAGACCTTGTGAGATAGGCAACACATCTATTGTCCGTATTTTGATTGAACCCACCACTCATGAACATTACAATAAATTGTTGAGTGCAAACTGCAAAATACACAACATAAAAATCACTCATATTGATAGAATCATAGTATGAAAAATAATTATAAAAGTAAATAAGCTCCATAGTACACAATAAAGGTTCATGAAATGACATTTCAAATGGCAATCTATAATTTAAATACAAATTCAAGACCACATTACTCACAATAGAAGATATTGCACATCCTTTTGCGAAACATATAATATATGGAACGAAAGGAATCTTCCCAAGATGATAGCCGTTTCGATAAAAAGTCGTCCTCTACAAACATAGATCATGCATTATAATTGTCAAATGAGGCAGCAAGTTTATCCATTGAAGGCATGGGTTTTAAAATATAAAATAACTAATCAAATAAAAGCAAATATCTTACCTGTGGCACCACCACGTGCTGCAGACAATGTCATCATAGAAATAAGAGAAGGTGGTAAAGTAGATTGAGGATGCACCCACGAGTGCAATGATTCCCAAAAAGAAGCTTCAACATGTTGCATGGATTTTGATAAATGTTTGTTGATGACATGACAATTATCTTGCAGAGTATCATAAGAAACAATGAACTCTTTCATACCCATTAATTCATTGGTGGTATTCAATTTATGACACCTGCAAAAAAGTCAAACTTATTTCATCTATATTGTAGACTTAAATGTTGGCTTTTGTTTATATTAATAATACTTATTCATCCTTACTGTATGTAAGTAAAAGAAATGAAATTTGGGGGAATCATACATACCCATATGCACACAAAGACATTTTAAAAGTGTATTATCTTCAACCAACAAATGATTTCAATATCCAAGCAAAAAGCCATAAGCTATTTTTTCAATGATCAAACTGTTGGAATATATGGCATGAATAAGAATAAAAAATTTTAACTTTCACAGTTGTCAGTATATATTAGAAATAACCATTCAATTTTTATTAAGAGTGATCAATCATATACTATTTAAGTCTCATATATAGCTGAGAATTACTACTCAAAAGTTTTTATACTCTTACTATGGGCCACATAAAAGTAAGCCTCCTCTTTGGTTAAAAAAACATGTTAAGATTAATGACGACAACCCTACCTATCAGGTTACAGAATCAGTTTTTTATTTTAAGAATTGTTTTTACTTTAGATTTTTTACACTAATAAAAATTCTCTCCACATGTAAATATTTTAATTTGTGTGCTTCAACCTCAAAACAACAAATATGAGGAAAAAGAAAGTGTCCACACCAAATGATTTAAATTTGTCTAGTATTATTGTACAAGCTCATTCAATAGAAACAGGCAAACAAGCTTCCAAAGAATAGCAAATAACATTTCAAACAAAGAGGGAAATGCAGAACACGGTAAAGTGAAACCTACTAATTTATTCAAAATGCTTTAATTTTGAGTTTACACAATGTTGTAGGACAGTAGCAAGAAGGCCTTTATCTACATCTCTGAAAATGTCAAGGTTGCAAGGTTCTATCTATTCAAAAACCTATAGTACACATTGCTAGAAACCTATTGCCTTCCTCTAATCAACCTTAATTGCAGTGACAGTTCCTTTTGACGAGGCCTTGAGTACAACATCATACATTCTTTGTTTTCACATCTCATACATATAGACAAAGGAAAAATAAGGGGAAAAATCCATAACTATTTGCGGTTCCATCAAACAAACTACTTCCTTATTTTTCCCAAATCTTCTATAATCATGTGGCTAGGAACCACTGTAACCTGCCAACATGCAATCCTTTCCTACGATGATTGCCATTGGCATTGTTTGTACAATATTTGAGCTTTCGGAAACCTTTCTGGCACTTTTTGCATGGATGTGCCAAATTCTTTCCACAAACCTTAATCTGCTCAATGCTTTGAACAAAATCATCGTCTTGCTTGACTATTTGAAAATGGTCTTTGAGGAAGGAAACACAAACATATTTTAAAAAATGATTTATTGGTAGAGCTATGAATAGCTCTATCATAACAATATTATAAATATGACCGCAAGCCATCCCATGTTTTAGAATGCTTCCTATTGTATCCATAATAAGTGCACCAAAGCATGGTTGACTACCCCAGCTAAGCTATCAAATTATGCATGGAATACAATACTTAGCTTTAATTTTGGGTCCATCATAGCACAAAGCATATTCAAAAGTTGCTTAGAAATCTGCAATCTCTATCAAAAAGTATAGAATCAAGAAGTCCAAAATGAACCCATGCCTTTTTAAAGAACAATTTAGTTGCCTCCCACCTATTATGGCTCTCCTACAAGGAGTGAATGTTGTCATACTGTTGAAATTGTCCACTCATAAAAATATAATCATTGTATTCAGAAGCCCTCCAAGGAAGTCAATTGAAATGCTTTGGCAAGGTCTAAAGGGAATAAGAAGTGGAATAATCCATGCTTCTAATTTAAAGGCTTAAAGGTGTTCCACAATACACTTTTCTCCTCATCTACACCATTTTTTGGCCCATGCACTTAATGCTGGAAACCTGCTAGACTTTTTCCAACTCCAAAGTGTCTTGCCATCTTAGAAGTATGTGCACTTCTGAACAATTGAATTTGAGACTATACACATGGAATAAAAAATTTATTACAACAATGCAGCATCTCATTTTCCAGATTGTAATCTTCCACATGTTTTGACATAGAACCAAAAGGATTCTACCTAGGAGATGTCAATTTATGATTGAACTTTACATCAATTATGAATAAATTTCAAAGCTCCTCAACAACAAATGATATCAGTTGCATAATAAGATGGCTGATTAGCAGTTTTAATCCTCACCCCTCCCTCGCATGTGTTAACCAAATCAAACTATTTGATGCTAGGCCATCCATTAGAATTATTGCCTTTGTTGCAACTCATTTTAAGTTTGCAAATGTTGCTAGGGTTTTGTGGTCTCTTGTGGCCTCCTTACCAATGTTGAGTTTGTGTTTTGTTTGTAGCATAGTCTCATTTCACAACACCATGTTAAATTTGTCGTTTGTTTGTAGTAAGGCCTTCTGATCCACCATAGTGTCACCAATGCCCAACTAACTCAACCACTACATATAATACCTTATCATTGATGGAAGGTCTCAAATGATATGCAATCAACTTTCCTTTTGCATGAGGACTGCCCCCATGGCTTAACTAAAAGTGTCAACCTCAATTCCAATTCCTAACATCAAGTTCGGAAGAACCAACACAAGTGCTTTAGACATTTTATGCTTCAAAGCAACACCTGTTGAGTGTTAGTCCAATGGAACTTTACATCTCCAATTAATGCATTCAGTAGACCAGCTATATCTAAATATAAGCAACCAATTTACAAAGTTGGCTTGTAACCCCAAAAACTCCTTACCTCATGCACATTGCTTGGTCATAGCCAATTCCAAATAGAATCTACCATGATCACAATAAACATTAATTTCACGTTACAAACCTTGAATCACAAATATGCCAGATTTACATTTTTTCTTTCTTACTCATAGATAGAAAAGGGATAGCTAGAAGACATCCCTGAATTTTGGCAAAAATTAGACAACTAAGGAGACGACTATATAAATATTTTTAAAATAAAAAAATTAAAAATATAAATTACAAACAAAAAACATTTTAAAATGCACAAATGTAAGATAATAATTAATTTTCTCATTCCTAATCAGCAATCATAGACAAAATGAAGACACAAGGATGTATCAATTGAAGAGTATAGTGACTAGTTCAATGTGATTGAGTAATTGGACTGCCAAGCATGCTCTTTAAAGTATCGTGTTCAACTTCTCATTTCTCAAGACTCATTTTTTTATTATCTCTAGCTGTCCCAAACCACCCAAAATTATTGTGGTAATGTCATGCATTCATTGTACGTGCATATATGGATTGCAAAACTTCTTTAAAATTGTTATAGTTGTGTGTTTCAACTTCCAATAGAAATTATTCAAGCACCCATACATCCACATTCTTGTCTCACTTAAACATTTTTAAGTTTTGGAATATGAAAGGAATTAAGTTTCCAAATTTTAGTTGTCTATCCAATCTAACAACTCCATTGTGCAAACAACCATCCATATTTCAAATGTGCAAGCACCTATCCATTTGCATTCTTGTATCTCTATATCATGTTTCCAAATTTAGGCTACAAAACACTATGTATTACATAGGGGTTACCTACGCATCCCCTTATCCCTCAAGGAGAGACAGGTGTTGCCCATGCATCCCTCTATAAATGAGGGTAAGGGGGAATGCATTCGGGAAGGTTGGGGACATCCTCACCGCATCCCATGTCCCAATCTCCCAAAGGGATGCATCCTAGGAGATTTAAGATTCAATAACTAATTTTGCTCCTGTATAAACCAAAATAGCATCCAAGTATAAACCTGGAAAAGAGTTTAAATAATGGCAACACATCATTGATTAGTCTCATAAACATGGTCAACATATGGCCAAATCCAAATGACATAAGAAGCCAATCATAGAGTCCCTCCCTCATTTAAAGGTGGTCTTCCAAGCATCTTCCTCCCAAATCTAGAGTTGATGGTACTTGGATTTCAAATACAACTTGGAAAAATACCGAGACTTGCAATTAATCCAATAATTCTTCAACTAAGCAATAGGTATCTATTTTTTCACAATAATCTTATTCAATACATGATAGTCAATACATATACACTACGTTCCATCTTTCTTGACTACATTGAGGGACTATAGATAAAATTTTAAGATAAACAATTCTATTAAAAACTCAATGCTGTTTATTGAATTCTACAAGTATGCAGGGACATATTTCCATTAATTTCAACCCATGAAGACCAAGACAAACAAAAGAGAAAAACCAATCCCATAATCAACATTAAAAAGTAAGGCATTGTCTAGAGTGTGACTGCCTCTAAGTCCTTAAACTTTCAAGTACAATAAAATATCTTTCGTGTTTTATCAGATAAAACTCCAACTGCTTGATAAACCATTTTAATTCAACTTTGCCAATGAGTTGAACTAGACACAGATGTCAACAATATGAGTGGTTGTGTTGGTCAAAAATCTGCCTTAGGTATGAAATGATCTATTCATGCGCCCTAGACCTGACCAACATTGAAAGGCCGAGAGGAAGAAATGCCTCCCGTGCCAATCTCCAGAGATGGGTTGGTTCCCTTGCTATTCTAACTGGGGGGATTTAGATTAGAGAACAGGAAAGAAATTAACAAATGACTGAAAGGGATGGGAAATATGGCCACAGGCCAGATAGAATAGGTACGATGAACTAACAACACAATAACTTAACTATACGTCGAATCAATAGCACTCAATACAGAAAACTAACAGAAATTAAAACCAGGTATCTAACATGTGTAATCTCCAGGGCTATTCCAGCGTTCACCCTCTATCGGGAGTCAAATCCAAATATTAGAATAATAACTCACATACAGAGCGGAGAATTTAATAGAAAATAAGCAATAGAAGACATACACATGAATAGAAGTCCAAAGTTAGAGCCAAACATTATCTGTATTGATAGCAGAATTCAAGTTACAACAAGCTTTCTAGAAAACGTCCATCATATTAAATTGAAAATGTCGGCTTATATAGAGAACTTTGTCGCTTGAAACATTAAATGCACACCTACAAAACGTGGCGGTGGCAGCCAAGATAAGATTTGCAAGGGAAAACAATCATAAAACAGTAACCAGGCATGGGCTGGAACTGATGACTCCCTAAAATGCAGCTGCACCCCTTTAATGCGCTGACAGGTTTAGCTTGTTGGCACCGCTTCCTCACTTGCTGGAACCGCCCTAATGCGGGATAGGATTCTAAAATCCAGAAATGTCCAGTTTGGAAGCTTCTCATACTGACTTCGCTTAAACGGATAAGAATGCGCCTTATCTTGTTGTTTGAGGAGCATTTATGTGGCATCCTAGCTGAAGCAGGGAGGGCAGGACTGAAACAGGTGCATTGGATGCGAGTTTTGCCCACGCTTCGTTGTGTTCTGGCCTGAAATGGGCTTGCGCTCAAAAATTGTAGTGAAACGCATTGGTACCTAGAGAGCAGCGCAAGCGTTGAAAATTCAAGAGTGATTGTGCTGCCGCTTACTCGCGAAACCGCTTTGCACCCGGAAGATGGAGCACAACTCTTTAATCTGGACTTGGTGTTATTTCTGCCTGATGGGCTGCACTGTGGAAAAGTCAAAGTTTGTTTCGCCCCATACCATCCTGAAATTGCTCTGCGCTGGGAAAACTGGGCGAAGCACCCTACTGCATTGGGATGAGCGCAAATGCTGAAAATTCAAGGTACCTTGCGCTCCTTCCTTCGAATTGGCCTTGCGCCCAAAATTTAGAGCGAAAACACCTTGAGGCCTTGGGGGATGCGCCGACGTTAGAAAAGTCAACAAGAGAAGTGTTGTAAATGGAAGCGGAAGTGTCGTGCGCTCGAAACTGGAACGAAACACCCTAGAGCCTTGGGAGGCGCGCTTGGGTGGAAAAGTCAACAACAGGTGCGCTCTTTACTTGGCTCAAATTTGACTTGTGCTGGGAAACAGCAACAAAACGTCTTGGAGACTTTGGGGGACGAGCCAAAGTTGAATGGTCAATGGACAAAGCGTTGTGGCATGGAGCGCAAATGCCTTGTGCCTGAAAAATGAAGCGCAACGTCTTTGCAGCCTTGGGAGATGCACTGGCGTTGAAAATTCAATAGCTAAAGCGCTCTCAAACTAGAGCGAAACAGCATTGCGCTCGAAACTGGAGCGAAACATCCGTCTCAATACTTTTAAAATTGGATTTTTCTTTTAAAATTGTTGCTTTCTCCACCTTTGAAAGGTCCAAACCCCAAGCGCTCAAAGGTGGAGCGAAAAGGCTTTGCGCTCCAACATAGGAGCGCAAAGGAATATGGGCCCCACATCACTCCAAGCAGACTTACGTTGAACGGTCAAAGGCGCTTGCGCTACCTTTTGGTCCGAAATGGTCTTGTGCTCTTCAGTTGGAGCGAAACACCTTGCTGGACTTTAACATTTTCTTAGTGAATATTGCAGCTGCGCTTTGTCAAGACCAGAATTTGTCCCATGCCCTTCTTCAAGGCTGAAAGAGCATTGCGCTCTTACGCCTTCTTACCCGGAGCTGGCCCTTGCTGCTATCTGGCCCAAAATGGGCCTGCGCTTTGATTTTGCCCCGAAACAAACCTGCGCCCGGAGACATGGCGCAAAACTGCCCTCGCCCTTGACAAGGTAAGGGACCTGCATGCTGAACGAACAGAAAACTGTACCAATCCTTGGGTACAACTGACGAATTCTAACAGAGAAAACAGGAAAGAGAAAAATACATTCTGTACAAAGAAGAAAGCTTGAGGGAAGGAGAATTTACAGAATAGCAAAATATACATATGTTGCAGAAATGCTAACAGGTTGTCACAAGAGAAAACCTTCATCACATCACCAAATAATAACGTAACTAATCCAAGGTGCATTTAGGCTGAGGAGCATATTTAGAAAAAAAAAACAAGAAGTCATTAGTTCTAAATGCAAACAATGCATATACATGGTGGGGAATATCTCGACTTAACAATCAAATTAAGCAAGATTATTCAAATATTGCACATACCAAAATAGAGCAAAAACAAAAAGCCGAGTAATTATTTTATTCCACAATCATGTATGAAAAAGAAGAACCAATAAATGGACCTTGATAGCAAGTTATATTGGACCATGACTGTTAATACTGGTATTTTATCAAATGAACCCACTTGCACAGATTCCAGCATCATTCAACCAAGTATACTCTCTATGTAAATTACAAAACACAGACAGTAACAAAAAGAAATGTGAAACCATGAATAACAGCTCAAGAAATGTTACCAATTGAGTGAAGAAGAAGAGACAATGCGCATGCTAACTTTCAAGCTCAGATCCAATGGTACTTTATCTCCAAGTATATTAACTTCATGACTAAAGCTGTTACCAGACAAATAAGACCCTACATTGTCCAATGAATCTGAAGCATCGTGAGCTGAAATGAGGCCAGATGAAACTTTGTTATTTGCTAGTCCCTTCAAAGCCTTCTCCTGCAGTCAGTCAACACCTTTAGAAAAGCAGGGAACAAGAAACACCTCATCATTTTAATTGTCTTTTGAATTATCATATAGTTACATATCTCCAGCATTTTCAATGCTGCTGATAAGAAATACACTGACCATGTCAATGGCTGTTCCTTTAGAGAGTGCCTGAGAGCTTGATGAAAGTTCAGCTACATTACGAAACTTGTTATCTTTTTCAGATATTGTGTTTTGTACAGCATTTTCATTTATATATGTGCCATTCGTGGTGGCATTTTGATAAACAGATAATGCCTCATTTCCATTCCTCTTCCTATCAATAATCAAAAAACTTTAGTTTGTGATTCATCCTGGCCAAGAAGCATTACGTGGACAGAATTCAAACATGTGGCATACTAAATGCAAACAAAAACCTACAACAATAACTTTGATGAAAGCTTTGCATTAGATAATGTAGAATTTTGGCTAAGCTCCTTCATCTGATTCTGGAACAAAAAGGAATCCTGCAAAATAAAAATGTTTGAACATATCCTCATTCATCTTCAAAACTAAATAAAAGGAACCTAATAATATCACATAATATATTAAAATAAATATCAGAGTAAAGTGTGATGAAAAATGTGAGAATATAACCTTCAGCTTCTGTTTAGAACAAGTATATGAAAATAAATATCAGAGCAAATCACAACTGACAAAATGTGAGAATATAACCTTCACCTTGTCTTTAGAACTAAGTGATTTGATCCTGTCACCAGGCTTTGTGACAGGGTAAATATCAGGAACACGAGTGTCAATATATCTGGGTGGCTTAGACAACTCAACTTTCTTAGACTCAGAAACCATTCCGCTATTAAACCTGCAAAATGAGATGTACTAAATACCTCAACAAGTAATAAGATTTCTTCCAAGAAAAGCAAAGCCAGAAAACCCAATTAGCTATACTTCTCTCCAGACATCTGGGATTTCAACACTTCATTTGGCACAACCCGCATACGCTTGAATTGCTCTGCCTGCAAACAGTCACAATCGAAGCTGTTGATTACTTGAGGATTCAGATAAGAATTAGTAAAAGTCAGTACCAATTTACAACAAAAGGGCAGTGGTGTATAGAAACATTGGATCTGTTACAAACCATTAAAGTCCCAGATCTTTTTATTAGCATGTAAGCATTACAAAAAGAAAAAGGAAAAAACAAGATACTTGCATCTCAAGCTAAATCCATGGATTGTGAGTTATAAACATTAGGCTACGGTTAAGGTTCCCATTCCGTGGATGGAACCTTAACATTTTTCCAGCGGATTTGGGGAAAGTGGCGGACAATGAAAAGTTTCATAATATAAGCTAAGATTCCAATTTCATGGCTGAACCTTAACATTACTGAATTTGGGGCAAGTGATGAGGAACAAGGATATTCACACCATAAGCCAAAGATCCAATCTCATAGGTAAACCTTAAACCTTAACATGTTTTAGGCCACTAAGTTTGGGACAAGCAGCAGGAAGCCACAAGTTTCACACCAAGTTCCAGTCCAACCCCATGGCTGAACCACCATATTAGCTTATGAGGTTGAAATTCAACCATGAGACTGTTTGGCCTACAAAAAAAAGCCTTCCAAGGTTAAATTCCCATCAGTGCCATGATAATACAGTGTGCTGTAATACCACTATTGGTTGGATGAAATACCTGGTAATGCAGTAATAATGTAATTCAGTTAGGATCCATTTCACTAATGCATTTAAAAATAAAAAATAAATCCGGCTATGATTATAACCCATATAACAGGAACAAAAATGTAACCCAATTGACAATAGAAGGGAATGACATTATATTAATGTGCACAAGTAAGCAAAACAGGTCAAATTTCTAAAACACAGCAACGTAAAAGTAGACACTGAAAGTAAAAGAAAACCCCCCCTCAAAAAGAACATAAAGGTCTAAAATTAGACTTTAATATTATTGACGTTTTACATTTAAGTGTGTTATGTTTAATGTTATTCTTTAATGTTATGTAACGGTTTTTTTTCAATTGGTTATATGAAATTGAAACAAGCTCTACTTGTATTACATCATCACTACATAGTGGTATTACAACAAAGCTTGGATATTATCCATGTATCACTTGGCAAGTTTTGAACCTTGGTTTCCTCGTTAAATGTTGAGGAATCTAACAGGTTGAACTGACGCTACTTGATAAAAAAATTCAGTTTACACAGGTTTTTATGACGGATTCCGGTCTCCTCTTAACAGGGTTTGAACTTAGGTCTCTTGGATGAAAACCCAAAGACTTATCACTACAATATCTCTCACAGTCCATGTTAAATGGGTTTTCATATATGAATATTTTTATATTTTAAGTATTATAAATATAAATATAACCAAACCAAACCAAACATTTTCCAAACATCCAAACATTGAGAGTTTCCTACTTCATTCAAAATTAACATTTTAAACCTGATAACTGTGTATAACCTAAGGAAAGATATAAAAACCTCTCCAAATGCCATGAAGGCCTCAAAAATAAAGAACTTTATATTATTATTATTATTATTATTATAATACAGAGTAAAACAAAATAATGTACCATAAAGGCCTTAGAATAAGTATCTCAAAATATGTTCTCCAAATATCTAGTTTTCTAGCCATCACTAACTCTCCATGTACCATATGGGACCAGCAGAGTAGCAGAAGGGTGAAACCAGCAGCCGCCAACAGCCGGAGAGTGGAGCAGCAGTCTCCAAGTGCGGGGAGGGAGGAGATGTCGATGGGCGGGAAGTCGTCTGCAGGGGAGCCCGGGAGCGGCTACGGTTCGTGTCTTGGGCGCAGCGGAGCAATCGAAGGGCACCAGGGATCCGGAGGTGCGGAAGCGTCCGGACCCATTGAAGAAGACCGGGTTGTTGACGGTGTCAGTCGGGGTAAGGACCCACCAGACAAAGGGGGTGGTGGGGCTCAAAAGTCTTATGCCCAGGCAGCGGCCTCGAAACCCTAAACGGGTTTTTTACCAAAGAGTTGTTTCCGGTTGGGGATGAGCTGGACATCCCGACGGAAGTTCTTTCAAGCTTCATGGAGTTTGAGAAATTTACCCTCATAGGCAAATTCATTGGCGGCCGTCCCGACATGGAAACTATCCGAAAGTGGGCAGCAAGCAAATGGAGGACTTCTGGTCATATGGAGCTAGCGGCCCTATCCCGAGGTTTTTTTGCCATTAGACTGAACAATAAGGAGGATTACTATAAAATTTTGGTCGGCGGGCCATGGTTTCTGGGCCGCAGAAGTTTATTCCTTAGGAAGTGGGACATGGATTTCAGTCCTGATACCCATAACATCAACATTGCCCCAATATGGGTTAGGCTCCCGAATCTTCCCCTCTTTGGCTGGCATGAAAATGTCATAAGGGGTATTGCGCGCTCCATTGGGGAGTTGGTCACCATTGACCCACCCACCCGAGCTCGAACAAGGTTTGTCCAAGCCCGTTTTTGCGTTCTGGCAGATTTGGAGGCGGAACTCCCAACTTTCATCACTCTTCGGTCTGGAGGTACCTTTCTTCATAAACAAGCTATTGTCTATGAAAATAGACCAGCTTTTTGCCCCCAGTGTCGGTCCCAAGGGCACCTCCAATCCCAGTGTCCTCTTCAAAAATTGGGTAAGCAGAAGCATGAAAACGACAACCCCCTGGAGCATGGGGAAGGTCAGGCGAAGCAGTCAAATCTTCCAGATGCGAAGGGTCATGAATCTCCAGGCCCCTCTAGAGTCTGCGTCGGACTCTCTCAGCCTCGAAGAGAATCCCACTCTCCAATCGGACCCCGAGCAACTTGAGGCTGACAATCAGCAAGGAGCAGACTCCCACTTGGAAAGTGAATCGCAGGAAGAGAAGGAACGGACCCCATCCCAAATTGTGACTCAGATTGTTTCTCTGCCCCAAGATATGGGTCATCCCGATTTCAGCCAGTCGCAGACGATGCTAGAAGATTACCTCTTAGGAAGGAGGGGTGAACAATCCGGTCACATTAGCCCCCGAAACACGAGGAGCCGAAAGCAAAGTGTGGATTTTGGTAGTGAGAGGAAGCAGGGCCGTCCTCCTAACAAAGACAAAGTGGGACAAAGAGACAACAAATGACGTTGCAAATGGAACCCAACGTTTGCTGGTTCTGGATGACTGTGGCGCTCAGACGGACGAAGCGCATGCATCAAAACCTCCCCCTCAACAAGGAAGGGGAGGCAAGAAAAACCTCAAACTGTCCAGATGAAAGTCCTCTCATGGAATGTGAGAGGACTGAACGGTGCAACCAAACGAAGGTTAGTGGCTGATCTCCGTAGGAGGACTAATCCTTCCATCCTTATTTTGCAAGAGACCAAGGTCGATGCTATCTCCTCTGATAAAGTTGCGAAGGCCATTTGGGCCAAGGCAAATTGTCTCGTCCAGCCCTCGCAGTGGGAACAGCGGGAGGACTCATGGTTCCGTGGGACCCTTCGAGGTTTGAGGGCAGCCTGCTATCAACTTCCAACAGAATCATCAATGTACTGTTCCAGTCCAAAACCACCAATTTTTCCCTGGATTCTCGTCCAACGTTTATGCTTCAAATTCTGCCACAGAGAGAGCAGAAATGTGGAAAGCTATCTCTCGTATGAGGGAGAATTTTAGTAATTTTCCTTGGGTTTTAGGGGGTGACTTCAATTGTCCCCTTCATCCTTCGGAAAAAAAGGAGGATCCGACCACTTCAACCGCAGCTTGGAGGACTTCAGGGATTTTGTCTCTACTAATGGCTTGCTCGACATCGAACTCAAAGGGGCTTCCTTCACTTGGAGTAACAGAAGGATTGGGAGCGGTTTGATTCAAGTCAAGCTCGACAGATTTTTTATGTCCCAAGAAGCCATTCCTATCCTTGGCGGGGCTATCCTTTCGGCTCTTCCAAGGATTGGGTCTGACCATAACCCTATTTTCTTGGAGGCGGATGATGGGCCTATTTTTAAAACCCCCTTCAGATTTGAATCCATGTGGATCTCTCACAAGGACTTCAAAGGTTTGGTTTCAGCGTGGTGGCAATTGAAGGTGGAAGGAAATGCTCCTAAGAGGGTGGCTCTAAAGCTCAAAATGGTCAAAGAAAAGCTGAAAGTTTGGAATAAAGAGGTTTTCGACAACATTTTTGAGTCCAAAAAATCCATCTCTGAGAACCTGAAGGTTTTGGAGGAAAGGATGGAACTCGAAGGTTACACTGAGGGTCTCAGGGAGGAAGAGCGGAGTCTTTTGGTGGACTTTCATTCTATTCTCGCTAGGGAGGAAACGTTCTGGCGCCAGAAATCTCGTGACCTTTGGTTGAAGAATGGAGACACCAACACGAGGTTTTTCCACGCGTCTACTATGAGGCACAGAGGGGCCAACAAGATCAGAGAAGTGGCTTGTAAGGATGGGCGCATTACCAGGGAGATAGAGGAAATCAAGAGCGAAGCGGTTGACTTTTTTTAGGATTTGCTTGGCACTCCTCCGGACAACAACCTTCAGGTCCAGAAATCTCTGCTCGCCAATTTTTTGACTAAAGTCCCCCATGAGGTAAGCATTAAGCTTTTGGAACCTTTTTCCTCATCCGAGATTAAGGAAGCATTGTTCTCCATGCAACCAGATAAGGCCCCCGGCCCCGATGGTTTCCCCCCCTGATTCTTCCAAGTCATGTGGGAGGTCATGGGTCCGGATGTGTGCGATGCTATTCAGGTTATTCAAGCTTCTGGATCCATCCACCCGAAACTCAATTCCACCTTTCTTGCCCTCATTCCTAAGTCTCCTCGCTTGCAAAAGTTTCTCTGACTATCGGCCCATCAGCCCGTGCAATGTTTTTTACAAGATTCTTACCAAGTCTATAGCCAATAGACTCAAAACAATCCTCCCCATCCTGATTGATCCTTGTCAGGGAAGCACTGTTAAAGGCAGAAACATTCTTGATGGTGTCATCACTATCCATGAGACCCTTCATTCCGCTTACCGCTCCAAGAATGCCGCTCTTTTTCTTAAGCTCGACATGAACAAAGCCTTTGACCGGGTTGATCAAAATTTTTTGTGTGCAGTCCTCCTCAAGTTCGGCTTTCATCCCCACTGGATTGACCTTGTCTACAGTTGTATATCCACTCCCTTTTTTCTGTCCTGGTCAATGGGTCCCCAGCTGGGTATTTCCAAAGCGCCAGAGGCCTCAGACAGGGCGATCCTTTATCCCCCATCCTTTTCATTCTTCTGGCGGAGGTTCTGAGTTGGTCCATGAAAGAGGCTCTTCGTCAGAACAAGATTTCTGGCATTTTGCCGACTTCTAGAGTTGATCCTGTCACTCATCAACAATTTGTGGATGACACCCTCATCTCCACTGGGGCATCCGTTGCCCAAGCCAAATCGCTCAAGCGGATCCTGTCCCGTTATGAGCAAGCTGCAGGGCAAAAGGTCAATTACATCAAGAGCAAAATCTATTTTATTAACACTCCCTTGCGCAGGCAACTTCGGATTGCTAGAATTCTTGAATGCACTATTGATTCCCTGCCTACGTCCTATCTGGGGTTGCCTCTATCTTATAGCGGGCGGGCGAGTGGGGATATGTGGAACATGATTCTTGAGCGCCTTCACAAGAAACTCGAAACTTGGAAGGGCAAACTCCCGTCGCAAGCCGAAAAAGCCACCCTTACCAAAGCTTGTCTTTAGGGGATCCCGACCTACTTCATGTCGGTGTTCATGCTTCCGGTTGCAGCTCACTCCAAAATTGAGAAGATTCAGAGGACCTTTCTATGGTCTGGCAGCGAAGAGAAATCTAGACTCCCCCTTGTTGCCTGGGACAAGGTGTGTTCGAGGATAGACCAAGGCGGTCTGGGGTTGAGAAGATCAAGACTTATGAATTTGGCTCTGATAGCGAAGCACGCTTGGAGGATTCTATCTAGCGACCCGGTGGAGTGGGTTAAGCTGGTTAAAAAGAAGTATCTTGGCCCCATTTCCTTCTTGGATGCTGAGACCTCCTCCGTGGCGTCGACCTTTTGGAAATCTGTGCTCCAAACCCGACATTTGATCAGCCTGGGAGCCCGCTGGATTTTGGGTGATGGCAACCTCATTTTCTTTTGGAAGGACAGGTGGGCGACTGAAGAAGCCCTTGGGTCGAGGGCGGATCTCGCTGGGCTGAGAGGTTTGACTGACCCTAACTCCCAACTCAGGGTGGCAGAGTTCATAGACCGGAGCACCCGTTTTCCTCGGTGGAAGATTCCAGTTGTGGAGGGGTTTAATAATGAGGTTACCTTTCTTGCAAATATCCTCCAGTCGGTTTTAATTCCTTCTGCCAGGAGGAATGACAGAATCATCTGGAGTGGTACGGAGGATGGGCTTTTTTTTGTTAAATCAGCTTATGAGTTTCTTACCACCAAGACTGCTCTGGACTACAGGTGGAATACTGTGTGGAGGAAAGGAGTCGTCCCTAAAATCAACTTCTTTGCATGGATTGCTTTCCACAACAAAGCCTTAACAATTGACAACCTTCACAAGAGAGGTTTTGCCTTCCCCAACAGGTGTTACTTGTGTCTTGCATATTGCGAGACGAGGGATCATTTATTCTTGCATTGCCCGTTTTCCCACTCTGTTCTTAGTATTGTCCTATCCTCCTTCCAAATCCTATGGTGCTCTCCCCGTTCCCTCATAGATGCTTTCCACCAATGGCCTAATCCTTTCAAGAATCCCAAACTCCGCTTCCTCCTCGAGGCCTCCTTCCATCATTCAATTTGGCAAATTTGGTTAGAGAGGAATGCCAGAATCTTTGGCGGAGCTCCTAGAGGGCCCCCTCTTGTTGCTCAAAGGGCGTTGTCCTACGCCATCGAGAATTCTATTGTTGTTCCCAGTCCCCGTCCCTACCTTCCGAGCGAAGAAGCGATTCTCAAAATGATGAATCTCTGGCCGTTTCTGGAGGTTGTTAAAGGGCCCTGTCGAAGGAATATTGTTTGGACCAAACCCCCCGTGGGGTGGATTAAATTAAACTTTGATGGAGCGGCTAAGGGGAATCCTGGGCCCGCTGGTGCTGGGGGTGTTGTCAGAGATCATGATGGGAATCTTGTGATGGCCTATTGTGAAGATTTGGGCTCCCAGACAAATCACTATGCCGAAGCCCGAGGCGCTCTGAAAGGTATTCGGATACTCTCTGAGGATCCTCGGCCTCTTATTATTGAGGGTGACTCGCTCAACATCGTGAATTACCTTCTTGGCACCAAAAATCCATCTTGGAAAGTCTACAACATCATCCTCGAGGCAAGAACGCTTCTCTCCTATCGTGGTAGGTGGAAAGCAAATCATACTTTGAGAGAAGGTAATCGCGTGGCTGACCACATGGCCAACAAAGGGCTCGCGACCACGTGTCCGGTCGTGTGGCGGTCTCGCTTCCCATCCGAGGTGGAAAGGTTGGCCAGAGCAGACATCCATTCATGAAGCTTTCCTTGCGCAGTTTTTGGAAAGCCCCCTCCGACGAGTTTTGGTGTGGCGTGGCAATTTTGTCTACTTAGCTGTCCATGGTGTCTTGTCTGTTTTGCTTTCCTCGTTTCATTTCTTCGGGCTCTACTTGGTGTTCCTTCGGTTTTGTCCTGTTTCTTTTTCGTTGGGTTTCCATGCCTAAAAGCCCTTTTTACAGTTTCCAAGTCTTTAGCATTAGGATGGCTTTACTTGCAATTAGGCTTATTGTTACAGCCAAGAGGTATGATGCATCATTAGAAATATGGCTAATTTTGTACATAAGGTTTTGGGATCCTCTATAAAAACCCACTGTTAATATATTAAAATAATTACCAAAAAAAAAATCTCTCCATGTACCATAAAGGCCTTAGAATAAGTATCTCGAAAAGCTAACAAAACTCATCAAACCATCTAATACAAAAAAACATATTTTCAAGATGCAAAACAATTGTATCGGAATGCTATTAAATAGAAAATCAAAAGAGGCAAATTGTTGAAATGTGTAATTTTTCCTCATTGATAAAGGCTGACAATGTAATCTCATGTACACCTATGGGCAAACATTGCATTCATTAACAATGTTCAATGTATTAGCCTCTAACTATTTAACCCAATAATATTAATCTTATCATATCCTAACTCTAATGTTGGTTATGTAATTAAATGTAATTTGTTGAGGAATTTATACACCTAAACTGATCCATTGTATCAGTCAGATATTTATCTTGATTATTAATGTTGGATGTTGTTGGTTACAAATCTGCCATAGGAGGGATTTGGTCTGTTTTTTGCGCCCTAGACCAGCCCAACACTTTGAAAGGCCGAAAGGAAGAGATGCCTTCCGTGCCAATCTCCGGAGAAGGTTGGCTCCTATACTACACTACTTGGGGTTTTAGATTAGGGAACTGGAAAGAGATTGGGAAATTGCAGAAAGAAATGTAAATTGCATAGCAGTAACAGTGGGGAAGAACAAGCAGCACAATCACTTATCTATATCTAAACCAGCAGCTATCAACACAGAGAATGAAACAAAAACTAACACTGCGCTTACTTCCCTATGTATCCTTTGGAAAAATTCCAGGTTCACTTATCTTCTAATGCTTAAATCCAGATAACAAAATTACAGCAATCAGAAAAATAAATGAAATTAGCATAAATGCTTGCCAAAGGCGTCATACAAAGAAGATACAGAGTCAGAGCCAAGAATTCTTAGTATTGATGCAAAAGTTTGAATACAACAGCTTTCTAGCAATATGTTCCCCCCTTTTTTCATTACAATGTGTGGGTTTTTATAGAGGACCTCACCTCTGAAACATTAATGACAAAGCACACAAGGTCGTTGGGGTAGCTGGGATTTGACCCCTATCGGGCGCTTCACGAAGTGTAGTGCGGATCGAGGGCCTTCTGGGGAAGTGCGCAGACATGGTGCATTTTGAATTTTGCCGCTGGGAGCTCACATCAGCCATTATGAGACCCGACCTCTGATGAGATTTGTAGTTGAGACTTCCCCTCTCATTACTGCAGTTGGTAAGGGGGTCTCTTTGGGCGTTGCATTGCCACTTTGACGGGACGGGTAGAAGATTTGCTTCGTGCGCCATGAAGACGCCTTGGATTTATACCCACCCTCTTTTCCTATGGAAGCGTGCCCCTCGAGAGTAGCATTGGTGTCAGAAAACGCTTAGGGGGAGCGTCGCTGAGGTTTTGACCTAGATCGCACCTAGGCTGGAAGTTCGCCAAAAATGCAAATTCGCTGGGAATTTTGGTTGAACCGGCGGTTCGTTGTGGCTGTGGCTTGGGGGGAGGGGGGGGGAATCAGTTTGCCTAAGTTTAAAACAAACTTCGTTGGGCGTGGTTCGCTTGGATTGAACCCAAAGGGGAGGTTTGCTAGAGACTTGGGCCGAATTGCAATTTCACAGTGTTGAGAAGTGAAGAATATCCTAATTCTATGCCTTGAATAACTCTTTGACCAAACTGGCACTTCGCTATGGATGGTTGCTTCGCCGGAAATGGGCCCCGAAGTGGAAGTTCGGCCACCTTGCTGCCCGAAGTGCATGCTTCGCCAAGTCTAAGTCCGAACTGGCACTCCGCTGGAGATGGTTCGCTGAAAACACTGGCCGAAGTGCAACTTCGGCAATTTTTTGGGCGAAGTGAGGCCAAATTGCCTTAGACTTTTCTTCATCGTCGGGATGGGAGTTCGCTAGAATCGAGGCCGAAGTTGAGGTTCGACACTTGAATAACCCGCAGTTCGCTGGCCTTGAGAGCGAAGCGCTCCTCATGCCTTAGCTGATTTTCCAAGCCCGAAGTGGACTTTTTGCCTATTTTCTTAGCGAAGCTGCCTATTAACCCCTTTTTTGAGCGAAGTTGTCCTCTTTTGCCTTCTTTTGCTAGCAAAGTTGCCTTATACCTGAAATGGACATGGGGGCAAGCGAAAGACATGGGGGCAAGAGAAAGGCGGGTACTTGTTGCGCCGAAGCGCCATGGAAATGCCAGAAGAGCGAAGAAAACTATATACGGAGAAGGAGAATTTAAACATGAAAAACAAGCAATATTTCAAAATTTTACCCCTTGGACAAAATGTGACAAAATTGTCAACAGATGCCTAAGTGTATCGTCTCATTTTTACGTTTAATTGTTCTTTCCTTTCACTCCCTATTCCTCTTTGCTATAATATTTGAGAAAGGGTTGTTTTGTTTGAATAAATCATTGTGAATCCAAGACAAATGTACAAGGCATACTTGCAACAAAGCTTTAAAATGTTCCAACACAACTTTACCAAGACAAATTAAGGACTATCAATTTCATAGAGAAGACCAAAGTCTTTCAATAGAGTCAAGTAATACTAGAAATAAGTCATGTGACAAAATCCCCCAAGATGAGAGCACCACTTAGAGAGGGCAAAGTCTCATCAACCACTTTGTGGGCAAAGACGATTACAAGTAATACTTCATATAATTGATGATAATTACAATGACAATATCCCTTCTTTATATATCCATCTTCTAATTCTACTTTGACGAGTTGACTACTAAACCCTCATCCCAACTCATTATTATAATATAATAATATAACCAACCTTGGGTTATGTGTGGCCCATGCCAACTATCTATAATACCCTTATACAATATAATATCATATCCCCATATACCTATTCCTAGGTACCATAACAAACTTATTTTGTGTGATAACTACATGTACCATTAGAAGATCCAAATTCATGGCAAATTTATGCCATTTATTAGTAGAAGAAATATCAATGGCATACAACAATGTTGACACCTTTAAACTGAACAAAGAAATTGATGCTATTGAAGATGGTTTGTAAATCAAGATAGATAGCCTGTAAACTAGTTGCTTATTAGGTGGTTGTTGCCACATTTTGCACGGGGTGCCATGTCTTCTTTTTTATTCTAAGTATGCTGCTCTCCCTTCCCTCCTCCTCCTTTCCCTTTCTCCACTATCCCCTTTCTCCCCTTCTGTCAGTTTCATTCCCGTCATTTCCCCTTTTTCCTCTTGTACTTTCTTCGGTCAATTTCCCAAAAAAGAGCAAAAGGTCCCTGAAAATTTCTAAGTCTAAGAGCGCAACCCGACTTCGCAGCGAAGTCGGGGTGCGCCCTTAAGTTTGAGCGCACTCGGGGATGCGAAGTGCGAAAAATGACCGAAATTTGGCTAAGTGCCAGAGCGCAACCCGACTTCGCAGCGAAGTCGGGGTGCGCTCTCATTTCTGTGCGCAGTCTGAGCAGCAAGCAAAACTAGCTAAGTGTGGAGTGCGCAACCCGACTTCACAGCGAAGTCCCTCTAACTTGTGCGCACTTGGGCAGGATGTTGCAAGCAGCCCAAAAACTGTCTAAGGCACGGAGGCCTCCCCAACTGCGTTGATTCCCCCTTGCGCTGTTTAATTGCGCTCCAATTCCGGGCGAAGTCGGACATGAAAGAGAGACTGCCTTTCAAGGCAGATTCATCCCTTATCAGATTTTGACAAGTGTCCAGCCTCGGGATTCGAGTCGGAGATGTGACGGGGAAAGGACAGGCGTGAGCCAAATTATTATACCGCAGCTACCCTCATTTAAGCTGACTCAAAGTTTCATCTACCGCAGCTACCCGCATTCAAGCTGACTCAAAGTTTCATCTACCGCACTGCCACGTAGCTGCCAAGTTTTCAGGTGGACCTTGCTGCAAGTACAGTCCCTATCTACAGCAGCTCTTTTGCCGCTTTTGTCAACTTTGTCAGCTATTGTCGAGTCTGGGATCCTGTGCCCGGAGTTGTAATCGGGGGAAATTGCGCTATAAATAGCTGCGCCATATCATTGTAAAAGGGTGGAAGGGGGATATACTGCTAGGGAACCATTGTAGTTGTACGTTTGCTTCTGAATACAAGATACACTTGGCTCTATTGATTGTTCTTGTTCTTTATGCTGCCTTTATTTAGCATTTATGCCTCATGTTGCTTATGTTATTGCTTACTGTTATTCTGCTATCTGGATATCGGTATTTGATGATTAAGTATTCTTGGAATGCATAGTTAGAGGATACATAGAATGAATGACATTGGTAGTTTCTGTAATGTATTCTGTATTTAGTTGTTGTTAGTAGTGGTGATTGATAGTTGTTGTGCTGCTTATCCTCCCCACCCAACACAAATCACATTTATATTTCTTTCTGCATTTCTAATTTCTTTCCTGCACTCTGAGCTTAAAACCACTTGAGAAAACATATAGGAAGTCGGCCTTCTCCGGAGATTGGCACGGAAGGCATTCCTTCCTTCCGGCCTTTCAATCTGTTGGGCGAATCTAGGGCGCATTGCACTAAATCCTATCCTAGTGGCAGATTCGTAACCAACAGTTTCTCTGGCACGCCCGGTGGGACCCGAAAGTTTCCCACCCAAAACGAGAATCGAAGCATCGGTGTTCGCTTCATTCTTTGTTAAAATCGGAACACTTGGCGACTCTGCAAGTACCCGAATATTCTCTGAGTCCGTGAGACCGGTCCAAGCGCCTTCATGCATACAAGAAGGTGGAGAGCAAGGAATCCGGGAAACCAGCCTGATCTCTACGAAATTGACATCAACGCTCCTGGAGAGCGCGTAAGGCTGGCTGACTACCAAGCCCGCATAGACGAATCCGAAACCGAAATCGAAGAGGCCGAAGTTGAAGAGCAACCTACATCTTCGGACGGCACCGATACCGAGTACACGACCGGAGGGGAAGAAGACATGGTTGCTCAGCAAAATGATGACGACCTCTTCCCAGCGGTTGACTCCACGGGGCCCTTGGCCCTAGTCGGACAAGAGGCTGTACCCCCCACTGCCTTGAAGGCCATCCCTACTTACGATGGCTACGGCAAAACGGCATATGAACACATCCAGGACATTCTGGCCTTGGCTGCGCTACACTCTATTACAGATGAGAGTGTCAAGACCCGTCTACTGGCTCTTTCTCTGAGGGGGAAGCTGCTCTATTGGTGGAGATCTTTGCCAGAAGGATCTATCACGGGGTGGCCTCAGTTGGCAGGCAGGCTTGTAAAAGGATGCAACGAGTCTGCCGACCCCTCTTCATTATTGCATCAGTTTCAGAGTATCCAACGCCACCCACAAGAGGAGGTATCAGACTTCAACATAAGGTTTGCGAGGTCTTGGAAAAGAGTACCTCGCGAACTGCGACCTTCGGCGGGTCAAGCGGCACACTATTACTTGAGGTCTTTCAATTCGGATATCTGTCTACTCCTTAAGATAGCCCGAGTCGATACCTTCCCTGCCCTATACGAAGCTGCCCAACAAGCAGAATTAGATATAATCTCCATAGGCAGACTTCCACATAGAGTGCAGCCCCCCATTTATCCTGATTTTCCTCAGTCCCAGTATCCATCGGCCTCTGGTGTGATGCCATCATCCTCAAGTCAGCCCCCCCAGCAGCCATGGAATCCAGCGCCAGTTATAAACCCCTACGGCCCGCCTCAGATTCATTATCCTAACCCACCACCTCCGCCTCCGCAGTATCCCGCACTCCCAGCTCCCCCTCATTACGCAGCGTATTCTGCACCCCCGCCATTAGCTGCAATACCTCCGCCGGCCCGGTTGGCGCCTGCAGATAATGATATTCAGAATAAAATCCTCCAAGAGGTACGGGCTCTGGCCTCTGGGTATCATACTATGTCCAACGATATGACGATAATGAAGAAGAAGCAAGCCCAGATGGAGTTCCTTCCAAGGAGATCATATCCTCCTCCGGCGCTAACAAAAGATCAAGCTGCACAAGCTCAAAGACACCCCCCGGCAAGGAATGCTGCCAATGAGGATCAACCTGGCACTTCTGACCAGGTTAACTGGTGCTCGACGTGCAACGATCCACACTCAGAAGAGGGTTGCACGCTGCATCAGCATTATCTTCAGACCCTGGCTGGCAGCGCCATAGAGGATGAAGCATACATGATCCTGGACGATGAAGGCAACTTTGCCGTCCCAGAAGATGATCCTGCGTTGCTCCTGACCAAGGAAGGCAGAAAGCCCATTGAGGCTGCCGCGGCCCAAGCAAAGCCGTTGAAGGTATACACCAGAAGAGAGAAGGCGCAACCTGCTGGGCTACCACCTGACAAGTCACTGTGGCCTCCTGCAGCCAAAGAAAGGTTTCCTACGCTCAAGGCTCCCGCGGTGAAAGCCCCCGCAGCTCAGCCTCCAGCCGAAACAAAAGAACAAGCTCAAGAGAAGCTGAGGTATCCGTCGCTGACGAAGAGACAGAGAGTCGAAGCCACGCAGCAATACCGGACCAAGTATGAGCCTGCGAAAGAAATAGAGGGAGCCAGCACTTCAACCTACAGTATAGTTGATGAGCTAAAGAGGACCCCTGCGAAGATAAGTATGTACGAGGCTCTTCTGCTCCCAGGGCAAGTTGATCTGCTGCAGGAATCCTTGAAAAGCATAAAATACGGGAAGCCGACGCAGCCTGCTGTGTTAGCTCAGCCCCTGACAGTTTCTGCCACCGGGAAAAACAGGCCACCTCCTTTCTATCTGTCATTGCGGATGGAAGGCTACATAGTACACAACTGCATGGTGGATTCTGGTGCTTCCACGACTGTCATGCCGAGAGCCGTCTGCGAAGAGATCGGTATGGAATATACAAGGAGCAGCCAAGGTGTGCTGCAGCTAGACGGCACCCCTGTCAAGACAGTTGGTGTCATCAAGGATATCCCGATCCGACTGCATAAAGCCCTCGACATAGTGGTCATACAGGAAGTCGTTGTGGTCGACTTGGAACCCTACTTCGGCATGTGTCTCTCCAGGGAGTTCACTGCAAAGCTGGGTGGATATCTGTCTCTGGATTACTCGCATATGGAAGTGCCCTTCAAAGGAAGGAGACTAAAGATCTATAATGAAAAGCCTTCCACATTTCTAGTAGAGAAGATACCCGGAGAAGAGCCACAAAACGGCATGGTTCAGTTGACAACTGAAGAACTGGTAGTGGTTGATATGACAGAAGAGGCCCTTGAGCTGTTACAAGTAGAGGATGAGTTCTCCTTGCTGGACTTCAATGCCATGATTGAGACCGAGCAAGGTTGTTACTCCGTCACCCAGCCTGAAAGACTTGACCAGTCAGCAAGGAAAGAGGTTGGACCCGCACCAAAAAAGCTATGGAAGTTGTTCTTTGATGGCGCCCGATGCAAAAATGGCGCCGGTGCGGGTGTACTTCTGGTTTCCCCGTCCGGAATCCAGAAGGACTACACTTACAGGCTGGCTTGGAGCTGTACTAATAACGCGGAGTATGAAGCTCTGTGCTTGGGTTTGAGAAAGGCAAAGAGACTGGGGGTGAGACATTTACAGATCTTTGGCGACCAGATTACGAATAAGTGCGCCTCCAAGAAGCATTACCTCAAGGCGTATCGTAACCGTGTCTGGGACCTGATGGAGTCATTCGACTCTTTGAATGTCAAAGCCATATCACGTGAGAAGAATAAACACGTTGACATTCTGGCGTCTGTTGGAGCCAAGTACGTTCCGGCTGATGACACTGTCCAGAAGCCGAAGCCGGTTCGTACCATCTACAGGCCTTCTGTGCCTGATAAAGACACCCACTGGCAGGTGTTTGATTGTGACGAGGATATCGTCACTTTTTTTATTAACGAAGCAAGTACTATAGAAGGTAGAGACCCTGATGACGAGCAGTACGAGGGGTTGATACAGTTAAAAAACAATCATGTCCCGAAAGGACTGATTACCCTAGAGAGTCTCTTTGATCAGAACGATAGGGCAATATCCCACAGAATCAAAGTAGACCCCAAGCAGTACGTGGACCTGGAACTGGAACCTGGAAAAACAATCAAGGTCGGGACGGACTGCACTGAAGAGGAACTGGAGCAGATCAGATCTTTATGCGGAGAGTTCCTTGATATTGTGGCCTGGTGCTACCAGGACTTGAAGGGGTATGACAGAGAGATGATCCAGCATACCATAGAGCTGGAAGATAATGCAAGACCTTTCCGACGAAGCAAAGGGCAGTGAACCCGAAAATTGAAGCAATGATGAAAGCAGAGCTCTTAAAGATGCTTGGAGGCCAAAATCATCTACCCCATCAAGCACTCATCTTGGGTCGCGAATTTGGTCCCTGTGAGGAAAAAGAATGGAGACATCCGCCTCTGCGTGGATTTCAGAAACCTCAATCAAGCCTCACTGAAGGACCATTATCCGCTTCCCCAAATTGATCAGATCCTCCACATCGTTGTTTGGAGCACAGAGGTTCTCTCTCTTGGACGGATTCTCTGGATACAACCAAATATGGGTAAAGGACGAAGATCAGCACAAGACAGCGTTCACCACCAAATGGGGAACGTTTGCATATCAGCGCATGCCCTTCGGCCTGTCTAATGCCGGCGCTACGTTTCAAAGAGCCATGGACTTGGCGTTCCGAGAGCTGCTCAACAAGGTCATTGTCATCTACTTGGATGATATGACTGTATTTTCTCACAGGAGAGAGGACCATGCTTCCCACTTGCGGCAAATATTTGAGAGATGTCGTGAATTCGGCATTTCCATCAACCCGAAGAAGTCAGTCTTCGCGGTAAAGGAAGGTAAGCTGCTAGGACATGTCATTTCTGAGAAAGGCCTTGCAGTGGATCCTGACAGAGCAGAAGCCCTTCTCCGCTTACCCATCCCAGTCGACAAGAAGGGGTTACAATCATTCTTCGGCCAAATCAACTTCGTGAGGAAGTTCATACCGGACTTCGCACAAGTAATTAAGCCCATGGCCGAACTCCTAAAAAAGAATGCCGAATTCTTGTGGACTGACGAAAGAAAGCAAGCCTTCGAAGAGATCAAGGCCAGAATCGCGCAAGCTCCGGTGTTGATAAATCCAGATTATTCCAAGGATTTCATCCTATACGCGGTGGGAGAACCCGAGAGTTACGCCGCAATCCTGACTCAGAAGGGAGATGATGGCGAAGAACGCCCCATAGCGTTCTTAAGCCAGGTGATTCAGCCGCATGAAGAAAAGTATAATTTTATTGAGCGGCAGGTGCACGCAGTCATGAAATCCCTCAGGAAGTTCGGGCACTTCGTCTCCCAGAGCCGGATAACTGTCTTCGTGATACATCCGGACGTCAGGAATTTCATCGTACAAGGGGAGCCAGGTCACAAGAGGGCAGGATGGATAGCCAAAATCCAAGAATTTGACATCGAGGTACGGCCAACGAAGCTGATCAGAGGCCGAGCCTTGTGCCAAGAGCTGGCCCGAAGCGCTGCAGCTGAAATCTCTGCCTGCAAGTGGGAAGATCCGATAGCAGAAACTAACCTTGCCAACTCCTTATCAGAGGAAAGTGATTGGACGAATGACCTGGTGCGGTATTTTAGCACAGGGAGATGTCCAGATCATCTCAATGCCTCACAAAGAAGGAGGTTTAGGCTAAACGCCTTGAGATATGTACTGCGCCCCGAGGGGCTGTATTTCAAAAACATTGACGGCATCCTGTTGCGATGCGTCAGAGAAACGAGATAAACCAAGGGTCCTCGGAGAATTCCACTCCGGGATGCACGGGGACATCATTCTGGGAGGCCTACGGCCTTAAAAATTATCAGAGCTGGGTATTATTGGCCCACTCTCTTCACAGACGCACATGCGGTCTGTATTAAATGTGAAAAATGCCAAAGGTTCGCTGGCAAGAACAGAAAGGCACCCTTGCCCCTCAAGCCAATTCAAGTCGAGACTCCGTTTCAGCAGTGGGGTCTAGACTTCATCGGGGCCATCACGCCTAACTCTGCAGCGGGACATAAGTTCATCCTTACCGCCACCGATTATTTCACTCGGTGGGCAGAGGCGATCCCCACTAAGCACGCAGACCAAGAAACGGTCATTGGGTTCCTTGAGAGCCTCATCACCCGTTTCGGGGTCCCGGAGGCAATAGTTACAAACAATGGTCCGGGGTTCGCAAGCGTTGTACTCACGGAGTTCACCAACAAATACGGCATCTATCACAAGATGTCCTCGAACTACTACCCGCAAGGGAATGGCCTGGCCGAGTCCACTAACAAGAATCTACTGAAGATTGTTAAAAAAACAGTAGAGAGAAACAAGAGGACATGGCACCTACTCCTGAATCGGGCGTTGTGGGCGGATCGCATATCGTTCAAGAAGTCTATCAAGACATCCCCCTACGCGCTCGTGTATGGCAAGGAGGCAGTTCTGCCTACCCACATAGAGATGCCCGCACTCTGGATGTTAGATGAAGAAAAGGGCGACGGGGATCCAGTGGACGCCAGACTTTGCCAACTATTGCGGTTAGAAGAAGAAAGGGAAAAGGCATACCAGGCCTTTACTAAACATGCCGAGGTGACCCAGAGCTGGTTTGCGAAAGGCACCACCACCCGAGTTTTCAAAATCGGGGACCTAGTGTTAAAGTGGGACTCACTTAAAGCAAAGTCGGGCAACCATGACAAATTTGATGCCCTCTGGGAAGGTCCCTATCAGATTGCTCGGGTAAACCAATTCAATGCATTCGTGCTTCGGGACATGGCGGGACAGCTTCTCCCCATTCCTGTCAACGGTTTCCACCTGAAAATTTACCACCATTGAAGGCACCCAAGGGGTCCTTCCTTGTACATATTCCTTTCCTGCATTTTAGTTTATGACAGAATGTACATATTTCTTTCAGTATTCAGCTTTTAGTTTTCAGAGCCTAAGTGAAGCATAGAGCAAACCCCGACTTCGCAGCGAAGTCGGGCATCGCTCCTTGAATAGTGCGACATCGGGAGTTTGAGAGAAGGCAGCTAACAAAAAGCCTCGAAAAATGACTAAGTGTTGGGTGCGCAACCCGACTTCGCAGCGAAGTCGGACTGCGCACCATCTTGGGAGCGCAGTCGGGCAGCGCAGAGCGAAAATTGGCTAAGTGTTGAAGTCGGACTGCGCAACAAATTCTGGGCGAAGTCGGATTGCGCACGTTTTCTGGGCGAAGCCTGAGTGCGCTCTCAATTTCGAGCGCACCTTGAACGACTTGTCGCGGGAAACGAGGGACATAATGGCGAAAAAATTTCTAAGTATGGGCCCAGGCTGCGCAGTGAGGCATAGCGCGAAGTTGGGCTGCGTCCCTCCTTAAAACCCTGGGCCAAAATCTCCCTCGAAGTGTGTGCCCAAGCGGCGGCTGTGACGTCATTGGAAGCACGAGGTCCAAAAAATTTTAAAATAATGATTGCGCGTCTTTCAAAGCAGATGTCATTAAAAAAGCAAGCGCATTAGGACCAACCGCAACCAAGGTACGCCTTCCAAAGAAAAAGCCCACGCACGGCCGCCAAAGAATAACAGCGTTTCCCACCTACTTCGGGCAAATCACTTTAACCCCCTCCCTTGCGCCATTAATGCTGTATTCTTTTTCCTAGAAAAGGGGCCCTGGCATACTCAGAACATTCGAATTATCAAGCCAAGTCTGAGCTGCAAGGCGCAGAATTGAAGAACTAGTAACCAGAATCCCCATCTCTGCCACCACGAGCAGAAAACAGAAAATGGACAAGGGAAAAGCGCCAATGCAGACGCAATCCAGCGATACAGAGCGCGAGGCTGAGGAGCACACAGAATCCAACGCTCATGAGAGCGAAGCGCCACGGGAGCGAACCAGGAGATCCAGGTCAAAAAGAAGCCAAGGGCAAGCTCCACCACCGCCCATCAACCGCCTGGCCGGGTATAGGGACGGCGAGTACTCCATTAGCCTCACCAAGTTGCGGCCAAATATAGCAAAGTGGGCAGGCAAAGTCTCACCCTCGCACCATGTCGGGGCTGCATACAAGTCGAACCTATACTGGTTCTTGTGCCCTCCCATCCACCATTGCCCGGAGCTGGTTGAGTCTATTGTGACATATTACAAACCAGCTACCCGGCAAGTCTGCGACAACCAAGGAAGGGTGTTGTTCACCCTCTTCAAGGAGAGCGTCCAGCCAGCCTTCGCCCCGGGGCTCCAGTACGACCCCAACGCCATTGTCAGAAGAATTAACTTGGACGAGCAGGCGGGCAGATTCGCTCAGAACAGAAGAATGAGGGAGTTTCTTGACTCAGAACTGAAGACCCCGCTACCAGCCGGACAGTGGCCAACAGGCCCTATACCCCTGGAGAGGTTCGAGAATAAATACATATATATTATCCTGGCATGGGTACTCGGCTGCGACACGGATAGAATGGTGCGCCCGTACCAGCTGGCGCTCGCGGAATGCATCTTGCATGGAGAGTTTTATGACTCCACTGCGCAAAGGAGCGGAAGGCGCCCTATTTTCTTTGACTGGGCAGATTGGGTGGCGTACGCCATACATTCGAACCTCGTCAGGTTACAGCAAAAGCAGACAACAGAGTTCCGGCTCTGCTCGTTCCTCACATGGTTGTGCCTGTACCACACGCACTACCGGATTAAGGTACCTGACCTAAAAAAGGTAAATGAGAAGGAAGAGTCGTTGCCTGTATACGAGTGGACAGAAGCCCTGTACAGGAGAGGGTCGTACTACGATTTCAACTTCAAATTTCTAGGTATGACCCTGGCGCTGTTCAACGGCAAGGCATCTCGCCCCCCACTGGCCATGACGAACTACCTGAGGAAGTACAAGTGCGGAGATACCTTCCGGTTGACACAGGGCATTGTGATCAGAATCTACGGATTCAAAGGGAAGTCGTTCCTGCTGCCCTATTTTTGCACTGAGCATCAGTTCGGTATGGAGATATCGCGCCAGATGGACTATGTCGAAGAGGAATTCGGCCAGGGAAAGAAGAGGGGCCATATTTTCAAGTATCCTATTACCTGGGCGAACATTCAAGTGCATGAGATTGGGCAGCATATCTACCTCGAACAAGAACTCCTCAACATGGGCCTGATACAGCTACCTCAGCGCTGGAAATACGACCCGATTGGGGTCAGGGGAAAGTTTGTACATATCTGCCCCCGAGCGGAGATCATGGAGGAAAGGTGCAATAAAAGGTGCGGACTTGCAATCATGGCCGCCATGGCAGGATTTTTACTGTGAAGAAGTGGAGTATGATCCGGAGCGCAATCCAGACCACAGGTTAGACTCGGCAGGCTTCAAAAAATTCCTCTCAAAGGTGGCGCCCCTCAGCTGGGAAAAGGACAAAATTATTGAATGCTGGAAAATGAGGTGTCGCACGCAACACGACAAGTCTAACCGGAGAACATTGGCCGTAGATGATGAATTTTCGGCCTTATATGATAAATACGCCGACAAATGGGAGTCGTTCGCGTTTCGAGATTGCGTTCCCCTAGGCGCCAGAAAGAGATATAAAAGGAAGCCCCCATCCCAGCAATTGCCCATTCAAGGGACTTCCAGCGCGACACCAACAAGCAGTCAGGTGGGCCCAATGTTGCCTCCAGCTCCTGAAGCGTTACCTCAAAAGGTACAAGAGCTAGAAAAGTCAACTAGTGAGGTGGCCCCCCAAAAGGAAAAGGCGCCAGAAGAGTCAACCGGTGGGCCGTCGGCAGCAAGCATTCTTCCGTCAAAACCCAGGTACAAGTTTACCGTGGGAACACCGCTGCCAGCCGCCCCAACCTCCTCCGCCTCCTTCGAGCCAACTGCAGCTCCAGAAGAAAAGAAGAGGAAAAGGAGCGAAAAGGCCAAACGGCCTAAGGAGTCTGCGCAGCAAACGGCCGCAGCACGGACAGTCACGGCCGCGCCGAAAATCATCTCTTTGGACAGCCCTGGGAAAGAAGCAGAAGTTTGGGCAGCAGGCGTCCTTCAAACAGCGGCTCAGGCGGAGCCCGCAGGTACGTCCTCTTCCCCGGTTCCCCAGATCCCAGTTGGCCCTGCCGTAACACCGTCCCCCACTGTATCAGGGCAAGCCTTAGTTGCATCTTCCTTGTCGCATATCTCCCAATCCTTCCACAGTCCCCATTCTTTCGAGCAGTTTGCCCAGGACCCGAACGTTTTCCAAACCCTGAGTCAAACCCTAGACCCCTCGCCTACGGCCAGTGCCGAAGCCGTACCTACATCGCCGCGCCGCTCACCTCCATTGTTCAAAACCCCGCCTTCACCTCCCACTCAGCCGCTCGCTTCCCCTAGGACCCAGTCGCCTTTGAAAGCGACCACGCCTTCTGGGATATCTCCTGCTTCATTGTTTGCGGGAAAGATGCCTCAGCAAGATTTAGTCTCGACGTATCCGATGCTGGCAGAGCTTGAATTCATGGGGGAGCATCTGCAGATTACAGATGATCAGCCTCTGGCAGCGAAGGTCGTAGGGTGTTCCGCCTCTTTCCTCCAGGGCGTCAAACGAAGAAGAGCCGAGGAGATAGCTGCCCTGGTGAAGCGCACCAAGTTCGACTTGGACAGGAGAGTGCTGCGAACTGAAAAATTGATCCCTAAGGTAAAGAAGCCTCTCCGAGAAATGACCGAGGCTGACTATGAACACCGGGTCAAGGAGAAGAATTTTGACGACATAAACGAAGAATACGAAATCAACGGTATTCGCCGCAGAACTGACAATCTCCTTGTTAAGCGACTCGAGAATCAGGAGAAGTTGTTTCAGCTTCAAAATGACTCAAGGCAGCTGGAAGAAGATCTGGCTAAGGCCACCACGCGGTTGGAGTCTGCCCAGCAGGAGATCAAGGACTTGAAAGCACAGCTCGCCGCCGCTCAGCAGGAGGCTACAGCACAAAGAAGAACGGCTGAACAGCTGTCAGAAGAGAAGAGGGCGGCGTTGGAACATGTCTCTCAGCTGCAGGATTCGTTAAGGCAGGCCCAATCTCAGCTGAAGGAGAAGGCGTCCCAGACGACGGCCTTTTCGAAAAACAAGGTCAAAGAGATGCGGGCTGGTTTGCTGCAAGGATGCAGGGCTAATGTTGTCAGGTCCCTGTCCGTCCTGGATTTCGCATCCAGGATCCAAGAAGTATCTACCCAGGGAAAGCCTGTGGTAGAGGAGGCCGAACACCAAGCGAAGCAGTGGCTGGACTTGGCAATGAAAATTGAAGAGTTCGCGCGCAAAGGCCTCCGATTTCCCCCCATGTCCCGAATTGCCCTAGATTGGGCAGATGCAAGGGTAACCTTGCACAATTACTTTGAAAAACAGAAAAAACAAGGGCCGCCAGGAAAATGTTGGACGCATTGAACCATGAAATGAATATTTGCTTGGCCCCCTTCAACACTCTTTCTGAGCTCGGATGCCCGAGCTTCGTCAAGGATGGGGAGTTTCTGCCCCTTGAACAGGTAAAACTGAATTGGCTGTCTTTCGAGGCAGATATATCGGAAATTGACAGTTGGGCCGAGCCAATCCAAGAAGCACAGGTAACTCAGATGGTGTCGAGATATTGCAAGATCAACACCTCCCTTCAGGAGTTGGGAGAGAGATATGACACCATCGATGTACACACGATTGCAGCATTCAGAGCAGCGCTGAAGGATGTCAGCGATTTAGGGCCCTTCCAGGCAGCAGCCTGGGACCAGGCCAAGGCTGCGTACAATCATGTCCGTGAGCGGGAGCAGCCGGCCGAGCAAGAAGGTGACAGTGGTGAGCATTCGGATTCAGAAGAAGAAACTGCTGAAAGTGAATCCGAAGAGGAGCAGTTACCCAAGAAGGGGACGCAAGAGCAGCGGGATGCAGGGGAAGGGAGTTCCTCTGCGCCCAAAGGATAAAGGCCTAGTTCTTTGCGTCGAGGCGAGCTCGACACCCCGCGAGCCGCCAGGAATGTTGCCACATTTTGCACGGGGTGCCATGTCTTCATTTTTATTCTAAGTATGCTGCTCTCCCTTCCCTCCTCCTCCTTTCCCTTTCTCCACTATCCCCTTTCTCCCCTTCTGTCAGTTTCATTCCCCTCATTTCCCCTTTTTTTCCTCTTGTACTTTCTTCGGTCAATTTCCCAAAAAAGAGCAAAATGTCCCTGAAAATTTCTAAGTCTAAGAGCGCAACCCGACTTCGCAGCGAAGTCGGGGTGCGCCCTTAAGTTTGAGCGCACTCGGGGATGCGAAGTGCGGAAAATGACCGAAATTTGGCTAAGTGCAAGAGCGCAACCCGACTTCGCTGCGAAGTCGGGGTGCGCTCTCATTTCTGTGCGCAGTCTGAGCGGCAAGCAAAACTAGCTAAGTGTGGAGTGCGCAACCCGACTTTGCAGCGAAGCCCTCTTACTTGTGCGCACTTGGGCAGGATGTTTCAAGCAGCCCAAAAACTGTCTAAGGCACGGAGGCCTCCCCAACTGCGTTGATTCCCCCTTGCGCTGTTTAATTGCGCTCCAATTCCGGGCGAAGTCGGACATGAAAGAGAGACTGCTTTTCAAAGCAGATTCGTCCCTTATCATATTTTGACAAGTGTCCAGCCTCGGGATTCGAGTCGGAGATGTGACGGGGAAAGGACAGGCGTAAGCCAAATTATTATACCGCAGCTACCCTCATTCAAGCTGACTCAAAGTTTCATCTACCGCAGCTACCCGCATTCAAGCTGACTCAAAGTTTCATCTACCGCACTGCCACGTAGCTGCCAAGTTTTCAGGTGGACCTTGCTGCAAGTACAGTCCCTATCTGCAGAGGTCAACATCAGCAGCTCTTTTGCCGCTTTTGTCAGCTTTGTCAGCTATTGTCAGGTCTGGGATCCTGTGCCCGGAGTTGTAATCGGGGGGAAATTGCGCTATAAATAGCTGCGCCATATCATTGTAAAAGGGTGGAAGGGGGATATACTGCTAGGGAACCATTGTAGTTGTACGTTTGCTTCTGAATACAAGATACACTTGGCTCTATTGACTGTTCTTGTTCTTTATGCTGCCTTTATTTAAGCATTTCTGCCTCATGTTGCTTATGTTATTGCTTACTGTTATTCTGCTATCTGGATATCGGTATTTGATGATTAAGTATTCCTGGAATGCATAGTTAGAGGATACATAGAATGAATGACATTGGTAGTTTCTGTAATGTATTATGTATTTAATTGTTGTTAGTAGTGGTGATTGATAGTTGTTGTGTCCTGCTTATCCTCCCCACCCAACGCAAATCACATTTATATTTCTTTCCGCATTTCTAATTTCTTTCCTGCACTCTGAGCTTAAAACCACTTGAGAAAACATATAGGAAGCCGGCCTTCTCCGGAGATTGGCACGGAAGGCATTCCTTCCTTCCGGCCTTTCAATCTGCTGGGCGAATCTAGGGCGCATTGCATTAAAACCTATCCTAGTGGCAGATTCATAACCAACAGTGGCAAAGTAACTAAAAGCTAAGGGAAAAACTGTACAAGATGATTGTATTCATGGTATAAGCAACCTTTAAATACTTCGGTTTATAATCATCCAACCACTTCAATATGTAGCTCAAAAGACCCATCCATAACCAATTCTGATAAGCATTTCTAGTTCTAAGATTAACACATGTACAAAGATTGACAATCATACTTTGGTTTAGTAGCAAACCTAATGTTTACAGGTTAGCCAAATTAAAACCCATATTAGTCTATAATAGCCAAAAGGAAATATGAAACTCCTGATTTTCATATTCTTGGTCCTCTTAGTGCATGTAACATTAACACACATACAAACATAGGTAGTCATATTTTGGCTCAGTATCAAACCTAATGTTACAAGTTAGCGGAATCAAACACCATATTAGTATATAATGGTCAAAAGTAGGTGTTAGACTCATGTTTTTTATTCTGCTCTTGGTTCTCGTAGTGGGTGTAACCACATTTTTTACAATTTTTTCTTACCATTGAAACTAATCTGCCTGCAACAGTAAAATTAAAATAGAAATTCTGCACCAAAATGGAAAATGAAACACAAATTTTATTAATTGCTTGAAATATTACACTATCACAAGCCACTTCGAGGGGGCTACCTCCTTCAGAACTCTTAATACAAAAATGCAATTTCTCTCGCTTCTCTCATTACAATCCAATATATAATAAGGAACCATACAATTTCTTACAAACCTTAACCCTAAATAGACTTTGGGTCCCACTAACTACTACTAATAACATGAATAGTTACAATAATTAAATAGTTAGGACATAAGGATCCTAACAACCATGTACAATTTCTTCAGCCCCCTTAAATAGATGCTCTATTTTGTCTAGTAAACATGTTTTTGTAAACCTAAATTTTTCTTTTTAAATTTTTTTCCATCCCCCTATTTCTAATACTTCCTGGTCGTCTTCACTGGCAATTTTCCAATAGATTCTTTATCCATTTGTTAAAACAAATTATGCTTTTTTATGAGAATTGCAAAGGGTTGTTCTTACCACTTCTCTACCAAAAAGGCCAATAGTGAATGACTCCTGAACTAATATGGAGCCTTAGGTTTTAGGTTTATCAAATACCTAAAACAAAGGAATTAGAATAGTTTTAATACCAATAGCCATGGTTGCTGCTTTTCTAAAACCATAAAAAAAAACAACTAATGATGATAACTAAATAAATAACACTTTCTAAATATCATAATGTATTGAAAAAGAAAGTGATATTGGTCCCAAAAATCAAGGTAGATATGGCTTAGGGAAGGGGACAAAATTACCAATTTCTTCATGCTATAACCAAAACAGATTTGTCTGTTCGTCGAACAAAAACTATTTCAACTCCAGCTGGAAGAAATGCCAAGAAAAAGAACATACTAGGAAGGAAGCAATTAGTTATTTTATAAATATTTTTTCAAAAATTGGCTAAGACAAGGAGGATCAAGGTAAGCATTTGCAAAATATTCCATCACTTATAACACGAACAAAATAAAAGCTTGATTTTGAAGATCTCTATGGAGGAGCTATGCACACTGCAAGGTTTTCCACATAAAATCTCATAAACTCCTTATTGTTGTTTAGCTTGCTTGATTTTAATTTCCTAACAACGTCGTGGTCAAATTGTCCTATACCGGTTAAGATATAAGACAAGTGGGGGGAGCATTAATGGTGTCCATTCTAAACGGTGAGGTTTAGAAAGGTGAACCCAAAATTGGGATTTCATTGGGAATTACCCTTAAAAAGCAAAAAATCTCTCCTTTGGGTTATTTTGGTGGGTTGTTACAATTTTGCCTTCAAATTTGGGAAGGCCTCAATGAAATCCAATTTTGCTATAGTCAATCTTGATAATGAAACAACGCTCCAATAAATAAGGCTGTCATTTCTCTACGACATGCAAAACAGCTAATATTTTCTCATAAGTGGATCGTCTTGGATTTTTGCCAAAGAGCTACTTACTTTCAATGGCCAATGGGTGTCCATCTTGCATTAAAACAACTCCAATACTTGTTTCTAAAGCATCACACTCAATGACAAAGGGTTCGTTGAAATTCGGGGTAGCCAAAACAAAGGTTGTACACCTAGCCTCCTCTAGGGCCTAGAAGGCTTGGGTGGCTACTTCAAACCAAACAAAGGCATCCTTCTTAGTGAAAGCAGTGAGAGGAGTACCAATCTTGCCATAGTTACAAACAATTTTCATTTAGTAGCCTATGAAACCTAAAAATCCATGAAATTGTTTAAGGGATTTGGGCAAGGGCCAATCTTGCATGGGTTTGATCTTGTTAGGATTGACCTTGACTCCTTCCTAAGATACCATATGTCCCAAGTATTCTACCTCATGGACCCTATAAGAACATTTGGACCTATTGACAAAGAGTTTTTCCTTCTGTAATAGGTGAAGAACTTTGTCCACATGAATCAAATGGTCTTCCCAAAACTTGTTATAAATTAAAATATCATCAAAGAAAACTAGGACAAAAGACATAATTCATAAGACCTTGGAAAGTGGAAGGAACATTAGTGAGACCAAAAGGCAAGTCTAGGAACTCATAATGACCCTCATATGTGTGAAAAGCAATCTTACAAATATCCTCTTCTCTAACCCTGATACGATGTAACCTAGAACACAAGTCTAGATTTGTAAAGTATTTAGCAACATGCAATTCACCCAACAAATCATCTATAATAGGGATAGGAAACTTATCGTTGATGGTAATCTTGTTGCAATGTAGAAAATCAAAACACATTTGCCAAAAATTGTCCTTGCATCTCACTATAAACATTGAAGTAGAATAAGAAATGATGCTTGGATGAATGATTCCTTGCTCCAACATTTGTTGAACCAACTTCTCAATTTCAAACTTTTAACGTTGGGAATAGCAATAAGAACGCACATTAGGAGGCTAACTTCATGGAATAAGGTGGATGGCATGATCATGTGTGCGCTTAGGGATAAGACCCATGGGCTTGCCAAATATTTCTACATAGTGATCCACAATGTTTTGCAAGTCTAAAGGAAGAGCTGGAAGAAGCGGCTCTGAAGACTGAACTTCTATGCAATTGACCTCAATGAAGAATCCACGACCACCTTTCTTCAATATCTTTTCCATGTTGTAGGAACTAACCATTTTGGAGGGAGGGGGTTGAATTCCTTGGAGACAAATGACCCTTCCATTCTTTGTCCACTTGACATATAATCGTTGCAAATTAATAGTAACATCACCAAGCTAAGATAGCCATTATGCTCCCAAGATGACATTTGCACTACCCAAATTCATGGCAAAGAGATTGCCCAAGTATAATGCCCCATCTGGATATTATCCTTGGCCGTTCGACCCATACATTGAGCAATAACCCCATTTGCAATCAATACTTGAAATTTGTCTTGATTTGAAGAATTGATGTACAAGCCCAAAGATTTTGTTGTTTTACTTTCAATAAAATTGTGTGCTACCTGAATCAATCAATACATTGGCATGTTGTTTGATGAATCCTTGGACCTTAATGGTAAGGTGAGCTTGGAGAACCATAAGGGCATAAGTGGAAAGAGCCATGATATCATCCTCATGCTCAAGCTCCTTCAAGTGGTTGCTCCTACTACAATAAATATTCATCTTTTGAAATTGTTGCTTCTTCACCTTTTGTTTGAAAGTTGCGATGTTCTTCGCAAGCCTAGTCTCAAGGATGGTGAGAACTACATTTGAAACAAAAGAATACTTGGGAGCATTTGTTATTGCAATTACCAAAGTAAGGACATTAAGGGTTGAAATCATGCCAAGGTTGGGGACTAGGCGCTTGGAGCTTCTATTCTACCACCGAAGCTATACGTTGAGCATCCTCAAGGATATAGGGATCGAGCATGTCAACTTCTTGCTGAATTTTATCCTTAAGACTATGGCAAAAGCCCAAGACCACCACTATTGGATCCAATTGGTAAGTATAGGAGAGAAGACTTGTGAACTCTACACCATACTCAATCGTTCATGTTTGCTTAGTTTGCATCAAACAAACCACATACAATGTGGAAGATCCTTTGTCAAACCTTCAAAGGAATCATGCTTTGAAATCAGGCCACAAAATAGGGGTCCCTAGTTGGCAAAGCTCCCATAACAACCATTGATGAGCATGGGTTCCCAACTTAGTAGGAAGCAATGTGACACGACCTTCTTTAAGAACATGGTGCAGACAGATGATGCTATCCATCTTGGCCAACCACCCATGTGGATCAACACCCTCAAAGGTGGGAATGTCAATGCATGGAACAAGAACATCATGAGGTCAATAAAGGAAATTAGAAGCACCTCCTACAAAGGGATCTAGATTAGAAGCAAAGCCTAAGTTGTTTCCACCCATACATCAAAAAGTACCTATGGTATCGTAGGGAGCCATGTCACAACCATAGGAAATTGAATGATTGTGACCATATGGCGGGTACTACAGAACACTTGTGTCCCTTGGATTTGGTGCTTGTTACATGCCCAATGGATGCTACCCAACAACAAGTTGAGACTTGTGGTCAAGAGAATCATAGTAGAGGATAGCTTTGGATGTTGACTATGGCAGTCTTGATTTCATTTTGAGAGATCACAATGGAATTAACCACACTTTCTTGTTCCTCAAAATAGGTCCATAGACTAGAATCAATAGTATCAAGAATAAAATTACCAATTGGAGGGGTAGTAACGAGAGGAGTGACAAGGGAAGGGTTATTGGGAGGAGAGAAAGGAACAATGGTGTTGGGAGGAGATGTAATATCCCTTTTTCTACGCAATCAAGTGCAGAGTAGATTAGCCTACACACGACCTCCCGTAGGCTAAGTCGGATGGAGGGGAGCCATTGGAGATATCAAAATCTTTGTCAGTACCCAGAGAGCTATTGATTGATGGTCGTTTGGGCTCATTCGGAGATTTGTTTGATCAGAGTTACTATTTTTAGCCATGTCCATTTTTAGGGTTTCGATGGACAACAAACAGTGCAGTGATATTCTTCAGTGAAATGGGTGTCCAAAACCATTCGCGGATTTCAATTCGGATGGGCAAAGGTTGGAAATTTTAATGGTCGAAGATAAAATTAATAAAGTGATTATTTAATTTAATTTTGTAAAGTCAATGACTTTATTTTATTATAAAATCATTTTAGACTTAAAAGGGGCAATTTTAAGTGACGACTTAAAAAGTCGTTACGCCTAGGCATAAGGGGGTGAATAAATTAAGGAGCAATAAGGTGGAATTAAAAATTGATAAAATTATATTTGTTCACCTTAAAAGTGACCTAACCCTAGGTCGACCTATGGAGAAGATAAAAGGAGGTTTTGAGTTCATTTGGAGATATGCGAAGATTATTATTTTTCTCTCTAGTTTTTTGGAGGACTCTCTGGCAGAGCCATTTACAGAGATTCTAGAGCTTGTGAGAGACAACAACCTCTTACAGGGACATTGGCTTCGGGGTTGCAATATTACCCTCAGGTCAATCTGGGCATTTCCACACAAGGATTGCAATTGGACTTTAGTTTTAAAGACTTCTGGAGTTGGGTTACCACACAGGGTCATTCAGAGATTATACAAGGAATATTTGGAGCTGGGACACCACACAATATTCACATCAGAAGGGTTGAGCCTTCATCATCATTTATAGAGTACGGAGCAACTAGGGTTTCATCAACATTTGAGGTATTTGCATTGTAATTTGTGCCCTAGTTTTGATATAAGAATAAAGCAATATTTTCGAGAATTCTGAATTGCTCTATGTTTGTGATTTTGTATATAAAAAATTCACAAAAAAGGTTAAGAATTAGCAAACCCCTAGAGAACTAAATAAGGAGGGTTATTACAGTGGTATCAGAGCGGGTTTTTCTTGCCTGCCTGTTAGGGTTTGCTTGAAGCATAACGATGGTAAATTGGAGAAATTTATGAATCTTGTACGAGGATAAATTTTAAAAATTTAACATGCCAACATACTATGTGGAGCAACGGTGTAATACTAGAGGCATCGACTCCACAAAAATCTGGTGGCCAAATAAAATATTGGCATTCTTTTAACAAAGGCGATTCTATATGAATCTTTGTGCCCGCAGGAATATAGTCGCTCCTTGTGAATTTATATTTATTTGTCAAGGGTCATGGGAAATGAATATAAGTTGAAGAAAAGTTGCGGTTGAAGAATGGTTTAAACTGAGCAAATACGAAATAATAAGATTCTTTGTTTGCGCTGATGAATGGGGAGTCAATATTACGATGACTGGACGAATTTAAATAAACCATGAATGAATACATGAATCACCACTGATGCAAATGAAGACCAGTTGTAGTCTTCAAGGGAGATATTATAGGTGTTTTTGTATTGCATCAAGAGTTTGATAGATATTGACTATTTTTTTTTAAATCCATTGAAAAAATTAACAGTTTGGTAATGAACAATATCGACGATCACATTATTTTGTATCTGCAAGGGGTAAAATATTCTGTCATAACTGACAATTACTCCTTTGAGAGACATGACACTTTTTGGACTGTAGTGTTGAAACTTCCTCGGCTATGACTGAATAACATAATACCTGGGACATACCATTATATCACTGAATATTCAGATTACTTGCAATCGAAATAACAAAGTTTGATTAAGTCACAATAACTAATCTTCCTTCATAGGGCAACTTCATTTTGAAGCCTATGTATAGAGGTATTGGTGAAGACCCTTTGGTTGCATCTGTTGTACCTTTTTAAAGGAACAAATAATCAATTCGGTTCTAAAATTACACAGTCCTACACTATTCAACAATCTATGTCGTACCATCTGTGGGTGGCAAAATTAAGGAATGTGTGAAGTCTTGCTTCAAACTAAGCAATAATTCTTAGGGGGGCAGTTCAAGATTTATACATCAACAAACAATGAGCAAAGACGAGACTTCACATATCCGGAGAGAATGAAATCATGGACCCGCACGGAGATCAGGTTAGAAATCAGCAAGAAATGATACACCTATTGGACAAGATGAATGCTATTTTAAGTGATCCTGTTTATCTTAATGGGATGACACAGTTGGCGACCAGGTTGTGGAGAAAGAAAAACAAATAAGCAAATTGTGAGAATGAAGAGTCCTCTTCCCATGAAGTATGCGGGGTAGGATCACAGGTTAGTTCAGTTGATATATAGGTACACATTGCTGATGAGCCAAAACATGAGGTTGAGACCCATTCAGAGGGAAGTGTTATGGATTCGGGTTCACAATCGGAACAGGGTAGGATGCATGCACTGGATAACTACATCTTCTTCGAATATTTGCAAAGTGAGTTGCATATGGAGTCCGTGGTGGATGATACACATGATGGTGATGTTACAAAATTCATAGTAGCCCCTTTTGAGGAGCACACACATGAATTTTCAGACCATAACACAGTTGAGATTGCTGCTGATTTAAAATCAGATTATAAGGATATTTTATCTCTTCAAGACAACCATGAGGACTCCACAGATGTTGAATTTATTGTTGGTTATAATCCCATTTCAAATTGTATTCATGATAAGCTTAATGAGGATCCGAGTGGATCAACACCTTATTATGGTCATCCCCTTGATGATCTGCCTACTACATCTTCATACAGGGAGCCAAACACCAAGAGTTGTGAAAAGGGAGACCAGATGCAAAATTTTGAAAACTTGGTACATAAATCTGATTTTAGTTCCAGGTCTAATGAGGACAGAATTGCTGCAGCCTTATCTCGTTTCGATGCCACCCATAAGTTCACCGAAGAGCTATATTGGAGGGCACAAGTTGAGAAGAGACAGAAGGGTGTAGGAGTAATCTCCAGTGCTGATTTACAGAATTTGAGGGAAGCCTTAGAAACTATGAAGTTAGACTTCATGAACACTCTTGCAGACAGAGATCACTATGCCAAGCTCGTCGAAGAGACCCTTAGTGCATATAGGAGCAAAGAAGAAGAAGTCAATCAGCTAACTGAAGAGCTTGAGTGGACTAGAACCTCTTTGTCAGAGGCACACTTTTCATTGCATGAGACAGTTGAAACTCAATTTTGTTTTAGAATCTACTGAACAGCTAAATCGAGAGAGAGCCAGGAAGATTGGGCAAATTGTTGACAAACTAGATTGCATTCAGGAGGACTATGACTTATCACATTGTCCCATGAAAACAGACTACACAATTTGGGATCAGCAAAATAACCTTGATAAGCACAAGGGAGATAATTGTTTCCGATGGACTGACAATCCCTTATATGAGATGGGTCATGTGACATTTTTGGGCAATCCGCTTTTTGAGATGCAGAGTGCTGATTCATTTACTGTAATAGATCATCAGGATACATTGTTTGAGACAGGGTGTCTACTCCGACATGAGTCTGAGGGTGATTCCATGAGCATCTTCCAACCTAATCCGGATGACCAGGAGTTGAGTTCTCTCTCTTACCCAGGATCGTATGTTTGCCTTAATGGGCATCGAGGGCGATGGTAAGAGCATGTTGTGGGCAATAGTTGATCATGGGTATGAGAGATATTTTGTTGTTCGCTTTTCGGACAGCCATAACATTTACATGATGGAGATGGGTCCACAATTTGGTTGGCATTACATGGAGTATCTTACTTCTTATTTGAACACAGTGCCCTCTCAAGGGGTCAATTTAATCAGTGAAAGTGCAAAGATAGGCCTAGTTGAGTCACATATGCATGAGATGTTACTTGGCACAGGGTGCAGTCATAATGGGCATACCAATTTTGATGGTGAGATTGAGCTTCTTATTGAGTTGCCAGAGTGGAGTGTGGTTGATCTTTCAGGAATTATACAAATACATTTACACCCTACTTGGTTGAGTATGATGAGGGACATCATATTTCCAGAGGATATTACATTGACTATAGTAGATTGGGCTACATGGGATTATCTGGGAGATTCCAAGAGTGTGAACGTCGAGTTGAGCTGGTTAGGTGATGACTATAGAGGCACTTCCAGCATTGTGTTTGCAGCAATCTATGACGTTGATTCCTTCGATATGTCGTGGTACATGATATAACATCTCAACTCAGACAGACATGTCAGTGCCAGACTGGAGAGAGATTTCGTCATGCTATTGCAGTTGAAACTTCTACCACTTAACCATGTCAAAGGGGTAGTGATGATCAGAGTGGCACAGCGTCAGCGTGGCGATTCCTTTTTGAGGTTGCTATGGGATCCAGGGGATTTGATGTGATCTCAATCGGGATGTAGCATCTGACTAGAGTATGTATACGTATTGCTTGAGGACAAGCAATCTTTGGGAAGGGCGGACTGTAATGTCCCTTTTTCTAAGCAGTCAGGTGCAAAGCAGATTAGCCTATACGCGAGCTCTCATAAGCTAAGTCGGATGGGGGGGAGCCATTGGAGATATCAAAATCTTTGTTAGTACCCAGAGAGCTATTGATTGATGGTCGTTTGGGCTCATTCGGAGATTTTTTTGATCAGAGTTACTATTTTTAGCCATGTCCGTTTTTAGGGTTTTGATGGACAACAGACAATGCAATGATATTCTTCAGTGAAATGGGTGTCCAAAACCATTCGCGGATTTCAATTCGTATGGGCAAAGGTTGGAAATTTTAATGGTCAAAGATAAAATTAATAAAGTGATTATTTAATTTAATTTTGTGAAGTCAGTGACTTTATTTTATTATAAAATCATTTTATACTTAAAATGGGCCATTTTAAGTGACAACTTAAAAAGTCGTTAAGCCTAGGCATAAGGGGGTGAATAAATTAAGGAGAAATAAGGTGGAATTAAAAATTGATAAAAATATATTTCCTCACCCTAAAAGTGACCTAACCCTAGGTTGACCTATGGAGGAGATAAAAGGAGGTTTTGAGTTCATTTGGAGATATGGGAAGATTATTATTTTTCTCTCTAGTTTTTTGGAGGACTCTCTGGCAGAGCCATTTACAGAGATTCTGGAGCTTGTGAGAGACGACAACCTCTTACAGGGACATTGGCTTCGGGGTTGCAAGATCACCCTCAAGTCAATTTAGGCATTTCCACATAGAGATTGCAGTTCGACTTCAATTTTAAAGACTTTTGGAGTTGGGTTACCACACAGGGTCATTCAGAGATTATACAAGGATTATTTGGATCTGGGACACCACACAATATTCACATCAGAAGGGCTGAGCCTTCATCATCATTTATAGAGTACGGAGCAGCTAGGGTTTCATCAGCATTTGAGGTATTTGCATTGTAATTTGTGCCCTAGTTTTGATATAAGAATAAAGCAATATTTTCGAGAATTTTGGATTGCTCTGTGTTTGTGATTTTGTATATCAAAAATTCACGAAAAAGGTTAAGAATTGGCAAACCCCTAGAGAACTAGATAGGGAGGGTTATTACAGGAGATGAAGCCATGGTTTAAGGAAGAAAGAAGACAATGGTCAAAACTATTGATTTTTGAAGGAGATTTCTAATGCTTATCAAGATTTCTAGGTTAGGACTTCTTGTAGCTTAGACATTCATCCTCTGAATGACCAATGTGATACAATTGATCATTGATTCGCAACCACCCAGTAGGAGCAACAAGTTCATTCATACATGAGGGGCAATTGTAGAACCAAAAAGAATGTTTTGAAGCACTTATGAAGAAGTATTGTGAGAAATACCTCTTATTTTGATCAATTAGAAGAAACAATTGTGATGAGATAGGTCTTCCACAAGGTTCTTGGCACACCCAATCCCCAAAAAAGTGTTGCTAGAAATACCCCTTGTTTTGACCAACTCAACGATATGATCATAATGGGATAGGCCTCCCACAAGGGTCTAGCCACACCTGATATTTTTTTTATTCGGGTTCAAAAAAAGAAAGTAACAATAGCAAACTCGCAATATTATAGAAGAAAAATGAGCCAAAAGATGCAAAAATTACCAAGAGACAATAAGTAGAATTTTTTGTCAAAGGTTTTGGAATGGTTCACATACCCTTCTATTGCAAAATCACACTACCACAAGGAGCCAAGATTGATGCTCAAATACCACTTGTAATGAAACTTCAAGAAACACAGTAATGGTAGTAGCAATTTAATAATGTGCAAAAAACAACATCCACTGATAACAATAAACTCAAATCCAATGCTAAAAACATGCAAGTAATCAAATTCCATATTCAAAACAAATCATAAGCCACTTAGAGATGGCAAAATCTTATATGTGCAATAGAGGAGACTAAGATTAGAATATGAAAGATGATTCCAACTACAACATAACTCTTCATATTTATAGACTAAATTAAAATTAACCCTAACCCTAATGCTCAAGGATCAACTACCTTAACCTAGGGCCTCAAGCTAATAAAAATAGAGATAGTCAACATGACTACATTGGAGCCATTACAACCATTGTAATATTATTTACAGGATAATTTCAAAAATTATGGCAAATAGATTGAAATGAATTCTAGATTATGTTATCCTAGAGAAACAAGGTGGTTTGGTTCATGGCAAACAAATTTTTGATAGTATAATAATTACACAGGAGGCCATACATTCTATTCATTCCATGGAAAAAAATATGCTTGTAAAATTAGATATGACCAAAGCATAGGATTTACTAGAGTTATCTATATGATATTCTCAAAAACTTTGGTTTTGATGAAGGTTGGCATGGATGGATTAGATGTTTTTATAGCACTTCAAATTATTCCATTTTGATCAATGGATGCACCGCTATATATTTTGAATCATGTTGTGGACTCTACCAAGGTGACTCACTATCTCCTTATCCGTTTACTACTCTTGTTGACACATTGGAAGAGCTTTTGCCAAAGGCAAATTTGGAAAAGAAAAAAAATCAAAGGTATTCAAGTTGCAACAAAGAGTCACTTCGAATCTCGTCTCCAATTTATTGATGATAAGTTTTTGGGTGATTCCTTGGTTAATAAGGCCATGGAGTTTAACCAATATTATCATGCTATGCAAAGGTTGTTCGATAGTTGGCTACTATTTTCATTACCGCTAGCTCAGATTTACAACAAATTATTGTGGAGACTTTAGGGTTTAAAATTGGAAAATTGCCATCAACATATCTAGCCATTCCTTTGTATAATTAATAAAAGGAGCTCAATGACTCAATTTTCAATAGAATGAAACCTTGTTTGGTAGGATGGAAAGATAAGTTCTCAACCATAGCTAGAAGGTTCCTTTGGTTATCAATCCAAAGCAAGATTCTTACGAGCAAGTCTATAAAAAAGAGAGGATATTATGGAACTTTTAGATGTTCCTTGTGTATGAAGTATCTAGAAACATCATATCATTTACTTCTTCATTATCCCTTTGATTACATCATTTGGAGTTGCTTTTTCACAAATATGAGAATATATAGGCTAGATAACATTGAAATAATTTATGATAATTAATTGTTTCAAGACTTAAGCATTATGCATTTTGTGGAGGATTAGCACTGCCATGATTTGTTGGAATTTATGGATTAAAAAGAATAATAGATTTTTTTTTTTTTAAATCTCAAACTCATGCCCAATTTTGAAATCATATTATTGTCTCTCTTTCAAAAGGTTTATGGGCATGGTGCTCATCATGGGAAGGTTCAAGGTGCTTTCCTCTTGGTTATAAGATTTAAATACATATGCAAAGGGTCAATTGTGACAATCAAATTAACACAAACAATCTACATCAATATATGGTAAATGGTAATGTCTAAAAGTTGGGTTCATCAAAATTAATTTGACAATGCCTCTGAAGGAAATTCAGAAAAAGATGATATAAATGGTGTTTTTCAAAATAATGTAGGCAAAACTTTCCTCAATCACAACCATATGAAGCTTCAATTAACAACTATGCAAAGGCTAGGGCACTTCTTACAACGATCAAAATTGTGATTGAAAAAGGATAAAAATACATTTCAATTGAAGGGAATTCACAAATTACTATCAATATTATCAAGAAAAATAGATGAGGGAATTGGTTCAAAATAGCATTATTTCTTATGTACATCAATTATTGTAAGAAGCAATGTATTGGAATTGTCAACATATCTATAGAGTAGATAACCAAGTAACAAATAATTTAAGTGTTGATATTTATCTTAGCAAAGTTCAAATTTTAAAAAGCAACCAACCAAGTAATATTTTACCTTTCAAAGAAAACAATGCCAATTATTTGATTGCAAAAAACATAGAAATTTAAGGAAGATGAAGATGAAAAATAGCTTAGTTAGAAAGGTGGATGAAAGATGTCTTTGATAAAAAGGTAAGTTATATATGGTTTATTTGACCTAACTACAAATGCCATGTTTAGTTCTTTTGATGGGAGTGGCCCCTAATGGAAACCACATGGCTTAAGAAAAAAAAAAATCAAATGGCATTAGCTCAACCAATTATATTCCTCAACTTTCAAAGAGGAGACCAAGTTTGAATCTTGTCAAGCGATGTATAAATAATTGCCAAATTGGTGTAATACCACTATGTGATCATGATGTAATATGGGTGGGGTCTGTTTCAATTCCATATAACCAATTGAAAAAAAAAAATTAGTAAATAACAATAATGGATAAATAGATACAAAGAAGCCTTACATATTGGCAGCCCCCACCAATCAAGGCAATGAAATTAAATTTTAAAAGGGGCACACATGAAAATACAAGCCCAACAAGTGCAAGAGGGATTTTCAAATATGGTAGTGATCAATTGCTCTATGCATATGCTCTTTGTCCACCATCCACTTCAAATTGGATAGAGACAATCAGTCTGATTATAGGCCTAAGAGTAGGCATTGAACAAAGTTTTTGGGAGTTAATTGGTTTGGGAAACTAACGAACCATGAATAAAACCTTCCAAAAAGAAAAGCTTGCTAATTGCAAATCTAATGCTCTCATGGAAAGTATTTAAACCTAAAGCATAGACTGAGAATTAAAGACTACTCTCAAACTCTTTACAAAAGTAATCAGATAGTTGATAAGCTTTCTAATACGGCAATTGACTTGAATGTACTACTTAAATCCATTCATAGCAATAATATAGAATTATAGGGCACATTGGCCACTCTATCATCTCCAAGTACAACCAACCCATGGCAATAAAACTTTAAATTGGCATGATTTGGGCATGTTTTCATAGCCCACATTGTGTTTTGATGTCTTTAAATTGCCACTTGTGTGTTGGGTCTTTGTCTTGCATTGTTTTGTTATGGTTTCATAGCCCACTTAAGTATTATTCCATTTTTGTTGGTTTGTTTTTACTTCCACTAATGGAAATCAACAATGTACATCTTTTATTTTTTCATGGATAGGCCCCAGTAGAAGCCCCTTTGAATTAACTATTATATTATTATTACTATTATAAAATAAATTTCATTCTCATAGTAATGTTGGTCAGTCTCTTATCAAATGTCATAAGCACAAAGTGGTTAGAAACATGGGCTCCTAATGTGGAGACCCAAGTTCAAATCTTACCAAATGATATGTAGTTTCTTGAAATGTCACCATAACATGGTCATGATGTAATATGGGTGGGGCTTATTTCAATCCCATAAACAATTAAATAAAATGGTGATCAGACTCTTTTAGCTAGCAGCATAAAGGGGCATCTCAAGAAGTCTTGTCATAATGTATGTAGTTTGAATATTTCAGTATTAATTTGCCAGTATATTACTTCTTGTCATAATGTATGTAGTTTGAATATTTCAGTATTAATATCCCAGTATATTAAGGAAATGATAAGCACTGAGTAGAGTTTGTTTTAATAATGTTTACAGAAATCAACTTAATATATCTGCTCGGTTTACAGTGATTAGAGGTTATCTAATAAAGCAGGTCTCTGTGGTTGGTCTCAATTAATATGTATTCAATTATTTTCTGAACGGATGCTCCCAGTAGAATATATATTTACATGTCAACAAATAATAAAATTAAAAAATAAGAAGGAGCTATAAAAGTAAATCATTTACTAAAACTGAAATTCTCAATATGAATTCTCAATAAAACTATGTAAATTCTTTGAGAAACCACAAACCCAACAAAACACAGGAAACCACATAAAAATCCTGAATTAAACGAAAACACAAATTACAATATGAATAAATTATTTTAATAAAGGGAACAGCAATAACATATCTGAAATCTTTTATCACCGAAAATGAGAAGGATTTCAAATGACAGATACTCTTGTTTTCTCTTTATGATGTGATTCATGTGAAACGATTTAAATCGGCAGCAAAACTGCTTGCCCATGAACTTTTATCCTTGATGGGAATCTGAAAGAAATGATGGGAAAAAAAAAAAACAAATAAATATATTTGCATTTATTACCCTGAGTTCTGAAGGAGTCTTTCTCTTCGCACCGGCTTCTTCAAGGGCTTTTCGGCCTTCCATGATATTATTCGAAACAGAAGACGAAAATAATGACATCATTACTCTAGGGTTTGCGACCTCCCCCATATCCAGCTATATCTCAACTCTTCAAATGTATATTTACAATCTCATTTCCGACCAGCATAATCTGCTTCAAAACCTAGGAAGCAAAAATAAAACAGTAAAGGCAAGAAAATAATCCAACGATAAATAATAGAATGCAGGTGAGAGTTAGGGTTAATTAATCATTGTCGTGCAATTTACCCCGGTTGATCTTTTCTCACTAATGAGTGAGGATTTGATATCAGAGTAGCTTCAGGGGATCGATCCCGTGACTGCCGACTCGCAAACCCTCGAGACAAAAATTTCCGTTTCTGGAACAGTCGCCAGTAACTGTTTTAACTAAGACTTCAAATTTGAGTCTTGACAAAACAGATGAGCGGGAAATTTTTGAAGTTTGAATTTGGAATTTCCAATTAAAGAGAACAAACGCGAAACACAATGAAAGGATGATGATAAGTTTATTATCGTGTGTGATCTAGGCCGTTCATATGACAATATCTTCCTCTTCCTCCTGTAAAGCTAAGATTTGTTTCCAACTATGGAATTAATATGTAATTTTCTAATAAATGGGTATTTTGGAATTCTGATTAGGAGGTTAAAGGTTTGTATTTGAAAAGAAATAAGGTTGTAATTATATTTTTGTGTTGATGGATTTTTTTTTTTAATTATTATATAAAGTTAGAGAATAAGGAGTTATACTTGGATCTTTTATCATTAAAATATTAAAAAAATATTTTTTTATTAATTTTTAATATAAATAAATTTATATTTAAGATAGTTTATGGATAAGTGACGTGAATGTAATAGGTTAAATACTTTTTTCAAGGAAGAGACTTGGTTTTAACAATAAGTTAAATATGTCTTTCAAGGAAGAGACTCGGGTTTAATCTTGTTAGATGATATATACATTATTGTCAAACATGTAATTGCAACACTACTCTATGGTCATAATGTATTAAGGATGGGGCAGTGCAATGGTTCGGGCTTTGGCTTTTTTTTTGAGAGGTCCAAGGTTCAAACTGTGGTGTGGACGAGTGTGTGAGGGAGTGGGTGTGTGGTGGTTGTGGGTTAAATTCCTTATTAATAAGCATAGCTCTCAACTTTACAAGGGTCATGGTTGGGAGGAGACTACTCAGCCCTTTGTGTTGGTCGCATGGGTTTCTCGCATTAACCAAATTATAAAAAAAAATGTTATTACAATACTACTTTATGGTCATAATGTAATAAAGGTGGGGCTCATCTCAATTCTATATAACCAATTCAAAAAATAGTGATAGTTTATGGAATAAAATGTGAGTACAAGCTAAAAGCAAGGAGTAAGTGAAAGAAGGGAGTACTTGTGAGTTGGAAGTGAGTGCAAGCAAGAAGTAAGTATGAGTAAAGAGTGAATGCAACCAAGAAGTAAGCCTTACTTGAGAGTTTTTGTTTCAAATCTTTAAAGAATTTCATTACTTAAATTTTAAAAAGGTTTAAATCATAATTTAAATTCTAGATATGTTTATTTGCATGGAATTACATTTGACATGTTGAGTTGGTAATTCTATTTGTATGCATGTGAAATTATTCAACTATTATATTGAAATATGTCTAACTATAGTTTGGCTTGCAGTGTTTAACAATAATAGCCCTCAACCGAGAATAGGAGGAAGAATTTTGTCTAGAAGAGGTCATCAAATATCAATTAACAATATAAACATAAAACAATATCTTGGTTTAACAATGATAGCCCTCAATCGAGAATAGGAGGAAGAATTTTTTCTAAGAGAGGTCATCAAATATCAATTAACAACATAAACATAAAACTATAACTTGTGTAGGCAGTACGATAAATTGTGTTTGTGTACTTATAAGCATATTCAATTTTAAATTCAATTAGATGCATTGCATTGAATACGTATGGTAGGAAGTTGCTTGTGTTGTATGGACTAAAATTGCATTTAATGATTTCAATTCAAATCTTATTTTGATAAGTTTTGTTTATCTCTTAAAATAAATATTGTTTTTAAAAATAATTATGTCTACCAAGGGAATGGAAAAGTGGGTTTGTCTCGTATAAAATGATCTAAAGATCACCCTTGTTAGAAGGAACCAATAGAAATAGGCCAATGTAGAGGGAACCCTTTCATACAAAAAAAACATATATGAAAATTCTTTTATGTGCTTTTGGTGAGAAAGAAGGAACTATAGTCCATTATTTTTTTGTCTAAAGCTATTTTTAGTTGTAAACTTACATGGGGAAGAGAATTAAACTAGTTTATAAGCCTAAATTAGTTACAAATTTTTTAGTTCGAGGCTAAATTTTTATTTAGTGTGGAATCCAAATTTTGACCAATAACTCTTATTTTTATGTATATTTCATGTATTTGAATGAGACACAACAACCATGATGACAACAATTAGATCAAAACCTTGAGGAGAGAACCTTGTATCAAAGTTTTATAGGAAAAACAGGTTGGAGAATATTACATTATTTGGTACATGTTAATGTACCCTCATGGTACATCTTGTAAATATTAGATCAGGGTTGTGTCCTAGATTAGTGTGTGAGTAAATATTTATGTAATGTAATAATGTGCAGGAAATGCACAAGTGTCTTGTAAGCAAGTGTGCAAGTGTTATGTGTGTATATGTGCACAAGTGTCTTATATGTAAGTGTGCACAAGTGTTCTTAGATTAGAGTGTGTAATGTGAAGAGTCATGTCCAAGTGTGCATACAAGATAGAGTCATGTGTATGCAAGTGTCAAGTAGAGAAGCCAAGAGTCATGAGACTTGACATAAGGAAAGGAAGAGTCAAGTAACCAAAGAGTCATCCTACAATGACTATATATTACTCCATAGAGGTCATCATATACATCACCCACATTGCCTACATTGTTTACATTATCTACATTTTATACATAGTGAGCATAGAAATCATTTTTATTGTATGAGAATTTTATGATACATTTGTAAGAGAAAGAGGAGTAATAAATATTGCATACATTTGAGCAACTAATATTGTAAGTTGTGCTACATGCTTTGTACATGTATGATTTAGGCTATTACATTCATATTGTTGCTTATTAATGAATGTTAGTTGATATATTATAAGCCTTGATTTTACATATTAGTTGGCTCATATTATTCTGGTTACATTATTATTATGATCTTACTATATTGTGGTTATCATATATTTGATCTTGTGAATATTTATCCTGTGAGTTTGCATTAATATTGAGGTTTTAAAAGTCATAAAAAATAGATGAATTCTAAAGGGATTTTGGCTATAACTCATTCTCAATTTTGTCAAGTAGAAATTAGAAAATATACTCATTTTATATTCTCTTATTTCATCTTGAATTGTTGATAAAATATATATTTCTCTCTATTTCTAGTTTGATTTGCATTTCAAAAAAGATTATGTTGAAAAAGGCGCATGTTTTTCTTGTTTTAATTTTGGGTTTGTCTTGAATACTCTAGAACAAATGAAGTAGGGTTTGTTGTGTATAATAAATATTGAACTTGCTCAAAATGGAACACCCTTGAGCTTAACTTAGTTGTTGAGGTGTTTTAATCCAAACCCTAGAGAAATTGTTCATTTTATTTAATATTGGATCTGTGTTGCCCTAGAGGAAAATTCATTTGCTTTATCTTAATAGCATTGTTAAAAAAAACCATGTCGATCACGTATATTCATGGTCATTGAATGTGGGTTAAGATGTTAAACTTAAGTAAGAAAAAATTGTACCTCCTAAACTTTGATGAGATAAACTTGGCCCTTGTTAATTTTTGTATCTTCTTGTAACATAAAAGTATGCATACCCTTCTTTTGTTTAATCTAATCAAACTAAGCTTGAGTGTGAGGACAACCCTCTAAGGAAGTGGAATAGGGGAGACATTTATGAATTTAGACATAGTATGATTCTTTAGTTGCAGGGACATGATGGTCTAAGCCTTAACCCAATGGTGAAGAAGGGGATTGTAATGATGGTATGATTTCCTTCATCCCAAAAATTATAGGGTTTATTTGTTTGTGTTTGTCTAAAGGTGTTAATGTCTAAGGCGTTATATGCCTTTGTATAAGGAACAAAATGAGGCATTTAAGCTATCTTTCTTTTTTTAGTAATGTCCTTGCATCAACCTTATTTAGGATTAATTATCATCTTGACATTAAACTTAAAACAATAATCATATTCTAATTTATTACTTCATAACTTCGTGAATAATTGCTTTCAAAGGTGTTATTGAAACCAAACCTTTTGTGTTAAAATAAGAATGTGAGTGGCAATAATAAGCAAGTTCACTTGTTTTGTTTCTACTAGGTGTTAGGTCTTTATGGTTGAACCACAATAGTATGAATAATATGCTTGGAAGAGTGATTCATCCTTTTAAAGCAAGAAGTTTTTTTTATGCTGCCAATTTTACAATCTATATTTGAAGCTAACCTAGGAAGTTGATTTCCTTTTATCATTTTTGAGTTGTATGAGACCTGAAGAACACAAGCTTATACTGAGAGAGGGGGTGAACAGTATAAGATAAAACTTTTCCTTCCAAATGATAACAATAATAATATGAATGCAATAATAAATCAATGCATAATTTCCATACACATAAGAGACAATGCTTTTATGTGGAAACACCCTCTCGAGAGAAAACCATGAAAAAATATTGCTTATATTTTTCTTCAATAAATTTCATGGGCACCAACCCACAGGAGACACCAATCCCCTATACAAGTTCATGGACACCAATCCACAGGAGACACCAATCCCCTATACAAGTTCATGGACACCAATCCATAGGAGACACTAATCCCCTATACAAGTTTGTGGACACCAATCCCCTATACAAGTTCATGGGCACCAACCCACATGAGACACCAATCCCCGTCTGCAAGTTCATGGGCACCAACCCACAGGAGACACCAATCCCCTATACAATTTCATGGGCACCAACCCACAGGAGACACCAATCTCCTCAACAAGTTCGTGGGCACCAACCCACAAGAGACACCAATCCCCTCAGCAAGTTCGTGGGCACCAACCCATAGGAGACACCAATCCCCTTAGCAAGTTCGTGGGCACCAATCCATAGGAGACACCAATCCCCTCAACAAGTTCATGGGCACCAACCCATAGGAGACACCAATCCCCTCAGCAAGTTCGTGGGCACCAACCCACAAAAGACACCAATCCCCTCAACAAGTTTGTGGGCACCAACCAACAGGAGACACCAATACCCTCAACAAGTTCTCCAAAATCTATTCACAAACACTGCTCAAATATGCTCCAAATCTACTTACAAACACTGCTCAAATCTTCTCCCAAATCTGCTCACAAACACTGCTCAAATCTGCTCACAAATGTGCTCAACAATCTAATCAATGTGTTGAACAATCTGATCTAAAAACTTACATGTTGAATTGGAGATGCTAATACCTTGCTTTCACTTCTTTATATTTCCATGGTATGAAGCACTTCTCAAGCTCTTCAAATTCTGAATTTCAACCTTCTATGCTTGCCAGGCCCTTGCCAAAAGATGCATGAAAAATATCCAAGCTTTGTTGATATTAATTAATCTATAAAACTTTAGATTAATTAAATCAAACCCTTTAAAATAAATATCAATGCTCCTTATTCCTCCTCACTTTATAAAACCAAATATTTACCTCAAATAATTAAAATCACCTTATCTCTCCAAAACAATGTAAAGATATTTACTTTTAATAAACACTTAATTTACTTTCATACTTATCTTTTGGCTTCTTGTCATTGGCTTATCCTGCGTTGCGGTCCTCTATTATCTTCTACAATGATCGATGATGGCTTCGAGCAAAATAAATTTTATCCCATCCTGATCTGTTGCTTTGATGAGCATGTCAACTATCGGTGAGGTCCAATGTATTTTAAAATCCTTGATTCTGCCTCTCCAATATTGTTTGTGCTACCTCTGTTTGGATATTGGATAACATAAATTCACAAGCCCAATCGAAGATCTCACGAGATCTATTTGCTCACAGTGATGCTGGATTCTTCAATGCTCGATATTAATTTGAAACTCCTCCAAATTTCAAAACTTTCGTAGCTACAACCAACCACTTGTGCCACACCATATATCAAAGATGTTTTAAATCAAATCTCACACTTCTTATGCCCAACTCACTATTAATCCCTTTGCTCATTCTCTCTTCAAACAAAACTCATACTTTAACTGTGATAACACTTTTGCTACCATAAAACTCAACTGCGTCCAGTGTGATAACACTTATTTTCGTATCCATTATTTCTTGTGTGAATCAAAACCAATCACTCAACGTTCTCCAAAATGAACTCTGCCTGGTCTTGTCCTCCACATATTATATTACGATGGTGATCTCCTTCGGCTCGTGCATCTACATCTCTTTGGCTCCTCAAAACACAATGCTCACCATTATCGGGTCTCCTCCATTATCATTCGCTCCTTCTTGCTTGGCACCCAAAAGGTCAGCACTCTCACTTTCTACATGTGCAGGTTCATCATACTTCACTACATCATTTCAGAGACGTTCGCAACCTCCACACGAAATGTTCTACCTATTCACCTTGCACAAGTTCGTATCTGATGCTCTACTCCATCTCCATGGTCATAAAACTCCTATCTACCATGCCTCACAAATCTCAAAGACCTTTCATCCACTATGTTTGATCTTCTCCATTTCACCGTCGCTCTTTGATGCCTCCTCGTTGTTGTTGCTCGGATATATCGAAGGTATTCTCCAAAATCATTGCTTCAATTTAACTTTTGCCTTTGTATTTATATCAAATATTTCAAGATAATATATGCCCAAGAAGTCGGCTCTTTTCATATTGATATTCAAACCTTTGATATTTGAAATATTTAAATCTTCAATTAAATATTTCAACCTTTGATATTGGAAATATTTAAATCTTTATTTAAATATTTCAACCTTTGATATTACCCAAACTCATAAGCATACTTAATTAAATCACCCTTCCAAGTCTACCTTTGACATCAATGACAACTCAATACTTCTAACAATCTCCCCCTTTGTCATTGATGGCAACCCTACAAATAAATTGTCCTTTACTGCAACAGGATCACAAAATGCTCCCCCTGACAAGTTGCTCCCCCTTACTGAAATTCTCCCCCTTTGACATCAATGGCAAAGGCTCCTCGAGGCTGAAAGATAAGACACTTGACAATGCCCCCTTACTCCCTACTCTTCTTGAGACAATCAATTATGATATGGGAGTGAAACTCCCAAATTACTCTGCTCCTTTTCTTGTTCCATTTTATTTTTCCAAACTTTGGAGGTCATATTCTTTTGAACAGTTTGACCATCCTCCTTACTTGATTTTGGAAGTTTAGGGAACACCATTCTACACCATCTAGTTGTATGCCCAAAATTATTACATTTGTAACAAATGATGTTGTAGTCCATGAGAGGTGCAAATGAATTGAAATTCCTCTTGGTGAAGCCAAAATTATTCTTAGCATGGACCCTACAATTTACAACTTTATGACCAAATTTGTGACATGAAAAGCAATAACCATGGAAGAAATATTGAAACCTGTCTGATTGCCTTGGAGGATATTACCGCATGGTTCTCTCATTGTTGTTTATGTGATGGACTTCATTCCTTGATGATGCTTTGTTTTCTTCCTCCTTGATGCTTCCACTTCTCAATACATCAACATAGGTCTTAGGCTCTTCTTTAATTATTTTCTTTGATGCCTCTCTTCCTTTTGAGCTTGACTCCCCCTTTTGTTTCTTTTGACCTTCTCCAAAACCAAGTCCAGTCTTTATAACCGAAGATCTCTGTGTTTTGATAATATCATCCAAGATTTTTGTGCTTTTCTCAAACCTGATATTTTGTTGTAGCTTATCATTAGATTTTTCAACTTCCTTCCTCAGAGAGACAACCTCATGTTCTAGTTTTTCACATTCCAACTCTTTTGCCTTTAACTGCTCAACCATACCTTCTTCCATTCGCTTTACCTCTTCAATTTTCACTTTTAAGTCGGTGAGATCTTGCGAAAGATTTGCCTTTGTCTCCTCATCCTCTTGTACTTGAATCTTCAATCTTGAGTTTTTCTTTCTAAGCCTTTTCAACTCTTCAAGAGCAACAACAAGTTCCTCTTCTATGTCAACTATGGCTTCCTCTTCATTTTTTGGATCTCTCTCTTTTTCTTGGTTTTTGACAATAGGAGCATCTTCTTTCTCTTCTATAGCCAAAAATAGGATTTCTTCTCTTTCACTATCAGAGAGGCTTTCATCACTGCTGGAAGAACTTCTTGCTTCCTCAACATAAAGACTCTTCTTGTGTCTTTGAAATATCTTCTTTTCATGCTTGCTTTGACCATGCCTATTTTTCTTTTCATGATAAAATTTTCTTTCTTTCTTTTTCTTGTATTCCTTTTCTTCTTCACTGCTACTACTTCCAGCTTGTGGGCAATTAGATGCATAGTGACCAATGTTACCACAATTAAAATATTTCATAGAATGCATACCTTTGTGTTTTCTTGGACCCTTCTTATTTCTTCGCACAAAGTTAGCTTCTTCTCCACTGCTTGATTCTTCACTTGACTCTGGTTCTTTATTCTTTATCTTCTTTGAAGCTTTAAATGTAGCCTCCCATTTGGATGTTTGATCTTTTTTAGTCCTCATCTCATAGGCTGTGAGAATTTCATGTAGCTCATCCATGCTTAAGGTTTTAAGATCCTTCATTTCTTCAATCGCCGAGACCTTTGCATCAAACCTCATGGGAAGTGACCTTAAGATTTTTTGAACAATCTTAGAGTCTTCAATATTTTCTCCAAGTCCATGAATGGTGTTGACAACTTCATCAACATAGAGTAGATATTTTACAATATCTTCCTCATATTTCATCTTCAAATCTTCAAACTTCCTCCTGTGGGTTTGAAGTTTTGCCATTTTAACCTTGTCATCTCCTTCATATGTTCTTTGTAACTTGTCCCAGATTTCTTTTGTTGAGGTGCATTGCATGACTTTCACAAACTCTGACTCACATAACCCACTTAATATTGCATTCATTGCCCTAGCATTATTTTCAAATGGTTTCTTGCCATCTCGATCCATGGGAGGAGTTGTAGGTGGTGTGAACCCATCCTCAATGGATTGCCATATATCGTAGCCATGTGCCATCAAATAGGTTTGCATCCTTATGCTCCAGAAAGCATAGTTAGTCCCATCAAACAATGGAGCCCTATTTGATGAAAAACCTTCTTGGCAAGCCATGTGTGTTCTTGTAAGATCTTCCTTCAAGTTGTTAGGCTTTCACGAAGGAACCTACTCTAATACCAATTGAAGAACACAAGCTTATACTGAGAGGAGGGGGTGAACAGTATAAGATAAAACATTTCCTTCCAAATGATAACAGCAATAATATGAATGCAATAATAAATCAATGCACAATTTCCATACACATAAGAGACAATGCTTTTACGTGGAAACACCCTCTCGGGAGAAAACCACGACAAAATATTGCTTATATTTTTCTTCAATAAATTTTATGGGCACCAACCCACAAGAGACACCAATCCCCTATACAAGTTCATGGACACCAATCCATAGGAGACACCAATCCCCTATACAAGTTCATGGACACCAATCCACATGAGACACCAATCCCCTATACAAGTTCATGGACACCAATCCACAAGAGACACCAATCCCCTATACAAGTTCATGGGCACCAACCCACAGGAGACACCAATACCCTATACAAGTTCATGGACACCAACCCATAGGAGACACCAATCCCCTTATGCAAGTTCATAGGCACCAACCCATAGGAGACACCAATCCCACACCAATCCCCTATACAAGTTCATGGGCACCAACCCACAGGAGACACCAATCCCCTTAGCTAGTTTGTGGGCACCAACCCATAGGAGACACCAATCCCCTTACGCTAGTTTGTGGGCACCAACCCACAGGATACACCAATCCCCTCAACAAGTTCATGGACACAAATCCACAAGAGACACTAATCCCCTCATCTAGTTTGTGGGCACCAACCCACAAGAGACACCAATCCCCTCAACAAGTTTGTGGACACCAATCCATAGGAGACACCAATCCCCTCAACAAGTTGATGGGCACCAACCCACTGGATATACCAATCCCCTCAGCAAGTTCTACTCCAAAATTTATTCACAAACACTGCTCAAATCTGCTTACAAACACTGCTCAAGTTTGTTCCCAAATATGCTCACAAATACTGCTCAAATCTACTTCAAATCTATTCACAAATGTGCTTAAAAATTTGATACAAAACCCTGCTCAAATATGCTCAACAATTTGATCCAAAAACTCGCATGTTGAAAAGAAACTTGCAAATGGTTATGGATGAAGATGGTTTTCAACTTCCAAAAAATATATCTAAAAAAATGAAAGAAAATAAAGAGTGGAGACCAATAAGGAAGGATATTGGAAGAAATACCAACACTTTTGAGGCTTTAGCCTATGAAAAAAAGTATATCAAAACTTAAAGGACAGAATATAATAGTTTGAACATATTAACAAGGAACCGTCTATTCAATATGATCCTAATTTAAGGAAGAACATTCTCGATGAACCTAAGGAATGTATTTCATCAATTTTTTGAGACTCTCTTGAAATACCATGCACCATTTAGGAGAAACAAATTAGTAAAGAAAATGTAGTTTTAGAAGTAATACCTCTACCATTAATAAGGAAATACCAAAAAATGATCATGACAAGTGAAAAGCTTCTATAGTAGAGCCAAGAGAGGATAAATATGATAAAAATTAAATTTATGAAAGAATATTGAGGAACAAAATAATAAGACCTACTATTGATATAGGCAAGGCAAAAAGAGGAAAACCCTCAAATTATGAAGCAAGATCTAGGGAAGCAAGAGCAAACATAGAGAAAGGAACACAAATTAAGTTGGTTGAAATTATTTTTACCAAACAAAAATATGATATTGGTAATACACAGGTGGAGACAAAAGCCCCTAATAAGACATAATTTTTTTTTGGTTACATAGGAGAGTTGGCTACAACCACTATTTTTAGTAACTAACAACACAAGGTTCAAACCATAGGGACTGCAACCACCAAAACTATCCGTCTCGTTAATTATTGACCCGACGTGAGATGGGGACCGTTGGTTGCTTGGGGTTTGTATCGTCATCATCGATCTGGCACGCACTTAAAGGATTCAAAGCAGACTACTTCCTTTGTAAACTGGCACCACCAAGGTTTGAACCCAGGTCTCTTCTCAACAAGTAAAAGACATAATTATTATCTCATGGAATATAGGGGGTGCTAAGGCCCCCTCAAAGCAAAGGTGTATCAAGGACCCATGTTTGAGTAATAATCCTGTATTATTTGTATCTAGGAAACTAAAATGACAAAAGAAGTTTCAAAAACTATGAAAGTAGTATGGGTAAGATGTGAATACTATGTTATGGATTTAAGGAGTGACAATGGGAATTCTAACTTATTGGAGTCCTTCTAGAACCTCTTGTGTAACCATTCATAAAAATAGGCATTGGATAGCCTCTTTAGTCACTTTCTACTTTGCATATATTCGTTTCATCCTTATCAATGTCTATGGACCTACAACTCGGTTAGGTAGATTTAGATGTTTGGAGTGGGATTGAAGCCTTTATGATAAGTAAAGACCAAGAAAATCGATTCATGATCATAGGATATTTTAATTCCATAACCAATCTAGATGAAAAATGTGGGGGAATTAGGAAATTAACCCAAAGTGCAAGAGAATTCTCAGCTTTTATTCAAAATAATAATCTATGTGAGGTTGAATTTTAAGAATACAACTATACTTGGACCAACAACAGGAGAGGCCAAAACCTAATAATAAAAACTTAGACATATGCATTCTCTTAGATCATTGGCTAGATGAAGGAAATTATGCTAAAGTTAATACCTTAACAAGGATTGGTTCATATCACTAGCTAATAAAAGTTAAAATGGAGGCAAGTGAATTAAAAAAATATCATATTTTAAATATGAGCAAATGTGGGAAGATCGTCCTTAATTTAATGATATGATATCTCAAACGTGGAATTATTTAGGTAATGGTGGGTTGTATGCTCTTCCAAATCAAACAAAATCTATGACATCTAGATTAAAAGAACGGAATATGAACACTTTTGGAAATATTTTTTAGAAGAAATAACTAAAAGATAAACTTTCAGTCCATTCAACGTCTCTTGGTAGAGTGCCTCTTTACCTACAATGTTTTCTCTACACTGGTCAACATGTTCCAGGTCAAATGGGTGTAGCCCCAGTCAATCGTTGATCTGTTTACTCAGTGATCCCAAGTGTTCCGGAACCCCAGGCTCAAGTTCTTGTGGGAAAAATTGCTGCACCACATGATGTGGAAATATGGCTCGAGTGTAGCAGCAGAATCTTCAATGATCACACCAAGGATCCAAAAGTTGTGTCTAACAAAGACCTCTACTTTGTAATTGAAAACGCAAACCTAGTCCCCTGTCCAAACATTCCTACATTTGGGCTAGAAGCTTCCTTGTCCAATTCCCTTGGTTTATCTTCCAAGTGTACTAGATCCTAGACCCATACCAGTTGTAGATCCATAGTCAAGTGGAACCCTCCCCCCCAGGGTGGCTCAAGGTGAATTTTGACGGATCATCTAAAGGCAACCCCAAAAATTTTAGGGCTGGAGGGGTTATCGAGGACCATGAAGGTAAAATCATCAAAGCATTCATCGAGAATATGAGGGTCTAGTCTAACAACTACGTCAAAGCCCGAGCCCTATGGAGGAGCATTGAATTCAGCAAAGGTCTAACCAACCCCATGATTTTTGAGGGGGATTCCCTAAATGTGGTCAACCACATCAAGAACAACACCAAGGGCAGATGGAATATTCAAAATATTATCCAAGAGAGTCAACTCACCCTCAGACAACGCCCACTCAGCACAATCCATCATGTGTTTAGAGAGGCAAATGTGGTGGTTGACCTATTGGCTAACAGAGAAGTCAATCAGAATGACCTTACCATTTGGGAAGACTCCTTCCCATAAGACATCATCGACACTACCAAAAATGATGTGGAGCACATTTTAAACTAATAGCAAGAGGTACTCCAAAGGTGTTTTTACTCAGAGTTGTTCTAAATTTTGCTTTCAATTTTATAGTTAGTCTATTATAGGGGTCTTCAGATTGTAGATATTTTTAACGACTATCCCTGTGATGACGGGATATGTCAAATTGTGTACTATTGGCATTCTAAATGCCTTATGTAACAGGGATTGAGCCCTTCAACCCGGCAAGTAAATAATTTTTTTTACCTACCAAAAAAAATATAAACTTTCAAAATTCTAAAAAGGTGATAATAATCCAAGCTCGGAGGAAAGGGAGTTGCTTAGTGAATATCATAATATTTTGAGTAAGGAAGAGAAATTTTGGAGATTAAAATGAACATAAACTTGGTTAAAAGAAGGAGATAAAAATACAAAGTTTTTTTATAGTATGGCTATAGTACATTTATCAACATCCAAATTAGTAGAATTAAATCAATAGAAGGGGTTTGGATTGAAGATCAAAGTGAAATTAGAAAAGAAGCAAAGTCAAAGGTTTAATGGCATAAGTTGATGACATTGGTTGCCATTTATGTCAAGGAAAGTAAAGGTTAAATGGTTTTACCATGGTGGTGTTTGCAAAAGAAAAAGGAAGATATTTCATGGTGGCAAAAGACCTTATCCACAAAAAAGGCCCAAAGGAAGAAAAATAAATTATAATATTTAAATTTATGAAGATTTAAATAATTATAATAATTAAAAATTAAAAGGGCCCAAAGGTTAAAATATAAATTATAATATTTAAATCTACTTTAAATTTAAATTACTATAATATTTTTAAAGGTTTAATGTTGGGTGCCAAAGTTGAAATTTCAAATTCTCCTAAAGTGTTGACGTGAAGGATCATAAGGGCAAATACATATTTATAACATTAATTTTTTTGCAAAGAAGGCTATGGAAATTGTTATGTGAAAATCCCGTATATTGCACGTGCAAAATTCGTGAAAGTGTATTCGTGGATAAAAGGGGCAATGCCTTTTTGAAGGTTGAAATAAGAATAAAGAGTGGTGACGGCAAAAACAAATCCCATCTAGGCATCTAGCCCAAACGACAGTTCCTTAACGCCTAAGTCATAGCAGCAGGGAGATCTTGATTTCGAGATGCGGTGGAGGTAGAGAGTTAAGGTTTTTTATTTGAAAAGAGTTTATGCGCCGAATACAGGAATAAGGGAGAGCATGTGCAGTTTTAGTTTCATGTGGGTGCCTAGCCCATGCGATGGCCTAGCCGAAGCTAGGGCACGAGCCAACAAGCGATGTCGATTCGAATTGCAGTAATGACAACAAAGGGGCAATAATTTTGTTGGATTAATTATTCGCTAAGGCTAAGGTATGCTTTCTTAGGGAGTCATAAGGTGTTTATTTTTTTTAAATTTTTGAATTTAAAAGGGGAGAGCATGCAATAATTAAGGTTGGTTGAATTAAAAATAGTTTTTGCTAAGTGCTATGTATGGTGAATGAAATCAATGATGCTATGGTCTTGTTGAAAAATTAAGGTGCATTAAATATTTTTCAAGTAGAAGGTATAAGGTGTACAAGAAAATTTATGTGTGTAATTTGTGATGTTGTTGGGTTGAATTTTATTTTGCAAGATTAGGAGTAATAAGGTGTGATAAGTTGTTTAGCATTTTATTATAACACTTGCATGGTGAAAGGAAGATATGAAAGGTTATGTTGAGTATTAATGCTTTATTTTTGAAAACCAAAGAAGAGGGATTGAGCATCAAAGTCAAATTTCATTAAGCATATCTTTTTAAAGGTGAAAATTCATGTGGATGTTTTGAGAGAGTATATTGCAATCTAACCCTTGAAGTGGCACTACAAAAATTATTTATTTGTGAGACATGTTTTTGAAGATATATCTCCATAAGATCAAATTAAGAGGTATGGGCACATCATTCCTTGTGTAAAGTTTTTTGTTGAAGTGAATGTTTTGGAACATAAGGTGGAGATAAAAGGGTTGTTTGGTAAGCATAGTTGGAAATATTTGAGTTAGTATTGTGCTTCATTATTGAATAATTTTGGAAACATATGAGATAGAGTTTGAGAACAAGATTGTACTTCCATTAGTGAAAGAGATTGAGACACTTGTGCTAGAGATTGTGAACTACTTATGCTATTTTTGAAAGCAAGTTTTTGCATCATTGTAAAACCTTTTGAACATTGATTTGAGAGATATTGATAGCAATTGTGAAAGTGTTTGAGATAAATTTTGTGAGAGAAAATTGTGCATGAATGTAATTTATATTAGAGAGAAAAAATTGCAAGACAGATAGACCAGTTTTGTGAAACAAGTTATATACTATTTTGATTTGATTTGAAAGGGAATTTACAATAAAAATAGATCAGTTTTGTGAAGCAGGTTATACATTGTTTTGATTTGATTTGAAAGGGATTTTGCAGGAGATAGAGATTGGATGTGAAGAACATATTAGGATTTTGATAGTGCATATCATTCTCTATATGCAAGATTTGGAAATATTTGAACAAGTATTGTGAGCAACATTGTGGTAGATTTGAGTAGAATATATCTATTTGAAGAAAGTATTTTTGAAAGAGATAATAAGTATTTGTTTGTATGCAAGATTTGGAAATATTTGAACAAGTATTGTGAGCAACATTGTGGTAGATTTGAGACAGAATTGAGAGCAGGTTTAGTTGCTGATTTGATCAAGCTTTGTGTTAATGCTTGTGGTAAATTTAATAATTAAGAGCAGGTTTAATTGCTAATTTGGTCAAGCTTTGTGTTAAGGCTTGTGGTAGATTTGAGATAGAATTGAGAGTAGATTTAGTTGTTGATTTTATCAAGCTTTGTGTCAAGGCTTATGGCAGATTTGAGACAGAATTGAAAGCAGGTTTAGTTGTTGATTTGATCAAGTTTTATGTTAAGGCTTGGGATAGATTTGAGCAAAGTTATAGCAGATTTGTGCTAGACTTGGGACATTTTTGGTGCAGATTTATGAGTAAATTTGTGTTAGACTTGGGACAGAGTTTGGTATAGATTTGAGATAGATTTGAGAGTATACTTTGGAGGTGATAAAGCAAAGAGGATAGAGGTCTCCAATGGATAGGGATCCATAAACCATTGCAGTGGGGATAGAGGTCTCCTATGGAGAGAGATCCATAAGCTAGAGCATTGGGGGTAAAATTCTTCTAGAAGTTCACCAGCCATAGTAGAGGGGATAGAGTTCTCCTGTGGAGAGAGATACACAAACCAGAGCAGAGGGGATAGAGTTCTTCTATGGATAGATATCCACAAACCAAAACATAAGGGATAGAGTTCTCCTATGGATAGAGATCCATGAACTAGAGTAGAGAGGATAGAGTTATCCTATGGAGAGGGATCCGTGAACCAGTTAGGAATCGTTCCTTTAGATAGAGATCTTGGATCAAGTTCCACAAACTAGAGCAATGGGATAGAGTTCTCCTATGGAGAGAGATCCACAAATGATACTATAGGGGATTGGTGTCTCCTTTGGATAGAGGTCCATAAATATTGTAATAGGGAATTGATTCCCAAGAGATTTGTTGAGAAAATTTATAAGGAATATTTTCTTCATGGAGTAGCCCACATTGGGCGAACCACATTAAATTTGTGTCTCTCATGTATGTGATGATTTATGTATTGCTTTGATTACTGCTCTTGATGTTACCATTGATAATATTGGATATTATTATTTGGGAAAGAAAAGTAAAAGTTGATCTTATACTGTTCACCCCCCCTCTCAGTATAAGCCTATGGTCTTCAATCGGTATTAGAGTGGGTTCTTCGAAAGAGTCTAACAACTTGAAGAAAGATATTACAGGAACACATATGGCATTTCAGAATGGATCTTCATTAAATAAGACACCATTATTTGATGGAAATAATTATGCTTTATGGAGCATAAGAATGAAGACTTACTTGATGGCACAAGGATATGAGACATGTTAATCCATTGAGGATGGGTTCACACCTACAACAAATCCTCCCACAAATAAATATGGTAAGATGTTACATGTGAATAATGCCAAGGCTATGAATGGAATCTTAAGTGGTTTACGTGAAGCAGAATTTGTTAAAGTTATGCACTGCAAATCAACAAAAAGGTCAAAATGGCAAAACTGCAAAATCACAAGAAAAGGTTTAAAGATTTGATTATGGAAGATGAGGAAGATATTGCTACATAATTACTTTGTGTGGATGAGGTTGTTAATACCATGTGTGGACTTAGATTTAAAAATGAAGACTCCAGTGTTGCTCAAAAAGTTTTAAGATCACTTCCTATGAGGTATGATGGAAAAGTTTTAACTATAGAAGATATGAGAGATATTGAAAGTCTGACTATAGATGAGTTACATGGAATTCTCATAGCTTATGAGATGAGAATACTAAAGTATCCCAACTAAAAAAAAGAGGTAACTTTCAAAGTTTCAAAGAAGACAAAATATAAGAGATCCGAATCAAGTGGTGAGTCAAGTAGTAATGAAGAAGCTAACTATGGAAGAAGAAACAAGGAGGACTCAAGAAAGCACAAAGGTATGAAAACAGTGAAATATTTTAATTGTGGTAATTTTGGTCACTATGCATCTAATTGTCAAAAATCCGAAAGCAATAGCAGTAAAGAGAAATAGGATCATAAGAAAAAGGAAGCAAGAAAATATAGGTACGAAAAGAAAAATAGGTATGGACAAGGCAAGCATGAAAAGAAATTCTTTCAAAGGCACAAGAAGATTTTCTATGTTAACAAGACAAGAAAGGCTTCAAGTGACAGTGATGAAAGACTCTCAGATAGTTAAGAATAAGAGATTCTATTTTTGGCAATAGAAGAGAAAGAAAATGCTCTTGTTGAAGATAAAGCTGAAAAGTATGAAGATGCTCTTGAAGACCAAGAAGTAGAGAAAGATTCAAAAAATGAAGAGGAAGGCATAATAGATCTAGAAGAAGAACTTATTGTTGCTCTCAAAGAATTGAAAAAGGTTAGAAAGCAGAACTCAAGACTAAAGGCTCAAGTTGAAGAATGTGAGGAAGAAAAAGAAAAGCTTATACAAGACATGACAAACTTAATAGCTAAGGCAAGGAGACTTAAAGAGGTCATGAGTGAAAATTTAGAGGTAAAAGAATTAGAATGTGAAAGATTAGAACATGAGGTAGTTTCACTAAGGATGGAAGTGAAATATTCTAAGGACAAGCTACACAGGTTTGGGAAAATTTCAAATACTTTGGATAAAATTATCAATGGACAAAGATCTTCATATATCAAAACAAGACTTGGTTTTGAAGAAGGGCAAGGGAAACAAGAAGAAGGGTCAAGCTCAAGCTCAAAAGAAGAGGATGTTTCAGAGGAAGAAAGTGAATAAATTGAGACTTATGCAGATAAGTTAAAGAATAGAAGCTTCAGTAAGAAAGGAAATAATGCATAAACTAGAAACAGGGATCCTCACAGAGAAGGCAAAGAAAGGACTAAGAGACCAGAGGGTTCAAGATAAGATTTCTTCAAGGGACGTTGTTTTTCATGTAATCGTTTTGGTCACAAGGCTATGCATTGCAAGACTCATGGAAATGAGTATGACCTCGCTAAAAGGAATGTCAACTCTTTAAAAGATGGATATTTCTTTCAAGGGTATTGCTACTCTTGTAATCACTTTGGTCATAAATCAATTCACTACAGGGTTCATGACAAAAATGAGTATGGCTTCACTAGGAGGAACTTCAAGACATTTGCATCTTCCAAGAACTAAAAATTAAGTGTTACAAGTGCAATAATATTGGGCATAAGGCCAAGTGGTATAAAAGAGCTTTCAGAGATGAGCAAGAATGAGGACACTCAAAAGGATCAAAAGGGTATGTTGAAAAAGAAGGTTGACAAATAAAAAGAGCATTGTATGTCGGGAGTAGAGATACTCCCACCCCAAAATTAATCACCTCAAGGAGAGGAGGTGGGGAGGGGGTTGAACTAAGAGTCTTATATTTAGTCCCAAAGGAGTCCCTTTGCCATTGATGTCAAAGGGGGAGAGATTTGAGTAAGGGAGAGAGCATTCAGTCAGGGGGAGCAATTTCTTAGGGGGATCAGTTTTGGAATTCAGTGGTTGGAAAATATATATATTTTTTAGAAAGGGTTACCATCAATGACAAAGTGGGAGATTGTTGGACATTTTGAGTATATTGTTGTCATTGATGTCAAAGGTTTAATGACATAAGTTGATGACATTGGTTGTCATTTATGTCAAGGAAAATAAAGGTTAAATGGTTTTACCATGGTGGTGTTTGCAAAAGAAAAAGGAAGATATTTCATGGTGGCAAAAGACCTTATCCACAAAAAAGGCCCAAAGGAGGAAAAAGAAATTATAATATTTAAATCTATGAAGATTTAAATAATTATAATAATTAAAAATTAAAAGGATCCAAAGGTTAAAATATAAATTATAATATTTAAATCTGCTTTAGATTTAAATTACTATAATATTTTTAAAGGTTTAATGTTGGGCGCCAAAGTTAAAATTTCAAATTCTTCCTCAAGTGTCGACATGAAGGATCACAAGGGCAAATACATATTTATAACCTTAGTTATCAAGTTTGAGTTCGTGTTCGAATTCGTCACTCTTAAAGTTCGAAATAAATTCGACATGTGAAAAAATTCGGAATAAAATTCAATAAATTACATATATATATATATCCTTTTTCAATATTATGTATCTTATAACTTATCTCACCATGTTCCTTCCAATTCAAAATAGCAAGAAATAGTAGGATCACAATCTTCTTTGTTAATGATATTTTAAAATTAATTAAACATATAATAAATTTCACTTATAATTGAATAAGTTTTTAATAATTATTAAAATAATAAAAATATAAAATTATTATTTTTAATTTTAATAATTTAATTTATATTTTTTTTGAGTAATACTTCTTATATACATCCACCATGGGGATTGAATCCGAGTCACATCACCGATAATACAAGTGGCATCCTTACGGGTAAACCACACTCACGGAATATAATTTTAACTTTCATATTTAAATATTTTTAAAATTTTATTAAAAATTTTAACCTAAACATCATGCTATAGTTTTTGGTGACCTGCAAATTCTCGGTAGCACAACAATATTTGTCGCTGACTGAGTAAGGGAATAGATAGCATTCATCGAATGAGGAGGTAGCAACCACGAATAACAACAACGCCTCTGCCTCCTGCGATACCACTTGCTCATCCCACCGCAGCCACCGTCGGCACAAATGGTGTCCACCATCTACCATTCCTGCACTGGATCAGTCAGCCACGGGATTATCCAACACCATAGAATAAATTACGTAGCCAAGGTCATCGCCCAGTGCCTCGCGGAAAGACTATCAATATTCGTTCCTGCGGTAAAATATTTAATCAATTTTTTCTCATATATTTTTTCCCTTCTACCAATTTTTTTCATGCTGAATTTAAGGTTTGTTCATCGAATTTATGCGGCAAGGTTTTAAATTCGACGAATTTCAAACTTTATCTTAAAAATTCGATGAATTTGATAACTAAGTTTATAACATAAAGTTTATTGCAAAGAAGGCTATGGAAATTGTTATGCGAAAATCTTGTATATTGCATGTGTGAAATTTGTGAAAGTGTATTCGTGGACAAAAGGGGCAACGCCTTTTCAAAGGTTGAAATAGGAATAAAGAGTGGTGATGGCAAAAATAAATCCCATCTGGGCAGCTAGCCCAGATGGCAGTTCCCTTGATGCCTAAGTCATAGCAGCAGGGAGGTCTCGAGTTCAAGATGTGGTAGAGGCAGAGACTTAAGGGTTTTTATTTGAAGAGTTTTTGCACCGAAGACAGGAATAGGAGAGAGCGCGTGCGATTTTAGTTTTGTTTAGGTGCCTAGCCCATACGATGGCCTAGCCGAAGCTAGGGTGCGGGCCAACAAGAAACGCCGATTCGAATCGCGGTGGTGACAACAAGGGGGCAATAATTTTGTTGGATTAATTATTAACTAAGGCTAAGGTATGCTTGCTTAGGGAGTCATAAGGTGTTTGTTTTATTTTTAATTTTTGAATTTAAAAAGGGGACAACGTGCAGTAATTAAGGTTGGTTGAATTAAAAAGAGTTTTTACTAAGTGCTATGTATGGTGAATGAAATCAATGATGCTATGGTCTTGTTGAAAAATTAAGGTGCATTAAATATTTTTCAAGTAGGAGGTATAAGGTGTATAAGAAAATTTATGTGTGTAATTTGTGGTGTTGTTGGGTTGAATTTTATTTTGCAAGATTAGGAGTAATAAGGTGTGATAAGTTGTTTAACATTTTATTATAACACTTGCATGGTGAAAGGAAGATATGAAAGGTTGTGTTGAGTATTAATGCTTTATTTTTGAAAACCAAAGAAGAGTGATTGAACATCAATTTCAGATTTCATTGAGCATATCTTTTTGAAGGTGAAAATTCATGTGGATGTTTTGAGTGAGTATCTTGCAATCTAACACTTTAAGTTGCACTAAAAAATCAGTTATTTGTGAGATAGGTTTTTGAAGACATATATCCATAAGATCAAATTAAGAGGTATGGGCACATCATTCCTTGTTTAAAGTATTTTGTTGAAGTGAATATTTTGGAACATAAGGTGGAGATAAAAGGATTGTTTGGTAAGCATTGTTGGAAATATTTGAGTTAGTATTGTATTTCATTATTGAATGATTTTGGAAACATATGAGATGGAGTTTGAGAACAAGATTGTGCTTCCATTATTGAAAGATATTGAGACACTTGTGCTAGAGATTGTGAACTACTTGTGCTAGATTTGAAAGCAAGTTTTTGCATCATTGTGAAACCTTTTGAACATTGGTTTGAGAGATATTGATAGCAATTGTGAAAGTGTTTGAGATCAATTTTATGAGAAAAAATTGTGCATGAGTGTGATTGATATTAGAGAGAAAAATTTGCAAGACAGATAGAAAAATTTTGTGAAACAAGTTATATACTATTTTGATTTGATTTGAAAGGGATTTTGCAATGAAGTTAGATTAGTTTTGTGAAGCAAGTTATACATTGTTTTGATTTGATTTGAAAGGGATTTTACAAGAGATAGAGATTGTATGTGAAGAACATATTGGAATTTTGATAGTGCATATCATTCTCTATATGTTCCAGAGGTTAAACGAATTCTAAGTAGAATATATCTATTTGAATCAAGTATTTTTGAAAGAGATATAAGCATTTGTTTATATGCAATATTTGGAAATATTTGAGCAGGTTTTGTGAGCGGTATTGTGGCAGATTTGAGATAGAATTAAGAGTAGTTTTAGTTGTTGATTTTATCAAGCTTTGTGTTAAGGCTTGTGGAAGATTTAAGAATTGAGAGTAGGTTTAGTTAAGGCTTGTGGCAGATTTAAGATAGAATTGAGAGCAGGTTTAGTAAATGATTTGATCAAGCTTTGTGTTAAGGCTTGTGGCAGATTTAAGATAGAATTGAGAGCAGGTTTAGTAACTGATTTGATCAAGATTTGTGTTAAGGCTTGTGGCAGATTTGAGACATAATTGAGAGCAGGTTTAGTTATTGATTTCATCAAGCTTTGTGATAAGTATTGGGATAGATTTGAACAGAGTTAGAGCAGATTTATGCTAGACTTGGGATAGTTTTGGTGTAGATTTGTGAGAAGAGGTAGAGAAGATTTATGCTAGACTTGGAATAGAGCTTGGTGTAGATTTAAGATAGAGTTGAGAGCTTGATTTGGAGGTGATAAAGCAAATAGGACAAAGATCTCCAGTGGATAAAGATACATCAACTAGTGTAGTGGAGACAAAGGTCTTCTGTGAAGAGAGATCCACAAGCCATAGTAGTGGGGGTAGAAGTCTTCTAGAAGTTCACCAGCCAGAGCAAATGGGAAAGAGTTCTCCTATGGAGAGATATCCACAAACTAGATCAAAGGGGATAGAGTTCTCTTGTGGATAGAGATCCATGAACCAGAGCAGAGGGGATAGATTTCTCCTATGGATAGATATCCATGAACTAGTGTAGAGGGGATAGAGTTATCCTATGGATAGAGATCCACAAACCAAAGCAGAGGGGATAGATTTATCCTATGGAGAGACATCCGTGAACCAGTTGGTAAGATAAAGTTCTTCTGTGAATAGAGATCCATGAACCAATTGAGGAGATAAAGTTCTTTTGGATCAAGTTCCACGAACCAGAGCAAGAGGATAAAGTTCTCCTATGGAGAGAGATCCACAAATCATATCATAGGGGATTGGTGTCTCCTTTGGATAGAGGTACATAAACATTGTAATAGGGAACTGATTCCCAAGAGATTTTTTGATAAAATTTATAAGAAATATTTTCTCCGTGGAGTAGACCACATTGGGTGAACCATGTTAAATTTGTGTCTCTCATGTGTGTGATGATTTTTGCATTTCTTTGATTACTGCTCTTGATATTGCCATTGATAATATTGTATAATATTATTTGGGAAAAAAAAGTAAAATTTGATCTTATACTATTCAATCCTCTCTCAGTATAAGACTGTGCTCTTCAATTGGTATCAGAGCGGGTTCCTTTGGAAGAGTCTAACAACTTGAATGAAGATATTACAAGAACACAGATGGCATATCAAAATGGATCTTCATCAAATAAGGCACCATTGTTCGATGGGAACAATTATGCTTTCTAGAGCATAAGAATGAATATTTACTTGATGGCATAAGGATATGAGATATGGCAATTCATTGAGGATGGATTCACACCTACAACAACTTCTCCTACAAATAAATATGGTAAGATATTACATTGAATAATTCCAAGGCTATGAATGGAATCTTAAGTGGTTTACGTGAAGCAAATTTTGTAAAATTTATGCACTGCAAATCATTAAAAGAGATGGAAAAAATTGAAGCAAACATATGAGGGAGATAAAAAGGTCAAGATAGCAAATCTATAAAATCACAAGAAAAGGTTTGAAGATTTAAAGATGGAAGATGAGGAAGATATTGCTACATACTTGCTTCCTGTGGATGAGGTTGTTAATACCATGCATGGACTTGGATTTGAAATTGAAGACTCCAGTGTTTCTCAAAAGGTTTTAAGGTCACTTCCTATGAGGTATGATGGAAAAGTTTTAGCTATAGAAGATATGAGAGATATTGAAAGTTTGACTATGGATGAGTTACATGGAATTCTCACATCTTATTAGATGAGAATAGTAAAGGATCCCAACTCCAAGAAAGATGCAACTTTCAAAGTATCAAAGAAGACAAAATATAAGAGATCTGAATCAAGTGGTGAGTCAAGCAGTGATGAAGAAGCTAACTATGGGAGAAGAAATAAGGACTCAAGAAATCACAAAGGTATGAAAACAATGAAATTTTTTAATTGTGGTAATTTTGATCACTATGCATCTAATTGTCCAGAAGCCGAAAGCAATAACAGTGAAGAGAAACAAGATCAGAAGAAAAATGAGCAGTTTAATCCAAGTATGAAAATAAAAATAGGTATGGACAAGGCAAGCATGAAATTAAGTTATTTCAAAGGCACAAGAAGAGTTTATATGTTAACAAGACAAGCAAGGCTTCAAGTGAAAGTGATGAAAGACTCTCAGATAGTGAAGAATACGATATTATATTTTTGGCAATAGAAGAGGAAGAAAATGCTCTTGTTGAAGATAAAGCTGAAAAGTATGAAGATGCTCTTGAAGACCAAGAAGTAGAGAAAGATTCAAAAAATGAAGAGGAAGGCACAATAGATATAGAAGCAGAACTTATTGTTGCTCTCAGAGAATTGAAAAAGGTTAGAAATCAGAACTCAAGACTAAAGGCTCAAGTTCAAGAATGTAAGGAAGAAAAATAAAATCTTATACAAGACCTAACAAAATTAATAACAAGGGCAAGGAGACTTAAAGAGGTCATGAGTGAAAAGTTAGAGGTAAAATAATTAGAATGTTAAATATTAGAACATGAGGTAGTTTCACTAGGGATGGAAGTGAAATATTCTAAGGACAAGCTACACAAGTTTGGGAAATTTTCAAAGACATTGAATAAAATTATCAATGCACAAAGATCTTCATCTATCAAAACAAGATTTGGTTTTGAAGAAGGACAAGGGAAACAAGAAGAAGGGTCAAGCTCAAACTCAAAATAAGAGGAAGTTTCAGAGGAAGAAAGTGAAGAAGAGATTGAGACTTATGCAGATAAGTTAAAGAATAAAAGCTTCACTAAGAAAGGAAACAATGCATAAACTCGAAATAGGGATCATCACAAAGAAGGCAAAGAAAGGACTAAGAGACCAGAGGGTTCAAGACAAGATTTCTTCAAAGGATATTTTTCATGTAATCGTTTTGGTCACAAGGCTATGCATTGCAGGACTCATGGAAAGGAGTATGACCTCACTAAAAGGAATGTCAACTCTTTCAAAGATGGATATTTCTTTCAAGGGTATTGCTACTATTGTAATCACTTTGGTCATAAAGCAATTCACTATAGGGTTTGTGACAGAAATGAGTATGGCTTCGCCAGGAGGAACTTCAAGATATTTGCACCTTTCAAGAACTACAAAATTAAGTGTTACAAGTGCAATAATATTGGGCATAAGGCCAAATGGTGTAGAACAAAGTTTTCAGAGCTTCCAGAGACGAATAAGAACAAGGACACTCAAAAGGATCAAAAGGGTATGTTGAAAAAGAAGGTTAACAAAGAAAAAAACATTGTATGCTGGGAGTAGAGATACTCCCACCCCAAAATTAATCACCTCAAGGAGAGGATGTGGGGAGGGGATGAGCTAAGAGTCTTATATTTAGCCCCAAATGAGTCCCTTTGCCATTGATGTCAAAGGGAGAGAGATTTGAGTAAGGGGAAGAGCATTCAGTCACGGGGAGCAGTTTCTCAAGGGAAGCAATTTTGGAATCTAGTGGTTGGAAAAGCAATTTTTTTTAGAAAGGGTTTTCAACAATGACAAAGGGCGAGATTGTTGGAAATTTTGAGTATATTGTTGTCATTGATGTCAAAGGTTTAATGACATAAGTTGATGACATTAGTTGTCATTTATGTCAAGGAAAATAAAGGTTAAATGGTTTTACCATGGTGGTGTTTGTAAAAAAAAAAGGAAGATATTTCATAATGGCAAAAGACCTTATCCACAAAAAAGGCCCAAAGGAGGAAAAATAAATTATAATATTTAAATATATGAAGATTTAAATAATAATAATAATAATAAATTAAAAGGTCCCAACCGTTAAAATATAAATTATAATATTTAAATCTACTTTAGGTTTAAATTACTATAATATTTTTAAAGGTTTAATGTTGGGCGCCAAAGTTGAAATTTCAAATTCCTCCTCAAGCACCGGTGTGAAGGATCATAAGGGAAAATACATATTTATAACATAAAGTTATTTGCAAAGAAGGCTATGAAAATTGTTATGCGAAAGTCCCATATATTGCATGTGCAAAAATCGTGAAAGTGTATTCGTGGACAAAAGGGGCAACACCTTTTTGGAGGTTGAAATAGGAATAAAGAGTGGTGATAGCGAAAACAAATCCCATCTAGGCAGCTAGCCCAAACGATAGTTCCCTTGACGCCTAAGTCGTAGCAGCAGGGAGGTCTTGGGTTCGAGATGCGGCAAAGGCAGAGAGTTAAGGTTTTTTATTTGAAAAGAGTTTTTGCACCGAAGACAAGAATAAGGAGAGCATGTGCGGTTTTAGTTTCGTGTGGGTGCCTTGCATTTTATTATAACACTTGCATGGTGAAAGGAATATAGGGAAGGTTGTGTTGAGTATTAATGCTTTATTTTTCAAAACCAAAGAAGAGTGATTGAACATCAAATTCATATTTCATTGAGCATATATTTTTGAAGGTGAAAATTCATGTGGATGTTTTGAGAGAGTATCTTGCAATCTAACCCTTGAAGTGGCACTAGAAAAATCAATTATTTGTGAGACATGTTTTTGAATACATATCTCCATAAGATCAAATTAAGAGGTATGGGCACATCATTCCTTGTTTAAAGTGTTTTGTTGAAGTGGATGTTTTGGAACATAAGGTAAAGATAAAAGTATTGTTTGGTAAGCATTGTTGGAAATATTTGAGTCAATATTGTGTTTCATTGTTGAATAATTTTAGAAACACATGAGATAGAGTTTGAGAACAATATTGTGCTTCCATTAGTGAAAGAGATAGAGACAGTTGTGCTAGATATTGTGAACTACTTATGCTAGATTTGAAAGCAAGTTTTTGCATTTGAGAGATATTGATAACAATTGTGAAAGTGTTTGAGATCAATTTTGTGAGAGAAAATTGTGCATGAGTGTGATTGATCTTAGAGAGAAAAAATTGCAAGACAGATAGACCAATTTTGTGAAACAAGTTATATACTATTTTTATTTGATTTGAAAGGGATTTTTCAAGAAAGATAGATCAGTTTTGTGAAGCAGTTTATACATTGTTTTGATTTGATTTGAAAGGGGTTTTGGAAGATACAGAGATTGGATGTGAAGAACATATTGGGATTTTAATAGTGCATATCATTCATATATGTTCTAGAGGTTAATTTTTTTTTGAGTAGAATATATCTGTTTGAAGAAAGTATTTCTGAAAGAGATAATAAGCATTTGTTTGTATGTAAGATTTGGAAATATTTGAATAGGTTTTATGAGTAGCATTGTGGTAGATTTGAGACATAATTGAGATCAGGTTTAGTTGCTAATTTGATCAAGCTTTGTGTTAAGGCTTGTGGTATATTTGAGAATTGAGAGTAGGTTTAATTGCTAATTTGATCAAGCTTTGTGTTAAGGCTTGTGGCAGATTTGAGATAGAATTGAGAGTAAATTTAGTTGATGATTTGATCAAGCTTTGTGTCAAGGATTGTGGTCGATTTGAGATAGAATTGAGAGTAGGTTTATTTTCTGATTTGATCAAGTTTTGTGTTAATGCTTGGGACATATTTGAGCAGAGTTAGAGCAGATTTGTGCTAGACTTGGGATAGTTTTGGTGTAAATTTGTGAGTAGAGGTAGAGCAGATTTGTGCTAGACTTGGGATATATTTTGGTGTAGATTTGTGATAAAGTTGAGAGTATGCTTTGGAGGTGACAAAGCAAAGAGGACAAATGTATCCAATGGATAGAGATCCATCAGCCAGTGTAGTGGGGATAGAGGTCTCCTGTGGAGAGAGATCCACAAGCCAGAGTATTGGGGGCAGAAGTCTTCTAGAAGTTCACCATCCAGAGCAGAGGGGATAGAGTTCTCTTATGGAGAGAGATCCACAAACTAGAGCAAAGGGTATATATTTCTCCTATGGATAGAGATCCAAAAAATAGACTAAAATGGATAGAGTTCTCCTATGGATGGAGATACATAAACCAGAGTAGAGAGGATAAAGATATCCTATGGATAGAGATCCACGAACTAGAGTAGAGGGGATAGTGTTATCCTATGGAGAGAGATCCGTGAACCAGCTGGGAAGATAGAGTTCTTCTATGGATAGATATCCATGAACCAGTTGAGGAGATCGAGTTCTCCTGGATCAAGTTCCACGAACTAGAGCAAGGGGATAAAGTTATCCTGTGGAGAGAGATCCACAAATTAGAGCATAGGGGATTGGTGTCTCCTTTGGATAAAGGCCCATAAACATTGTAATAGGGAATTGATTTCCAAGAGATTTGTTGAAAAATATTATAAGGAATATTTTCTCCATGGAGTAGCCCACATTGGGTGAACCATGTTAAATTTGTGTCTCTCATGTGTGTGATGATTTGTGCATTGCTTTGATTATTTCTCTTGATATTGCCATTGATAATATTGTATAATATTGTTTGGGAAAGAAAAGTAAAAGTTGGTCTTAAATTGTTCACCCCTCCTCTCAATATAAGCCTGTGTTCTTTAGGATGGCTATAGTACATATATCAACATCCAAAATTAGTAGAATTAAATCAATAGAAGGGGTTTAGATTGAATATCAAAGTGAAATTAGAAAAGAAGCAAAGTATTTTTATCAGAATATTATAGGATTAGAGAAGATTGAAGTTCTTAATGATAAAATTATTTGTTACCTTTTGAGATTATATACTTAATGAGAAATCAACCACAAGATATAAAATGAGCATGCAATGTTGAATATATGATAATGACAATATACTAAGCATGTAAAACTCATAAGAAAATTCAAAAATAACTCATAAAACTACCATTATGAAGCTCGCAAAAATAGGATCTTCATACAAAATGTGGAGATCTCAAGTACTCCATGTTCTACATTATCTCAAACTTGTATTATACTCTACTCTACTTCATATGGAAATATTGTTTCTACTTTCTCACACCAAGGCCAATATATAGTAGGATGTGACTCTTGGCCTTCCATATTCCTATGACTCTTCACCTTCCTATTCTATGGACTCATGTGCACATGGACAATGATGCACATTTGCATTATTTAATACTTTACACATTTTAATATTAATTGTGCATTTATTATATTTCATAAAGTAAATACTCAAGCACTAATCTAAGACAAACTCCTAATCTAAATATGTACCCATGGTAGTACATTGGCATGTACTAAATAATGTAATATATTTCAACATTCTTCAAGATGTTCCTTTGGTGATAATGAATGAAGACAATAGGAAACTGATGGAGCCTATTACTCTAGAAGAAGTTCATTAGCTCTTTTTCTCTTTTAGTAAGGATAAATCTCCAGGTCTAGATGGGCTCTCTACAGCTTTGTAACAACATAATTGGGATATAGTGAAGAATTCTTTATTGGTGGCAGTGGAACAGTCTAGGGTAAAACAATACATACCTTATAAAATTAATGTAATATATATTACCCTAATTCCAAAAAAGCAGGATGTTGAATTGTTCGATTCTTTTAGATCCATAAGCCTATGTAATATGGCATATAAAATTATCTCCAAAGTGACAGCGAATCGATTAAGGTCATTGTTAGACAAAATTATTTCATAAGAAAAGGAGGATTTGTGAAAGGGAGACAAAATTTTGGAGGAGATCATAGTAGCTCATGAAGTTACATTCAACAACTTCAAGAAAAGATAAGCAATGATCTTAAAAATTGATATGAGTAAAGCTTATGATAGGGTTAAATGGGATTTTATTTTTACAGTTTTAGAAAATTTTGGATTTGGGAATAAATGGGTTAGATGGATTAAAGCTCGTGTCTCTTCAGTTTCTTATTCAGTGTTGATCAATGGGTTAGTAACAAAATATTTTAAAGCCAAGATAGGCCTTAGACAAGGGGATCTTCTATCTTCTTATTTTTTCATTATTATGGTAGAGGTTTTGAGTAGGAACTTAAAGAAGGCTTACAAATATGGGATTATAAGTGGACTTAAGGTTAGTAATAACATTGACATCACCCATCAATAGTTTGTAGATGATACAACCCTTTTTGGAAGGGAAAGGATAAATGAGGCCAAAGCTTTGAATACATTTTTAAAGGAATACAAAATAGCATCAAGGAAAAAATTTAAAAGGACAAAATCCAAAATTTACTTCCTTAAAACTCCAACTAATATCAAAGCAAGAATTTGCTAGTTACTTCAAACGGAGGAGGTAAATTTACCAACAACTTATTTAGGGATGACTTTATTTGAGGGGAGAATGGGGATATAATTATGGAATCCAATTATTAATAAAGTTCAAAATAAACTTCCAACTTGGAAAGGTAGATGGTTATCGTTAGCAGGAAGAGTGCATTTAATTAAGTTAGTTTTACAGGCCATTCCTACATATTATATGTCATTGTATTCTATGCCAAAATTAGTTGAAAAAAATTAATCTATATTATGCAATCCTTTTTATGGTCAGGTTTATATGATAAAAGAAATTTTTCTTTGGTGAAATGGAGCAAGGTGTGTGATTATAAAACTAGCAGAGGTCTTGGTTTAAGAGTTCTTATAGATGCAAACTTAGATCTTAGGGGAAAAGTAACATGGATATTGTAAAAAATAGTCAAAGACAACGAGAAAGAATTATTCTAAGTGTATATTGAGCCCAATGACCCAAGTTTAATATTTACTATATTCTCTCTACCAAACGGTTCTACTCTTTGGAATGGTTTAAAAAAATCTATTGATCTAATGATTAAAGGTTTAACATGGGTGTTGGGAACTGGAGAAATTTTTTGTATTTGGATGGATACTTGGTGTGATAAAAAACTACTCAATTTAGATCCAATTTTGAAACCTTGGATGAGATTGCTTCAATACAAATATGGTGATAGGGTTTCAAACATTTTGTACAAGGATTAGGAAGGAAGATACAAATGGAAAGAATATTTTTTTACAAGTATACAAGACATTGATGCTAGGAGACAATTGAGTAGAAAGATAACAAATGTGATTATTCCAAGGGGAGCCAAAGATAAATTGATTTAGGAGTTGAATAGCTCAGGATAATACACAATAAGAAGTGGATATAATGTACAACACCAACAAAATAGTAATATTACTAGAATATGGAGAGATATTTAGGATAGCCAAAGCATTCCTAAAGTCAAAATGTTTGTTTGGTTAGTGGGTCATAGAATAATTTTATCCTGGTATAACTTTATGAAAAGGGGTTTTCATGGCCCCTCTCAATATGTTCTTTACAAAAAGGAGGAGGAGAGTATAGATCATATTTTGGGACATTGCTCAATAGTCTAGAAACTATGGCAATGGATCCTTAACATGTTCGGTAAATGCATGATGATGAATAACATAATCGAATATTGGTTAAAGCAATGGCAGAGCACTTATAAAAATGAGTCTTTACAGATAATATGTGATATATCAAAAGATACAATACTTTGGACTGTATGGCTAGAAAGGAATAGAAGAATATTTAAAGGAAATGAGAGTTTTTAGAGGTAATGAAAAGAAAGATATGTTTAGCCATAGAGGAGTTTAAACCAACCCCACCAACTCACTTAGTCCTTAATCTAGAAGCAGAGAGCCTTAATATATGAAGTCAAGTCATTAATGGTATTATGATGTTGGGTACAAGAGAAGAAAAAGAAGGCAAATAATATAAAGTGGAAACTACCAGATGTGAAGTGGGTTAAATTAAATTTTGATAGAGCATCTAAAGGAAATCCAAGACTAGCAGGAGGAGGAGAAATAATTAGAAATAATAGAGGAGATATTTTGTCTCATTACGCTTTCTATAGTGGATTAAAGATAAATAATGAAGCTAAAGCTTGAGCAAATTTAGAAGGGTTAAAAATATGCAAACAAATAAAATGAAACAGAGTATTGATGGAAGGTGATTCTCTCATAGTAATAAATGCAATTTTTAGGAAAGCAAAGGCTCCATGGAATATACAAGAGATAATTATGGAAATTCAAGATCTTGCTATAGAGTTTGAAGAAATCAAATTTACATAGAGTTAAGGGGAGGAAACAAATGTGGAAATAGGCTAGCCAATAGAGAGGTTTTAATTAAGGATTGCAAAGTTAAATTCTATTTTCCATGGTTAGAGGAATTAGTAAGTTTAGTTGAAGTTGACAAGAAAATGTTGACTTACTAATAAAATAATGATTAGTTTTCCATTGGTAATATCTACTTTATTTTATAACAATAATGTGTTTTCATATAAACTATTTATTATAATTTTTGTGGTTGCACTTGTGTTTCAGGAAGGAAACTAGCAATCCAAATTTCGTAAAGTGGACTATGATAATGCGATGTTTTGGAAATATTACTCTACTAATATGCAATGCATAGATAATAGAGGTGAAGTTTTGGTATTGTGAAGGCTGCTATAGAAAATGTCAAGAAGGATGTTGAATTCTGGAATATTTGTATTCATACAAAATTTGAAAAGATCCAAAAAATAAAAATCAAGAATTTAGACATTTTATGTAAAATGATGTAGGTTTCTAGCTATAACATCTCAATTGATATGAGAAGTGTATCTATTTGTAAACTCTCAAGATCTAAAGAAGAAAGTTATAATTTTTCAAGGGTGGGGGACATGAGTAAAACCCCTTATTATTCAACAAAAAAAACATTCACTTATAATATCAACTATGAATGTAAAATGGCCAATATCATTCATTTACATTCATGAACTAAAATTACAATATGAATTGCTCAAAATATGTACACAAGCTTTATTATCAATGCTTGCTACTTTTCTATGTTCGTGTTACATTGTATGGAGCTTTACCTCCATAATATAGATATAGTAATATGACTCTTCATATACTTGACTATTGCTCTCCATAGAACAACTCCCATGACCTTTGGATTATCATCTTACAACTTGTATACTAGACTCTTCTTACATGTATACTTGACTGTAACAGACCTCCTTGGTCGAACTTATTCTTGACATTTATTTATGTATTGATGTGTGGATATTTAATGCATAGTCTCATTTTATGATGTCAATAAGAGAGGGTAGTTGTAATTTATGTTGTGAAAATACTACCTTGGAATATGGTACTATTGATGATTTTATGGTTGTAGGACCAAGTACTATCATATATGGATTGATATGGGACAACCACCAGGGTTTAGAGAATTTTTGGAAATGATGAATGACTTGTTCATCGACAACTCTAGGGTAAAAGGATACCCTTCATTTAGATGCATTGCATATATGCTTGTTGTTTGAATACACATTGGGCCATGAGATTGCTATTAGCAAAGAAGTCATCCTTAGTAGGTAGGGGATAACATTTTGGTTATCTTAAAAATCCACCTACTTAAGGATAAATTAACATGGTATTTGGTGGATTTGGAAAAAGACTTTGTTTTCTTGAGTTTTTGAAAGCTTAGATTGATGAATTAATCCAATAAAGTATTAATATGTTTAGTAACATTAATAATTGAAATATTAGTATCAATGTTAATAATTAATATTAAAAATTGATACTAATTGATAAGTAAATTAATCTAAGTACCTTATTGCTAGAAGAAATAAGGTTATGGTTGAGTTATTAGATTAATTCTTATAGTTGCTTTAAATGATTTTTCCTTAATAATTGCTTTGAATTCCTCATGTTGAAACATTAAGGAAATAACATTATAATTGCATGGTTTTGAGTTTTTTTAAAGAGATTAATATTTATTTGCTAAGTCATGCTTTAATTAAGCTAAGTTTAGTCTGCGTAAGCACTTGAATCTTGCAATGCTCACTAAAGAACGTTACGAGTTGGAAGGTGGCCATCTCAATTGGAGTGGTCATGGTACAATCATCTGGTTATTTAAGAAGCCGCACTTGGCTATTTGAGGGGGGGATTTTTGAGGGTAGTGTTAGATGTTATTTTGGAGGGACAAAGAATATTGATTGTGGCAAAGGAAATGGAAGAAGAACATTGGGAGCTTTGGAGAATTGGAAAGGCATTATAGAAGAGGTAATATTTATAGGATGGTTGATGCTCACTTCTTAACTCACCTTATATTATTTTAATTGTATGTTTTAGCCTCTATTGTGTTGGATGCCTCGGTTCATTACATGTGCCAACTTAACCTATGAAAATTCTTTTGCTTAAAGCTTTGAGTTTTCATTATAGCCTATTTGCACCCTATTTTTGGGTAATGCTTGTTTCTTGTTGATAGCTTTCCTTTGGTTTTGAGAGTTAGATCCGAGGTATTCTAATGTTGTGCTATGAGTATTATGGTTCACAGTAATTGTATGGTGTCTTTATAAGCACTTGTGAGAGGCATAAACCCAAAATCTTCTATCTCATGCTTGACTTTAGTGGTTTTTTGCTTGGTGTGAGTTTTTCTATGTTGGGTCGTGATCTAATGCTTGTTGTAATTTTTTTATTTGCATTCCGTCGGAGTAGTATGGATAAGGTTTTTCTTTTTTAGATCCTTTTCGATTATCTTGTATGAAGTAGCTGGTTTTTGTTTTGTTGTTTTACTTGAGAACCAATAGCCTTGTTGTCATCCTTCATTGGTTAAATTTTCTTTGGAACATCATGGACAGTGGTGGTGTTGTAATTGATGTTATGTTGAATGCTTTTATTTATGTATGAGGATGGTTGGTTAAGTGTTTCGTTAAAGGAAAGAAAGATGTTATATTTATAGATAGAATACTTATTATAATTCTTGTTTTATAGATAGAGAAATTATTATGATAGTTATAAGGTTAGAAGAAAGAAAATAAGAATTCTTTTAAGTGTTCAAATATGAAGTTAGAAAGGTTAGGTAATAGGTAAACTTATGGAAAGGTTAGGGAATAGGCAAACTTATGGAAATGTTAGGGAATAGGTAACCCCTTTAAGTGTTATGGGCCTTAAAGGATAATCCCTACATTGTGGTCAAATTTTCCTATACCGGTGAGGGTATAAGAAAGGTGGGGGGACCACTTTGGCATACTTCTAAACGGTGAGGTTTATTAAGGTGAACCCAAAAAATATGAGATGTTGGCCACTCCTATTCACTTGAGTATCATTTGTAGCAATATTGAAATTAAATGTGGTGAAACCTTGAAAATATTGGAAATAATATTGGGATCCTTTATGAACCTTGCTTGTAAAAAAAATATCTCTTAGGTTTATTTTGGTGGGTTGTTACAGTTGGTATCAGATCTCTAGGTTGTAGGACTAAAAGCTTCCATGGAGTATGCCTAGGATGAGCCTTGATTTGATGTGCTAATTTGGAAAAACTTATTATATTAGGGATCTTAACATGATTGGGATAAGTTGGGTATTGCATACCGACTGGACTAGTTAGACCAAGGAGTAAAAAACCTAGAGAGAGTAGTTTTTATTGGGAAATGACACCTTGAAATGAGGTAAGAGTGACCATGATCATTATAAAGCAAGTGATAATGGTCTAAGTTAGTTCATGGGGTAAATAAATATAACTAATTATAATTACAATTGAGGGAATTTGTTACTTTCCCAACTCCTTTGTGTGGTTAGGAGATGGCAATTCTTTTAATAGGATGATCATACAAGAAGGTGGGATCAACTGCACAAGAGAAAATTATAGTGCTTCTCCAAAAGAATTTTGGATGAACGATGGACTCTAGCAAGAGAATTAGGAGAGCAATGGACCCCAATAAAAAGTCTAGAATGACAATAGACTCCAACAAGAAAACCAAAGGAACAACAGGTTCTAGTGATAGGGTGGAAGATATTTCTTTTGTAGTTAGGTTGCTTTAAGAATAGATGGAACAACAATGAAAATTGTTAGACATCCTGATCAACAAGGAAACTTGTAACATGGATTTAGAGGGTGGATAGGAAGAGAATCATGTTAGGAGAAGCCATGGGGGCAAAGCCTCGATAGAAGATGAATTGGCTAAACACCTTAAGAATGTTAAGGTAGCTAATTTTAATAAGGAAGGAGGTGATGCAGTCAAGTTATGGTTTAATGAGTTGGAAACCTTATTTTCCATGAAGAATTACTCTTCCAAAACTCAAATATTGTGGGGTACTCTTCATATTTAGGATGCAACTTTATAATGGTGGAACACCTTCAGGGTAGGCAAAGGAATCCATGCTATGGACCTTACATGAGAATATTTTATTGGGGCATTTAAGAAAATATTCATATCAAAAAAATTTATGTAGAAAATTTTGAGGAGGTTTCGATGCTCCAACATGGTACCTTGTTTGTGGAAGCATACCATCAAAGATACGTTAAAATTTTGAAGTATATTCCTGAGTACGAGATCAATGAGAAACTAAAAGTGAATAAGTTCATATTGGGGTAGATCCTAAGATTAGAAAAGTAACCAATTTTATCAAACCCAAAACTCTAAAAAAGGCTTATGATTTGGCCGGACATGAAGAGACCAATCTTCAAACCAAAGAAAAGAAAGAGTGCGGGTTTTTTGAAATGGGATAATTCAGGGTTGATAGAGATAGAGAGGCAAGAGCTTAAGAAAAGAAAGAGTGTGGGGTTTATGAATTGGGATATTTGAGAAAAACAAGAAGAGTAAATGGAATCTAAAGTCTGGTAATAAGAACAATGAGAACCAAAGGTAATATAAGAAAAAATTCTAGAAAAAGGATAGTTCCAATCCTCAACCTTAGAAACATAATGATCCAGTGAAAAAAGGGGGAATAGGTTGTTAGAGTATATTACATTATTAGGGTACATGTCAATGTACCACCTTGTGTACATTATTAGATTAGGGTATTTTCTTAGATTACTCGAGGAAGAAGTAATAAATGCACAAGTGTCAATGTGCAATGATGTAAATGTACAAGGAGTCCACTTATACATGAGTCATAGGAAAAATAGTTAGAAAGAGTAAGGGCCAAGAAAGCTATCTTCTTATATAGGCCTCAACATATAGATAGAATATAGCATGAGAAGATTACTATACAATGTGAGGAGATTACTATAGAGTGTGAGAAGATTACTGTGAGTTGTGAGGAGATACAATGTAGTTTTAATTAGACTACTGGAGTGTTCATTTTTTATAGTACATTGCATTGTATTATTTTTGTAACTCTTCATTAATAGCATATTTCAGCATTCTTACAGATTTCCATTATCTTACTTTTTAGCATTTATTATCTCTTGTGATTGCTTTCTCCCATATCATATATTATCAAAAGCTAACAGTGATATCCGAACTATCGTAGATCAGATAGGAATAGGGAGAGCCACAAGAAATATTGAGAGGAGAGAAGCAAATCTTAGTTCCCATATTTTTTATATTATATTTGACTAGCATATTTCCAAAGATTTGTAAAAAACTCATGAATACTAGGACCCAACATTCATTTCACTATATTTACAAATCAACTAGTGAAGATTCATAATTGCTAGATTTATAATCAACATACTAATACTTTATTGTAGGAAACGAAGATTCAGAAAAAGGTGTGAAGCTTTCTATAAATATCTAGGAAGAACATCATATTTAGAATCAATCTATCACCAGAAGCAACAATCAGAAGATTCCAAATTTGGAGGCTTGTAGAAAAGATCCCATTGCTAGAGACTACAAACCAACAAGATTGCAAAAGAAGAAATGGCCATAGAAGCCTTGTTGCAGATCCTAGAAGAGACTCTAGAGAAGATTCTAGAAGAAGATCAAATATTGGTGATCTCCATAGAAGCCTACAAAAAGCAGATTAAAGACTTCTACCAGAAGAAGCTAGAGAAGACCCACGAAAGATCTCATTGAAGAGTGAAGATAACACTATGAAGAAATGAGGTCGAGAACTTGAAGAGATCTAAAAAATATTCCATTGAAGAACTGGTGTAAATCCAACTGCAAGAGGTTAGAACAAGAACCTCCAATCACATAATATTGTGACAAAAAGAAACAAAGAAAAATATAAAATTCCCAATCACACAAAAGTTACAATAGATGGAAATAATATGATAAATGCTTTCTTTCTCATTCCTAGATTTCACCCCTTTACAATGCGATACCAAGGTAATACATATCCCAAAAGAAACCCTAAAACAAAACCTTAAATATTAAGCCCTAAAAATAAGAAATTATTATTTTAATTATTTAATTATTATTATTTTTTATTTTTTTCTTAGGCTATTTCGTATTTAGTGCCAATACCTAAATCACCCCAAAAACTTGAATAGGCCTCTAAATTTATACGTACCTTCGTATCATCTATATTAAGCTTCCTAGAAAATATCAACACCTACCCATGCATAAATAAGAAGTTATTCCATATATGTTTTCTTCCATTTAAAAAGAAACACTAAATCCCATTTTTGTGGCACTAGATGAAGGAATTAGAACTTGAAAAAGCCTAAAAAAAACAACTAGATGAATAGAGTAGTCTAGCCCATGGCATGTCCACCTCTTTATCTAAATCCCTATAAAATTTCAAGCCGATCCAACGATCGGATCAAAAGTTATACCCTTCGGAATATAGGCTCCTACATCATTTTTTCTTTGGTTGAAAAGAACTTTGCTCCTTCGAGTTCCTTTGATCAAACTCCTGCAACTTTTTGTTGTAAATATTTTTTTTAGTTCTCCCTCTAAAATCCAAGTATTATCTTCCTGTTGTAAACCTTCCCATTGTACTTGTTGGAGCAAAATCTGCCTTTGGTTACGTTTGCGCCCAAGACTTTGCCAACATTGAAGGACCAGGTCAGAACAGAGTCTACCTGGTTCAATCTCCAGAGGAGGTTGGTTCCTTTGTTTCTTTTAGGGAAAAGGGAGAGAGAGGGAAATGCATAAAGAGAGGGAAATATAGCTAATGCTAGAGGATTAAAATGGTACAGATTAAGCAACAACAACAACTACTACCACAACCTTTTGCAGATAAGCATAATAAAACCAAAATGTAGAAACTTAAACCCTCAGTGAATGCTTTATGATAACACAACTCTATTTGTGAAGTCAAATTGCAGATCTTAACAGAATGTTAATGCAGGAATTCAGATTAAGAATTGATGCAGATTACATTCAAACTAGATTTAATTAGCAATAGACAACACATACATACTTGATTTCACAACACCAATGAGCCAAGAACCAGAATGTAGATCTTTATTTAGCTTTCAGAAGTCTGTATACATAGCCTTGTAAACGCCTAAGAGCCGACCATTTGTTTGGGTCACTCATTCTATATATAAGAGTTTTACATAACAAAAAACTAAAAGTTGTTACAATAGTATGCCCGTAGGCTCATTCTGGTATAGAAGAAAGTTAAGGAGTGATGGAGCTTCTAACTGAAAGAGGTTGGGATATTCTTGTTACATCAATATTTATCCGATCTCTCAGACTTCATGGTCTTCATGGCCTTCAAAATGTCATGCCATCATGAATTTTAGCCACTACTTGGTCCTTGGCCTTCAAAATGTCGTGCCATCATGACTTTTGGCCACTACTTGGTCCTTGGCCTTCAAAATGTCATGCCATCATGAATTTTGGCCACTTCTTGGTCCTTGGCCTTCAAAATGTCGTGCCATCATGACTTTTGGCCCTCTTGGTCCTTGGCCTTCAAAATGTCATGCCATCATGACTTTTGGCCTCTGCTTGGTCCTTGGCCTTCAAAATATTGTGCCATCATGAATTTTAGCCTCTACTTGGTCCTTGGCCTTCAAAATGTCATGGTCCTTGGTTTTTGCCATCATGAATTTTGGCCTTTTCTTGGTCCTTGGCATTCAAAATGTATGCCATCATGATTTTTGTCTTTGCCTTCAAAATGTCGTGCCATAACCTTTGGTCTTGGTCTGCTCCATTACTTCCAAAATATCATGCCATCATGACTTTTGATTTCTACACTTAGTATCTGGAGGAGATTATTCCTTCTTTCCCTGGATGTGGTCATTTTGACCAACATTCTTGGTGCCTCCTAGGGTAATTCTGTCAGCTGAATGTTAGAACCTAGAGCCTTTATCCATTGGGGAATGAAGTCAAAAAAATAAAATAATAATAAAAATAAGGGAAAGAAGGGGAAATATACCAAGTAGATAGGAAAAATAAACAAAAACTCACTTTGAAGCGATCATTCTTTTGGAGTACTTCCGCTAGAATTTCCTGTTTCCTTTTGACCTAAAGGTGGTGCACTTCTTGGATGAGGCCTTCTTGGCTTTTATTTATTTCTCCTTTTCTTGTTTGTTCTTCTCTTGAATGACCTCATTGTAGGTGGCGCAAGCCTTCTTCTAGGTCTCTTCATCTGTATCAACCTTTTCCTTGAAGGTGAGATACAGGTATTCTAGCTCTTCGACCTTGTCATACGATAGAGATTTTGCTTTCAAGCTTAGTTCATGTAGACAAGCATTCATCTGAGTGATATCCTGAGCCATAGTGAATATTGAATTCTCTTGAACTGGCTCTTCCCAACTATCAATCTCTGATTCATCTTCTAGGAACTTTCTCCAAGAGGCCTTCAGCTCATCTTCTACCAAGAGTTTTGAATTTCTATCCCAGAAGCTAGGCATGCCATAATTTTTGGCTATACCCACATGTTTGGTAATTGCTTTAGCTTCTGTCTTTAGCTCATACATTATCCTTGCACCTTTTGTTATCAACTTGTGTCTCTTGAAGAAATTTCGAGCAACCAATTTGGCCTGAGACCAATTTGCATCATGAGCTCTGTACCCTGCTATCGCTTGAGTGCTATCCTCCAGGACCTAAATTTTATTAGTGGTTGACACCCTTGTCGCTAGGAGCTTGATTGATGCTTGGAACTCATCTTCTACCTGGCTTAGCATGCTTTGGATTTTAAGTAGGTATGCTAATGTGGGTTTAGCCCTCAAGATTATTTGGCTGACCTTTTCGAGCATCTCCTTTTGGACTACTTTTGCTTTCTCTTTGGTCAGTCCACTGGTCTTATCTGCACTATCAGATAGCTACTTTTTGAGATCTTCAACTTGTTGCTACAACATTTGAATTTGTTCTTCGACCTTTGCTGCTCTCTCTTTGTAAGGGGTGGCCTCATTGAACCTCTCTTCCCATTTCTTAGCTTCATTTTTCAAAGCCTTCTCTATGGTTTTCTGTTAGTGAAGGGCTTCTTCTAAATGCTTTCTTGATTGCTCTACCTGAAGGAATTTTTCTTTGTAATACTCTATGTTTAGATAAATTGTCCCCATATGATACTGAGCCTTGCTCCACTCATCATCCATGGGTAGCTGAGTCATGTCTTCCTGAGTCACCTCAGCCTGGTAGTCCTCCAAAGTCATTTCCTTTTTAGCTTCTGCACTAGTGGGGTCATCTTCAGTGTAGACCGTTGCATGCTGATGGGATCTAACATCGTTCCTTCTCGGATGTGGGCTACATCTATAGAGATTTGGGAGCTCCATGACTTCAACCATGTGGTAGCATTGATGTTGGCCTTCTTCAATTTCTTGAATTTGGCAATAGTAGGGTTGTTTGTGGGGGAAGCAGTTTGCATGGCCTGGAAGCTTAATAGGTTGGTAAAGAAGGGGAAAGGAGTGGTGGCTAAGGAGGCTTCCATACTTAATTGTCTGGAAGGGGACCCTTCATGAGTAGGGGGAGATGCTGGTGGAGTTCTCTGCATTGATGGATTGGTTGGTGGAGTTTGTTGAGTGGAAGGGGGAGTTTGATGAGGAGGTGATGGAGGAGGTTGATCGGAAGATGATGGGTTGCCCTGTCTTTCAGAATGGGGAGGGGAATTTATCTAGGAATGAGGAGAAGAAGAAGGAGTATCAAGGTCAATGGGAGACATACCTGAGGCCTTTGGTGGAGTGACATCCTTGGTTCCCTATGACTTCTCGGTGTAGACTTCTACAATTTGTTTTAGGCTTGAGTTATCAACCTCAGTTGTTGTCTTTGTCAGGGATTGCACCTCACCAATGGTTTCTTTTTGTGCTAGGGGTTCTTTGGGAGGTTTATTCTATTTATTTGATCTCTAGTCTCCTCTTTTGATTTATGCGTCCTCGGACTCTTCATCTTGTTCTGATTCTTCATATTCTGACTCTTCGAGGATATTTCTATTCTTCTCCTTTTTGGGGCCACCCTTCTCTGACTCTACTTTTCTTTTCTTATGTTCAAGCTGAGCACTATCATCTGACTCTATGTCTTAATGAAGGGGGATGAACACTCGATGTCTTTTCTTTGGGGTTTCTACTTGTTCAACTGCTATTGCTTTCCCCTTATCTTATTCTGTACTACCTTCAACTTGTTTGATGGGGATGCCATCAATTCCTAGGGGAACCTTATCCTCTAGAGTCTCAGACCATTCCTCATGACTTGCATCATACTTTATGTAGAACTCTATGTCCATATTCAAACCATATCTAGTGAATGTTTGAATGTGGCACCTCATTTGCCACCATGCTAATATTTTAGCATGATCCTAGTATTGCCCTCTTTTCTTCATCCTTTTGATGGTTTTATCAGTGAGCTTGTGCTTTGGGTTTGAATCTGGGCTCCAATATGCTAGGTGCTCATAGAAATCATGCCATGGAGGAAGTGGTTGCATCCTCTCAATGTGCCATTCTAGCGGTTGGTCTTCACTATTGTTCCTACCCTATTTGTCAAGTTGCCTATCAGAGGCATGAAATTGCTTGAAAGGAGCCTTGTTCAAGGTGGCCTGCCTCTGGGTGAATTTATCTTCAGGATCATATTTCCACTTTTGTGGCAACTCTACCAATTTTAGGCCTCTTAGAACTTGAGCGATTTTCTCATGATCTCCCTTTTTCGACACTGTCACTCCCTCATATTGAAAAGGCATGAGGCAAGTGTGTGTCCTTTGAGCACCTATCCCATATTTTTTGTTGATGAATTTTGTTTGCCTTACGTACTCCAGAGCAAATAGTCACTTGGTGACATAGTAAGGCAATAGGAAAGGCTTCTCTATGAAGCCATAAAGCCTAATAACTACCCCCTATGTTAGGATGAACTAGTCCCCTTCTTCTGCATGGGGGTGTCTCAAGGTGTTCTCCATTTGTTTAGGAATTCTTGGCATTTGACCATTTATGAGTTTCAGAGTAGGGCCCAAGAATTCCATGTTGAAGTGATAATATGAACCCGTATTTGAAAGAAGCGGTGTCCATTCACATACTGGTAAGTGTTCCCCTTTTTTATCCTTCATGGTGGTAGAAATAGAAACCAAATGCTTGGCTTGAAAGAAGAAAAATATCCATACTAGATATGAAGAATACCTGAATGTATCTAGGATCTCCCTTTGTAGCTTGGAGAGGCCTATGTGTAACTGTTGGGCTAGGTACATTGGCCAATCAAAGAATATAGGCACTCTACCTGGATCTAGATGCTTTATCATAGAATTGGGGAATAGATATACATTATGCTACTACGATCTACCACCCATAAACTTGGGTGTCATCCTCCAATCCCGCCACCATGGCCAGCATAGAAAAGAGCTCTTTGTTCTTGAATCTTGATAGGGGAATGGGGGACTTGGGCATGGACTTCTCTGAAAGAGTGTCTGACAGGTTTTATTGTAGAAATGCCCTAATGTTTGGGGCATTGGTGTAGTACTTCATAGAATTCTTAGGGTCGAACTGGATGGGGGAACCATAGGTTTTCTTCCATAGGTGAAGATGACCCTGATCGTATCTGGGTCGAGTGTGAACATGGCTTCCCCTTTGAAATTCTTTACCACCCTGTGCTTGACATCATACATTTTTGCCATCGCCTGGATTAGCTCTGGACAGGAGTGAACTTGGGGGTAGATGTACCAATAGAGAAAATAATGGTACGAGAATGTGCTTGGATTAGATGAAGATATGTCTGTGGAGATTCTTGCAGCTATATCCCTCCAAATTTGTTCTAGCTCCTTCCATGTTATCTTTACATCTGTAATATGAGCATTGGGGTCCATGAAGCTGCTTACTTTTTTGCTTGAGCTTCTCTTTTTCTTAGAGGGTGTTGCCAAAGAACTAGCAGTTGGGGGTGTGGCCACCATGGTCATGCTTTGTAACTTGGTAGTTAAGAACAATGGGAGAGTGAATAGCAGTGTTGCAGAGCTCTCTGAATAGAAAATAGACACAAGAAAAGTAGAAGGTGAAGGAAGGAGATGGAAGATGGGCGACAAAAAGGGCTATGCATGCTCATGCCAACCTGACATGCAATAACTATCAAACTAATGTGGAATAATTTTAGTTGGTGGTACTCATTTCAATGCAGATTTTGAATACTACCTGGAGCCTTGGTCTGCATGCCAGTATTCAAAAATCTACCAACCATTACTTGTCATTTTTGGTTAGGACCAATGATCTGCTCTACCACTGTACTGGGCTAATAAATCGGCATCATTTCTATATTGGGCCAATAGATTTCTACCATTTTTACTTTGTGCCAATTGGTGGGTATGGTAGTACCTTAAAAAGGACACTTTTTAGAGTTTCGAGGTCACTACTTTTATTACCAACAATACCTTATTGTTCTAACGTGGCACTGTCTGCTCCTTGTAATAGTGCTAGGCTATTGTGATGTGGCACTTTTCAAAGAATCTTCCCTTTTCTAACGTGGCACCCACTACCAGCCTCATGAGTGCTAGATCTGATGTGGCACTCAACTACCCAAAAGTTGTGCTATCATGACAATTTTGCTTTGAAAGGGCACTTGAACACCAAAAAGTCATGCCATCATGATAATTTTTCTTTGAAAGGGTGCTCAATTGCCCAAAAGTCATGCTATCATGACATTTTTCTTTGAAGGGTGCTTGGACACCAAAAAGTCATGCCATCATGACAATTTTCTTTGAAGGGGTGCTTGACTACCCAAAAGTCATGCTATCATGACATTTTGCTTTGAAAGAAAAGGAAAATGCATATTTACATAAAAATACATACAAGGGGAGGAGGAACTTATTACTTGAAGTACAACTTCAGATGGAAGTCGTTAATAGGGATAGGTTGAACATGGCCCTGCTCATATTTCAACTGGAAGGAGTTGTGTTGCTTTTCTTCTATTATCTCAAAAGGGCCTTCCCAGAATGCATCAAATTTATCATGATTTCCAGGTTTAGACTTCTTCTCATTCCATCTGAGGACTAAGTCTCCCACCTTAAATTTCCTTAGGGTGGTCTTCTTGTCAAACCATCCCTTCGTGGTGACAACATGTTTTAGGTGGTGATCGTAGGCCCATTCCTTTTGCTCTTCTGAATGTAGGAGTTGGATCAACCTATTCTCCATTGGCTCTACCTCTTCTGTACCAGCTTGATTGAGCAACTTTAAAGCTGGTATTTCTATGTGCACGGGTAGGACTGCTTCTTTGTCGTAGACCAAGGAATAAGGAGATGCATTGATGGACTTCTTGATAGTTATTCTATCAGCCCATAGTGCTTGATTTATCAGGGAGTGCCAACTTCTCTTGTTGTCCTTCAAAGTCCATTTCAAGATTCTGAGCAGGTTTTTATTTGTAGATTCAGCTAGTCCATTTCCTTGAGGATAGTAGTTTGAGGATGTTTTCAAATAAATCCCGTATTTGCATGCAAATTCAATCATCTTGGCACCTATGAAGGATGAACCATTATCTGTGACTAACACCTCTAGGATGCCAAATCTGGTGATCAAACTTTCCACAAATTCTATCATGACCTCTTGGTCTACCTTTTTGGTGGGTATTGCCTCTGACCATTTTGTGAAGTAGTCGATGGCTGTCAGGATATACTTATGTTCGATGGATGAGTTGGGTTCTATTATCTCGATGAAATCCAGTCCCCATTGTTGGAAAGGTTCTTCAACCTGGATGGACTTTAGGGGCAATGGAGCATTTCTGTTTCTCCCAATGTACCTTTGGCACTCCTCACAACCTCTTGTTATTTTGAAGGCATCTACAAATATGGTTGGCTAGTAGCACCTAGTCTTGATGATCTTCAGGGTAGTGGTTCTCCTTGAATAGTGTCCTCTTAATAATCCTCCATGGAACTCTTCCAGGATCTTCTATTTTTGTTCTTCTTTTATGCAATGGAGAAGTACTCCATCCAAGTTTTTTCTGTACAATCCTTCAGGAAGTAGGGTGTACTTCAAAGCCTGGATCCGGTACCTTCTTCTTTGTGAGGAATTTAAATTTGTTGGGCATCTCCTAGTTTGGAAGTATTTGATCAATTCATCCACCCAGTCGAGCCATTCTAGGGGTTGATCATCATCTGATATTGCTTCTTGAGTCTGGCACGCTACGTACTCTGGTGAAGCATGCTTGGCGAGTTCTTGGCATAATGCTCTACCTCTTACTAGCTTGGTCGGGTGTATTTCTACATCATATTCTTGTATTTTGGTCACCCAACCGGCTCTTGTGTCACCAAGCTCTCCTTGTATGATGAAGCTTCGTACATCGGGGTGGATGGTGTAGATGATTATCCTACTCTGTGATAAGAAATGCCTAAAATTTTTTAGAGACTTCATTATTGCATATATCTATTTTTCAATGAAGTTATATTTCTCTTCATGTTCCTGCATAGTTTGACTCAGAAAAGCTATGGGTCTTTCTTCATTGTCAGCTCCCTTCTGTGTGAGTACTGTAGCGTAGCTTTCTTGTTCGCCTATAGCATATAAAATAAAATCCCTAGAATAGTCTAGATTTACTAAGATAGGGGCTTGAGCTATCTATTCTTTGATCTATTGGAAGGCTTGTTTCCTCACATCCATCCACTTGAACATGACATCCTTTTTTAAAATCTCTATCATTGGTTTGATGATTTGTGCAAAGTCAGCTATGAATTTATGCATAAAATTGATCTGGTCGAAGAACGACTGTAAGCCCTTTTTGTTTGGGGGAGGGGAAGATCTAATAGTGCTTTCACCCTATTAGGGTCTATGGCTAGACCAGACTTAGAAACAACATGACCAAGTAGAAGTCCTTCCTCCATAGTGAAAATGGATTTTTTGGGATTTATGGAGATACCAAACTCCCTGCACTTTTCAAATACGCTTCTGAGATGTGCTATGTGATCTCCTTTCTGGTGAGAGAAAACTATCATGTCATCTAGGTAAATCACTATTATCTTATTCACCAATTCCCTGAATGCTACATCCATAGCTCTTTGGAAAGTCGCTCCAGCATTGGATAATCCGAAAGGCATTCTCTGGTAAGCAAACGTTCCCCACTTAGTTGTGAATGCGGTCTTAAACTGATCTTCATATTTGACCCATACCTGATTGTACCCAGAGAAACCATCTAGGAGTGAAAACCTTTGTGCTCCTGCTACTGTGTGTAGAATCTGATCAATCTATGGGAGGGGATAATGATCCTTCAGGGAAGCCTTGTTCAAATTGTGAAAGTCGACACATAACCGGATGTCTCCATTCTTCTTTCTGATCGGGACCAAGTTAGCAACCCATGTCGAATGCTTGATTGGGTAAATGATTTTACCTTCAAGGAGTTTCAGTAGTTCTTATTTCATTAAGGCTTCAATTTTGGGGTTTACTGGCCATTGCTTTTGCCAAAATGGTTTTGCACCTTCCTCGAGTTCGATCGTGTGTTGGATCATTTCTTTTGAATAGACTTTCAGGTCTCTGTAGGTCCAGGCAATGATGTCAGGGAATTCCTTGCACAATTCTCTGATTTCTTCCATTTCTACTTCCGTAGTGTTCACTCCCAATTTGATAGCTTTGTCAGGCTCCATTTGAGTTTCTTTGTACCTATGTTTGTCGACTTTCATTTTGTGACCGATCGACCTATCATTATTGTCAAATAGGCTCTCAAGAGTAACCAATCCTTTTGGGATGTGGTTATTTTTTAACTGGATGATGTTCTCATCTTCTTCATCTTCAGCCATTCTATTGTTAGAGCAATTCATCTCATGGATGAGGAAATCCACTATTTGTCGATCATTCTCAAAAACTTGCCAGAAGGTATCTTTATCTAGCACAGAAGGTCTGTAAATTAGCCTGACTATTTTAGACTTTTGGATGACATTGCTTATAGGGCAGAAGTTTACCCCTACTGAAGCCAATAAGTCTGCATGAGTATTTTTCTCTCTAGGAATTGCCTTTATGTTTAGATATTCAAAAGATTCTAGTAGATCCTAGACTTTGTTTCGGTAAGCTTTAAGATAATGTTGTTTGCTTACACATTTTTTAGTAACTTGATTCACTATCAACTCAGAGTCATCGAAGATCTGTAGTTGCTTGATGCCCATATTTTTAGCTTTCTTGAGGCCTAAATAGAGTGCTTCATACTCTACTGCATTATTGGTGCAACTCTAGGTTAACCGGTAAGAAAAAACCTTTTCCTTGCCTATTGGGGAAATTAGGATGATACCCGCTCTAACTCCATTTTTACATCTGGCCCCATCAAAGAAAAGCTTCCAAATCTGATCAGTGGGTTGGTTTACTATAGGGGGATCAATGGGATCGTTCTTCTCAGGTTTCAGAATCGTATAACTCCCAATGTCAGTCTCGATCATAGCATTGAAATCTTGAAGGGAGAACTGGTCTTCTTCTTGTAATACATTGAGAGCTTCTTCCATCAAGTTTAGGTCTTCTAGTTCCTCGGTCATCATGTTCACTATGGTGGGCTATTTACTTTCATCTTCAAGCTTTCCGATATGGAAGGTTGATGGTTTTTCATTGAATATTTTCACCCTTTTTCCTTTGAATAGGATTTCCAGGTGTGAAAAATCTAGTGATAGATATCCTCCTATCTTGGTTGTGAACTCTCTGGAAAGGCACATACCAAAATAAGGCTCTAAGTCCACTACTACCACTTCCTGTATGACTGTGAGTTGGGGCAGCCTATGGAGTACTATCAGAATATCTTTGATTACCCCTACAGTTTTCATAGGGGTCCCATCTAGCTGTAAGATGCCAGGACTACTTCTTGTATATTCCATGCCCATGATGTCACATACTACTTTGGGCATCACAGTGGTTGCAGCTCCAGAGTCTATCATGCAGTTGTGAACAACCCACCCTTCCATTTGGAGAGACAAGTAAAAGGGGGGAGGTCTATTTTTTCTCGAAGTGGATGTCAGACTAGCTTGTGCAGAATCCATCTGAGTGGGGGTCTTGTTCTTATTTTTCATAGACCTCAAAGATTCTTGCAGCAAATCAATCTATCCTAGAAGCTGCAGAGCTTCATACATAGTTGCTTTAGAGGGAGTTTTCTTCATTTCTTCAACTATGTTAAATGGGAGGGGTTCAACACTCTTTTCCTTTATTGTTGCATCATACTTGTTTCTATACCCCTGAGTAGCATCAATCCTTTGATGTTTAGTAAGTGAAGGATATCTCAATTTATCTCTTGCTTGCTCTTGTGTTTTAGTTTCTTTCTATTGCGGTGCTTCTGTGCAGGTCTCTATATATTTCTAGCTTGAGCTAGGAGGACATTTTTCATAAGAATCCCTTTTCTCAATGGGGTTCCTCAATGACGAAGGTACTTTCAAGGGGTTGAGATCTTTGGGATCAACTTGTAGAGGTTTCTTTCCTGACCTAGTAAGGACAACTACTTGTTCCATAGAAGGCATCATGAAATTTTGATTCTCTTCCCTGATTATGTTAACTTGGCCCTTTAGGCTTCTTTCGGCCTTTTCTCTAGCTATCTTCTATATTTGATGTTGATGGATCATGCAAGAAGTCTCACCATGAGGGTCATTGCATGTGGAACACCAAAACACTGATTCTACTGAAGCATTACTAGGCTCACTGTCTTCATTGGCATAAATCATACTAGATTTATCATAGTTCCTAGCACTCGTAGAAGCTTGATCTCTAGTCACTTGTGGAAACCTTCTTGGTTGGGAATTTCTTTCTACCTCTCTTCATTCCATGGATATGAACTTGTTTTCTAGAGTCTTATAAGAAGCTTGCAGATCTTGCAGAACTACCATTTGGGGATCTAGAGTTGATGGGACCATAGTCGTGGGGAGTGCAGGGATAGGGGGAAGTATTGGAAGTGTAGGAGGAGCTTGTATTGATGGGATGTTAGGTTGTCCGGTCCACTTGGGGAGACTGGTATTAGTTGGGCATGTGGCATTTGATGCCTGAGGTAGATTTGGAAAAATAGGCATCATGGATTTGGGTGGAAAATGACCAATAGCAATTAGGTCTTTCTCTGCCCTTTGTGCTTCTTGATAAACCTCAGGGAAAGTGCGTACATGAGACTGTCTAATTGCCATACTTATATCTGAGTTAAAATCTCTCAAATAATAATACATTGCTTGCTCATGAGTCGGTCTCAAACCATCAGGTACTCTCTACTAAGTTCTGCTGAATCTGATATTAAAATCTATGATCTCCTCTTGTGGGTGTTTCTGAATAATAGTGAACTAGTTCAGTAGGGAGAAGGGATCTGTCTGCTCATTGAATTCTTCCACTAATTTACCAGCAAGTTGGGCCCATGTAGCTATGGACTGATTTTCAAGAGCTCTATACCAATAGAGCATTTTCCCTTTCAAGGAAATTACTAGTAATCTTATCATAACATCCTCTTCCTGAATGTCATGGATGGGGGCCAATGCAGCCACATCTAGACAATGTTCATAAGCCATATTTCCAGTACCATCATACTAGGGTAGAGCTTTCAGGGCTACTATGGGGATCGGATGTTGAACTTCCAGGTTCAAGGGGCCTGTATGGTTCCATGTGGGGTAAGGTAGAATCGGTAGATTCTCGACCATTGCAGTTGCGTGGATAATTGGAGCTAAAATTCTACTAGCGATAGTGCTAGGGAGGGCTACAGGGGAAGTATCGAAGTGTTTTGAATTGTTGATGTAAGCAAAAGTTGTTCTAGCAACCAAAATAGGGTTAGCTCAGAGGCTACCAAGGTGTAGTTCGAAAAACTCTATGGGTTCTTCTAAATTTTTTGCCTTAGATCTGGTTATCATGAAAGATGGTTCATGACCAGACTCTGGGTAAGGGATTTTCTAAGGTTCTCTTCTGGTGCGGAGTCACCAGGTGATATAAAAATATTGACAGGGCAAAGCTATTCACCAGGGCTTTGATCTGTATAATGCATGGGATTTGGGTCCCATCGGGCGTGCCAAAAACTATTGGAGCAAAATCTACCTTTGGTTACATTTGCACCCAAGACTTTGCCAACATTGAAGGACCAGGTGAGAACAAAGTCTACCTGGTTCGATCTCCAGAGGAGGTTGGTTCCTTTGTTTCTTTTAGGGAAAATGGAGAGAGAGGGAAATGCATAAAGAGAGGGAAATATAGCTAATGCTAGAGGATTAAAATGGTATAGATTAAGCAACAACAACAACTACTACCACAACCTTTTGCAGATAAGCATAATAAAACCTAAACATAGAAACTTAAACCCTCGGTGAATGCTTTATGATAATACAACTCTATTTATGAAGTCAAATTGTAGATCTTAACAGAATGTTAATGCAAGAATCCAGATCAAGAATTGATGCAGATTACATTCAAACTAGATTTAATTAGCAATAGACAACACATACATACTTGATTTCACAACACCAATGAGCCAAGAACCAGAATGTAGATCTTTATTTAGCTTTCAGAAGTCTGTATACATAGCCTTGTAAATGCCTAAGAGCCGACCATTTTTTTGGGTCGCTCATTCTATATATAAGAGTTTTACATAATAAAAAATTAAAATTTGTTACAATAGTATGCCCGTAGGCTCATTCTGGTATAGAAGAAAGTTAAGGAGTGATGGAGCTTCTAACTAAAAGAGGTTGGGATATTCTTGTTACATCAATATTTATCCGATATCTCAGACTTCGTGGTCTCCGTGGCCTTCAAAATGTCATGCCATCATGACTTTTGGCCATTGCTTGGTCCTTGGCCTTCAAAATATCGTGCCATCATGAATTTTGGCCACTGCTTGGTCCTTGGCCTTCAAAATGTTATGCCATCATGAATTTTGGCCACTGCTTGGTCCTTGGCCTTCAAAATGTTGTGCCATCATGAATTTTAGCCACTGCTTGGTCCTTGGCCTTCAAAATGTTATGCCATCATGAATTTTGGCCACTACTTGGTCCTTGGCCTTCAAAATATCATGCCATCATGACTTTTAGCCACTACTTGGTCCTTGGCCTTCAAAATGTTATGCCATCATGAATTTTGGCCATTGCTTGGTCCTTGGCCTTCAAAATATCATGCCATCATGACTTTTGGCCACTGCTTGGTCCTTGGCCTTCAAAATGTCGTGCCATCATGACTTTTGGCCACTGCTTGGTCCTTGGCCTTCAAAATATCATGCCATCATGACTTTTGGTCTTGGTCTACTCCATTACTTCCAAAATATCATGCCATCATGACTTTTGATTTCTACACTTAGTATCTGGAGGATATTATTCCTTCTTTCCCTAGATATGGTCATTTTGACCAACATGTACCAAGTATTTGTTGTAGTTTCCTTGCCTGATACTAATTATCCTCTTATCAAGTACCTGCATAACTTTTTCTTTCTTCTTCTTAGGTATTTGTTGCTCCTAGTTTATGTCTTCTTCTTCTTCAACTTCATATTTATTCCCATGAAATTCATACAAATATGTAACATTAAAAATTGGTGAAATATCAAAATCATCAAGCAAATCCACTTTATAGGCATTATCATTCTTCTTCAAAATTCTACATGGTCCAATCTTCTTCTAATTCAATTTGAAAATCTCTCCTTCCTGAGGTGAACCATCACCATGTATACCACCTTAAATACTTTTATCCTACTTGCATTTGCTGCTGCCTTATACCTTTCATTATTATCTTGTAACTTTTTTATGACACCTTCCTGCAATTCATGTATGTGCTCTACACATGCCTCTGCATCATCACAAATTTTACCTTGAATCGGTAGATCAATTAGATCTAACACACCATTGGGATTATTTCCATAAACAATCTAAAAAGAAGATTTTCCTGTTGATCTATTGACTGAACTATTATATGCAAACTTAGCTTGTGGTAAGGCTAAGTCCCAATGTTTTGGTTTTTCTCCAACAATACACCTTAGAATATTTTCCAAACTGCAATTTACTACTTCTGTTTGCCCATCAATCTGGGGTGATGTGCACTATTGAACTGTAGCTTTGTTCCCATATTCACCCATAGAGTCCTCCAAAAGTGACTTAGAAACCTTGTATCCCGATCTGAGGTGATTGTTTTTGGAACACCATGTAGTCTAACAACTTCTCTAAAGAATAAATTTGCAACTCTAGTAGCATCATTGGTTTTCTGGAAAGCAATAAAATGTGCCATATTAAAAAACCTATCTACCACAAGAAAAATTGAATCCTTACTCTGTTGGGTGTTAGGAAACCCCAACACAAAATCCATGCTCAAATCTATCCATGGTCCTGTAGGGATGGGAAAAGGCATACAAAATCCTACATTTTGTGCATGGCCTTTAGTCATTTGGCACACTCTGCATATTAACACAAAATTGGTTATATTACTCTTTACCTTCAGCTAATGATACTTCTCCTCTACAAGAGCAATCGTCTTGCTCACTCCAAAGTGCCCAACCAAACCTCTACTATGCAGTTCTCTAATAATGCACTCCCTCATTAAACCAACTTGAATGCACAAGTGCTTCCCTTTAAACAAATAACTATTTTGCATTAGACAATCACAAACACGACCACCAAATTTTCTCAACACTAGATTCTTACAATGCTTCATAATATCACCAAAAATCTGTGTTATTTTTATACATTTTCTTAATTACCTCAAATCTGACTACTTCATGCTCCATAGTAGTCAATAACACTACACATCTACTCAAAGTATTAGCAACTTGAATTTGCTTACCTGACTTATGCTTCAAAACAAATGTATACTCTTGCAAGAATGATACCCACTTTGCATGCCTATTATTTAATTTTTTTTGGGTATTTACATACCTCAATGCTTCATGATCAGTAAATAACACAAACTCTTTAGACACTAAATAATTCCTCCAGTGTCTCAATGCTTGCACAATAGCATAGAATTCCACATCATAAGTAGAATACTTCTTCCTTACCTCATTAAACATCTCACTAAAAAATGTTATAGGCCATCCTTCTTGACTCAGTACAACTCTAATTCCCACATGGGAGGCATCACAATCAATCTCAAACAACTTGCTATAATTTGGCAATATCAAAATAGGTGCTTCTATCACCTTCTTCAATAGTTCAAAAACCTCTGTGGCTGCCTTTGTCCATACAAATTCTCTTCCCTTCATACACTCTGTTATAGGTGCAACAATGCTACTAAAATTCCTATAAAAATTTGTCAAGCCATGGAAACTCCTCACCTCTATCACATTTCTTGGAATGGGCCATTTCAAAATACCTTCACCTTCTTTTTGTCCTAAAAATAAAACTAGACTACTAGAGTTATCTAGCCCATGGTATGTCCACCTCTTTGTCTAACTCCCCGTAAAATTTCAAGCCAATCCAATGGTCGGATCAAAAGTTATGCCCTCTAAAATATATGCTTCTGCATCAAGAACTTCTAGTTTTAGAAGATCGTTGAAGGACTAGCAAGCTCCTATAACTAATTTTAGAAGTAGTAGATTTTAGAGTTTCGAGAGGAATATATCATTGTCAACACTTCCACAACATAAGGTTGAAGAAAAGGTTTCATTGAGAAGACTAAAGAAGTTGCAAGATTAAAGACCTTGGAGAGTTCTCAAGGAGAAACAAGAAAAATGCTTGTTGCAGAGTTCATTGAATCCAACAAAGGAGTTCCTAGAAGAACTTATTGGAGAAATTCACTACCAAGGAGAAGCACCTGATAGTGAAGTATTTGGTATAGATTAAGCCATCCGAAAACAAGCCTAAAAGGAGAAGAATTTGGTAAGGAGTGACAAATATCGAATGAGGAAACCAACAAAGACCTCAAGACATTCAAAATATTGAGAAGATATTATTTGAAGTTAGAATTAAACAAGAAGGTTGAACAAGAACGAAGAAGCCTATCAAATATAAGAGATTTGGAGATTTGCCTTTCATAGCTAGAAGGCACATTTCAGAGACAAGGGTTTTCTGAATCTACAAAAAAAAGTGAGGCCATTTGCAAAGAGCCAAGCCACCAAACTCTAGTTTCAAGCCAAAATTTTTTGGGACTCCAATTTAGTGAAGCAAGAAGCTGTAGATTTCATCCATATCACGGTAACAACTTGGTGAATCAAAACACCAAGGTCTACATCATCTTCAAAGATCATTAAAGGTAAGCAACTTAGGTGCAAATGGGTTCATTACTTGAACACTCATATTCCAATTATTACTTAGCTTTATTAAGCACCTCATTAGAATTAAAGTTGCAAAGAGAAGGGCTCATATTACAGTCTTCAAGAGAGTGCAAAATATAGTTTTTTTTAAAGGATATATTTACATATTAAAATAGGATTTGGATATATTTCGACAAAAAGAAAAATATCATCTACCTATCTAAAAATTAAGAAGACTACATCCAACAACATTGATTGTAGTGAATATTACAAATTGCTTTTAAGAGTTCATTATACATTACTCTTAAGAAGATTGCAAAAATTATAGAGCATTTGAGAGTTCTTTAAGAATTATCATTAGTGCATATTAAAGGTTACTTTTAGGAGTAATAAGGAGAGTGTAATTGCACTATAGTAATCCATCTTAAATCTTGTGAGAATGCACTAAGGAGTAGTGCAAGATTAAGCCACCTTAAGGGCATATTAGTTGCATGATTATTATATTGGGTTCATTATTAGATTAACCAAGCAAATAAGAGAGTTGTCTAGAAAATAAGACAATATCAAATCATCCCTTACCTACAAGGTATATTACAAAGAAGCTACCATCAAAACCAATAGAAAGAAAGCTTGCAAAAGAGATTTAGAGATCTCAAGTGAAGGTGCAAAACAAGGTATTCTATTGTGAATCTATTTACATTATTCTTCTCCACCATAACATCTTGTCCTACATAGCAAAGAGGACAAAATTTGTATGTCTTAAGGACACATCCATCGTAAGCAAGGAATGTCACATAAGCGACCGCTTGAGGATCACTATCCATGCAAGGTTGAAGAGATTTCAAGAAGCTCACATTTTGGTGTACAAAAATACCTCCATAAACCACAAATTTAGGCAGTCACAACAACAACCTAAAGTACAAAGGAGTCATTAATAGATATAGTAAATGAGCTACTCATCTACGTTAGCCATCATCTACTATACATTGAAAGGGGAGCGTTTAAACTAGCATATTGAAAGTATATAAGGATAAATAATAAGGCTAATCAAAAGGAGCAATACCCAAAATCAAACTTGGATAAGATGTCCATCAAGGAGAAGCACTCAAATATGCCCCTGGACCACCATAGAACCACCATTACATCGCCTAGAACTGCCACAACTGGAGATAGACTATGGATATCACAACTAGCATTTGCTTGGCAAGAAGAGAGAAGCGTTAGTACAATTATCAAAAAGAAGAAAGAAATGTTGAAGCAAAATATCAACAACTTGCAAGATAAGAGATAAAAGAAGCATTATGGCATCTCTAAATACAAAAGGATATGCACCACTTATCTCTCTAATGCATGGATTGTAAGAAACACTCAAGGTCATACAACGCTCACTCTAGAAGTGCTATTTTGAAGAGCATCTTTCAAGAACATACCACTTGGAATCATTTCAAAGGAAGAACGTTACATTATTGTATAACATCTTCAAGAAGGAAAATAAATGCTCATTAGCAACTCGTACACTTGAGTAACACCCGTTCCAAGTGTTGAAAGTAGAAAGAAGGAATAATAAGATATCTATCACCTTCATAACACATCTGCCAAGTGTTGAACACATCAAGAAAGAGGAGTAATGTGCCCAAGGACAAGCCCATTAATAGACCACCTTTGAAGGTGCACATAGAGGGCATTCAAGATACACATGAAGGCATGCAGATACAATGCTGAAGCCGATTTACAACAAGATTAAAGTCCATTCAAGAGTTGAAAACTTTGACAAAGGAAAGGAGCATTGAATGCTCACTATTGCCCTGCAGATACAACACTAAAAAAAATGATTACCAAAATTCATTTGAAAGGAATAATTACCAACGTTCGAAGGGATATACAACATTCATATGATTTGCTAAAGCAATGAGTATAGAGGAAAGGGAATATTGCATGCAACAACATAAAGGTAATATCAATCCATTTACTTGCTTATATTAAGATTAAAGGAGCTATAAGGTGAACCTTATAAGGACTGAATTCATTACTGCATTGGAATAATATAGCACTAGTGAATTATAAAGCAAGTGATATTTTCAAATACAATATTTGCAATAATCAAGTAGGAGATATAAGGTTGCCAACCTTGATAAATTACAATATCAATTTGCAAATATTATTACAATTTTTCTAAAATTTCCAAAAATAGGGAGTCATAAGGCATACTACATCAAACTACAAATATTTGGAATTTAGAAAATTAAAATTTATTGAATAGAGAAGCAAATCTATTGCTTACATAGAAAGTTGGAATTAATTGATAATTGTTTCATAATCAAATTAAGGAGACAAAAATAAATCCAACTATAAGAACTCCAAGTAAGGTAAAATTGAAATTTGATTATTAATCTCAAAATCAATTCATAAAGTGAACTATTTATTGCTAAGATATTTATCAAATCCTAGAGAATATTTACTTAGGAGATATAAGAAAGCCTACAAAACCTAAGTCTAAAAGGTTTTATCAGACTAGTTCACATTCCTTAAACTAGGGAGTCATAAGGTAGTCTACTACAAAGGATCTAACAAAAACAAAAAAAGCTAAAAGAGATGTCTATCTCAAGAAATACATTGAAAAACGATATGAACAACACTATTAGAAAAGAAAGAGCAAGTGCCATAAAAATTGGAATCATGAATCTACTTATAAAAGGTGAAGCAGATTTAGATCTTACTTCAAAAATAATTCATAGTGAAGCTTTAGATGATAACTTTGATACCATGGAACATTATCTACAAGCTCGACTCAATGAAGCAATTGATAATGGAAAGGATGACATTCTACTTCCTTTAGAATTTGTAAGCATATTGTATATGACATTACTTACATACAAATGTTTCAAGAATGATAATATATAACAAAAAGGATTTATAGAATATCTTAAAAAGAAAACGAAGTTAAATGAATTACAGTTAGAAAAGATACTTCAATCATCATGCAATATTGGCACTTCAATTTCTATTAACTCAGGATCTTATCACGATGCTATAAATATCAGCTCAGAAGATTCCACACAATAAGAATGGTAATAAAAGAAATAAAGAAAAATGAAAGGCATTTTTGCAAAAATTAGAAAGCAGTTCAACCACTTATGAAATTATAGAAGTTTGATCTAAAGCAAAGGCAAAAGAAGAATAATAATCAAACCAAAGAGGCATACAATCCAAGAACCAGATCAAGCTGAAGACTACTCAAGATAATAAGATCCATATTGAAGACTTAAGTCTTCAATACCCAAATAATGTAATACAGGGTGGTGTTATAGTATATTATATTATTAGGGTACATGTCAATATACCACGGTACATTATTAGATTAGGGGATTATCTTAGATTACTTGAGAAAGAAGGAATAAATGCACAAGTGTCAATGTGCAATGATGTAAATATACAAGGAGTCCACTTGTACATGAGTCATAGGAAAGGTAGATAGAAAGAGTGAGGGCCAAGCAAGCTATCTTCTTATATAGGCCTCAACATATATATAGAATATAACGTGAGGATATTACTATACAAAGTGAGGAGATTACTATAGAGTGTGAGGAGATTACTATGAGTTGTGAGGAGATACAATGTAGTTTTCATTAGAATACTGGAGTGTTCATTTCCTCCACTACATTGCATTGTATTATTTTCATAACTCTTCATTAATAGCATATTTCAGCATTCTTACAGATTTCCATTATCTTACTTTTCAATATTTATTATCTCTTGTGATTGCTTTCTCCAATATCATATATTATCAAAAGCTAACATAGGTGAGAAAAGACAAGAAATATCTTAGGCACCTAGGATAGGTTGCTTCATCTGTAGGGGTCCTCATTATGCTAATAAGTGTCCCCAATAACCAAAGTCGAGTAATAAAGCAGAGGAGTAGCCACATTGAATCTATGCCACTATAGGGAATTAGAACCTGGATGGACAAGCAACACCTATGCTATTGAATGGTAAGTTGTTTGACAAGGATGTTAAAGTTTTAATAGATAGTGGAGCTACAAATAGTTTTATTTCCACTAGTATTATCGGGGATATGCTAAAAAGACCTAGATTTTTGGCACAAGGGTGGAAATTCGAGTATGGTTCTGGATAGACCTACTCAATGGATCAATGTTTGCCTATGGTTGAGATAACCTTACCCAATGGATCCACTATATGGCACTTATATGTAGCACCACTCCATGCTTTTGATATTATCCTAGGGATGGATTGGTTGAAGGCTCATGGAGCCTTAATCAACTTCCAAGAGAGGTGGATGGATTACACCAATAAGGATAAGAAGAGAGTAAGAGTTCAAAGTAGGCAAGGGTCTTTTTGACCACATCTATTATCAGCTATGCAGCTAAAGAAATCCATTAAAAGAGGTGGTATGTTGTATGTAGTCAAGATAAATGGCAAGATAGGTGATAAAGGGGATGAGGAAATATTTAAGAAACATCCCATTTTGCATGAATTTAGGGATGTATTTCTAGAAGATCTCCTAGGCCTACCACCTCGACGTGAATTTGACTTCACCATTGAACTAATGCCTAGGGTAGAACCCATTGCAAGGACACCTTACAGAATGACCCCTATTGAGTTGCAAGAGTTAAAGGTGCAACTTCAAGATTTGTTAGAAAAGGGTCTGATCAAACCTAGTGTGTCACCTTGGGGTGCTCTAGTATTATTTGTGAAAAATAAGGATGGTTCCTTGAGATTATGCATTGATTATAGGATGTTGAATAAGGTGACCATCAAGAATAGGTATCCTTTACCAAGGATTGATGACCTCTTTGATCAGCTAAAGGATGCCACTATATTTTCAAAGATTGATTTGAGATCTGGATATCATCAGTTGAGGATTCGAGAGGAGGATACTCATAAAACAACCTTTAAGACTAGATATGGACACTATGAGTTCATAGTGTTGCCATTTGGGTTGACAAATGCACCAAAAATTTTATGAATTTGATGAACAATGTGTTTAGAAAATATCTAGATCAGTTTGTTTTGGTATTTTTAGATGATATCTTGATATATTCTCGCACCAAAGAGGAACATGACCAACATTTAAGGTTAGTGTTAGAGGTGTTGAGGAAAAACTAGCTATATGGAAAGTTGTCTAAATGTGAGTTCTATACCTCACAAGTGTAGTATTTGGGACATATCATCTCGATAGAAGGAATTGTTATAGATCCTAAGAATATTGAGGCTATATTAAGTTGGCCTGCACCAACAAATGTGTCTGAAGTAAGAAGTTTCATGGGGCTCACTAGTTATTATAGGTATTTTGTGAAGGATTATTCAAATATTACCTACTCTATCACCAACCTTTAGAGAAAAGGAAAGGATTTCAAATGGTTAGATAAATGTGAGACCACCTTTGAAACTTTGAAGAATAAGCTAACTACAACACCAATTCTCAAGATATTAGATCCTCTTGGGAATTTTATAGTGTGTATAGATGCTTCCTTAGAAGGTTTGGGTGGGGTGTTATCCTAGAATGAGGCTATAATAGCATATGAGTCTAGAAAACTCAAGAAGCATGAGTTAAATTATGCTACACATGACCTAGAATTGGTAGTAGTTGTGCATGCACTAAAGGTCTAGAGGCACTATTTGTTGGGTAAACCATTTGAGCTAAGGATAGACCATCAAAGTCTAAGGTATATTTTTACCCAACCTATGTTGAATGCAAGATAGAGAAGATGGATAGAGTTCTTAGCAGAATATGACTTTGGTATTGAGTATATCAAAGGGAAAGAAAATAAGGTTGTAGATGCCTTGAGTAGGAGAAGGCACATAACAACATTAACCTAGAGTCATATAGACTTGATGGACAAAGTCAAAGAAATGCAACTACAGGATCAATATTGCATGGAAATCTAGGCTAAAATTGAGAGAAATCCTGAGGAAAATAAGGATTTCAACATAAAATATGGACTTTTATGCTTCAAGGATAGGGTTGTCATACCCAAAACTGGTGAATTAAGGAGAATGATTATGCAAGAGGTGCATAGTTCTCCATATTCTGCTCATCCAAGAGGGTCAAAAATGAGAGAAAACATGAAAAAGACCTTCTATTGGGTAGGAATGAAATAGGATATCACTAGTTTTATTGCAAGATGTTTAGAGTGCCAAAAGGTTAAGGTAGAACATCGACACCCAATAGGGAAATTATACCCACATGATATACCTACACAGAAATGGTAGGTAATATCTATGGATTTTATTATGGGTTTACCTAAGACTAGGTACCAACATGATGCAATCCTTGTAGTGGTTGATAAGTTGACCAAGGTTGCACATTTTATACTAGGAAACATCAAGGATGATGCATCGGTGGTGGCAAATAAGTTTTCCAAAGAAATTTTTAGGTTACATGGTTTTCCTAAGGTGATCATATCAGATAGGGATTCTAGGTTCACATCAAAATTTTGGTAGGCTCTTCATCATGTAGTGGGCACTAAGCTGAATATCAGTTCTGCATATCATCCAAAAATAGATGGACAAATAGAGAGGGTGAACCAAGTTTTAGAGGACATGCTTCACATGTACTGCATGGATCAAAAGTCTAAGTGGGAAGACTTTTTGCATCTAGTTGAATTTGCATATAATAATGGATACCATGCATCCTTGGGAATGGCTCCATTTGAAGCCTTGTATGGAAGAAGATGCAAAACACCTCTATCATGGGATAATCTAGAGGATCGGGTGGTGATCAGATTAGACACTATCAAAGAGATGGAGGAATAACTCAGAGGGATTTGACAAAGGCTCAAGGAAGTTATCGATCACTAGAAGAGCTATGCTGATCTAAAAATATCACCAAGAGAATTCTCTATGGGAGATATAGTCTTCTTGAGGGTAAGACCCATGAAAAGTGCCATCAAGTCAACTAAGTTGGATCCTCACTATGTTGGGCCTTTTGAGATCATTGATAAGATTAGTCCAGTAGCCTATAGGCTCGCCTTACCACCCAACCTATCAAAGATCCATGATACTTTCCACATATCCCTGCTTAGGAAATATGTTGCTGATCCTTCTCATGTTTGGAATATTTCTAAATTGTAGATGGTAGATCCCTCAGCCATTGAGGTGAGACCAATAAATATTCTAGGGTTTCATTC